>BLLK01000023.1:661272-1324147 GCA_021927905.1 Chaetoceros tenuissimus
TGACTGAGCCTCCGTTGAAAATACCATTTGTATTTCCATCAATTGCAAGGGATGCTCCTCTTGGAACAATATTGTAGGTACTTGATTGAGTAGCTATGGCTCCATTGGTGCTCAGTGCAACATTTATCGGCGGGCACTCTACATGAAACAAGGGTAGCATCCAGTGTTAGTACTAAACGTGAATTTGGAGAAAGGCAAACCAATCAAACAATGTGTGAAGTTATAATACTAACCAACATAAGGTGTACAAGTCATGCCATCTATCGGCGAACTAGATTCATAGACTGCCGGCATACCCCATTCACAGGAGCCATCATTCCAGTAACCTGTACTTCCGATTCTTAAGCAATCTCCAATGCCACCGCCATTATCAGGTTCACCAGATGACCAATTGGAATATGATGCAACATAACCATCTGAGAGTACCCATGTGCCTTCGTTGTCGATGTCATTCCCTCCAATCCAGTAAGTATGTGGAGTTTTGAACGACTGAACCTTTGCATTTTGCTCACTACAACGTATTGCAACCAGTCTTCCTCCATTACTCGAAGCAACTTGTGCACTAGCACTAAATGAAAGAAGCTGCGACTGAAGACAAATATATCCTGCAGGGTCAGGAGTTGTAGGCGAAGATGTCGGTAGAGGTGTGGGTGCTTTTGTCGGCTATTACATGAAGTAAACGAAATATCATAAGATTCGGAAACACACAAAGTATATAAAGACGAAGAGAATGGACTTACGCTTGATGTTGGAGTAGAAGTGGGAGCGGGTGTGGGTGCTTTTGTGGGCTAAAATAAGAGATGTAAAATGAGATTTACCATATAATATTTCAAGCGATATCACTTCACTCAAAGCCAACTTGCAATAAAGTACTTACACTTGATGTTGGTGAAGATGTTGGACTGACGGTTTGAATATTCGAAGGACTGGCAACAGTCCATTCATATATCTTCAAATTCGCTCTCCATGGTCGCCAATAGAATCTTGAAATAGCCACATTGTAATTAGCAATTGATGCTACCTCTTCTTCATTGATGTAGAATTTGATGGTGCCAAGCTTGCGCTCGATTTTGAAGTAAAAGAGGTTATCATGATGAGTTCCTTTATTCGATTGTACAAAACCAGTAATAAAAGCGGAATTGGAATGGGTGAAAAGATGGTTGACAATTTGATAACTGCTTCCATCAAATCCGAAATTGTCAAGGTCATTGATGAAAAATGAAGCAGCCGATCCACTTCCATCTACTTTTAACTTAGCTAACATGAGGAAATCATCGTTTGCACCAATTGGAAGGTTGTATACATTCCAATTATCTGCACTTGTCGCAGTAGTACTGCCAGGTACACTAAGGTATGCTCCAGTTGTATCAGATTGCGTTACTAGATTGTTGTTGCGAAAAAGTGTGTCTGATGTTTGTATACCATTTTCTACAATCTTGACTGTATCCTGACACCCTTTAGAAAACAAAACACGCACAATGGTAAACAATATGAACCAAATTCCATTACAACGAGAGAAATTAGAATGAGTACTTACCAACATATGGAGCACACTGTAAGCCAGGTATTTCAAAAGTTGATTCAAATATTGAACCCCTTAACCTTCCACATTCAACATCATTCCAATTTCCATTAGCTTTAATTACCACGCAATTTTCCACATCAGAACCGTCAGGGTGACCTGGAGCCCAGTTTGAATAAGTCACCGCATTGCCATCTGGCAAAACCCACACGCCTTCATTGTCAACATCTGTACCTCCAATATATACATTTAGATCTCTTGTCAAAGAGTGCACAGCAATTTGCTGCGCACTGCAACGTATGGACACTAAATTAGCACCTGTCTGTGTAGTTACAGCCGCTTTAACACTCTCAGTGTATGTGCGTGGATTACTATCTAAACAGATGTAACCTGCTGAAACAGGGGATAGCTGGAAACTCTTTAGATTCATGATTCCCCCATTTGAAGAAGTGCCCTTGAAAGTCAATTGATCAATACCATAGCTAGCCTTGATCGGGATTTCCACTGTGACGAAAGTACCCCAACTGCCTGTGCTTGCTGGTGAATATGTACCAATGATTTCACCAGTCTGATAATCACCCTTCCGGATCTCAAATGAACCACCAGTAGTACCCATCTTTGCATATATGATCTCAATGCTGTTGGCTCCTGACCCAAAATCAATAGGGCTGTATGTGAAGTAGTCACCATTATTGAAGCTTCCAATGATGTCACCAGAGGCGAATACTCCTGAAGATGTGCTCACTTCAGTTGCAGAGAGAGTGGTATATGGTGTATACCTCTCGGAGAGGTCAATCAATTCATAAGAAATCAAATGTATCGTTGCAGTTGTTTCCGAAGTAGTAAAGGTCAAAGAGTTTACTCCAGACAACTGGACTGTGTTATCAAATGGAATCAACATAGTTTTGTTGCTTACATCTACCCACGTGTTTGTCCCAACAGGAGTAAACTCAGCAATAGTGGTACCAGATGTATCGCCCAGTTTGACTTCCACTGAGCCAGAACTATTTACTTCGCCATTAGCATAAGTTATTTTGATTCCTTTGACGTTGTTGGTAGACCCAAAGTTAACATTATCGAAAGTAATGTGACTGTTTTCGTCTCCAAGAAGATATGGATCTTGCGATGGATTTGAAGAGGGACTGAGTGATGGTAAATCGGACGGGCTTGACGAAGGACTATTCGACGGCACTAAAGACGGACTACTTGAACCAATCATGAAGCTTATCTGCTTTGCAATAGCACCAGTTATATCTCCAATAACATTACTACTACTGATTGTCGAACCATCTCCAAAAGTGCCTCCATTGTTTGTTCCTACAGAGTATACCGAATCATCATGAAATACAGCATGGCCTGTGTATTCACCAACATGCACTGATAGAAGATTTTTCCTAGTTATGTTATCAAATGGTGTTACCAAAGTAGGGTACAATACATTTGCTCCTCCATTTGCAATTCCCAACTGATGCCAACGATTGTTACCAAAGCACATTGGTTTTCCGCTCGCTACGAGGCATGTAGAAGAATGTGCAGCATTAATATCCGTGATTCCTGAAAGCTCAATACCAGTTGAATCTTGAAGAATAAATACAGGCGTGGAAATATAAGCCGAGGTAAACTCAGCTGAACCAATGCCAAGCTGACCTTTATGATTTGTGCCCCAGCATTTAGCCTTGGTAGTATCCAACAATGCACAAAAGTGAGTAGATCCTGCTGTAAGAGCTGTTACAGTATTTCCCAAGTCAATTGTGGTAGACACAGTATCACTGCTAGAATAACCATAACCGACGCAGATGACTTGCGTTGTATCTGATGCTGTAATAGCACAAGTTGCTGATATTGAAAGTGCAATCAAAACTATCGATCTTGCTTGGTCAACTCCATCAGCTAAACTATTGAATCCAAGCTGTCCATCAGTATTGAAGCCCCAACAGTATACGGCTCCTGTATTTTGAATGGCACAATTATGATATGGTCCAGCTTCAATATCAAAAACATTTGTAAGAATGACACCATTCTTTTCGACTTGTACGGGAGTAGCTGAGTTCACAGTACCACCATTTCCGAGCTGCTGAAAGCCATTAGATCCATTGCACCAAACATGTCCATCATTGAATAAAGTGCATGTATGATCGTACCCAGTGACGACCTTTTTAGGCTTGGCAGTAATACTACTTGGAAAGTTCAATAGAACCGGAGTACCAAAAGCAGTAGAGGTAGATTGTCCAATCTGTCCGTAGTAGTTGTATCCAACACATTGAACTATATCATATGCTAGTAGACATGCATGGGCAGAGCTTGAGAATTGAAAGGCTTGATGGCCATCGAGATATCTCCTTCTAAAAGCATTCTGATTCTCTTCACTATGTCTTGCAGTTGATGTGTTAACTTTTCCAAATTCTCTAATACTTAGTGCCAGTCTTCTTTCTTGTTCTTTCAAATGGTGGACATTAGAGCTATGACCTTTTCTTTCCTATTTTTATGAAATCAATGAGTTAGTATGGCATCAAATAACAATTACAAAAGAATTAATTGACCTGAGAATAACCCCTAAGAACACACTACTAGATCAGAATCTTAACTTCAAGCTAGATGAGAAACATTATGTTTCTTGGATTACCATGTTCTAATTTTTGCCCTCAATTTTATCATTTTGCTTGAAAAAGATATGCAATCATTTTGAGACTTACCTGTTTCTCCGACCCTACTTCCACTGCTGCAACCAAAAGAGAAAATCGCTGTGTACTACTAGTTGTCGTTAAGAATATGGACAAAGCAGCGATAAGTACTACACCAGCCAGTCTTCTTGGAAGTTTTGCAGCACCTCTAAAATACTTGGCACACATTTTCTTGAAAGAACTGTAAACGATTGAGATACTAGACCCTACTGCAATCTTCTCGAGTCGAAAAATAAATAGATACCGCGGTATGTCTATTTATGTTTTTAGTGCTGTGGTGTGCTTGGCTGTTCAGTGTGATGGAATAAATTCTTTTCCACCGTGACTATTTTTGTGACATTCAACATGTGTTACGTCATAAGGTAGACAATAGGCCTAAATTTAGTGTTCGTCATTGTCTTTTTTGAACTTCGGTATCTCCAATGCATAACCTTTTGACAAATTCCCGCTTTCAATTAAAATAATAATAAAAAATACACATGAACATACTCATAATATTCATATTATAAATTATTCACTAATTTAATTTCAACTACGAGTAAGTATAATTTTTTTATTATTTCTTCCGACCCAATCCAACAATGGATTAAATGTGTGAGTCAAGATCTTTTTTTGCACATCTTCTGTTTTCTGTTTCAACTCAGAAGTAGAACTAGATCAAGATTCTATTCATTCAATCAAGTACAACAGAATAGCCTTACGATGAAGTATCACATACTCAGTGCAATCACACTCTTTTCTGCGCTCTCGGCAGTATCCGGCTTCTCGTCTATGCCAAGCTCATCTATCAAGTCGGTCAAACAAACAAGCTCACTTTCAGCAACCATTGAAGAAGCGACCGATGACTCACTCACCGACAAGGGACTCTTGAAAAGAGACAGATACGTAGCAACCAACCGTTTCGCGGTGCGTAAAGGCAAAGGAGCAAAATTTGAACAAAGATGGGCAAATCGTAAATCACGATTGAGTGAATTACAAGGATTCAAATATTTCCACTTGATGCGAAGAGTCACCCTCGAAGAAGATGGAACTAACACCTATGATGAAGGATCCAAAGCGGATGGAACGAATATGGGTAACTATGTCAGTTTTACAGTATGGGATCGTAAATCTGATTTCTCAGCGTGGCGCAAAGGTGAAGCCAAAGAGGCACATGGCGGAACGAGTATCAGTGCATTCATGTCGACCATGATTTCTAGTGCGTTCATTCTAGCTGGGCCTCCTCGACCTGCTTTTTATGATTCCATCCTAGTTCAATCTCTTCCACCTGTTAATGTTCCTGAAACTATTGATGGTTGGAGAAATGTAGAAGCGGATGGAAAGATTAATCTTCCTGAAGAATGTTTTGTAGCTTGTAATCAATTCTTTGTTCCAGCGGAGAATGCAGCGGCTTTTGAAGAGAGATGGGCGAATCGTGAGAGTAAATTGAAGGACTGTGAGGGATTTGTAGCATTTCAATTGTTGAGAAGGGATACTGGTGGCAAAGGACATGGAGTAGTTCCTATGGATGAAGCTACAGAACCAACTTATATGTCCACTACCATCTGGAAAGATCGTGCAAGCTTTAACAAATGGCGTGACGGAAATGCATTCAAAAAGGCACATGGAGAAGCGAAACCGCCTTCAGAGCAAGGAAGTGAAAAAGCTGGACCACCAAAGCCTCTTTGGTCCAAGCCTCCAACTCCTATTTTCTACGAAGGTACTCTGGTTATTTCCAAACCTGAAGGATTGTAAGCAATGGAGAGATTCTTTGTTTAGGATGGGAGTTTAACTTTATATTTTAATTTTATAGATGTGATTTGTTTCAATTTAATATTATTTCTTTCCGAGTGGCACTTTGCAAACACACCCTTGATTATATTTCGAGCCTTTCTGTTTCTTTTTATTTTTTGACTTCTTCTTATTCTTAAAACAGATGTCTGGTACACATTGAAAGTTTGTGTCATCTTTGCAGTTCGAAACGCAAACTCCACCCATTTCTAGGCATTTATTATTGGTCTTACATGTTTGATCAGTAGTATTCGCTGGACAATAGCATTTTCTTGTCATTCTATATACGCATGTGCTTGGCTCCGTGGCACTGAGTTGGCCATCTTGTCCTTGATCCGAAGTTAAGATGATCCTAAAAGTTCCTCTCCTATTTGCACTGACTCTACCACAATAGTTCCCTCCTCTATATTTAGCAGCTTGGCCAGTTATGAAAGAAAAAGTCCCCACTTTCTCATCACTAGGTAAGGGGTCAGGATATTGATAATACAAACTACCTTCCTTGCCCATGTTTTGAATGGTGTAAAGGTATCCACCTTGGCTTTTAGAAAAGTCATCCCCAATGAAGTTATGAATACTACACTTTTCGAAGCAATTTTCTAGGAACGCGTTACTGAGGAAGTCAGTATCTTTTGTTTCTTGTACTTTATTTGCAGGAGAACGTGCCATTGATGAAGAAGTGTCGGTGCTATTCTGTGAAAATGGTATGTAGAAGAAAGAGACGAGAAAACATGAGATGAAATATGATATATGACTATTCTTTTTCATCCTTCACTACAGAGACAAGAAGTAAATACTTACCACAACTGCTACTACTTCTCCTTTCTCTTCAGACGTCAATCCATCGTTCTTTGCACCACCACATGCAATTGTACTAGCACCAGTGAATATCACAACTGCTTTTGTCAGTAATTTCATTCTTTTGTTTCAAATGATGGAAAAAGGAAAAAGATGGTAACTATACCATAAATTCTAATAATGGTTGGATGGTACTTACTGGTGTGATAAATAATACAGAAGAAGAATCGAATCATCATCCTAATAAATAATAGCGTTCGGGTTCTCAAAAAACTACCGACCGAAAGGGATGTAACGACTTTTCACTCTCCTCTTCGTAATAATGCCATACCTTTTTTTTAATTTCTTACTTCTAACGACAATATGGGTAAGAGAAACAATAAGAAGTCCACACATAGATAGTGTACAGCATGTTGTGCACATTATTTGTTCTAATTTGGAATTGTTTGCCTAATTACTTCAGCGACTTTCTAAATGACTACGACAAGGCTATTATTACTTATCTATGAAGGTGATCAGTGGGTCAGTCTTGCGAGCTCAAAATTTCAATTCCATTTTTTGGCGGGCTCTTTTTGTTTCCCTCGTTTCTACATTGTTGAGATTGACGACATGTATATAAATAATACCTCACGCTACATAGCTAAGCTTAGAATTGAAAGAATGGATGCTCTCATAGCCTTTAGTTTGGGGCTACCTTCTCGTAGAAAAAGGAGTTCTTCTACCAAGAAGAAGAAGAAGAAAGCAGACAACTATTTTGAAACACTTACAACAGTGCAACTCAAAGATATGTGCAAAGCTGGCAAACTAAAACAGTCAGGAACAAAAGCCGAACTTTGCCAACGTCTATTAGAACATGAATTCATCCGTCCATTCATTTGGTGCACTCAGAATCAATTGAAGGCAGAACTAAAGGAACAAATGTTGGTTCAAAGTGGATCCAAGTACGAACAAATTCTTCGTTTGATTCATCACAAATATGGCACGGGTCAAGTGAAGCGTGCTGCTACAGATACAGTTACTGATGAATCTGGAGAGACAAAGCAGGTGTTGAAAAAGAGAAAGATTAATCCAAAGCCAGAGACCATGTATACTCGTATTGAAAAAAAGATTAAATCAGTTCAGCAAAAGAAGTATCAGACAAATCAGGGGTCGAAGCGTCATGCATGTGATGTATTTGATATGTTGGAGACTCTGATGGATGAGTACTGTGTAAAGAGTGATGCCTTGAAAAATGATCCGATGCTTGCTTTCAGAGTAGCAAAAGCTGGATGGAGTGCGATCTATGACTTTTGGCAGTACTTTGAACGACTAGGGTATGCCAGCCGAGAAGCTCAAAAGGCATTGGCTCTATTGCAATTCATTCTCTTCAAAGTTAAGGAGACTGGGTTACTGTCAAAGGATGATGTCGAAGAGATGGTAGTTGTACTTGAAAATTCATATGCCTGTTTCAAAGATTACGGGTTGCATAGAGGTCCTTCCTTGAAAGAAGGCGTATCAATCACTGACGAGCCGCCGTTGAACTTTTATGGCTCGAACTTTTATGCCAAGTATGATTATTTGAATGATGATAAAAATATGATAGAAGAGACTATCCGAATCATTATGGAAGATTATGATCCGAAATCAAGACCAAAAGGCAAAAATAAATCACTTGAGTGTGATATCCGCGGATTTTGTGCCTTGAATGGTATTCCTTATCCACCAAACAAAAAGTAAAGATCTTGTCTTACACTCAAGATACTCATCGTTAATACTAACATGTAGACAGAAGTTTTACGAAGATAAGCTTAAGTTACATAATTGCCCTATATACAATCCCAAACAAATAAGTTTAAATATTCTAGTGCGACGGAGGATGCATCCCATGATTCATCCGTAAATGTTGTGGAAGATTCATCTCGTGTGCTTGACCGTTTTGTGCTTGCATATGTTGTTGTTGCTGTTGTGGAGGAGGGCCAATGTTGACATGTTGAGAATGATTGGAGACATCTGGAATGCCAGAATGCGATGGGGGACGATGAATATGGCCATTATTGGCCATCCCTACTACAGAATGATTTGAAGCATCCATCATTGCACGTTGCTGTTGTTGCTGCTGAGGAAGTTGGAAATGCTGAGGTACTTGAGCCTGTTGCATAAAGTTAGGATTGGATGTAGCAGATGAAAGCTGAGGAGACTGTTGAGGAGGTGCAACTTGCCCCTGTTGTGTGGATTGTTTCAAGAACATGAAGTCTCTAGCAATCATAATGGCTATGTCCTTATTTTCTCTTCCACTTGACTTGTAGGAGGAGAATGAACTCAAGAGGATTTCTTCAATTTCTCTTTCACTATCACTGCGATTTGGTTTCAGTAACATTAATCGTAGCGACATAAAGTGCTGGAAATAAGTAGCTTGAGGAGAGTTAGGATCATGAGGCATTTGTTCTCCAAGAAGAGCAACTAGTTCATCAATGCGTTGATCCTTAGACCCACTTGCTTGGGGTGTAGTGCTAGTTGACATCCCATTTCCTTGCATCGTCGAATGAAAACCATTCCCATTTGCATTGAAACCATTTTGCATCATGTCATTACTCTGCAAATGACCCATACTAGATGTTTTTGCATCATTTTGCGCCGGAAGTGGAGCAGATAACTCCAAGGCCTCTTCATTGACAGGAGATTTCCCAATATCTACTACAAGTTTCCACTTCGGTGAAGGTACCATCTATAAGTGCATGAAAGAAAAGGAAATGAGTGAGAATTTTGATATCTTTGAATGCATGTTTCTAAATCTTGTACAATTAAGACTCACCTTTTTGAACTCTTCATACAAACGACCTACAAGATCTTGATCCTTGTTTCGATCATGTTTCGAGTAGAGAACAACAACGATTCTTCCAACATTAGGACTAGGAATTGGAATCCCAACCACAGTCTTGACACCCCATTGAATCGCTCCACCACATCTCTCAAAGTGTTGGTGAGGAGCATTCTGAACACTTTGTTCCCAAGTAGGAACACCTGTTTCGTAAACTCTCCCAGGAAGACCACAACCAACATTGAATGAAAATTTTTGACTATAGTCTCCAAATGATAAAAGATGATATTGTTCGTCTTGAGAAATAGGCTCAGCCTGCGTCCTATTGTCGGAAGGTATACACGTATCAGCTGTTGCAAAGCCTGCAAAGCACAAACGGCAATTGGCGTTATTTCCTTTTGACCCTGAGCCTTGGCTAGCATCACCATCTGGAAGAAATGAGGGAACCCAAACGTCAATGTACTCAAATGGGCAACCATGCCGTTGAATGTATGCAATAGCTTTGCCCAGAAATGGAGAAGAGTAATGCCAATAATGCTTATCAGATATCTGTTGTTTGCCTTTCCCATTTGTAGCAGTTACTGGCTTGTCGGATAAGATTAAGTTGAGATCATCATGATCTAAATAAAGACTGTCATATAATCCATGATCAGTGTTTCCAGATCGGTCAATAAAAACTCCTTGATCAGGGTTTTGAATATCTTGATCCAAAGCAATTCCCATCATCTTTTTACGCCTTGCCATTCTTGCCGCATCCTTTGCAAGAGATTCCCGTTTCTCCATCTCTTCAACACTACTAAGCCATGTATCAGCATCGAGCGGCTGTCCATAGTTGACACAAAAGGAACTGAACCACTCCCTCCACTTCTTTTGCATATGAAATCTCACCACAGCCCTCTCCATAGGATCAGAAAGAGAAGTCAAGAACGCATCTTCCACTTCTGAGAATCTCCTACAAGACTCCATATCTGCAATATATCCATTTGTAACCTTGAATATCTTTCCTGACAAATTTGCATTCTTCATTTTCTTGGTCAAACGACTTTGCTTGGATTTCAACATGGAACTCAAAAAGTCATTCAACTTGACACCTTCTGCCAATGGTAAATTTCCCATTTTGAAAGTATCAATGAGTCGATCGCAAAAATTCATTTCATCAGCTGTCCATCGTCCAGTACGACAGTCTCCTTCGTTTGAATCATCCAATGTGTTTCCACCTGGTTCCTTTCTCTTTTTGCTTTTCTTTTTGGATGGGGGTGCTTTACGTGCTGCATCTAATTCGTCAAAGGACATGGGGTAGAGTGCTAGACTTGATATTACAATATGACAGTTTGAGCAGTGTGTGAGTTTGTTCGGGCCGATGATATTGATGCATCTCTTTAAAGAAGGAAAGAACAAGGGTGAGGGAATGTCGACAACCAAGAAAGAAGAAAAAAAGATTCTAAAGATGCGCTCGACATTTGTTGAAAGGGTGAAGCATCTTTGCCTTTTTCAGTAATACATGTTCATTTTCATTTACTTACTGCATGAAAGGAACAACCACAGGTTAATACCTTGACATCACTGCCAGCATATCCACATCGTGTACAGAGACCATTCATCTGAGGTACATGTTGCATGGCCAGAGGTGCACTTGCAAGAGCTCCTCCCTGAAAGAAACTCATGATAATAGATGACTAATACAGCAGCTGTTCTTAATTGACAAATTCGTTTGCAGTGGTCTTAGTTCTTAGAATCTTGGCGAATCCCTTCTGGTATTCTATTGTTTGGTTCAAGCTTTGGAACAACAAGGGTTTGGCACTTTTGTTGAATTTGCATTGAAAATTTTCACATTTTTTGATTGCAATAACCCTTTTTGCAAAGTGCCGTCCAAAGGTTGGGAACTTTTGTGCAAGCATGGAATGGCGCGGAAGTTTTGGAAAATCAAGTACGTATTGCAAGAATAGTATCGAACAAAAAAGAACATGTTTATGACAGCCCGGAAGAGAAGTGGAAGAGATGATGTCACACAACCATACTTTTCAATTATGTGACTTGGTTTCTTACCTTGTTACCAATACAGTCTCATTCATTATCTATCATAAACTGAAATCACTGGAGAGTAAATGGTACGATACTATTTGCATCACTATGCCATTACATACTAACAATAATGATACTATTGCGAACAAGATATACTATCATTCATATCATATTTGAATTTTTGAAACCTGCCTATCTGGCTTGTGCGTAATTCCATTTCATCTTTTGAAATACATCATTATTAGCTGGCGAGAGTTTATTCTATACAAAAAAGAGGTTGAACCCTATTATATCTTTGAAAAATCAGGTCCTTACTTCAAAACTATATTAGAGAAGTTACATATTTTGTTTATTGAATGCAGCAACGTCATTTCTCTACAATTACTCTCAAAATGAAAACAATTACAATGACAAAGTCCCACCAGCATGACCATAGCAACATCCATAAACAGCATTTAATTCAAAACATCCACACTCATTCTATCAGGTGCATAATTCGATGGTGGCTCTTTACCACACCTCAAAAACAAGTATGCAACTTCAATATCCTTGGTCAAAGGAATGATAAAGTCTCTGTAAATGGTCTCAATAATAGCTGGATCAATTTTGCCCTGTAACTTATCAGAATTCTCTTCTAACGACTCCATAGCAGTTGCAACAGCTGAAGCAGCAGCAGCAGCTACAAAAGAAACATCTCCACCACATTCCGCAGCCTTTTGCTCTGGCAATTGAGTCATGAGAGGTTCTCGTCCATAAGTTGCCGCTTTAATCTTTGCACGACGCAATACCCTCGCTTCAACAGCACTATTGGTCAATAACTCCATGACACCCTCTGCATCACCATCATCTACCAATTTTTGATATCCCTCTGGATCCGATTGATATTTCGACTCTGCTACAAATTTACCATAATGTACTCTTCTCGATAAAGCCTGCAAAACTACTATATCACTTAATACAGTCGATCCATGTTGTTCATCATCTCCCTTCTTGGAGATGGAAGGTACCATCCATTCCTTGTATTTCTTTAGTAAAATTTCATTGAAGTTGATGGCGTTTGCTCCCTTGATGGGCGATAGTAAATCTGTCGGATAGTCTAGTTGTGGAAGTGCATCTAATGGTCCAGATGGTAGACATTCAGGGAAGAATGCATGTTCTTCTGGTGATGTATAACGTCTGACTCCACAGTGAAGTACCTCCTAGAATTACATTGATGTATTGGAAAAATAAATTAGCATATATATGTACATGTTGACATATTTACATGTATATTTCACTTACTGTTCCAATTAGCATATATTCTAAAAAGGAAAGCTGTTCCGATCGTTCCTTGAAATAATCAGGATTGGCACCAAGTGGAACACCCAAATCTCCAAAGCCACCTTGTTCATACACAACATCATTTTGACGAAACTGTGCTCGTTCAATGATTGCAAAAATGATGGTTTCCTCTTGACGAATGAGTGTTGATCGGATCGAATCAAGAGATAGAATATCCGATGTCTTGACTTTGGAATCTTCCGTCGATGCCGCTGTTGAAGTTGCAGAGAGTGCAGTTTGTAAAGATACAGCAGAAGAAGATGTGTGTTTTGGTCCCCAGCGATTGTTCATTGCAAATGCCTGACTTGGACTCCACCTTTCAGAACTGAGAAATGCAGAAAGGAGTACTGAAATTAGACTTTTTCTAGAAAGCAACATTCTCGGTGATGTACTCTTGAAATAATTTGTAAAAGGAAGAGAAAAGTGATGTCTACAATGAGATTCTATTTCAGTTCATCTCTCTTTCATTGGCACATCGGCGAAAAAGAGCTTCATACGACGTCTGTCTCTGTGGCTCGAAAGCGCCTCTCACTTTTCGCGCCAAAATTAGGATAACTTCAACTTCCAACCCATGCATCACCTATCTATCACACCTATCAGAAAATTCATAATTCAGCTGTTACGAGGAAGTCTTACATACTAGTTGCTAGATGTACATATTTGAATTGCCAAGTTTTGAGCCTTTAGAAAAGACATAAGGAAAACAGGGGAAGGAAAACAGAGGAGAAAGAAAAGCAAGATATAGACATAACGCGAGAACACTAGGTTGTCCTAATCATACTACTATTCAAAGTGATGGGTACTATCATGGAACGAAGAAAGATATGTCTCTTTGCATACTGTTTCATGTATACTAGTCAGCTGTCCAATGCATGGACTATACATCAACCCATGTACTCTACAAGAATAAGAAAGCATATAACTTCCTCGACAGTATTACTAGCTTCAAAAATAGAAAGTGACACCAGTGATGAAGCGAAAGAAATTCAAGTAGATGAAACGAAATTAAAAAACATTACTACTGAATACAAAAGACCTGTATTTTCTGATTCCTTCCGAAAACATATGGAACAAGTTCGAGCATCCTTTCCAAGCAATGATGAAGGAGTAGATTGTACAGGAGAGCCATCTATGGATCCTTCACGAATAATTGGAGAAGGTATTGATTCGGAATATTTGAATGATTACTAATTCATTGAAACTGCGTCCTTGTATATATATACAACAAAATTCTCAATTTAAGAATAAAAGTCAACGGAAATAAATACGATAATTTAATATTAGAAAGCATCCTAAAGAACTTAAAGAGAAAACTTGACAAAGTTGTCATTCAACCCTTCCAAAAGCTTCAAAATTCCTAAATCTGCATCGACACTATCATAACTGGTTGGCTCGACAATGTCGTCCAATTTACCATATACAAACACTTTACCATCTTGATCTCTTGAAATTCGGATAGTATCATCTAAATAAGTGGTTTCAAATACTGGACGTGGGGTACTATAATCAGGTAGATTATCTTCCAATACAGATGCCAAATCTCTAGATTTCAAAGCCACCTGTTCATTATCCAAAATACTTCTCAAAAGTGGAATATTAGATCCCTTGATTTCAACAGTGTCCATATAAATTTCCCATGCATTTCCTTCGGTGGTAGGAGTGATATCTGCAGAAGAAACAATCGCTCCATTAATGGTAAATGGCAATCCACCACTGTACGAGAAAGGAGTATAATCTGATAAAAATGGGATAGAACCAACATTCACCTCGAATTCACTGAAAAGTCGAGAATCGGAAATGATTTGACGTACTTTTCCAATTTCAGAAATGGCAAGTGCTGCTCTATGCATATCACAAAACCAGTCATATCGCTGTGCTTCCTCTTCTGTTTTACAAACTGCACGTCCCGCCATGAAGAATGGAGAGGAACGAAATAGTTGTGTGTCACTGTAGAGTAATTCCCATGTTCCTTGAATCAAATCACTATTGCATGGTTTCTTTGTTCCTTCAATGTAATTTGTAGATTCAATTTGTGAAATTAAATCAGACATGGATTCTTTTTGAGATGACGATGCAAATTGTCCTCTATCAGTGGAAGATGCAATAATGAGCAATTTTTGGAGAAGCTTTTCTTTTGAGATTGTAGAGGATGGCTCCGCAGTTTCTGTTGGTTCTTCAGATGTGTCGTCTTTATTTTCTTCACTAAGAATTTCATCTACAGTTTCTTCTTTCTCAGCCAAAATTGTATCTCCTGCTTCAATTGATTCTGGTTCAGTTGATTCTTCTTCTGCAAATAAAGACGTATGTGGGATAAAACGAGATTGTTGCTGACCCTGAACAAGGCAACGATTGCTACAAGTGGTCATACTGACAAACGCTTGAGATGATGGCAACATTGCCAATGCAACAAAAGCCGGATTGAACTTCATGTTTTTCAATATAAGTTGGATTTATGCGCTTACTGCAACCTGCAAGAATGAGATTTACTAAAGTATTTGCGTATCAGAATTGAGATGAAAGCTTCTACTTCTTCTGCTTCATTGCACCACACTTAGTTTAGATAGAATGGTGATGATGATGTGTAAAGTGTGAAGAGGAAAGAGGAACAGCGCCAGGTCATTGGGTAATCCCAGTCCAGTTGGGTCGTATTTGCACTAGATTTTTATTTGGTGGGAATTCGTACGTACTTATTTCCAAATAAAAAAACGTAGTTGAGAAGCGGGAATTTGCATTAAGAAAAGCGGAATCCCAAGTTGAAGTCTTTACTTACATGTACGTACTATCCTCATACAAAACCGTAGTTGAGAAGCGGGAATAAACTTCTCTTTTCAAAAACGTAAAATTGAGAAGCGGGAGAATTAAAAACAAGGAAAATCTTGTTTCTTGACTTGATGAGGACCGAGCCCCCTAATCTTTCTTTTTGCCTCAACTTTATCTGTCCCAAAAGCAAGAACGAAGCACACGACCGCATTACAATAAACATGAAGTCAAAGGGCAAGAACGAAGCACACGATCATATGAGGAGAAGCTTAAAGTACAATCATACTTGAGCGAGCTTAAACAGGCATGTCAGAGGGCCCTACTTGCATCGAGATCCACACCACATCCCTTGAGTCAGACGAGAAGATGCAATGGTGTCAATCATTGTTCTATAAGGAATTGCAACTCAATTCAACTTCATCTCTCGTCACAATCCCAACATGAAGGACCAGCAAAAATACGACTACAGCAATCATACCTAAACGAGCTCAGGAAAGCATATCAGAATACCCTAAATTGATCATAACAAACAAGTGACAGGTAGTACCACAAATAAAAACAGAATACAGCCACCTACCCAAATTAGAAGACACCAAAAACAAACAATGCTGCCACTACGGAATAGGATGAAAGATAGACCAGTTACACCAGACTCTCTATCCGACATTCATAAATCCATGTCGTCACGAGAGAGAAGAGATTCTTGCATACATGATACATCATTTGCTGAGAACATTGACATTGCTTGCAACATTTCAAATGATGATGCTGACATGATCCTAGAAATACTTGCATAGTAGTAAAAGGGAAAAGAAGTCCAAGCATAGCATTCATCATAAGGTGTACCAACTACTATGCTGACCATCTTAGGAGGAGTTCTATTTCAAAGAAGGAACAATGACAACACTTAAATTGTCGCTTTAACATTATCAACTATCTTAAAAACGATTGATCAATCTATATTTTAGAATAGTTACTAATAAACAAAATAAAAATCGAGCTTTATTTCTCTGTGCTAGTAAAACCAATGTATCATTCCCACATTTATTTCCATCCCATAGAGAAGAGAACTTAAAACATCGGTGAACGAAAACAATTTTCAAGCAAGGAAACGTATTTTGAGAACTGCAGAGACAAATTGACAATGTGGTTCTACTTGATAAATGCGTCAGCCAAGCGACCGATAGCGTCAGCCAAATAGAATTTCAGAGAACTGGTAGAACCGAAAACTGAAGAACATTGAGAATTACTTCACTGCTTACTATGTCATATACATTTCTAAAAGCAGTTTACGTGAAGAATAGGCTCGGCTTTTATGAAGATTTGAAATGAAAAATATTGAGAAGAGAACACCAAACCATATATATAACACAAGATTACTAAGATTATGATTACCTAAACCAAGGAATCGTCTTACAGCCAAGAGGTATCTTTTAAAATCTCACTGTTGGAAGAATGCAGTCCCAATCGATCAAGCGAATTGTGTTAGCAAACCTAAAGAAGAGAGCTAGTTTCCCGCTCCTCCTTCAGAAGCCTGAGCCTCCGAACAAGAGGATACTGAGCATGCTATTGAAGCTATGTCCTTCCGATAGGATCGAGACCGATCCATTCACGTAGAATGTCGTTAGTAGTGAATGCATCTATCGGAGCACACCAAACCATGTTGTTGTGGCTCGTCAGCATGACAGATTCTCGGCATCTCTCATAAATTGAAGTTATAAGAGTCACAAAGGATAAACTTCCAATTATTCCATGGAAGGAAAGGATTCTGATTCCCAAAAAAGACAGTGACGCACGAACCCGAAAATGCAATGCTTCTCAATTTCGTAGTTTTACACTTCATGACTTCTCCCGCTTCTTTCATATATTTTATCAATAAAAAAACAGAGCAGAAGAATCAAATTCAATCACAATACCAAATCATACAAACAAAACTAATCTACATCAACATGAGTCACCAAGCCGAAGAAGAAAAGTACTCAAATGATAAGCCAACAAAAGCACGAGGTGGGGTACTTTTTCCATTCCCAATCCGTCTTCACCAGCTTCTCCAAGCTGCGGAGAAATGCGAAGCACTTGCCTGCGTCATCTCCTGGAATGAAGATGGTACCTGCTTTCGCGTACATGATACCAAAGTATTCGAGCAAGAGATCCAGCCTACATATTTCAATCAGTCAAAGTATGCTTCCTTTCGTCGTCAGCTGAATCTGTGGTCTTTTCAGCGTCTTTCTTGCACAGTGAGAAAACAGAATATGGAAGGCTTTTATGCTCATCTTCTGTTCAAACGAGCGAGATGATGAACATCTATGCGAGCAAATGAGAAGACGATGCTCAGAAAAGAAGATCAAGAAAAATGTATTACCATCTGTTACTCCACCACAAGCACAACAAACAGTGTATTGTTCAGAAAGTGTAAACCATACTGAAGCAATCCAGATCATAAAGGTATCCCATCAACCACACGTAATGACAAATCCTTCTGCCTTGACTCTGACGAACAATACCAGCAATGTTGTCAATCATTCTTCCAATTCTCACTTGTCGTCTAAACTAAATCTGTCCCAGAACAAGCAAGAACGAAGCACACGACAACATTATGATGAACAGGCTCAATGGCAAGAACGAAGCGCAAGACCACATTATGAACAGCTCAAATTAAATCCACACTTAAACGAGCTGAAACAGGCACATCAGAGGGCCCTAATTGCATCGGCAACACCACGCCCCTCAAGTCAGACGAGTAGTTGCAATGGTGTCAATCATTCTACTAATGTTTGTGACTCGACTCAACTGCATCTCTTACAAACGCAACATGAAAGAACAGCTAATATACGACCACGATCAAATGGCCGGCTGGTGGTTCAGCAGCAATCATACTACTTAAACGAACTCAGGAAAGCATATCAGAATGCCCTAATCGATCATAACAAACAAGTAACAGGTAGTACCACAAATAAACGCAAAATACAGCCACCTACCAAAATTAGAAGACACCGAAAACAAACAATGCTGCCACTACGGAATAGGATGAAAGATAGACCAGTTACACCAGACTCTCTATCCGACATTCATAAATCCATGTCGTCAGCACGAGAGAGAAGAGATTCTTGCATTCATGATGCTTCCTTTGCTGAAAACATTGACATAACTTGCAACATTTCAAATGACGATGCTGACATGATCCTAGAAATACTTGCATGAAAGGAAAATGGAGTCTGAACAAAGAATAAATAATAAACATTACTCATCGTATCAGATTTCCGTGACTAGTTCAAAAATTAGTCAATGAATAGAGATCATTACAAATCGCTAGCGTGAGGTTTCGATTTTTCTTGTTTCCCCTCCGAGGTACACTTTTCGATACATTCGACGATACAAAAGTAATCAGAACATGAAAACTTACAAACTTAACGGATTGCGAACGTATCCAAACGCATCATGAAAGGACAATTGATATTTTGGTCCTGCGTTTGGTGGATGCGTCAGCAACAGTCAACGCAACTTCGGAGAGATGAAGAGAACTTGACGGAAATTTACAGTATAGAGCTAAGTAGTAGTAAAGAATGTTGAGAATCTTCATTCAGTAAGGAGCGCGTCATACAGGAAGCTTCGGTTTATTTCGTATATGCAAGATTGAAATGCTTACGTCAGAATGACTGCTTCCCAATAATGGACGGAAGAAAAGAGTTCTGAGAAGGCAATCTATTGGAAAGTACATACGACGGAAGAATCGTGCCCCTGGACTGAGAATAGGCTAGAGAACTGCATAACATAATTTCAAACGAGAAATAGTCCAGTCTCATAATGAAAATGAACAATACATTGCAAGAGCATAAGGTGAATATATCATCATGTTCTGCAACGATGAGCGTGTGTGAAGGAGGAGCATTATCTACGAAACAAGAACACCAGCAGCCACCACGGAAATTGGCAAACGATTATTTCCCTGTCAAGCTACACAAACTTCTCCAGTCATCAGTTAGTAATCCTGCTCTGGCTTGCTTGATCTCTTGGAATGAAGATGGCACATGCTTTCGTGTAAACGATAAGAATGCATTTGAGAGAGAGAGATCCAGCCAAGTTACTTCAACCAGTCAAAATATGCTTCTTTTCGTCGACAGCTGAATCTCTGGTCTTTTCAACGCCTAGAAACACTCGAAAGAGAGGGATTTTACTTTCATCCTTTATTCAAACGAGACGAACCACAACTTTGTGATCAAATGAGAAGGTCAAACATGAAAAAAGGAAAATCTCGTTCCGCAATACTTTCGTCCTCCTCGTCTTCCTTTCCCTCTAAGAAGATCTCTGCTCTTCACGATTCGAATACCATGAAGATGAAGAAAGGTATGCCTACTGGAAACTCTCGCGAGAGCATCGCTCTCAGAAATCATATAAAGATCACCAATACTCGTTTGCCTACTTGCGCAGTAGTATCAGGAGCTATCATGAGTAAAAGGGAAATCATTCTTGAGAATGATCCATCTCTTGTTAAGCCAAGAGCTTTTCATTTTTACCCCACAGCTACCCGTGATCATGCCCAACCACACTTGTTCCAAAACAAAGTTTCTGCACCAAGACCTGATCCACTGAAGGAATTAAAAGAAGCATTTCAAAGAGCAATACTTGATCAAAATCATGTGAAAGCAAACGAGAATGACTTGAAGAAGAAGAAGAATAGTGCTTCATGCAATTCCAATCCTCATACCAAGGGAAATGGAAAAGAAACTCAAAGAGCCACAAAATTCAACCATTATGGAGTTTGTAACATCTCGAAAGAAGAAGCAGATTACCTACTATGGCTACTCGAGTGATGGCTCAGATCAAGGACGTAGAAAAGATTTTGAAAGCGAGTAATTTGAACGATTTCTACATACTAATATTACAATTTTGAAAGCGAGCTCTCACCGCATTTCCTATGCATAGAAACACGACGAACTGCAAATGTACATACCTAAGCAATTTTTCAATACATTCATCCAAAGTGGGTCCAGCGCCAAGTGTACCCTGGAGCGCCATTATTTACTTAACGTTCCAGCGCCATTCTAGTGTTTTTAGCTTAGTTGGTTAATATCCCTAGGTAGGATTTTTGTACCAGCAGCGCCATCAAAATAACCAGCTCCATTTTCATGGCGCTGAGCTTTTGCACATAATGGCGCTGGATCTGACATATTTCACACGATTCGACCAAATTAGCTAATCTCAAATTCGTTGTTTAAACACGAATGAAAACACGAATGAAGGCGAACGGACGAGTAAAAAAGTTCAAATATCATTGAAATCCTATTTTTTATTTTAGATTTATTTTTCGCTACATTTTACATATGCTCATCTATCATTAGATCTCTAATCTGATATAATCTAAAGTTAATCATTTCAAAATAGATTTTCAGTTCCCTCATCTCTTTGTGTAAGTGTACTTTATCGATCAAAGCGTTAACCGTACGAAGTAAGTAATTCTAGATTTTGAAGTCTCAACATCAACTGAATATTGCTCCTAGCTGCACAGTCTCTTTCACTTCCATTACTCTATAATATGACCTGTAAAAGAGGAAATGTGTATAAGTTCTATGATATATCATTTTATAGATTGACAGCGAAAAGAAAAGGGGAAAAGATGTGCAACTTACATCTAGGAAGACTTCTTCTTGGAAATAATAGGAAAACACCTTCATTCAATCTCATATCCTTTCGCTTATCGAAGTTATTTCTATGAAGTTTAAAGACAGAAGATATGTAAGAAGAGGAAGGAAGATTGAAACATGACATGAAACGAAAAAGAAATTTGTTCTTACTTTTGACGAGTCTGCTTCTTTACCGAGTAATTCTCCTTCAATCGGCCTCCTTAGAATTGAGTGAAATAGAAACGGTTCCTATAAATTAAAATAGAAAAGGAGTACTGTATGTGTAAAAAGAGGGAAGATTCTGGAAACATAACACAAAAACAAACAACATGTTCTTACCTTTTTACAGCGCCGCTATCTAACTGAGTAATTCTCCCTCTACTATCGCCACTTTTGAGGATCGGATGCATCTGTAATAGCTGATACTTACCCACTCATGAAATATTCATATTTGTTCAAGATGAGAATGGAATGAATTGCAATAGTGTGTTGTATTTTATGATTTCGTGTTGGTTGTTCGTTGTTCTCCTTCCTCTTCTCAAATTTTCAAAATTTGAGCCGTTTTATGCATTGACATTCGTTCAAACTTTAGTGTACGTACTTACAGTGGTAAGTAAGAATATTGACATTATCATTATAACGTCAATCTACCTGCCCATTTTATCTTCACATTTTATACATTTTATAAAAATATTTTTAGTTTAGAAGCTTAATACACCCTAGATACATTCTATGATGAGATACAGATAAGTCGATCTTGTAAATATATATATATGAAAACTTATTGTAAGTCGAATTCATAGGTATACCACGCATTTATCATATAAGGCAAAATTGACTCAACTGTCATTGGTAATTAATACCTTTATCGTTTCTTTGGCTCCTCCACATTTGTATAGAGCCAAAAATCGATTATAGGACAACGTAACATCTACCTTGGAACCATTAAAGTTGATTTTTAACGAGAGAAGTAAAGTGTAGGAGGGACATTCATAATTTTAAGATTTGCTAAGTTAAAGATAACGTACCTCCACCCTTTCTCGAGGTAATTTTGTACTCAAGCGGCGCATTTTGGATATTTCAAGTTTTTTGAGTGTTTATACTTCGAACCCATACATATGTTGAGCCTTTTATATCCTACCTGTGTCTTTATGAGAACGTCTGCATACTTTTCTCAATCCATTCGTTCCTTCAGAAAGACTTTCGAATTTACTCAAAATATGCTATCGGTACTTGTATTTTTATTACTCGAGTAGAAGAAGATATAATTGGTAGCAATTCCAAACCACCATCACGAATAGATACTCTGATGCATTTTTTATGCTTATGTGAGATGTACAGGGCAACTTATTCGACCAAATGATGTTGAAATATCGCCAAAATGGACCTTCAATAACGTTTTACAGTTATGCTATATGAAGATAAGCTTGAATTCGTTCGCCAAGCTTGTGATCCTCATTATTTATATAGAAAAAGCGATTGCTGATCAGCCATGTTCAGCTGCATATTTCGATTATACTTCAATTGCACACAATTGTATTTTTTGGGAAGGGAGATTGACTACTTCACTTAGATTTACTCAAGTACCATGGACTCTAGAAGAGAAGTAAAACTTGAATGTTTTAATTGAGTATCGTGTGCGAAGGTGGTTTGCACTCGTGAACTCTAATTACAATTCAAAAGGTCTCAACGGATTGCATATCGATTGAAATCTAGGTCGTTCTTTTTCCCGATCAATTTTTTTCACCAGATGACTAGACCTTCTTCTTGTATAGTAAAGTCCGCTTGCTACATGCAGCAACCATTTCCATTACCTAGACTAACGTTTCTAGCTATTCAGCATCGAATTCGGTTGAGTAGAAGTCGAGATAGTGAGGAGAGAAGTAATAGAAGCTTGAAATTTGCAGTTGATTTTTTTGGAAAATGAGATATTTTATGATCCATGAATCCTGAATTCGTTGGAAAAATGATGGCACGTGGTGTTTCTTTCATATGCGAAAGGTTTTGCTACCAGAGAGTAGGAGCAGTGGACCTATTACATATGCAATAGCACCATTCCTTTGCGGGCAAGAAGAAGTTTTTCCTCGAGATAGAATAATGTATGTTGAATTCTCGGGGGTTGGTTGTTGTGTAATCAAATGTAGAAGGGTTGCTATGCCTTTCTCTATATAGTAACTTGAAAATGCGAACATTTGGTGAAGGTTTTTGCATCTCTATTCATTGCCATAAAACTTTTTATCGCTCTTTTAACCTCAATCAGTGAAATTTGGAGATGAGTACGACGACCAATCTCGCTTAAATAGGCATCCCTCCATAATCCAAAGCCATAGTGAGTTGCCTATACACACAATAAGGAAAATAAGCCCCTGTCGAGTCCTCTGTCACTCTTCAAAACTCATATATTGCGAAAATACTTCATTTCTCGGCTCTCTTTTTCGTCTCGTCTGCATCATGAAATCTTTCGTCTAGCTCAACATCAAAGGTGAAACTCCAAAATCGCCACTCGCCCAAGGATTAGGTCGGCGTACATATCATAGATGTATATATTGGATATTCAAATTTATTACTTTAATTGGCTGAATTGAAGTCATCATAGAAGAAGATACTCGTAGGTGAGTTGCTTCTTCAGTGATGGAAAAATTAGAAAAAGTGAAAGAAGACATTCAACGGATGAGATCCCCAAAATATATGTAATTTATGCTTGAGTCTTGTGTATTTGTGTTAGAAAAAGATAGAAAGAGGAAAGAAGAGAGGAGGTTAGAGATTGTATTCCTCCAGCGCCATTTTTATGATCCTCCAGGACCATGTAGGATACGCGCAGGTAGATGTTTTTTTTTATACCTATTGACACGTGTCAATGCTCCGAGAAGACAAAAATATGGCGCTGTTGACATGAAAATGCAGCTCCATGGTACACTTGGCGCTGGACCACATTTGGATGTTATTCTATGATCTTCTTATTCATTTATATAGAACATGATGTAGTGCTGGGCAGATTGTTATAGAGATTACAGATTCGATTTCCAATTTGTGTACGTTCAAATGGCGAAATAATTTCATAAAGGGAGATCGTTGCAACAATCGTAAGCATAGAAATTCGGATTTTTTTCTTCATAGAGCGAGGCCCGAGAAGCCTATTGTATAATTATGACCCGTCATGTACTAATGATATTCGACATCGAAAATGGACTTTTCGACATCTAATTCTGTCTATTCGCAAAAGATGGGTAGTGCAGGTGTATTGTACTAAAAGGGTACCTACGTACATATCGACGAGTTTTTCTTCTCTTCACTCTTCACTCTTCACATAAAATTCGTGCATGTTCATACTTACCCAAGCACAGTGAAATACAACAATCCAGCGAATAATGAAATCTCTACTTAGTAATAACAAGGAAAAAAAAAGACAAAAGGTTGCTGCCTCTTATCCATATCCTATACTTGGAGGAGTTAAAGAAAAAGGCAAGAAAAAAAGAGGAGGCGTTAAATACCCTTTCCCGATTCGTCTTCACAATCTTCTCCAAATTGCAGTGAAGAATCCTTCATTACAATCATTGATCTCTTGGAATGAAGATGGCACATGTTTTCGTGTACACAATAAGAAAGCATTTGAGAAAAAGGTCCAGTCCACATACTTCAATCAGTCAAAGTATGCTTCTTTTCGTCGACAACTGAATCATTGGGCCTTTGATTGGATCGACATTGGAAGTAATCGGGATTTCTATGCTCATCCATTATTCAAGAGGGATGAACCACACTTATGTTACCTAATAGAAAGATCGAATCATACGAATTCATCGAATTGTTTCTCTTCTCGATCTAACTCTTGTGCAGATAATTTGGGGAATGATTTCAAGATGACCCAAGCTTCTTCATCTTATTTTAGTAATCCTCCATTACTCCTTTCTGCTAGTAATTCATGAGATGATTTACTATATAGTAATCCTACTAGTAATACTACAAATTCAATACGAGAACAAAAATAACAAGCTTCATGCCTTCATGCTTGAAAAACTTGCGAGAAGCGTTTGAACAAGCCATGTACGAAAAGGAGAAAGAAGAAGACAAAAAAATTACAATTACGAGCCCTGTCGCAGTAGATAGATAGTAGAAAGATATTTCATACAATCATGGATTGAAGGGATCCAAGAGATCGAAAATTGTTTGCAACATTTCCAAAGAACAGGCTGAATCTCATGCTAAGACTTCTTGATCGAAATGAATATAATCTATGCATATTTGAGTATGGATAACTTTAGTCTATTTTGTAGGCATTTCTCTTTGATCAAAGAGATGAAAAGTAGAATATTGTTCTTAGAATTAGATCAACGATGGACGAGAAGGAGATCAATTAATACTCGTATTAGTGTGCTCGAATGAAAGTACGTAGTCACTGAAGAAAAGTAATCCCTAGTAATATATTTTGGAAAGAACAGTACTAGGCATGAAATATGGTAGGTATGGAAATAAGGTTTGATTTCAACTCCTGAAATATAAATGAGTATAAATGATTATAAATATATTCAGACATCATTACACAAGTCATTGACGAATAATACTCGTAGATAGATCTTGAATTTATTTTTCAAAAAAGGAAAAACGAAGTCTGTCATAAGGCGATTTAGCTGTCATTATAATATTTTAGTAATTTTCGCACAGGAACGAATTTTCTATCGCCGAAAATCGCAAAGAAGATGTTTTCACTTTTTTGCAACATATGAATATCCATCAAATTACATCACTCTACAATAACGAAATCAAACTATAAAGCACTTCGCCTACAGAAATATTGAAGCTAGTTTCAATTTACAATGGTGAAACTCAAAAAGCTTTTTCGTAGAAGAAAAGGGGGAAAGAAAGAGAATCAAAAGAACAAGAAAGTCAAAAAGAACAAAAGAAAGAACCAGGTCGAAGAAGAGAAAGAAAAGGTCACTCCAACTCAATCCCATTCATCGCATTCCTTTTACAGCTCCGAGTATTCATCGTACTCATATGACTCTTCATCCTATGATAGTTCATGGGATTCTGAAGATGGTTCCGATGGCGATTATACCTATGATACAAACGATGATGAAGGTGTAGCTTGTGCTCCTGCATGCGATTTGAACTTGACTCAAACAATTGAAAAGTTGGCCTTGAGACAAAAGAACTACATTGAAAAAACTGGAAACGACATGAAAAATGTGACCAGTAAGGCCAATGAGCATCTCAAGTCTCTTTCCAATCAAATGGAAGAGAAGTTTCAATCCATTGTGCATTCTCTACAAGTGCCTAGTGAATCCATGGACCAGCCTGCTTTGTCACAGGATACAGATCCTGACGTAGAAGAAAAGGATGTACATGGTGTAGAAGGTGATGTCGAGACTGTGTCGGATAAACTGAGTATCATGCAAAGAATTGGAAAGCAAATGCAAGACTGGGGAAAAGGCAGCCTTTCCAGAGAAATTGAGAATGTATCAACGAGTTTTAGCGATGAAAGTAAGAGTACCATGGGAGATGAAAAATCTTGCAAAACTGAGTCATTTGATTCCAATGTGACGGATGATTCTCAAAGAGATGATATGGAACAGGTAGAAGAGGATCGTGAGCCAGAATCTACAGCTAGAGGAAGAAGTAGAGAACCTCGTGATATTCCTCGGGATGAATTGGTACCTATCCGTGATCCTCCACCACCTCCTACTTCTCCCTCTCCGAAAATCATGAATAGAAAACAGAATGATACAGTCATATCACCAGTTCGTAGTTTGAAATCTTCAATTCCTCTCAAAACTATTGTAGAGGAAAAGAATAGTCGTTCATTGTCTCCTGCCGAACAAAAGGTCAGCGCTCTAAAGCAAGAAAGTATCATGACTTATACATCACCAAAGAAAAAAATGGAGCATACTCCACAAATAAAGAAGATGATGTTTTCACCTCCTACTGAAAATGCATATAATAGACGTGAAAGAGCTAGAAGTTATGGTTCTTTTGGATCTGATGTTGGCAGAATAGCTCTATCTCCAAGATTAGCACCTTCTCCCAAAGATGCAAAGAATTCTTTTTCAAAACGTGTCATGCCATCATCTCAGTGGGTTCCTACTGTATCCAAGATGGATCAAATCACATCTCCAAATCCAAATAAAATGAAATCGACAAAGGTTCATCGAAGAGTCAGGTCGGCAAATGTGCCAAGACAAAGCATTGAAGAAATTGTAGCGGAAGTCATTTCGAAACAACCTAATGGCACAATAGAATCAGAATGGTTTCCGTTTTCAGATGATGTTTCTCTCAAGTTTGATCAGAAGGAAAGTAAATCTATGAAGCAAGAAAAGACTCTCTCTAATAATTCCAATGCTTTCAACTTTGATCAAGAAGTTGACACTCCTTTTGATGAAATTGCTCATAACAGACATACCTTGAGGAATAAGGAAAGTAAAAATAAAGTCACAAAGGTGGTAATGGATACAATTGGAAAACAAGACGAAAATTTATTTGCAGTTGAGCAGTTTGGAAAGAATAATGCGCCCGAGAGAAACACAGCTACAAACCATCACTTTGATTGGGATAATTTCGTTGGTTTAGATACAAAGGGAAGTGATTTCGCAAATGACAGAGCAGATGAGCTGTTGTTGGTATCTGGTGCACTTTCTCCTAGACATTCTACCAAAGGAAAGAAGAGAAATAACATGAAGACAGTTGAAGTTTAATGGTAGATACTATAAAGCAGGGAATTAGAAATAGGAAATAAAGTAAATAAAAATGTATGTTGAAAGATACTTGAAATTTATCATCATCTGCAGTGAAAATATACTTTTTCGAGCTCAATGAAAACAATGAAGATGATATGGATCATATGGATTTTAATTTCTGAAGTTCTAGGTACCATTGTCACAGTATGATCTGAAAAGGCTTATATTCAAATAGCTTTACTCATGTCTTTTTGTCGCAAAAATGATGCGTTGAATATGAGGTCGCGTGGCTCAAAGTTGAGGTTGGTTTTCACAAGCGGTTTTCATTTTAGACAAAAGAATTGCTTCTCTACTCGTACAAATATCACATCATTGTACCAAAGGAATCGCTTTGGGCTTACAAAGATACCCCAGTCTAATGACTGTTGTATTTATATTTTCAAGTGCTGCCATTGCTACAGTTTTAGGTTATATCTATGCTCTTGTCGAAACATGGGAAAAGGATTTTTATCGCTCGAATAGCTCAAGTAGTAGGAGGCTAAACCGTTCTGATTCTAGATGTCCATCACATGGTAACCCTCCACTCGTATCACATGGAAAGGGCGGAGCATTAAGGAGACTTTCATCCCGATCAAGCTCAATGCATTCTTTGTCATCTACAACGCATTCTCTAATATCATCAGAAAAGCTAGATGCCAGAAGCTCTGAACAACATGTGACAGAGGCTGAATACTTGGATATGGATCATATTTACCTTTCCTTACCTTTGTTTCTACTAGCTTATACCTTTTTCAGTGGTATCAATCTTTTCTTCTCTACAATTATCAAATTATCAAGCCTAACTCTAAAGGTGTTTCTTCAAAGAAGTTATTCAAGGACGAAGCCATATGATACGCAAACTGTTGCTGCGATGCTTGTACTAGAAACATCGATATCAATCTACTACAAAAACAAAAAGGATGACAATGCATTATTTTCAATTGAGATGGTTCCAATTATTAACCAACAAGGAATACTTTGCTTTCAAACGCTTGATGTTGAAATTGATGTACAAAAGAAATCATTGGTTCGTGCGTCTCTCAATGCAAACATCATTTCTTGTAATGACGCCATTACAGTTCTCTTCTTTTTCCTTGCATCAACAATCCATCCAAAAATACATTCATACTCTAATTGGGCAACAAATGTTGAGCAGTGGCAAAACATATACAAGAATGTATTTCCAATGCGTAATGGTTTGGTTTCAATCATGTATAATTATTATGGATATACTGGCTTTGTTCGGAGTATTCCAATCTTCCATAGATTAGGTCTCTTATCTAAAAAGTTCACTCCAGAAACTATGAAAAAAGTTTTTGATACAAGCATGATCAATCCTATTCCGGAACATTCCAATGTGCGAGATTTGATACCACACTCAAGATTAGTTCACTTTATCTGCAAGTTACGTCCTCATTTTATGCAAAAGTTCAATAGAGTGAAGCATGAATCTTTCCCTGGTTGTCACGGTGAAGCCCTTTTCGCTCAGTCAGTTTTGCATTCGTTGGACCATCAATTTGCTGAATGGATCATCAAAGATCCATTGTGGTTCAATGTGGAAAATTCAGAATTTGCATTGATGGCACAATGCAATCGCGTTGTTCGTGCTGCTTTCGTTGATGATCTCTATGGTGTGCTCTTCACAAAGAAATTTAAGGACTCGAAACACCCATTTTACAAATGCATTTACGACATTGCAAAAGAAATAGATGAAGAGCTTGCTGATTCCATGGATACATGCATCATCAAGTGAATGGTATCAATCCTATAGTATTTACAAAAAGAATTTACGATATTGCAAAAGAAATAGATGGATACATGTATCATCCATCCTATATTCTGTTGTGGATCGAATTTGATTGAGAAGATTAGGCACTAAAGCTAACGATTTTATTATTATTATTTTTACTATCAGATACGAGTAATTGACTTGGACCTAATTAACGGCTATTTTAACCGTCACGATTTCAGTGAAATGGAGGAGTCATAAACTACCGTTGAAATACCTATCTTTTGGCAGCTACGGGCTCCTCAAGCTTTGTAGTATATAATACTCTGTAGCTAGATGAAGTACTTGGTCTTCTATAGTTTTAGTTTTACTCGATACAGAAACGGATGGTTTCTATTTAATGAGATGATGCTGCCGTTACGTGTTGCTTCATCTCCTTCACACATTCTTCATTCTGAGCCTTTACTGCTTCTGCATACGTTTTCTTTTGTCGTTCTACAATTTTAGCATGATTGCTACTACTGTCATTGTTCACCTTTCTTTTATTATTTCCAACGCGCTCCTTCGGGTGAGTGTACCCTGTATATGATACACTTATATGGTCCCATCCCATTATTGCTCTTCTGAAGTTTGTAAAGCCCTTACCCATCAGTGGCTTCGTGTTGTAATCGGCAATCATTTCGTCAGTCGGACAATACACAACTTCAATATTTCCGTTCTTGATTCTATCCGTTGACCAGAATTGCTTGATTGCTACATGTTTCATATTTGACGTACACGAATCCTGACCATTCTTCAAGATCTTAATTTCTGACTCATTATCCTTTGCCAACACATTACTCTCAAGCTTATATCCTTGTTCTTCCATGAACATTTCGAAATAAATATTCTTCGGCAATCCCTCACTGGTTCCCACTAATTCACAATCAGTCGAACTACGTGTATTCATCTTCTGTTTGGATGCTTTCTGATCTAGTACACCTGTACCCATCGTAATTATCTGACCTGTATGTCCTCTCATGTCATCGTGCACAGCATGAGCCGAATCCGTCATGGTTAGCATATGCAACAAATCATCAGCCCCTACGGTCCTGAGGTCGTCTTGAGTAGTCTTTATCCAGCTCATCATTCGCATAAACTTATGCCAATCTTCCCTATTCGGTTCATGTACCCTAGTCATCAAGAAAGTGTTAGTGAACTCCACGTCTGGTCTGCTCCTTTTCATAGCCCATGCTACTTTCATTATGTACTTCAAGAATATATCGGCTTTTTCTCTATTCAACTTTGGTGATTTCTTGTTCACTTTGAACAACCACTTCGCATGTGGTGTCGTGTACTTCCTATTTAGTACCATACCTAATTCCTCCTCGAGGTCCTTGATCATTTGCTTGATATATGGCACTGTACCGACGTCTACTTTTCCATCTCCTCGAAAGTAGAAATCTATGCCCAGGAACTCAAGCTTCTTTCCTCGTTGTATTGTCAGTCCTGGGAATCGTTTGTTGATCTTTTCGATGAGGTCAGTGACTGCCTTAGTTTGTCCCCCAACAATGTTATCATCCACATACCACCCAATTGTGAGTTGCTTCCCGTCTACAATTTTATTTGCTACACACTTGTCTATTTTGTTTATCTTGAACCCTTCTTGCATTAACACGTCAGCGAACATGTTATACCACAGTAATGCCGACTCAATCATGCCATAGAGAGCCTTCAGGATCCTGCAATATAGCACCTTCTTTCCTTTCTCGTATCTTATGCTTTCAGCAAAGTCTGGATTGACTTCTACCATGATATCTACAAATTGTCCTTCGAATTTCAACAGTGCAAACTTGTCATCTGGCAAGTCGGCATGTAAGTAAGCACCTGGAACATCGAATACTGCTACATCTCTTTTCTCGAACGCAAATATGGTTACTAATGCTATCAATGATTCGACTGACATGGTTGATGATGATGCTTCCTCTCTGGGGACGAACTTCCTTTGTCCACTTCCATCACTGCAACACCTACCCTTGATTTTTCCATCTCTTTTCTCTTTAATTAAGTTTATTGCTCTTAATGCCTTTGCCTTCTGTTCCGCGGTCAAGGAGTCGTAGTCAATTACTCCCAGTACACACATGTCGTTCAGCTGCTTGTATTCCTTTATCAAAGCCGCAACTGCTCGTTCCTGGAATATTTTAATCCCTTCGGTTGCTGTCATCTGATTGAACATGTAGTCTACTGCCCTTGAATACAATTGTCTTGTAGTAGTATGATTGAGGTTCTCAGCTAAGTTTGAGAAGTTGAACTCCTCTGTCTGCATGTAGCTTTTTCCATCGGTACTGCCTATGTTATTCAAAGGGTCTTGTGGTGGTCTCCTAACTCTTTGGGACCTCTGCGGTCTTTCTTCTGCACCATTACTATTTGTAGCTTCACTGCTATCTTCTCCTTCATATTCCGACTCGGTATCCTTGTCATTTGACTCTACGCTATTATCTTCTACATCCGCATCGTCTTCGCTCCTTGGTTCAACATCCTCGCTCCTTGGTTCAACGTCCTCGCTCCTTAATTCAACATCCTCGCTCCTTGGTTCTTCATGCTCATCACTAGCATCTTCGCTCCTTTCTTCTTCCTCCGAAATATCTGCTTCTGAATCTTCAGACAGTGATTCATCGTCATCTACATCCGAAGTATGGTAGGAGCTGTCATCAGATCCGTCTGATTCTTCTTCACTACTAGTGGACGATACTGTGACATCGTCGTACACATAAACACTGCCATCATCTGAATCTTCCTCATCTATATCAGTGTCATCAATGGTCATGTTGTGTCCAGGTCTCAAACCAAGTTTAGGGATTCCATCTTCATCTAAGAAATCTGCTTTCTCTTTCGCTGCTAGTTCATGTACTCTGTCAATCACCTCGTCTGTGATTGCTAATTCGTCCCATTGATGGCCATGTATTCTCTTTCCAGTGTTCAAAGACATAAAGTAGTATCCCCCTTGTGAATTGGAAGGTCGCAGTGCTATTGCGCGAATAGACCTTGGTGTTCTATTGTTTTTCGACTCCCTATACACCAAACAATATGCTCCAAAAGTGACTTCAAGATTACTGGCATCATGTGGGCCTCGGCCTTCTATTACAGCTCCAGGGCTTATGTCTTTTGCAATGCTTCCTTCTCTTAGGTGTTGATTGATCCAGTAAAATACATCAATGATATTTTCGTCTACCATGATCTTTGGAACTTGTTTGTATGGTAGCTTGTCCCAGTAACATCTCTGTCTGTCTTTAACAAATCTGATTTCTCTCTCAGCAAACGGATTATGTTCATTTGCAGCAAAAGTTTCGACTGTTGCATTCACCTTCCCTTTAATTCTCTCAAACTCGTTATCCCCATTCACTAGTTCGACGGTAAAGCCTCTATTGTTGTGTAATGCTATCGCGTCGTTTAATGCCTTCACTATTTCATCTGTTGGTCTGTAGTATGTTACTCTTCCTGTTGCACTTATTTTTCGTTTGTTAAATGTAACTCCAATGATGAAGAGGATATTCCTGCCCCTTATGATGAGGTATGGGGCATAGTCGCTATAGAAAAAGTCTATGTCCAATATCTCTGTAGGATGGTGGCGTACTAAATCTGATGGCAAAGCAGTTCTGAGTATCTTGTTGTTTTTGTTGGCTCGCTTTCTTACTGTTTTGCCTACGATGAGTTGCTCGGCCGATCCCCCATAAATTGCTCTTGCTCTGGTAACATCCTCTGCTGTTACAGGAGCATTAATAATACTGTTGCCTTGTCCACTTAAAATGCGCTTAAATTCCGCATCGGAAGGCCAACCCATCCTTCCTTGGAGTATTCTAGCCTTCTCCGCTCCTTCCACTTCAGCGTTGGAGAAGAATCTCTTGTTAGCTTTAACAGTTGAAAAGAAGAGGTGATGGAAGGAAGTAGATGTGTGAATCCTGTTTAGGTTACTGCTACTGTTGACATCGAAACCGTAGAGACCATTGCTCAATTGTTTGAATTCCAAGATGTAATCGTCGGAGATAAAAACAAAGAAACTGCTGGAATGTTGGGAATCTTTGAAAACTCGATAGTACCGCTCCAGATCAGCCATACTAAGAATATTGGCCAGAGACTTACTATTGAAGTAAGCAGTCAAAGCTGGTAATAACTTAATACGACCTCTCTTGTCATAGTCCATGAATCCTCCATTCGTATGTCCTCGGATCGGTAAACACACACCTACTCCTACCATCAACCCCCTGTTAAAGAAAGAAGAGAAAGTTGAGCCGGTATCGACAATGATAAGCGACTCAGGGAGTCTTGGTTGCGACTGGACAAAAATTTAGCCAAATTGGGAGAGAATAATGTAATTACCTGTGGTGCCATTCTCATTTGGACAATCATTTGCATAATGTCCAGGTGTGTTGCACCTGTAGCAGGTAATGTCAGGGCGTAGCGGTCCTGTTCTACCTGCTACAGGCTGACAGATCATTGCACCTCCATTCTGTGCAAATTGCATACCGTTGCGTCCTGCTCCTCTGTTCCTCTGCTGATTACTACTTCTATCACCATTGTTGCTGTTTCCACTCTTCCAATTCGTCATCATGTGGATTGCTGCAGCCATAGTAGTAGGATAATTGTCCTGTCCTTGCAATAAACTATTATGTAGTTGGTCCCAAAGTCCTCCGAATCTTTTCACATCTGCATTCATGAGGAATGCCATAGCAGCATACTTCTGTCTTACATCTTCGTCCGTGATGGTTGGATCCTTAGCTTTCTCTTTCTTCAATAGATCTTCATGGTCAACAATGTCGACACCCGCCTGAACCACCAATTCCTGCGCATTCTCGAAATCCGCTTGGTAGTCCTCCAGAGGCTTGCCCATCTGTTTGGTCTTATAGAAATCCCTAGTTGCTGTGAAGGCAGTATGAATCGGATTCGAGGATGTCGTGACGCCATGTACAACCCTTTTAATGCTCTTCAGTAGCCAGATGGCGTTGTAGTCGTTTTGCTGTGTCTCAAAGTCGTGTTCTGCTCTCAAGTTCTCAACAAGGGCTTTGGTACATTGGCCTAGAATTATACCCCATAGCTTAGCCATGTTCTCTTGTAGCAAGCTCTTCTTCTTCGAAAATTGGTTCATCTCCTGTGCATACAGTGCATTCGCTGGTGCCATTGCCATGCTATTCTGCTGTACTCGAAGGGCCCTCTCGGCTTCGGTCTCGTTCTCTCCTGGTTCAGCTTGCACGATTTGCAAGTAAGTTACAATCTTGCCAATGTCTGGGAGTTCATTCCTGAGGAGTACAAGCGGGTCTTCTAGCTCTGCCACTGCTCTAGATAGTATGCTTGGGCTCTTGAAGTTTACCAGAATGTATGCAGCAAATTTCTTGATGAAATTTGCTGTGTTCTGATTGCTGCTCTCCGCCTTAGTTCCCATGACCGGCAACTCTTGGATTTGTCCTTTGAAGTTCCTAAATGCGTTACCTCCGCCACTTCTGTAGTTGTTTCTCTGTCTATCATCAATACCTGGGCCATTCACGTTCCCTGACCGGTCTTGTTGCTGCTGGTTCTCTGCAGCCGGCTGCTGCTGTTGCTGTTGGTTACTGCTCTCACTCATCTTGCTTTTACACTAGCTTTAGATTCTCTGGTAATCTGGTCGTCGTTCTCCCACTTGATTCCAATTTTATGGACACAAACACTTTCCCGATATGCGTCACTACGGCGAAGTCTCCGTGCTTCCCGTATTTGGCCTTGGTTAGCACTCTTACACGCGCTCCTACCACTAGTTTCTTCTCTTTACTAGGGAGCTTCTCCTTGATTTTGCTATCTTTCTCTAACTTCAAGTTACTTAATTGCTTTGAAAGCGATTCCACAGTGGCTTTCAGTAGTCTAATCTCTTCTAAAAGTTCGTCGTTACTAACCTGACTGATGGTCATAAACCGCTGCAGTTCTTAGGTTGTTTTGGCGATTTGAGTTATCCTTTTAAATAGAAACCACGTTGAAATACCTATCTTTTGGCAGCTACGGGCTCCTCAAGCTTTGTAGTATATAATACTCTGTAGCTAGATGAAGTACTTGGTCTTCTATAGTTTTAGTTTTACTCGATACAGAAACGGATGGTTTCTATTTAATGAGATGATGCTGCCGTTACGTGTTGCTTCATCTCCTTCACACATTCTTCATTCTGAGCCTTTACTGCTTCTGCATACGTTTTCTTTTGTCGTTCTACAATTTTAGCATGATTGCTACTACTGTCATTGTTCACCTTTCTTTTATTATTTCCAACGACTACGTACTACTTATGGGACATTCAATGTTCCAGCTAAATCGATGCTTTTGGTCGGAAATTATGCATACTTGCAAACGTTTCTCTCTTTTCAGTGCTCAGAGTCCTAAGTTATCCATTTCAACAAATAGAATAAAATGATTTCATTTCTCTTCTCTTCTTTCTCTCCTGTCGCTCAGTGCTACAAATGTAGGAAACCAATTCAAATGGAGAATCAAAGCTGGAATGAAAGCCACACTCTCCTGTAGGATAGACCATGCAATGGGGTGTACATTTATCATAGACGATCTGAATGGAATTTCAGAAAATACTAATTGTTCGCCCATCGGATCGCAGGCTAATTTGTCCTTCTTTTTACCAGAACCTGGCCAGGAGGACAAAGGCAATATGTTCATAAAGAGAACGTATTTCAATTCTCAGATAAACCAAATGGATGGGGAACTATGCTGTGCAGGTACTCCTCTCATAGCTGTCACCTCTGCAAATGATGAAAATGTTCATGTAGATACATGTTTTGATGGTGTCAAGTTTTACCCTTCTGAAGACGACGTCAGCGATTGCTCATGTGTACTTGAAGACGGTACAGATTGTATATCATCTACAATGGAAGATTTATATAATAGTTTTGATTCAATTGAGGATCTTTAGGAGAATTCTTCATGCGCGCCGAGTCAAAGTCCAACAATTTCAATCATGCCTACTACAGTTGTGACCTCTTCAGCTTCATTATATCTTGCTACAATTTTTTCGACCATCCTTGTGGGTATCATTACTCTAATGACGCTGTAAATATGAGTGATATTAGATACTAGACGTTTGTAATTCGTTCCAAGTAATAAAAAACATTATTTTCAATTTCAAGTAAAAAGATTCCAACCTCAGTTCACTTTTTAGATTTTGTTCATAAAAAGGACTTGGGAGTTGTTGAAACCTCTATTTTAACCGTCACGATTTCAGTGAAAGTGGGCTTCTCATTCATATTTCTTCGTTCTCCATCAGACATTCAAGAATGTTCCAGCTAGATTGATATTGTTAATCGTAAACAAATTCGTACTCTTAATTATTTCTCTTTGTTCTTTATAGTGCATAATTCTTTACTCTTCACTTTCACATACTGGTTGGAAAACATGACATCATTTCATTCTTTATTCTTCTTGCCCACTATGGCATTTCTCTTCTCTTCTTACTCTGTTGGTGCTACAAATGTAGGAAACCAATTCAAATGGAGAATCAAGGCTGGAACAAAAGCCTCGGTTACGTGCAGGGTAGATTATGCGATAGCATGTACGTTTTTTATAGACGATCCCAATGGAATTTCAGAGAACAGTAATTGCTCTCCTGTTGAAACGCAGGCTGCTTCGTTGGGAAGAACCTCTTTGCCAGAACCTGGCGAGGACAAAGGCTATATCATCAAATCAACATCATTTCACGGTGCCCATTTCAACCAAATGGATGGAGAACTATGTTGTGCGGGTACCCCTATCATAGCTGTCACATCTGCAAATGATGAAAACGTAGATACATGCTTTGATAGTGTCAAATTTTACCCTTCTGAAGAAGATGTTACCAGATGCAGATGTAAACTTGAAGACGGATCACTTTGTTTATCATCTACTATGGTAGATGTATACAACAATTTTGATTCATTAGAAGATCTTCGGGAGAATTCCTCATGTGCGCCGAGTCAAAGTCCAACTGGTCAAACTACTTCAGTATCATCATATCCTGCTACTAGTAGAACATGCACAAGAAGCATCCTTTTGATTTTCACTATTCTGGCCGCGCTATAATCTTAAGCGATAAATGTTAGGTATACGTCGTTTGTCTTTCTTTCTAATGATTTTCTATTTAAAATTATAACAAAGATCCCAACCTCTCATTATGATCGTCTCGCTGTGGAATATAATAAAATTTCAATTTTTTAAAATTGTTATATCCCAAGGTTTTCCATGTAAAACTATTTTTCGCATCCAATGTTTCGAACCAAACGTTCTATTTCTTATTTCAAGCAAGTCTAAATTGAAATTGAAAATATTTTTTGTCGTGTTGGGAAATGTCCAATGACGAGCGCAGATGAAGACGTAGAAGATAAACAAATGAGGGGCCTTTCATAACATAATAGAATTATTGTTGCGGCAGTTCACAAGTTGCAAGGCTAGGAAGTTCAAAAGCATCTTCATACATGAACACTTTTGCTTCTGAAGAATGTCGACTTGAGCTATAGCTATTGTTGATACACATATTGAATACATGAGTGCAAGCAAAGATCACATCTGTTCCGTCTTTCTTTCTCTTGTGTTCCATTGGTTCCTTGCAGTTCTTCTATTTTCACACTCATCATTTGGATTCTGTTCTCGAAGAGTTTGCTTCAGCAAAATTACTGCAAGCGATAGATTTGTAAAAATGGGATCTTTGTTCTCATTCCTTGAAGAGGTTGAACATGTAGATGAGAAACAACCCATCACTACTTCGAATGTAGAGTTAGATTCAGCTACAGAATGTCAATTCCTTTCAGTTGCCATGAAAGTTGCTCTTGATGAAATAATACAAACTGAAACAATATCTCGTGATGTACTGTCGATAGAATTTGCATCCGCATTATTAAAAGAGTCGCCTAAACAAGAGTTTGACGAACAGCTTGATAACTTCTTTCTTATTCGGAATGATACAATGATAATGAAGGGGGTACCTCGTAGACCATTCTATAAAGAAATTCTCAAACGAATAATGAAAATGGAGGAATACTACAGTGAGAAAGGTCATGTTTTTATAAAAGAGAATGAAGTACTTCCAAGACCGCTTCTACCTGCTACAGAATTGGATTTTACAGAAATTGATTCATCTTCGAAAATATTTCCTATATCTCCTTTCCTAAAGAATGAAAGAGAACCAGTAAAAGGATGCAAATCATGGCTTCTAAAATGTGGTGAAGTAGGTATTCGAGAATTACTAGGCTTGCGATCGACTATAGGAACAGAAATGAATTTATTTCCACCAGCTATAGACGAATTGATTCATGCCGCCAATCAACCCATTACAACTAAACCCAATGCCAAGCCACCAATACTCACTTTAGCTGGAAGGGCAAGGACCAAACATGCACATCGAGGCTCTAAAGATCAATTCTTTGGCATTTCAAAAGGAAACAATATAGAAAAGAATGAGGCAGGTGAGAAAATTGTACGAGACATGATTCAAGATGCGATTTGGATCAATATACATGTATTTGGAGGTGTCGAAGTTCCAATCATGGAGATACGAAATAGTTTAGGATACGGTGCTCGATGGAGTGCGAACTGGAGTAATGAAACTCCATACGATATAGTTTTCCGAGGTTTCTTGGAGCCCCAAATGCAAGATGGCTTTGAAAAGAAATGGCGTCATTAAGTCTTAGTCTTTATAGATATAACTCATTACTTACACAATAAGTTTATTCACTTGTTACCCTTTGCCATAAAGCGATTCCTCCTCCACCACCTCTAGCAGTAGCAATGTCACCATCTGCACTGATCCAATTAAAGAAAGCCTTCTTTCCCTTTTCTGCATTCTTCACATTAGAATCCGCACCAAGCCCAGTCTTTGCACCAAGTTGAGCAGCTTCACCCTTTTTCAAATTAATATTAAATCCCAAAATAGTAATATTATCAAACTCAAATTCAAGTTTACTCCTATTCAAATCAAATTCAAAATCACCACGAAACTTGATTAGGGCAAAGTCACCTGCATAAATTGCATTCTCAATATACATTGGATCTTTTGTCGCATCAAACGCTTGGATAGCCTTGAGTGGAAAATAATTGATTTTACCAGTACGCTCTTGTGTCTTTTTGGTACCGGTTGTAAAAATTAATCTCCATTCTCCAGTTAGATTATCAAGTACTTGTTGTGCGACTTGCGTGCCTTCCTTTTTACGTTTTTCTCTCATGAGTTTTTCGAGTGATTCTAGTGCTGTTAGAACCTCTTCTGGGTCTTCGCATTTTGTGATTGCTGCTTTGCCTAGGAAATCTTTGTTGGCTGCAATTTGTTCATCGTATGCTGCAGCTTTTGCAGCGAGAGGAATGTTTCTGCTGAAGCTTCTAGTGGATAGCGTTGTACTAGGAAGTGAAGGAGTAAAGCCTACAGCAAGCTTTACTGCCAACAGAGATAGAAGTAAGGATAAAGATCTACGGGTAGAATACATTGTAGTTCTATTGGAAGTATGAAATGATTAAGATGGCAACACCAAACTCCTTTTGATGGCTCCTCGCTCTCGTATCTTTTGTTGGCTGTTGTTGTTGCTCTGTACCTTTTATTGTTGAACGTATCTTTTCCAATGACGTTCAATGTGGAAAAGCTAAATTAAACCATTTTGACATCATTGAGTTCTCATCACTGTCGCCGCGAAAACAAAAGACGATCTTCTTTTTTCAATTCAAACTGTATCTGTGGCAAAAGAAAGAATCAGGAAATAAATTTCACCTATGGTAGACATGTCTTTTGTAACGATTCAATTTTAACTATGAAAATAATAATCAGCGATAAGGAATGGGATGAGATAAAAAAGTTGGGTCCTGGAGTCCGAATTTACAGAGGAAAAAAGACTTTGTTTTATAACGGAGAAAGGCTGTACAGTTATGGATACGGCAGAACTAAAGTCTATGATGAAAAGGAAAGAGAATCTTGGGAAATGATTATTGTTTTACCTGGGGTGACATCAATTCCATCTTATTCTTTCTATGCTTGCCGTTTTCTTGAGGCAGTTATTATGCCCGACTCTGTTCGAACAATCAATCGATATGTTTTTACTTTGTGTGTGAGCCTTAAATTTATAAGATTATCAAGGAGACTAAAATGTATCAAAGACTATGCCTTTGATACGTGTGGTCTCACTGCAATCTTTATACCCAAGTCATGTAAGATGATCGGCGACAAAGCATTTTTTAATTGCAATGAGTTACACATCGTAAATGTTTCAGAGAAGACTAAGCTTGGTAACTATGCCATTCCTGTCAGAGTACCAGTATCTTATTCTGGGTCTGATATCAAGCCCGAGAATGAGGGCTATCAATTGATCAAAAACGTCGACATACCACAACAGTTGAATATTCATAAGATTTGCTCATCTGAGAATGTATTCGAGACCATTAATGGAATCAGTTTGAAAGTGATAGTTGACCAATGGACTAATATGATGAATATCCCAAATCAACTTGGAATAACTCCAACTCAATATTTATTAGAGAACCCATACACCGAAATTGATGGAATTGAGTCATTGATTGCTTTCAAAGAAAAAAGCACAAGCGATGTTGAGAGACTGATATCAATCAAAACAGAGAATGAAAATCTCTATGCAGAAAATTTACGCCTTAGAGAACAGCTGGAAGAACATGAGCAAATAAAGAAACGAGACAAAGCTATAGAGAATTTTATAGCCGAACTCAAACAAGACCTTGAGTGTCCTATTTGTATTGAACCATTCAATAATGCTCACATGGTTCCTGAATGCGGGCATCACTTTTGTAAGAAGTGTATAGAAGCTGCTTTACAAAATTGTAACAATGAATGTCCAATATGCAGATCGAAGATTACAAGTAAGCGAGGTCTACGACAAGGCAAGTTGATTTCAAGAATCACTGAGGTTTTCTTCCCGGATGAAGCATAAAGTATTTGACTGATAAACTATATATACCTGATGTTGCATGCTCGAGGTCCCCCACTCTAGCTCTCATTTATCTCAAGTAATGCAAAACATATAATTATAGGTCACTTTTCGCTTCAATTTTGCGTACCATAATAAATACGTGTTGATCGGTGCTACTCTTTTGAATTCTGAACATAAAGAATCTGCCACGAACTAACTTTTGTTCTCAAGATCTCCCGAACCATGTTCCGGTGGCAATAACAATTCAGATATTATACTTATGTGAATAGAATTCTTATTCAGTCTTTTTGTAATTTCAATAAGATGTCGATAAGTAATAATTTTAATCGGTGTCGATAAGTAATACAATGACGGCCATCAACGAAGGGTAGATTTTGAGAACCCGAACACTAATAGTAGTCTGTGTTTTTGACACAAAGGCTATAAAATCTCTAGGTCATAGTCATATGTCCACAAGTAAACTATTGTTCTCTAAGCTCTTTGTGCAATAACAACTTGAAGTGAAAAGGATTCTAATTTTAAATTTCTTTGCTGCTCGTGAAGTTTTTTTAAGTCACTTGCATGTTGCCATAAGTGTATTTCACAATCATGTTTTCGCGGAAATCTTTTCTTCATTCCAATCAGGTGTCGATAAGTAAATAAAAGAATTCCTCAAAATATCTTTCGAGCACCTCCATCAAAGTTCCAGATATCATAAAACTCACCTGTTCCCATAAAACAAACATACACGCATATTACAATCTAAGTATCCAAACCATGTATTTCCATCGCTATCTTATCCTTGCCCTTATCTCTTGTCATGCCCTAGTAAATGGACAAAACCTTCGCAGACTCTCTTCCAAGGCAAGTAAGTCTCCATCTATGAAGGCAAGTAAGTCTCCGTCCATGAAGGCTTCCAAATCTCCTTCCGTGAAAACTTCCAAGTCTCCAAAGAGTGACTCTGAAGATTCTCGTAGACTCTCTTCCAAGGCAAGTAAGTCTCCGTCCGTGAAGGCTTCCAAATCTCCTTCCGTTAAAACTTCCAAGTCTCCAAAGAGTGACTCTGAAGATTCTCGTAGACTCTCTTCCAAGGCAAGCAAGTCTCCGTCCGTGAAGGCTTCCAAATCTCCTTCCGTTAAAACTTCCAAGTCTCCAAAGAGTGACTCTGAAGATTCTCGTAGACTCTCTTCCAAGACGTCTAAGTCTCCATCTATGAAGGCAAGTAAGTCTCCGTCCATGAAGGCAAGCAAGTCTCCTTCCGTTAAAACTTCCAAGTCTCCAAAGAGTGATGATGAGAGAAGACTCTCTTCCAAGGCTTCCAAGTCTCCGAAATCATCAAAGGGTTCCAAGTCTCCAAAGAGTGTGAGCGAAGATTAAATCGTCTCCAAGCTTATTCTTGGTTAGACCTTTTCCCTTCAAGGAAACGTTTGCATGTTACATATAATAGGATAGTTGAAGTAAATTTAGATTTGACTTTTCATACAAGTTATTTCGACGTTGTTGAATATTCTTTTTTTTATTTTTCTTTCCTAAACTATTTTATTTTCGAGCTTCCAAGCAAAATTTGTAATTATTACTTAGGAAACCGCTTTTCTTGATTTTGGGAGCTCTGGGATCCAACCAGAAGATGCAATAAATTTGATAACATCATCCTTTTTCTCAATATCAATCTTGAACAAAGTCTTTGTTCTCGCATTTTCATCATCCAGCATATCTTGCTTCAGAGCTTCCTGAATAAGAGCACTCTTGGCCTTTGTGTAAAGCTGTGGCTGACACTGCAACTTTTGACATAGATCCAGTTCTTTCTTTGTGAGCAATTCATGACCAGGGCACTTTTTCACATCAAAATTGGATACGCCATTCTCTACCGATGATGATGACGCATCTACTGTACCAGGTGCAGTTCCATTCTGACCAACTGTGTCTGTATTTCCTGTAGCAGTCTCTCCTAGTACTGGCTCAAAACTATTGCGCTTGCTCTTGGAGTGTTTCAAGTAAGAACCATTCAACTCACTAGAAGATAATGCACCATTCATTCCAAGTTCATTCGCCATAGCAGCAGCCTTTCGTTCTTCCTTCTCTCTATTCTCACATGCAACACGATGAAATTCTCTTCTATTCCGATCAAGCTCAAATTTCTCTGCATCAGCCAATGAAGTAAATCCCATACGACGATACATTTGCAACCTTGCAATTTCTTTCCGAAGACGTTTGGCCTGTAATAAATTCTGCACAAGCTCATCATGTTCTTGTGGAGTTTGAAATCTAGCAAACAATCTCATACGATTCTTGAGATCCCTTTCATCAGAAGGAAGTTTATTATCCTCTTGAAACTTTTTACGATAATCTAGTAAACCTCTATCTTTGATGAATTGTTTCCTCTCTTCTCTCACATCAAGTCTAGCATTGTAAATCGCCAGTACTTTAATTTTCCTCGCCCGTTCTTCCGGTGTATCCCCCTGTGTAAATTCCATATCTTGCAATAATTTCTCCGCATCATTATCCCATTCAATGTCAAAATCTCCACGTCGTGGCATATACCCTGCCAAATCCGATCCAGGCATGACAGCCACATCATCAGGTCTCGGTGGCAGTACAGTAGGCCCACCATGTGTATTTAGATATTTCTCTTGCCATTCCTTTTGAAGTTCTTGTGCTTCCTTTGTAGAAGAAGTCGCCGCAAGTGTTTTGACATATGTCGCTTCCGCCTTGACTGCCAAATCTCTCCCTACATCATCACCAATATTGACATCCAAAGGCGGTAAATATGGTTTGGGCCAAATTTCCTGATATCCCTCTAGTTCCTCGGTAGGTACAATAATATATTCCTTATCGGTATGAACAGAAGTAAAACTACTTCTACGAGAGATACTAGGTCGTTTCCGTTTCTCTCCAACCTGTTCCTGATCTTGACCATTTTGTTCTTCTTCTTCTACAGTATCTTCTTGTTCCTCATCTGCATGTTCGACCAAGGTATATTGTGGCAAAATATGTCCATATCTTCCCAAATAATCATACAAATAACGTTCCATACATTTTTTAGGATTCTTTACGATGGTCCCACTCGGACCGGCAACTTCTTCTGCGATATCCATCCAATTTCCCAATCCTAAATGTCCAATGGCTTCTAGTAATCTCAAATCTTCTTCCACGGTCCACATGTTTTTCACATCATCTGTCACAATGTATGCACCAGAAGTATGTGGATGCTTTTGTTGGGAAATATCCGACTCACTTCTCTCCGGTGCCTTCTTTTCATTCTCTGGTGCTTCCTGCTTTTCACTTTCTTTTTCTTGTTCATTTTCTCCATCTTTTTCAACCTGCTTTTCTACATCTTCTTGTTCCTCCTGAACTAACTTGACACCACGTAAACTAGGAAATAAAAAGAATCTAGTGGAATCACAAACACGATAACCATGGCTATCCTCATGTCCCTCAATCGTTTGACATTTATCAGGCTTTTTCGTAAAACAGTCTAGACAGAGATCAAATTCGGGACAAATGGCACAACATATTCTTGGAACTTGTGACAAGTCTGTTCGACAGTAATCGCATTCGTAGAGGCCTCGTTTTTTGGAGGAGGTGAGGATTAGGTTTAGGGGTGTTTGTGTGTTGGTTGGTTGACAGATTGGGGAGGGTGTCGATCGTTTTGCCTTCTTTTTTCTTGGTGCCATGATAGAGGGAGATGGGAGTGTGGTTTATTATATTGTAATGGTGTTATTAGATTGGAATAGAGAGTCTAGTAGTAGCTAGTAAATACATCAATGCATTAGCTCTAGACTATTTCCATGAAAATTAATGAAAAGAGAAGATACTCCGAAGTGGTTCCATATTTATTTAGGAGAGGGTGTAGATTCCCTTTTCAAAGGTGGGGCAACCATCCGAGCTTACAAAACCGAATTTAACGACTTGAAGTGAGTTCACTTTATTAGCTATGCGAAGACAATCGGAAGAGTGCTCTTTCAAAATTAGAAATCACTAGGATGAGGTGCTGACCATAAAACTATACCATTTATACATTGTATCTTTACAGTTATACTAAATCTCCATCCATAGGACACCCCATGTATTCAAGCCATTGTACTACTCTATATTGACCTCCTCGTCTAGCTTGAAAAATGGTTTCAGCATTCCACTCGTATCCATACCTACTAAGTAGCTTCAACTTCTCGATAATGTAATCTTCATTTGCTCTTCGGAAAATGCTTCTATCAATAGATTCAACAACCTCTGGATGCATCTTCACCTTTCCTTCCGTTTGTACAAACAGCAATCCATGATGTTCTTCGTCTTGAAGAACCTCTTCAATAATTGCCACATTGCCTCTTTGTGTCAGTAAGGCAAAGGAGTCAATTGTCAAAGTACAGCCATTCTTTATCATAAAAAACATTCCTTCAAAATGGCAAAAGCATATAGCTTGACGGAGAGTCATAACATCCCATGGACATGAGTACTTGCGCAATAATTTCAATACTTCAAAGGCAGCACTATGGTCTAAATTGACCATTGCAGCAGTGCAAACATGGACAGTCATGGGGCATCGATTCTGTAAGCAATACTCAATTATATCAATATTTCCTCTTTTAGCAGCTTCACTAAGTGTTGTTTCGTCCCAAGGGCAGTTTTCACTTCTGGCCCATTTTAATGCCTCAAGATTATTGTTATGTGCTGCAGCGTTACAAAACCGTACATCCCAAGTGCAGCCATGCCGACGGAGCCACTTTAAAGTCTCAAGTGCCTGTTCTTTATCTTTGTTTTCCATGGAATAATGACATAGCTTTGAAAAGTGAGAGTCAAATTGGTAATTGTTTCGATGGCAGTATTCAAGCACTTGAATATTACCATGCATTGCTGCGTTAATACACAGCGCCTCCGTTGCTTCAGATGCTTCCTCACCTTCAAGAACAACTTCATGCGCTTCAATTCTAGACTTCATGTTCCTTTTCTTGTCGGCATCTTGGCACTTTTCTGCACAGATCCATTTCATTATATGGAGTTGATTTGATACTGCTGCTGTAGAAAACAACTGTAGCCATATGTACTCATCAGAGCTACTATACTCATTAATACCATCAGGAAGTTTGCTATCAATGTATTGGATCATCCTAAGATTTCCTTCCTCCGCCAAGGAATTCATCAAATTTGAATGCATAATAACTTCCTTTCGCACCACTTCAAACAAGTCAACCCCAAATATCTTTGCACATTCTAAGATATCTGTACGACCTTTTGAAGCTGCCTTTTTACATACTTTGATCATGAAGTCTCTCGGTGCAAAAATTACAAAGCAGTATTCAGTAAGCTTGATGTCATACGACACAGCATCCGCTGTCGTTCTTCTGTTTCTTCCTATCTTCAGCAGAGAATCAGTAGACAATGCAGTCAAACTATCATCCATATCCATTGTAGAGTAATTTCTGTGGAACTGACGTGATACAGGAGCAATTGTTATGTAGCTACCAGGGATGAAACTGAAGCAGTGCTTCAAGAGATCGTTCGGAAGATCGGAAATAGATGCAGATAGCTCCTCTTCTCCTCTTCCTCTGTCACTTGAATGGGAGACTTTCAATCTTTTGCTCGTGCTCATTTTATTCTGATATTTATTCTTTAATACCCCCTTGATATTTAGTGGTTCATTTGCAGAGAGTGAAGCGAATCCATCAAAGGCAAATGAAAATGGTACGTTTTGCAAGAAGAGAGGTGATCTCATGCTTCTCATTTCTCATGTTCAGTCGTCATTGTGCATGTACGTATGCTTGCTACCGAACGGTTTTTAACGTAAAATGGACAAATCGGATCATCATCCTAATCCCACTCTCTTTTTTAGTTCATCAAATACAAATCTGAATCTAGTGTATTGGAACTTCTACCTCTTATATGACAACCCACATATTATTTCATCACTATGAGCAGCAAAAGATTGAAAGTTTCGCATGGCGATAGTGGTATCAGCCTTTGCAGTAGCCCCAGCGAAGAGGTGCCATCTGCTACTCTGAAAGATCTTCCGAACGATCTTTTGAAGCACTGTTTAAGTTTCATCCCAGGTAGCTACGTTACTATTGCTCCAGTATCGAGACAATTCTTCAGTAACTATGTTACACTAGGCATTCACGAAAGTGCGGCTTTAAACTCTCCAGATGAATTACTGAAGGTCGGTAAGAACAAGAGGACGACAGGGGATGCGGTATCGAATGATATCAAGCTGACTGAGTATGCGTTCATAAACAATGCACCGAAAGAATTCATGATCCAAGTATGTAGAAAGGCAGCAGCCAATATTCGTATAGATATTTTAGAATGCGCAAGTATTTTTGGGATTGAATTCTCAGAAATGATTGGGGAGGATATTGTTTTGATGGAAAAGCTTGCGAAAAGAGGAAATCTTGAAATAATTCAATACTTTGACAGTAAAATCAGTGGACGCTTTGACAAGAACACATGGATTGATATATTCCAAGGAGCACTATGTTCAAATTCAAATTGTTTACATGTAATGAAATGGATCTTTCAAGAGAAGTTTGATGATCTTATAGAAGACGATATCATTATCAATAATATCAAATCATTTATCGAAGGAGTTGAACATGTCCTTAAAGGTGTCACAGCACCTAGAATGACAATATACTTGTGTTGTGTAGCAGCTAAATAAATGCGGTAACATTCAAGCACTTGAATATTGTCACCGAAACAATTACCAATTTGACGTTGATGATGCTGATAATGACTTCTGCAGATGTGCCATTGACAATGAAGATAAACAACAGGCACTTGTGATTTTAAAGTGGCTGCATCATCATGGCTGCCGCTGGGACGAAGAGTTTTGTGACTCAGCTGTATTACGTGATAATATTGAGGCATTAAAGTGGGCCAGAAAAAAAGGTTGCCCTTGGGACCAACGCGCACTTACAGCTGCTGTCGAAAATGGAAACGTTCCTATAATCGAGTATTGTTTACAGAATCAATGCCCTATGACCGAAGAAGTTTGCAATGATGCAATGTCCGTCGAAAATCATAACGTAGCTCTTGACGTATTGAAGTTACTGCGAAAATATTCATGTCCATGGAATGAGAGTATCTGTAGTGATGCTATTTCAGGAGGTCATTTTGAAGCAATGTTGTGGGCGAAGAGGAATGGCTGTCCTTGGAGTGAAGAAGATTTTTTTCTACTTGTACAGAAAGGAGATATGTCTACACTTGAAACAGTTCTTGAGGATGAACCACAACATGATGCTGATAAAACTTTTACAGCGCTTTTGAGTGACCATTTGTCAAATGTACCTTGCATTATTGAGAAATTGAAACTTCTTCGTAAGTATGGATACAGTGGAATACAAACACAAGCGCAGAAGCTGCAAATAATAACAAACTTCGAGTATTACAATGGCTTCGGCACATGAAATGTCCAATGGATGTAGATACATGTACTGCTGCATCACGTAAAGGAATCATGTAGATTCTAAAGTATGCACATGAAGTTGCAGGATGCAGACTGAGCAAGGAAGCACATGCATACTGCTTTACCGAGCATGGGCTTGATGAAACTTTCTCATATATTCCTACAACTGTTAGAGATTCGCATAAAAATGTTCTAGAATATTTAGAGAAGAATGATTGCCCAAAAGCAAAGAAGAGCGACTGGAATCTTGCATAACTTTGCGGAAGTATAGATGAAGAAAGATTAAAAGAGTCACTGGCCGGGCCAACTAAATTGGAATTTTTCTATTATGAATTAATAAAGTCTAGAAACGACTATGCTAGAAAGAGTCATTGACAATTTACTTAAATTGTTTCCTGATGTCTTTCTTTTACATTTGCTACTTGTCGAAGGCGAAAATTAAGAATGCACTCAATAATCCCAACATGCCTTCGATTATCATTTATTTCTATTTTAAAATCTAATAAAATATCCTCCAATCACTCTTATCTGGTTTTGGACAATCGTTCTTCTCGAGATATTTTAGAAGCTCCCTATGTGAGTCTCTCACAGTTGTAGGTATGTCCCGACGGTGCTGCAAACCTTTATCACTAAAACAGTATGCGTATGCTTCCTTGCTCAATGCGCACCCTACAACCTCATACGCATACTTTAGCATTTCCATACTTCCATATTCAACTGCAGCTACACATGTATCTGCGTATATAGGACATCCCATGTAACGCAGCCATTGCATCACTCGCAGTCGACCTCGTTTTGCAGCTTGTGTGAAGGTCTGATCATCCCACTCGTATCCATAGTTGAGTAAGAGTTTCAACTTTTCAACTATACCATCATTTGCTTTATGAAAAATTGCTTGATGACAAATTTCACCATCGATTGCTCTAGCAACCACTGGATTCATCTTCAATGTTCCTCTATTTTTTATAAACAGTGATTGTTTATGCATTTGATCTTCCTTAAGTACCTTTTCAATGATTGATAGGTTCCCTCTTCCAACAAGTAAAGCAAAATCGTGCTTTGTCCGTTTTGCCCATAATGCTAGTTCAATATGACCCCCTATAATAGCACTTCTACAAGTGTCCCTATCCCATGGGCATGTGAAACAATATTTCAAAAGTGCTTTATGAAATCTAGGAAGGACTATAAAAAACCTGACAATTTACTTCAAAATTACGTATGTACCCCTTTCTCTAATATACAGTCCAATCACTCTTATCTGGTTTTGGACAATCGTTCTTCTCGAGATATTTTAGAAGCTCCCTATGTGAGTCTCTCACAGTCGTAGGTATGCTGCGACGGTGTCTGCGACGTTGTTTCAAACCAGTGTCATTAAAACAGTATGCATATGCCTCCTTGCTCAATGCGCACCCTGCAACTTCATGCGCATACTTTAGAATCTCGATATTACAAGATTTCACTGCAGCTGTACACGTATCTGCATCCATTGGGCATCCCATAAACTTTAGCCATCTCAAGACTAAAAATCGATGGTGTTTTACAGCTTCTGTGGAGGTATCAACATTCCACTCGTATCCATACTTACGAAGTAGCTTCAGCTTCTCAATAATGAGAGATTCGCTTGATCCTGTTCCTGGCAAGAGAGATGGTGAAAATATTCTACTGTTGATTTCTCGAACCACCTCTGGAGTCATCTTTACTGTTCCTTCAGTTTGTACAAATAGGATTGATCCATGCAGCAGTAGTTCGTCCTTAAGAAACTGTTCGATAATTGATACATTATCCCCTTGTACAAGAAAAGCAAATGCTTGAGTTGTCCAAGGACAGCCGTTGTGTTTTGCCCAAAACATTGCTTCAAAATTACCATTGCATCCAGCTATATTGATGGTACCTTCATTCCATGGACATGAAAATTTTCGCAATAATTTCAGTATCGCAAGAGCTGATTCATGATCTTTATTGAACATTGCATCAGTACAAACTGAAGCTATCATAGGGCATTGATTCTGCAAACAATACTCGATCATAGGAATGTCTCCCCTTTTAGCAGCTTGACAAAGTGTCCTTGCGTCCCAAGGGCAACCTTCACTTCTGGCCCATTTCAATGCCTCAAGATTATCATTCAATGCTGCATAACTACAAAGGGATTTATTCCAAGGACAGCCATGTTGACGGAGCCACTTCAAAGTAACAAGAGCCTGTTTTTTGTCTTTGTTTTCCATTGAATGAGACCATAGCCATGTCACAGTATCAAATCGGAAATTGTTGCGATGGCAGTATTCAAGTACTTCAATATTACCATACTTTGCTGCTTCAGTGCACAGCTCCTCCGTCACTCTAGGTGCTATGATACCTTCAAGTACATATTCATGCGCTTCAATTCCAGACTTCATATCAGTTCTCGAGTCAGCATTTTGAATCTTTTCTTCATAGATCCATTTCATAATATGTAGGTGATTTGATGCTGCTGCTTTAGAAAAAATGTGCTGCCATAAGGGGTCATCAGAACTGCTGTACTTTATTTCAAAACCGTTAGGAAGTTTACTATCAATGTATTGTATTATTTCAAGATTGCCTTCCTCCGCCAAGGTTGTCATTAAATTTGAAAAACTTCTAAGTTCCCTTCGCACAAATTGAATGAAATCAACGCCAAATGCATTTGCGCATTCAATCACATCTATATGCCCTTTCATGGCTGCTTTGCGGCATACTTTGATCATGAAGTCTTCAGGTGCCTTGTTTATGAAGCAGTATTCAGTCAGTTTGACATCATTTGACGCAGCATTGACTGTCGTCCTTCTGTTTCTTCCAATCTTTAGAATTGAATCTGTTGATAATGCAGTCAAGCTATCGTCCATACCTTGTGTGCAGTAGTTTTTGTGGAACTGTCTAGATACTGGAGCAACTATAACGTAGCTACCTGGGATGAAACTGAAGCAGTGTTTCAAAAGATCGTTCGGAAGATCGGAAATAGACGCAGACGGCACCTCTACTCCTCTATCACTTGTATGGGAGACTTTCAATCTTGTGTTGCTCATTTTACTTTGAAATGTATTCTATGATACCTCCTTGATTGAAAAGTAGCTCGTCAATACAATAGCAAATTTAACGAAAACGAGAGACTACGTTGACTGCTGAGCTGCTGAGCTGGCTTTTGTACCATAGTGGGACTGGGATAATAAAGAAGAAGGGGAGAAAAGGAGGAAAAAAGAAGGAGATTCCTCATTTCCAATGACCGTAGTCATTTTTTGTTCACTTTCGTTATTTGGATTACAGAATTAAAAACACGGCCACGAAACAATAGTTTGAACTCATTCTTATGTTTAAATTGTAAGATAGATCCTAAATAAATATATTTCCTGATTTCAGTTATGTCTAGAATAGTTTTGCGGATCAATTATATTTTGTTTTCGATGCATTTATGAGAATCCAAGTATATTCAAAAGGATTAGATTATCAGGTATACTATTGCCCTTATTCAGCCACCGATAATCACTTAAATTCACTGTCTGCTCAAACGCCAACTGAATCAAGTCATTTTAAAAATTTGCCGAAGAGACGATAGCCATCAAAATTGGTTCGAAACCATAGGGATGAAATTCAGCAATGCTCCGTGATGCAATTTGACTATGTATCACAAATAGGAGTGTGAACCACCTTTTCTCGCAATAAATAGTTTTCAATGGGAGTATCTTCGTCCTCCCATCCCATCGTTGAGCGCATGAGAAGATACAAACGCTTCTTTTCTGCATTTTATACGCCAATAATTTCTTCAAGTTAATGCAAAAGAAATCCTATATATTCCATTGTCCGATATACGTGGGCCTTTCTTCTATTTCTCCACAAATGCATTCTCTAGCTCATCGAATCCATTCAATTTATATGAAAGAAAGCATTCATATGTATTTACCCAAACCTACATGTTCTACATACATTCTACAGAAATTCACCAAGCAATCCCTATTCTGCAGAATTTCATCCTCATATATTCCATTCCTTATCATAGCAATCTAAGCCTAGCACTCCTACTATCTTGGATGCATCTTGGAGCACACAGAGAGCGAGCGAGTGAGCGACCATATTTCTTGCTTCGCAACAGTTGCTGCTATTTCGTATCATATTACGTCTCTACATCGTATACCTCGACCCTCTTTCTTACTATATCAACGGATATGATCTTGATGAAATATTTTCAACCATTGTTCAAGTATTTGAATGCAAAATAAAAGAACTATGGCGGTTGGAATCAGTGTAAAGAACATGAAATATGTGCTTCCTCTGTTTTTCTAGAATGACCGCGGAAAAATTCAAAGTTCTCTTTTGAGAGTGGAGACATACGTAGCGGTTAAATTGATTTTTAATGAATTCTCTTTTTTCCTCATAAGCTCTCTTTATTTTTAATGATTGAGCATCCTGATTGGTGGAGAGCTTTTATTTTTAATGATTTGAGATAATTTAGCTGGATTAATGAGAATGCTTGATCGTTACGTTGAATGTACACTACTAACTGATGACATCATTAAAAATGGTCCCACTATGGTACAGTAGCCGCTGAGCTCTGCTGAGTGAAGCCTGTCGTCATTGTCTAAGTACGTATAATTCATTCTAAACGGTTTTTAACGTAAAGTGGACAGACCTATCATTTTCTTTGGTTTTTACTGAATTCCAATTGTATTAATAAAGTTTAGCTAGAAATGACTAGGAAGAGTAACTGGCAATTTACTTCAGGTATTTTCTGATTTGTTTCTTTTACACTTACTACTTGTCAAAGGCAAAAATTACGAATGTACTCAATCTTCGTCATTCTTCTAGGGGAATATCCCACTAAAGTCCACTAACAATTCCAACATGACTTCTAATATCATTTATTTTTATTTTCAAAACGAATAAATCCTCCAATCACTATTATCTGGTCTGGGACAATCGTTGTCCTCGAGGTATTCTAGGATTTCAGTATAAGAATCTCTTACATGAAGAGGAAGATAGCTCACATGTGCCACATCAAGCCCATCGAAATTAAAACAGTATGCATATGCCTCCTTGCTCAATCTGCACCCTACAACCTCATGCATATATTTTAGAATCTCAATACTTCCACGTTCAACTGCGGCTATACATAAAATATCTTCATCCTCATCTTCATATATGGAACATCCCATTAGCCTCAGCCATTGCAAGACTAAAAGTCTACCATGCTTTACATTTTCTATAAAGGTTTCAGCATTCCACTCATATCCATATTTCCGAAGTAGCTTCAACTTCTCAATAATGAGAGAATCACTTGATCGTGAAACAAACATGACACTGTTGATTACTCGAATAACATCTGGAGTCATCTTTACTGTTCCTTCAGTCTGCAGAAAAAGGTTTGATCCATGTTGTTGTTCATGCTGAAGAACCTCTTCAATAATTGATACATTACCTCTTTGTGTCAGTAAAGCAAATGAGTCAATTCTCCAAGCACAGCCATTGCGTTTTGCCCACAACATTGCCTCAAAATTACCACTATATATAGCTTTATCGACGGTTCCATAATCCCACGGACACAAATTTTGGCGCAATAACTTCAATACCGCAAGAGCTGTTTTATGATCTTTATTCTCCATTGCACACGCGCATACACCAATTGTCATAGGGCATTGATTCTGCAAACAATACTCAATAATAGGAATGTTTCCCCTTTTTGCTGCTTCACAAAGTGTTCCTGCGTTCCAAGGGCAATTGTTGTTCCTGGCCCATTTCAATGCCTGAAGATTATCATTCAATGCAGCAGCTCTACAAAACCGTTCATGCCAAGAGTAGCCATTTTGACGAAGCCACTTTAATGTTACAAGTGCATGTTCTTTATCTTTGTTTTCCATATGGAATAGAAACATAGCCATATCACAGTGTCAAATCGGAAATTGTTTCGATGGCAGTATTCAAGCACTTGAATATTACCATATTTTGCTGCTTTAATGCACAGCTCCTCTGTTACTTTAGATGCTGTCACTCCTTCAATGACATGTTCATAGGCTTCAATTCTAGATTTCATGTTTTTCGTGTAGAATCTTTTGTATGCATATTGAGCATCTCTTTCATCGATCCATTTCATTATGTGGAGTTGATGTGATGCTTCTGCTGTTGAAAATAAGGACGGCCATGTTTGCTCGCCGAAGTCTTGAAGTAGATTTTTTCTGTCAAAATATTGCAACATTTTGAGATTTCCTTCTTTAGTCAACTTGTAAATCAAAGTTGTAGGATCTCTAAATTTCTTCATTTTTTGCACAACTTTCATCAAATCAACCCCAAATATATTCACGCATTCTATCACATCTATACGACCCTTCATTGCTGCTTTGACGCAAACTTGGATCATGAATTCTTTCGGTGCATTGTTTATAAAGCAGTATTCGGTAAGCTTCACATCATTTGACGCAGCATCTGCTGTCGTTCTTTTATTTCTTCCAACCTGTAGTATTACATCTGTTGACAATGCAGTCAAGCTATCATCCATACCTCGTGTACAGTAGTTTCTATGAAATTGTCTTGATACCGGTGCAATCGTAATGTAGCTATCAGGAATGAAATTAAAGCAGTGTTTCAAAAGATCGTTCGGAAGATCGGAAATAGACGCAGACGGCACCTCTACTCCTCTATCACTTGTATGGGAGACTTTCAATCTTTTGCTTGTACTCATATTATTCTGAAATTAATTCTAATGCAGCCTTGATGGTGAAGTGGTTCGAAGTGAATTATCAAAAGGCTAATGAAAACGATCAGAACTTCGTTGTGTGATCAAGATCTCTTTCGTCATTGTGTATGTACGTACATTGATACGGAACGGCTTTTAACGTAAAGTGGACAGGCATCCGATTTTTCTAAATTTGTTTTAGTAATACCAAATGCACTTTTCTAGTTTATTGGAACTTCTATCTCTTACATTACAACCCAAACCTTATCTTCATCATCATGAGCAACAAGAGGTTGAAAGTGTCACATGGTGGTAGTGGCATCAGCCTTTGCAGCAGGTGCTTTCACACCTTCAAGGACATGTTCATATGCTTCGATTGTACACTGAATATAATGCACGTCGTAAGTTTCAAAACTCATTTCCTCAAAGATCCATTTCATGATGTTTAGGCGGTCATGCCGTGCTGCTTCATCAAATAATCTATCCCAATCAAAATGTCTAAAATGTCCACAGAGTTTACTATCAAAGTATTGTATCATTTCGAGATTTCCCTCTTTTGCTAACTTTTCCATCAAGAAAGCGTTCTTCCCAATCATTTCTGCGAATTCAATCCCAAATATACTTGCGCATTCAAGAGTATCTTTGTGTCCCTTCATAGTGTATTGCCCACCACAACGCCTCAAAACGACCAAAGGACATAATGTTATTGCCAGTTCTGAAATCCCATGGGCATGAATGCTTGCGTAGTAACTTCAAAACTTCAAAGGCAGTATCATGATCCTTATTCGCCGTTGCACACATGCAAACATCGGCGGTCATAGGGCATTGATTCTGTACGCAGTATTCGATCATAGGAATGTTTCCCCTTTGAGCAGCTTCTTCAAGTGTCCCTTCGTCCCATGGACAATTTTCACTCCTTGCCCACTTCAATGCCTCTAAATTATCACTCACTGCTGCCGCTCTACATAGGAACTCATTCCAACCGCAGCCATGACGACGAAGCCACTTTAAAGTCACAAGTGCCTGTTCTTTATCTTTGTTTTTCATTGATACATTACATAGCCATGTCACAGTATCAAATCGGAAATTGTTGCGATGGCAGTATTCAAGTACTTCAATATTACCATACTTTGCTGCTTCAATGCACAGCTCCTCCGTCACTCTAGGTGCTATGATACCTTCAAGTACATATTCATGCGCTTCAATTCCAGACTTCATATCAGTTCTCCAGTCAGCATTTTGAATCTTTTCTTCATAGATCCAATTCATAATATGGAGGTGATTTGATGCTGCTGCTTTAGAAAAAATGTGCTGCCATAAGGGGTCATCAGAACTGCTGTACTTTATTTCAAAACCTTCAGGAACTTTACTATCAAAGTACTGGATCATTTCAAGATTGCCTTCTTCCGCCAAGATTGTCATGGACTGTGGATACTTTCGCACCCATTGAATTAAATCAACGCCAAATGCATTTGCGCATTCTATCACATCTATATGCCCTTTCATGGCTGCTTTGCGGCATACTTTCATCATGAATTCTTCCGGTGCAGAATTGACAAAGCAGTATTCAGTCAGCTTGACATCGTTTGATACGGCATCCACTGTCGTCCTTCTATTCTTTCCAATCTTTAGAAGAGAATCAGCAGAGTTGAATGCTGCACTCTCATGAATACCACGAGTTGAATAATCACTATAAAACTGCTTTGAAACGCAACCAATTGTAACGTAGCTGCCTGGAATAAAACTAAAGATGACATTCATAATATCGTTTTCATTTTGAAGATCCTCAAGAGAAGCAGATAGTTTCTCTGAGATTCACGTGCGAGGTTTTCAATCTTTTATTACTCATTTTACTTAAATAGAATACGTTGATGATGAATGCTTCACTATGAACTAATGAAAGTATATGTAATGATATATAACCGCCTCGCAGCTTGTTGTTTATTGTTCTGCCGGTTTTCTGAATGTAACGACGTAACGAACTTTCTATCTGAAACCTGTCGTCATTGTGTGATTCCGTTGACTTGATACCATAAACGGTTTTTAACGTAAAGTGGACAGGACATATTTTTACGAAATTCCATTTGCACTTTTTCTACATAGTGCATTAATAAAATCGAGAAACGATTAGAAAGAGTAACTAGCAATTTACTTCAATTATTTCCTGATTTGTTTCTTTTACATTGCTTGAGGCAAAAATTACGAATGCAGTTAGTCAATGTTCATGTCCGTCATTCCACTCATATCCGTATCTCCGAAGTACCTTCAACTTCTCAATAATGCAATCATCACTATCATCATTTGATCGTCTAACAAAAATGACACTATTGATTGTTCGAACAACATCTGGAGTCATCTTTACTATTCCTTCAGTCTGAACAAACAGCATTGATCCATGTAGCTGTTCATACTGAAGGACCTCTTCAATTTGTGATACATTACCTCTTTGTGTTAGTAAAGCAAATGAGTTAATTCTCCAAGGACAGCCATTCTTCTTTGCCCAAACCATTGCTTCAAAATTCCCATTGTATATAGCTTGATCAACCGTTCCAACATCCCATGGACACAAATTTTGGCGCAGTAACTTCAGTATCGCAAGAGCTCTATCATGATCATTATTGAGCATTGCATAAGAGCAAATACTAGCTGTCATTGGGCATTGAGTCTGTAAGCAGTATTCAACTACAGCAATGTTTCCATGTTTAGCAGCTGCACAAAGTGTTCCTGCGTCCCAAGGGCAACCTTCACTCCTAGCCCACTTCAATGCCCCAAGATTATCATATGATACAGCTGCTTCACAAAGGGATTCATCCCAATCGCAGCCATGTTGACGCAGCCATTTTAAAGTCACAAGTGCCTGTTCTTTATCTTTGTTTTCCATCGAAGAATTACAGAGCCATGTTATAGTGGCAAATCGGAAATTGTTTCGATGGCAGTGTTCAAGTACTGGAATATTACCATGCTTTACCGCTTTCATGCACAGCTCCACTGTTACGTCAGATGCGGTCACACCTTCAAGAACAACTACATATGCTTCAATGCTGGACTTCATAGACTTCCTATAGTCAATGATCCTGTCAGCATTTTGGCACTTTTCTTTACAGATCCATTTCATGATATGGAGGTGATTTGATACCGCTGCTCTAGAAAACAAAGTCCGCCAGAAGCTTGGATGAAAATCTTCAAGGAGTTTACTATCAAAGTATTGGATCATTTCAAGATTTCCTTCTTCCACTAACTTTTCAATCAAAGTTGAATGATTTCTCATTTTGTTTTGCACCAATTGAATTAAATCAATACCAAATACGTTTGCACATTCTATAATATCTGTTCGACCCTTCATTGCAGCAATCTGACATACTTTGATCATGAATTCTTTCGGTGTATTTTTTATAAAGCAGTATTCAGTCAGTTTGATGTCATCCGATACGGCATCTACAGTAGTGCTTCTATTCTTGCCAATCTGTAATAATATATCTGTTGACAATGCATTCAAGCTATCGTCCATACCAATAGTGCAGTAGTTTCTGTGGAAATGCCGCGACACAGGAGCAACTGTGATATACTGCCCAGGAATGAAACTAAAGCAGTGTTTCAAAATATCATTCGGCAGATCGGAAATGGAAGCAGATGGCACCTCTTCTCCTCTTCCTCTATCACTTGTATGGGAGACTTTCAATCTTTTGTTCGCGCTCATTTTATTCTGAATTGTATTCTATAATACCTCCTTGATATTTTTAGTGGTTCATTACAAAGTGAATTGTCAAAAGGCTAATTGAAAACGAGACTTGTGCTCGCTAGATTGATTGAAGATCTAATGAGAAGTAAGTCCGTCGTCATTGTTATGTACGTACATTTATACTAAACAGTTTTTAACGTAAAGTGGACAGACCTTTGACTTGCGATTGATTTGCGAATTTGTTTATTTGTAAGGAAGAACACAAAGCAGTATTTCTACTATACCATAGGAACTTTTATCTCTTACATTACAACTCAAACGTTATCTTCATCATCATGAGCAACAAAAGATTGAAAGTGTCACATGGCGGCAGTGGTATCAGCCTTTGCAGCAGTAGCCTCAGCGCAGAGGTGCCATCTGCATCTATTTGCGATCTTCCGAACGATCTTTTGAAATACTGTTTCGCTTTCATTCCAGGCAGCTACGTGACGATTGCACCGGTATGTAAGCAATTCTTCGGCAGCTATATTACGCTAGGCATTCATGAAAGTGCAGCTTTCAGCTCTCCAGATGTGCTACTGAAGGTCGGCAGGAATAGAAGAACGACAGCGGATGCCGTGTCAAATGATGTCAAGCTGACTGAATACTGCTTCACCGGAAGATTTCATGATCAAAGTATGTAGAAAGGCAGCTTCAAAATGCCGCAGAGACATTTTAGAATGCGCTTTCAGCTTTGGCATTTCATATTCAGAAATGCTTGGATACAAAAAATTCGTGATGATCAAGTTTGCGGAAGAAGGAAATCTTGAAATGATCCAATACTTTGATAGCAAACTCGGTGAACATTTTGACAAGCACACATGGATCGATATGTTTAATGGAGTAGTAGATTCATTTCGAAAAAGATTACATATAATGAAATGGATCTTTGAAGAGAAGGGTCATCTTATAGAAGACTATATCAATATCAATGGTGCCAAATCATTCATCGAGGCATATGAACATGTCCTTGAAGGTGTCACAGCACCTAGAGTGAAACTTCAGTTGTGTGCGTATGCGGCTGAATGTGGTAACATTGAACTGCTTGAATACTGCCATCGAAACAATTACCTACTTGACGTTGATGATGCTTATGATGGCATGTGCATTTATGCTCTTGAAAATGACCATAAAGAAAAGGCACTAGAGACATTGAAGTGGCTGCGTCATCATGGCTGCGGCTGGAAAGAAGAGTTTTGTAAAGAAGCTGTGTCACATAATAATCTTGAGGTATTGAAGTGGGCAAGGGAAGACGGGTGTCCTTGGGACCAATGCGCACTTGTAGCTGCTATTGAATATGGAAACATTGCTATAATCGAGTATTGTTTACAGAATCAATGTCCGATGACCACAGAAATTTGCAGTTCAGCAATGTCCATCGAAGATCATAATGTAGCTCTAGAAGTATTGAAGTTACTGCGCAAATATTCAGCCCATGGAATGAGAGTATCTGTGCCGATGCTATTTCAGGAGGTCATTTTGAAGCAATGTTGTGGGCGAAGAGGAATGGCTGTCCTTGGAGTGAACACGATTTTTTTCTACTTGTAAAAAAAGGAAATATATCTGTAATAGAAATAGTTCTTCAGGATGAACCACAACATGATGCTAACAAAACTTTCACAGCGGTTTTGAGTGACCATTCATCAAATGTGCCTTGTGTTATCGAGAAGTTGAAACTTCTGCGTGAATATGGATACCAGTGGAATACAAACACAAGTGCAGAAGCTGCAAATCATAACAAACTTCGAGTATTGCAATGGCTTCGACACGCGGGATGCTCCATGGATGCAGATACATGTACTGCTGCATCGTGTAAAGGGAACATTGAGATGTTGAAGTATGCACATGAAGTTGCAGGATGTAGACTGAGCAAAGAAGCATATGAATACTGTTTTGCCGAGCATGGGCTTGATGAGCCTCTTACAACTGTGAGAGACTCACATAAGAAGATTCTAAAATATCTCAAGAAGAATGATTGTCCAAAACCAAAGAAGAGTGACTAGAATCTTACAAGATGAACACTTTCGCATGGCAGAGTTTGAGGGTAGCAGAAGTATAAAAAAAGGAAGGCTGAAAGAGGACTGCGCCAAGTCAACTAATTAGAGAAGTTGTATAATGAAGTAGATTGATTGTAATAGAAGTACTTTTCCAAGTAAAAATGAACTAATTCATATGTTTACACTTGTATTGTACATTACAATAAAACGAAATTGCACAACCATTTCGTTCTAAGCAAAAGGTCCGTTCCACCCAATAATTCCATCTGAAACCAGTTCGTGGTCATCATTCACTGAAAATTGCTCCATCATACCATTCGGGTGAAATTTGACTTTTCTAATATTAGTCGCATAGGATTCTGCAATTTTCCAGTCACTCTTCTGTACTCTTGGACAATCATTCTTCTCGAGATATTTAAGAAGCTCCCTATGCGAATCTCTTACAGTTGTAGGATAATGTGAGCGAGGCTCATGAAGCCCATGCTCGTCAAAACAGTATGCATATGCTTCCTTGCTCAATTCGCATCCTGCAACTTCATGTGTATACTTTAGAATCTCAATATTACCAGATGCAACGGCACCTGCACAAGATGATTCATCCATTGGACATTTCAAGTGCCGGAGCCATTGCAAGACTAAAAGTCGACCATGTTCTGCAGCTTGTTCGGTGGTTTTAGCATCCCACTCATATCCATATTCCCGAAGTAGTTTCAACTTCTGAATAATGAGAGAATCACTTGATGAATCGTTAGATAACGCAGCTCTAAAAAATGCATTGGATCTCTTTGCAGCATCCTGCAGTGCATTCTCTGCTCCTCTTCTAGTTTGCATCATTGGGGATTCCTGGCGTGGTTCATCTTTTAGAACTTTCTCGATTGTAGAAACATCTCCCTTTTTTACAATTAAATCAGATTCAAGTTCTGTCCACCGAGACCCATTCCTCTTCGCCCACAACATTGCTTCAAAATGACCATTTTCTATAGCCTTCCAAATTGCCCATTGATCCCAAGGGCAAGAATATTTGCGCAGTAACTTTAATACTTCAAGAACTCTATCATGATCTTTATTCTCCATTGCATCCTTGCAAACTTCTTCAGTCATTGGACATTGATTCTGTAGACAGTACTCGATCATAGGAATATTTCCCTTTCGAGCAGCTTCTCGAAGTGTTTCTTCGTCCCAAGGGCAACCGTTATCCCTGGCCCACTTCAATGCCTCTAGATTATCGTTTGATACAGCTTCTTTACAAAAGTCTTCATTCCAACGGCAGCCATGACGATGAAGCCACTTTAAAGTCACAAGTGCCTGTTCTTTATCTGTATTTTCAACGGCACATATGCACAGGTCATTATCAGCATCATCAACGTCAAAGTGGTAATCGTTTCGTTGGCAGTGTTCAAGTACATGAATGTTACCATATTCAGCTGCGTTTTCACACAACTGTTGCGTCACTTTAGGTGCTGTGACACCTTCAAGGATATGTTCATATGCTTCGATTTCACTATTCATCCAGTCATCATTTTGACACTTCTCTTGAAAGATCCATTTCATAATATGGAGGTGATCGTTTTCTGCGGCCTCATCTACCTCATAAAAAACTTTGAGCCAATCGCGCTCATCAATACCTTCACCAAGTTTGTTGTCAAAGTATTGTATCATTTCGAGATTTCCTTCTTTCGCAAGCTTTTCCAGCAAGAAAACATTCTCCCCAATCATTTCTTCGAATTCAATTCCAAATATGTTCGCACATTCTAGAATATCTTTACGACTCTTCATGGCTGCACTCTGGTAGACTTTCATCATGAATTCTTTCGGTGCAGAATTGACAAAGCAGTATTCAGTCAACTTGATATCATCTGACACAGCATCCACTGTCGTCCTTCTATTTCTTCCAATCTTTAGAAGTGAATCAGCAGAATTGAATGCTGCACTTTCATGAATACCACGAGTTGAGTAATTACTATAAAACTGTTTTGAAACAGGAGCAATTGTAACGTAGCTGCCTGGAATGAAACTAAAGATGACATTCATAACATCGTTTTCATTTTCAATATTTTGAAACGAAGCAGATGGCTCCTCTTCTTTTGCATGTGACGTTTTCATTCTTTTCTCAACATTCATTTTTTTTGTTGGCTTTATTTCTAATGAACCGGTTTTTCCTAATTCTGTTTTGAAGGAATTGAATGCAAACAAAGGCTTGATTTCAAAAGAGAGAGAGAGCGAGAGGATGCGAAAGGTCTGTCTTCGTGCTGTTGTGTCTCGGCGTCATTTTGTACGTACGTATCTTAAATATGAAAGATTCATCCGTTGGATACTTGAAAATATCTATTTTAGCACTATGTACATTCTACTTGTACCAATGTTTTGTGGGACCAAATAGAATTTGTTCTGAACAGCGATGATGGTGATAGCGTTCGGATTCTTTACTTTGTTATCGTATCTGTTTCCCTTACTTTCTAATGCAATCCATTAGCAACGTGAATATTGTTAAGATTAAATACATGGAAGAAATGACGAATCGAGCTTTAATATTTTGCTACGGTCTTTTCATAATAGTCGGTCTGAAAGAACTCCTGTTTCTGGAGCATAGGACAAGTTCGCATATAGTACAACTTGAAGAGGAGAAAGCGAGATTCTCCATTGAAGCAAATATTGATCCAGAAGTTACAGACTGTAGAGCAGTACTCAAAAAGTTTGAAAGGCAAGAAATAGAATCCATCAATAGACATGCATATCATAAACTCTTTCAGAGATCTATTTCAAGATTGACTTGGACACCGAAACCATTTTATGTTGCTACGCATCATGAAAAAATTGATCGAGTGCGGGCAGATATTATCGAATATGGAGAATATTATGAAAAGGAATTGACAAAAAGAGTGATTGAAATATATGAAGAGAAAGTGTTACAGAATGAAAAGTCGATATTTTTGGACGTGGGAGGAAATATTGGATGGTTTTCATTGGTTGCTGCAAAACATGGTGCTTCCAAGGTTTACACATTTGAACCAAATGTAATGAATACCATCCGCTTCTGCGAATCGCTAAGGTTGAATGATTGGCTTCGCGATGATCCATCGAAAAACTTTGTGTATCCGATAACAAAAGGAGCTGGAGAAAAAGATGAAGCATTGCAACTTATGCATACTGGGCAAAAGAAGAATCCTGGCTCATTTTCATTCCAAGATACATTAGGTAATGGAACTGAACATACTATATCGGATGAAACTATACAAGTGACAACATTGGATTCTTTTGCTGAGCGTCATGGATGGTTTCAACATAGACCATCCATAGGATTGTTCAAACTAGACGTTGAATTATTTGAACTACAAGTATTGCGTGGTGCGAGGAAACTATTGAGTTCGGGAATAGTTGAAAACATTGCCATGGAGTTGAAACCCAAACAAACGAGAGAGGATAAAGAAGAAATCCTGAAGATATTATTTGAAGCAAACTTTGAACTGTATATGCATGGAAAATATAAGGGACCGCATTTGGTTGTCACAAAGAATTACCATTCGAACTGGAGAGACTTGCTAAAAGATTTGGATAAAAGTATGTATGGAGAAAACATGATGTTTCGACATCGTGGAAACATATGAATGTTAAAATAGTGTCAGTGGAGAGGGAGAAGTAGAGGAGGGAATTCAAAAGAAAACTAAGACATGTAGAAGGATATGAATATGCTCATTCTTTCGCTTTTTTTGGATTTGAATTTCCTTTATGTCGGATATGCATAGTGTCTAATAAATTAAATGTAGTCTAGTTTCCAAAATTGACCAATAAAGAATGTGATGCTTTTTGTGTAAGCGATCCGAAGAGAGTCATAGTAGCGAAAGAAAGGAGCTTCGTAGTTTTTGAGTGGGCATGAGCCCTCAAGTAAATCTAACAAAGTCATTATCAATATCCCGAAATCGAAACTCTCAGCCCGCGATCCTTTGTAAATATTTGAGAATGTCAATATTTTCAGATTTTACTACAGCTATGCAAGAATCTACATTAAAAGCACATCCCACATAGCGCAGCCACTGCAGTACTTGAAGTCGGCCTTGTTTCGCGGCTTCTAACGTAGTATTTGCAGTCCATCTGTATCCATATTCACGGAGGAGTTTCAATTTCTCAATAATTTGCGATGAAGTCGACGATCCATTGCTCAGAGCTGCTTTAAAAAGGCTATCGGTATTCTGGCGTGGCTCATCTTGAAGAAATTCTTTGATTACATATGGATTTCCTCTATGTACAACAATACGGAATTCGGTTTCTGACCAAGGACAGCCATTGCATTTTGCCCACCTCATTACCTCAAAATGACCTTTAAAACCAGCCCTAGTACATGTACTCTCATCCCATGGACATGAATATTCCCGAAGCAATTTCAAACATTCGAAAGCTGTATTTTGATTTTTATTGCGCATTGTAAAACAACAAGCTTCTACGGTCATCGGACACTGATTCTGAAGACAGTACTCCATTATAGCAATGTTTCCCCTATCAGCAGCAGCCGTAAGTGTTGCATCGCTCCAAGGACAACCTTCGCTCCTGGCCCATTTCAATGCCTCTAGATTGCCATTCCATGCTGCAGAGCTACAAAGAGATTCATTCCAAGGGCATCCACGACGACGAAGCCACTTTAAAGTCTCAAGTGCCTGTTCCTTATCTTTGTTCCTCATTGAACAGTCATACAGGAGTTGATGAATTTCAAATGGGTGGTTCCTTTGATGACAATGCTCCAGTGCTTCAATGTCGCCCTTTCGAGCAGCCAACTCACATAATTTGAAGGTCACTTTGTTTGTTTTTACACCTTCAATGATATGTTCATATGCTTCGATTGTAGAACGGTAATAAGTCTCATCATCGCTGTCTTCAAATATGAGATGCCTCTTTTTGTCAAAGATCCATTTCATTATATGTAGGTGGTCTGATTTTGCGGCAAAGTCGAACACGATCCTCCAATCATATATATCAAAGTCTTCAAGGAGTTTAATGCGGTCAAAGTATTGAATCATCTCGAGATTTCCATTTTTTGCAAATTTATCAATCAGCCTATCATGCAACGCACCCTCCTTTCCCAATTTAATTAAATCAACCCCAAATATGTCTGCGCATTCTATCATATCGATACGACCCTTCAGTGCTGCTTCACGGCACACTTTCATCATGAACTTTTTCGGTGCATTATTTATAAAGCAGTATTCAGTCAGCTTGATGTCATCCGACACAGATTCTGCTGTCGTCCTCCTATTCTTGCCAACCTTCAGCAATGTATCTGTTGTTAATGCAGTCAAGCTATCGTCAATCCCTACGGTGCAGTAGTTTCTGTGAAATTGTCTCGACACCGGAGCAACAGTAACATACTGCCCAGGGATAAAACTAAAGCAGTGTTTTAAGAGATCATTCGGTAAATCAGAAATAGATGCAGATGGCAACTCCTCCCTGAGGTTACCATGTGAAACTTTCAATCTTTTGTTCGCGCTCATTTTCCTAAAGAATCAAGCTTCAAATTTTTATTAATTCAAAGCAAGAGATTTATTGAAAAGTAATATATATGGTTGCAAAATTCAATTGGTATGGACTCTATAATGAGAGTGTACACGATACGATATGTGATCAAAATGAGAGAAAGGAGTTTGAGACATGGTCGTCATTGTGCATTATGTACGTACATCTCATATAAGCATTCAAACGTTTTCTTAACGGAGAACGGACCATATTTTACAAATTTTATCCTTAGCGGGTGTTCAAAAAAGACGTATTTGTCCTTTAGGAAGGCCATTCTTATTTTCATTATTTATTGTCCAAGTTGAAGGCAACCTTCCTTCTGCTCTGCGTTTTGTCAGCGTGCAGCTACAACCAGTAACAGGAACCAGCCCAGCCAACAATCTATGTCGAACTTCTATATTGATTGATTAATATTCAGACTCTAACTCCAGCAGTCAGGAACTGAAGCAATGGCATTCATTTCGAAATCTACATTTGCCGTAGCGTTAGGATTAGCGTTTGCGATCCTCGCATTCACAAATACTTCGAATGTGAATGAATCAAGTGAAACTAGTTTTCTTCGTCGTCTCCGCCGTAATGCAATGTATTCCCCAGTAAAGAGTGTAAGAGGACCGGAACCTTTTGATAAGGCGAATAAGAGAAGATCTAATAGTAAAGCTTATCAAGCATCCATGGCAAGAAAACAAAAGAGACATGAGAAATTGGTCAAGGATAAGGAATTCATGGAAGCTTTGCAACATCTCGGAGATATAGCAAAGGAGGAACAGGGTGTCGGAGAAGTTGGTTCCGATTGGTACAAGGAGCAGGCGGCTAATATCGAGAGAGAAAAGGCAAATCTTGGAAAATAACTGAGATGAAGAAGAGAGGCAAAGAATACAAAGTTACTTGTGGTACCGTGCTGGTTTTATCTAGTGATGTATCTGTTGACAACAAGGGCACTGGTATTTCGTATTTGTACTCACAATTCATTGCGGCTTTTATGCTCAAACGAGCAAATTACTCTACATGTAATATAAATTGAGAATCGTTTTATTGTTTTTATAACTCCCTTATAGATTCATGTAGTGCACCTCAATGTGTACGTGATCAAATATGGTAGTAGAAAAGAAGACGCTCTTTATATATTTTTACGTGCATATCATATGATAGATAGAATATTTCCTACCAAAAATGGAGCAATTCTCAAGTATCTCCATCATCATCAATATCGTAAATCAAAACTCTCAGTTCGCAATCCCTTGTAAATACTTGAGAACTTCAGTATTTTCAGATCTGACTACAAATGGAGCTGTGCATGCTGAAGCTGTGCATGATTCTACATCCAAAGCACATCCAACAAATCGTAGCCATTGTAGTACTTGAAGTCGGCCTTGTCTCGCGGCTTCTAGCGTAGTATTTGTATTCCATTCGTACCCATATTTGCGTAGGAGTTTCAATTTCTCAATAACTTGTGAATCATTCAATGACTCATTACGCAACGCTTCTTGGAAAATAATATTGGTATTGTGACGCGGTTCATTTTGAAGAAATTCTTCAATTATACATACGCTTCCTTTTCTTACAAGGTAATGAAATCCATGTTCTTCCCAAGCACAGCCGTTGCGTTTTGCCCACCTTAATGCTTCAAAATGACGTTGTCCAACAGCTGTGACGCAGGTACCCCCGGCCCATGGACATGAGTATTTGCGCAGTAATTTTAAAACTTCAAGAACAATATTCTCGTTTTTGTTATTCATTGCAGCAGCGCAAGCACAGACATCCATAGGACAATCATTCTCCAAACAATACTCGATCATAGCAATATTTCCCCTTTCAGCGGCAGCCGAAAGTGTTGTTTCGTCCCAAGGACAATTATTATTCCTGGCATATATCAATGCTTCAAGATTTTCATACCATGCTGCAGAATAACATAGAGATTCATCCCAAGGACAGTCATGCTCATGGAGCCACTTCAAAGTCACAAGAGCCTGTTCTTTATCTTCGTTCTCCATTGAAGAATCACAAAGCATTGTATCATCAATGTCAAATTGGTAATTGTTTCGATGACAGTACTCTAGTGTTTCAATATTGCCCTTTCGAGCAGCTATCCAATTCAATTCAAAGTTCACTTCAGGTGCTGTCACACCTGCAAAAATATGTTCATATGCTTCAATTGTAGCTTGGATGTGAGGCTTGTCATTGACTTTGGCAATGACACTGCTGTCATCTTCATATAGATGGCTCTTTTCTTGAATGAGCCATTTCATTATATGCACATGGTCTGATTCTTTGGCCAACTCAAAAAGAAAATTGCAACGAGAACGATCAATGTCTTCAGGGAGTTTACGGTCAAAGTATTGAATCATTTCAAGATTTCCTGCTTCCGCCAATTTTATAGTCAAATTTCGAGGTACAAATTTGATTAAATCAACACCAAATATATTTGCACATTGAAGAATATCTATGCGACTCTTCAACGCCGCACTCTGGTAGACTTTCATCATGAATTCTTTCGGTGCAGCATTGATGAAGCAGTATTCAGTCAGCTTGATGTCACTTGATACAGCGTCAACTGTCGTCCTTTTATTTCTTCCAATCTTTAGAAGTGAAGCAGCAGATAACATAGCCGTGCTATCGTCCATACCCCGCGTAGAATAGTTGCTAAAGAACTGTCTAGATACTGGAGCAACTGTAACGTAGCTACCAGGAATGAAACTGAAGCAGTGTTTCAAGAGATCATTCGGTAGATCGGAAATGGAAGCTGATGGCACCTCGTTGCAACTTGTATGGGAGACTTTCATTCTTTTGTTCGCGCTCGTCATTTTACTACAGAATCAAACTTGAAATGATCAATTTGTATTAAATAGGAGTTTTGAAAATGCACTTTAGTATGCCTTTCCTCTGTAATTAGAGTAAAATACCGTACTTGTGGCTTGTGGTACTCAAAAAAGTGAAGTGACAGCAAACAGCAAGAACAATGTTGTTTTCGAGAGGGTGGTCGTCATTGTGCATCGTGCGTACTTTTCATACCAGTATCCAACCGTTTCTTAACGGAAAGCAGACAGAAGTCAAAGAAAAATGAAATGCAATCCAGTCTAGCCAATGCGAGTATGTTTATAAATAATAAAAGACGCGCATTTTATATGAGAATCTACGTTACTTGAGATATATTTCCATTTTTGTAGAAATATTCTAATTGAAACTCTATCATAATCAATATTGCGAAATCATAACTCAGCCCTCTCAATCCCTTGTAAATACTTCAGAACGTCAATATTCTTAGAATTTACTATAGCTCCTGTGCATGATTCTACATTGACAGGACATCCCATGTATCGTAGCCATTGCAGTACTTGAAGTCGGCCTTGTTTTGTAGCCTCTAAAGCTGTGTTTGCATTCCATTCGTACCCATATGCACTTAGGAGTTTCAATTTCTCAATAATTTGTGAATCATTCGGTGACTCATTACTCAACACTTCTTTGAAAATACGATTGGTATCATGACGCGGTTCATATTGAAGAAATTCTTCAATTAGAGATATATTTTCTCTCTTCACAAGAAAATAAAATACATCTTCTGTCCAAGGGCAGCCATTCCTCCTCGCCCACCTTAATGCTTCAAAATGACGTTGTACAATAGCTGTAGGGCAGGTATCCTCGGCCCATGGACAGGAATGTTTGCGCAGTAATTTCAAAACTTCAAGAACAATATTCTCATCTTTGGAATGCATTGCAGAAGTACAAACAAAGGTATCGATAGGACAATCATTCTGCAAACAATACTCGATCATAGCAATATTTCCTCTTTCGACGGCAGCCGTGAGTGTTTCTTCGTCCCATGGGCAACCTTCATTCCTAGCCCATTTCAATGCCTCAAGATTGTCATTCCATGCTGCATGTCTACATAATTCTTCATCCCAAGGACAGTTATGATGACGAAGCCACTTCAAAGTCACAAGTGCCTGCTCTTTATCTTTGTTTTGCATCGAAGAATCACATAGGATTGTATCATCAAAGTCAAATTGGTAATTCTTGCGATGGCAGTACTCCATCACTTCAATATTGCCCTTTCGAGCAGCTACCTCATATAATTCAAACGTCACTTTAGGTGATGTCACACCTGCAAGAATATTTTTATATGCTTCGATGGTAGAACGGATGTGAGCCTTGTCATCATCATTGTCTTCATATAGATGCATCTTTTCTTGAAAGATCCATTTCATTATATGCAGGTGGTCTGATTCTTTGGCCAACTTAAAAAGAAAATCGAAATCAAAACGATCAAAGTCTTGAGGGAGTTTCCTGTCAAAGTATTGGATCATTTCAAGATTACCTTGTTTTGCCAATTTTTCAATCAATCTTCGTACGAGTACTTTGATTAAATCAATCCCAAATATCTTTGCGCATTCTAGAATATCTATGCGACCCTTCAACGCCGCACTCTGGCATACTTTGATAATGAAATCTTCTGGTGCATTTTTTATAAAGCAGTATTCAGTCAGCTTGATGTCATCCGACACAGATTCTGCTGTCGTTCTTTTATTTCTTCCAATCTTTAGAAGTGAAGCAGCAGATAACATAGCCGTGCTATCGTCCATACCCCGCGTACAATAGTTGCTAAAGAACTGTCTCGATACAGGAGCAACCATGATATAGCTACCTGGGATGAAACTGAAGCAGTGTTTCAAGAGATCATTCGGTAGATCGGAAATGGAAGCTGATGGCACCTCGTTGCAACTTGTATGGGAGACTTTCATTCTTTTGTTCGCGCTCGTCATTTTACTACAGAATCAAACTTGAAATGATCAATTTGTATTTAATAGGAATTTTGAAAATGCACTTTAGTATGCCTTTCCTCTGTGTTATTAGTACAAAAATACCGGACTCGAAAACGTGAAGTGACCTCAAGAACTCAAGAACAATGTTGTTTTCGAGAGGGTGGTCGTCATTGTGCATCAGGTTCCTACTTTACATACCAGTATCCAACCGTTTCTTAACGGAAAGCGGACAAAAGTCAAAGAAGAAAAGAATGAGTTGAAAATCGAAAAGAAAATTGAGAAGAACAAGGGTGCAATTCAATGTGTAAAGTATATAGTTATAAACATATGGTAGCAGAAAAGGAGTAGATATTTATATATATTTTATACGTGCATTTCATATTAGAATATGAACATTTCCTACCAAAAAAACATCATAATCATAATCAATATCGGGGAATCAAACCTCTCAGTCCGTAATCCCTTGTAGATATTTGAGAACGTCAGTATTTTTTTTAGATCTGACAGCAGCTATGCAAGAATCTACATCCAAATCACATCCAATGTATCGAAGCCATTGCAGTACTTGAAGTCGGCCTTGTTTTGCGGCTTCTAGTGTAGTGTTTGCGTCCCATCGATATCCGTATCTATGTAAGAGTTTCAATTTGTCAATAACTTTTGAATCATCATTCGATGACTCATTACTCAACGCTTCTTGGAAAATGCGATTGGTGTCATGTCGTGGCTCATCTTGAAGAAATTCTTCGATTATGGATATGTTTCCTTTTCTTAAAAGTGAATAAAATTCGTTTTCTGTCCAAGGACAGCCATTGCCTTTAGCCCACCTCATTGCTTCAAAATGACCAAAGAAAATAGCCATATCACAGGTTCTCTCGGTCCATGGACATGAATATTTGCGCAGTAATTTCAATGCTTCGATAGCTTTTTTATGATCTTTATTCCACATTGCATAAGCGCATACTTCTGCGGCCATAGGACAATCATTCTCCAAACAATACTCGATCATAGCCAAATTTCCCGTTTTAACAGCTTCACAAAGTGTTACTTCGCTCCAATGACAATTATTATTCCTGGCATATTTCAATGCCTCTAGATTATTATTCAATGCTGCAGAATGACAAAGGAATCCACCCAAAGGGCAGCCATGACGACGTAGCCATTCCAAAGTCTCAAGTGCCTGTTCTTTATCTTTGTTCATCATTGAATTAATATACAGGCTTGTTGTATGAGCTTCAAATGGGTGATTGCTTCGATTGCAGTACTCAAGTACTTCAATGTTACCCTTTCGAGCAGCTACCTCACATAATCCAAACAAGCATTCAAATGTCACTTCATTTGTTTGCACACCTTCAAGGATATGTTCGTATGCTTTGATCGTAGAACGGTAATAAGTCTCATCATCGCTGTCATCTATGAGATGATGGCTCTTTTCATCAAAGATCCATTTCATTACACGAAGATGGTCTGATTCTTTGGCCAACGTGAACACGTGACTCCAATCATCACAATCAATGTCTTCAAGGAGTTTGTTGTGTTCAAAGTATTGGATCATTTCAAGATTGCCTTGTTTTGCAAACTCTATCAAATTATCATACATCACACCTTTCTCTCGCACTTTACCGAAATCAGTCCCAAATATATTCGCGCATTCTAGAATATCTGTTCGCCTTTTCGTTGCCGCACGCTGACATACTTTGATCATGAAGTCTTCAGGTGCCTTGTTTATAAAGCAGTATTCTGTAAGATTGACATCGTTTGATACAGCGTCGACTGTCGTCCTTCTATTCTTGCCAATCTTTAGAATTGAATCTGTTGACAACACAGTCAAGCTATCGTCCATACCTTGTGTGCAGTAGTTTCTGTGGAACTGTCTCGACACAGGAGCTACCGTGATGTAGCTGCCCGGAATGAAACTAAAACAGTACTTCAACAGATCATTAGGTAGATTGGAAATAGAAGCAGATGACACCTCCTCGCTGCCGCTTGTATTGGAGACTTTCATTCTTTTGTTCGCACTCATTTTACTAAAGAATCAAACTTTAATGCCCAATTTGCAAATTGAATGAAGGCAAGGATTTTATGAAAGTGTAATATAATATACCTTTCCTATGTAATCAGAGTATAATACTATCTAAAACTGAAGTGACAGCGTGCTATCTATGTGACAGATAGCAAGAACATTGGAGTTGTTTGGAGAAGAGGGTGGTCGTCATTGTGCATCTGGTGCGTACTTTACATACCAGTATCCAACCGTTTCTTAACGGAAAGCGGACAAAAGTCAAAGAAGAAAAGAACGAGTTGAAAATTGAAAAGAAAATTGAGAAGAACAAGAGTGCAATGCAATGTGTAAAGTTATAAACATATGGTGGCAGAAAAGGAGTAGATATTTATATATATATATATTGTATGAACATTTCCTACCAAAAAAACATCATAATCATAATCAAGATCGTAAATCAAAACTCTCAGTTCGCAATCCCTTGTAAATACTTGAGAACGTCAGTATTTTTATGAGATCTGACAGCAGCTATGCATGACTCTACATCCAACTCACATCCAATGTATCGAAGCCATTGCAATACTGAAAGTCGGCCTTGCTTTGCGGCTTCTTGCGTAGTGTTTGCATTCCATTCATAACCATATTTATGTAAGAGTTTCAATTTCTCAATAATTTGTGAATCATTCAATGATTCATTACGCAAAGCTTCCTCGAAAATGCGATTGGTATCGTGCCGCGGTTCATCTTGAAGAAATTCTTCAATTATAGATATGTTTCCTCTCTTGACAAGATTACAGAATACATCTTCTGTCCAAGGACAGCCATTGCGCTTCGCCCACCTCAAAGCTTCAAAATGACCAGATATAATAGCCATTGTACAGGTATGCACGGACCATGGACATGAATATTTCCGCAACAATTTCAAACATTCAAGAACAATATTCTCATTTTTGTTACACATTGCAGAAGCGTAAGCCCAGTCATCCGTAGGACATTCATTCTGCAAACAATACTCGATCATAGCAATATTTCCCCTTTGGGCAGCAGCTCTAAGTGTATAAATGTCCCAAGAACAACCTTCGCTCCTGACCCACTTCAATGCCTCGATATTATCATTCGATACTGCAGCGCTACAAAGTGATTCATACCAAAGGTATCCATGACGACGGAGCCATTTCAAAGTCACAAGTGCCTGCTCTTTATCTTTGTTCTGCATCGAAATATCACATAAGATTGTTTCATCAAAGTCAAATTGGTAATTGCTTCGATGACAGTACTCAAGTGCTTCGATGTTTCCCTTCATAGTGGCCATCTCATACAACTCATACGTCACTTCAGGTGCTGTGATACCTTCAAGTACATGTTCGTATGCTTCGATTGTAGCACGGATGTGATTCTTTTCGTCGCTATCTTCAAATAGATGCATCTTTTCTTGAAAGATCCACTTCATAATTTGAAGGTGGTCTGAATCTCTGGCCAAGTGAAAGATGAATATCCTTTCATCGCAAACTTTTTTTTCAAAGAGTTTGCTGCTTCTGTCAAAGTATTGAATCATTTCAAGATTGCCTTCTTCTACCAACTTGAAAATCAAATTTTCTTCCATTCGCACTTTGATTAAATCAACTCCAAATATTTTTGCGCATTCTAGAATATCTGTTAGCCCCTTCATTGCTGCACTCTGGCATACTTTGATCATGAAGTCTTCCGGTGCATTGTTTATAAATGCATATTCAGTCAGTTTGATGTCATCTGACACGGCATCTGCGGTCGTCCTCTTATTTCTTCCAATCTTTAGAAGTGAATCAGCAGATAACACAGCAATGCTATCATCAATCCCTACAGTGCAGTAATTAGTAAAGAAATGCCTCGATACAGGTGCGATCGTGATATAGCTACCCGGAATGAAACTGAAGCAGTGCTTCAACAGATCATTCGGTAGATCGGAAATAGACGCGGGTGCCACCTCGTTGCCACTTGTATGGGAGACTCTCAATCTTTTGTTCGTACTCATTTTACTAAAGAATCAAGCTTTAAATGACCAATTTGCATTTAATGAATAAGGCAAGGAGTTTATGAAAATGCATACAATATTATATTTGCAATATGCAATAAGAACACAGTTGGAGAGCTTTGGTGCGTACTTATATCATACCAGGATGAAACCGTTTCTTAACGGAAAGCGGACAAAAGTAGAAAAATGAAGTGGATGAAAAGAAAAGTAGTGACAAGGTAGATACCTATGTACCTTATCACTTTTCTTACAGTGTTGATGACACAGAACAACAAAGAAATAATAAACAGTTTTATTCAGTGCAGTATTCAGTATTGCCATCTGGCCTTTTCCCTACATACGCGAAGAAAGTAGATCACTAAATTCCAAAGATAAGATGGAAAGTCTTTTGTGCGAAAACTTGTGGGTGCACATCACTTCCTTCCTCACTCATGTCGACCCATCGTTCTCATCGTCGACGTCATCCATTATTGAAAAAGAAGAGCGAGCTCTAAAGTGCACTTCGAAAACTATACATCAATTGCTCACTTCCGAAGAATTTTATCAAGCAAAGACTATAGAACTCTTTGCCTCTAGAAGTTGTATACAAGATTGGCCTACTTTAGAGAATGTAGGTAGTTGGAAATCTCTCTGTCATGTCTTGGGGCTTTACATTCCTTTACAGGGTCTATACACCTTATGTGAATCTTGGCCATGGGGTATGCTTATGGATTGTAAACTTCAGAATGGAAAAGTTTGCGGTGATTTGATTCGAGCCATTCCAGAGACTACTATGAATACAAACAGTAGTAGAAGTGCATGCTCCTATAGTGTTGAAAGAGTGCGGTTATTTGAGATACAGTTTCAAATAGATACATTTTCGAAATTGCAAATGAAATGTGTCGTGTATACTGGTGATGGTTCCATAAGACATGCAGTAGACTTTGGAATAATCAAAGATGATGAAGTAGAAGGACCCGAGACTCTGACTACTATGAATCCATATCCACGAAACCAAAGTTTTCTTTTTCACCTTCAATGGCCTGTAGGTGATAATGATGAAGATGAGGAAGAATTTGGTAGAGTCCCATTCATAAATGATGATACTTTTCATCGTCGCCATGATAATGATCCGAATTTGTTTTTGAAACTTATTGAAACACTTCGAACAAAATCACTCGTTGCACCATTGGAAGATTTGCATAGAATAAGATTTGAATTATTGGATCAAAATATGAAGACTTCAGAGTCCGTAAAAGAAATTGAAATGTTTAAATCTGGCTTCTATGTTGGAAACTATGGTGAAATGTATGGCCAATTTCAGCATGAAATTATAAATGTTTCCTACTTAGATGCAAGTGATGTAGATTGTTTAGAGAAGGTATTTGGTTCGAGGCTGTCAATTGAAGTGTTACAAAGGGTATTTGATTATAGACTGCCAATTCAAGAGCGCCTACAAACCAAGATAGTTGTCGGAAGAAAACTTACGGGAGATTTGCATGTTGCAGCGGGAGAAATTACTTGGTTTGCTGATGTTTCCAAACCTAGCAGTGATGGGGATGCCCCAGTACAAGTTGTAGATAAAGATGGAGTGACCTATCGTGTGTCAAAGTCTTGGCCAGGAATGGGCACACTAGCCTATCCTTTATTTCAGTCTTCAAGTTGGAATGACGGTTGGCTCTTGCAACTTGGAAATAATCATTTCGCCTTTTGTTGGGATAAATTCCGTGACCAAGATGTTACAATCCTGCATAGGATTTCCTTCTCGTAGCATAATTACTATTGAATTGTACATATATTTGCTTGGAAATATACTATTATGAAAAGTTTTTTCTAGATGACGAACTGCAACTGTCTAATTTGGTAGAACCTAAGCCTAACCATTACTACATTAATTATCAATATTTAAGTTCTTTAATTTATACTTCTTTATATATAATAATCAAATTCTTGGGACAGGCCTGTCGAAAATTAAAATAAATATTTTCAAAAAATATCCCGATGATTTTAGTCTTATAGAAGGAGAACTTATGATGCATTCGTGCAGCAAAATGCCGATAAAATGGCTAACCTTTTCAAAATTACGCTCGTCACTCGTCAGCTTATAAAACGAGAAAGCTGATCCACTCAACACGAAAATCATCTCATTTCCTGAAGCCGACCTTGGCACCCATACAAGTACAAAAATATTCTACATTGCTAACGATAGCATAGATATTTGTAGCTTCTATGATGAGGGTGAAGCAAGTTCATGAACTGGCTTGGCTTTTTGTGTTTTTTTCTAGTTTGAGATATGTTGAAGCAAACGAACAAAACGAAGAATGGGAAAACATTGCCGTAGTTGATATTGAAACTGTTTCTTCTAGTACCACTGCATCTCCAAGTGAAGCTTGTGTAATCACAGAAGCTTGTCAGGTAGAAATACCAGAATGGATAGGAGATGGGGTCTGTGATGATGAAGAATACTACAATGGTACCCAATATGTTGGTGGCTACAACACAGAAGAGTGCTGCTGGGATGGTGGAGATTGTATTCAAGCTCCTTCTATAAGCCCAAGTCCTACAGAAACCCCTTTTTGTCAAGTAAACGAACTATTATGCGACGTTCTGACACCTACATGGTTAGGAGATGGGTGGTGTGATTCAGCAGCTCCATACAATACAGAAGAATGTTGTTATGACAAAGGTGACTGTATTGAATTTAATGAGAAGTATCCCGATTGTAATGTTACAAGTGGATGGACTCTTGGCGATGGATACTGTATGGGAGGAAATTACAACACCGAAGAATGTGGTTTTGACGGTGGCGATTGCCTTGCCTTTAATCAAATGTATCCAAATTGCGATGTGCCAAACCCTTCTGAGATAGGTAACGGCTATTGCAACAGTGGAGAATATAACACTGAGGAATGTGGCTTCGATGGTGGAGATTGCATTGAATGGACAAATGCACCTACTCGATCACCAAGTCCAACGATAAGTTTCAGCCCAACAGTAATTAGTGAACATCCGAGCACCAGTCCAACCACGTTACTAGATGATTCTCCAGAGAAGGCCAAGAATTATCAAGATTTGTACGTGGCATGTGTTGATTCAACCTGGCGTGACTTTTTAGGATGGATCTCCCCTCTTGGTGTTCACAATTTAGTAACTTCATTTGAGAATGCTCAAGAAATATGCCAAGGCTATAAATACATGTCTTTTGAATGCCCTCGACCAAAAGGGGAAGATAGTCCATTTGGGACCGAAGTGTTTTGTTTTGACGAGAGAGGACTTAGATCAGCAAAGAAGTATCCTTCAGGAGAATGTAGAAATGAATATGCATCGAATCTTTCTGTAGATCACTGTATCGGTCCGTATTATCATGAAGTTGATCGAGTATGGCTAGGTGGTTTTCATCGCGGTGCAGTGTATGCTGTAGAGAAAGATACAATACAGGAATCTTTTGACCAATGCCAAAACATTGATCAAGACAATTGGGATATCGATGGAGATACATGCTCATGGTTCCAGGAAGGGGATCCTGAAGTCAAATGTTTAGATACTGAACGTTATCAACAAAAATGTGGAAACGCTGCGTACCACATTTGTAGTAAATGTATCGAATTAATGTCAGATCACATTGTAACCAGCAACATGAACAGTAATGCAACTGAATTTTACACAAATGTTGGTCCCAATACTCCGACCACTGCGCATCTACCGGCTTTGGATCCTGCGACAATTGCCATTAGTGGAAATGGAAAACGTGCGTTGATAGCAGAGTTCGGTCAGAAGGAGTCTGGTCGCGCAACTTTACTTGAGATTCAACCTAACTCTACATTGATACCGAAGTGGAGAGTTCACGGAAAGTACTATGATTCGTTCTTTGGGACAGCTGTTGCAATATCTGATGATGGGAAGCGATTTGCAGTTGGAGGTAGTGAAGTCTTGAGAGTTTACGAAGAGAATGAATTCGGTAACCTTATTCAACTAGGTCGGGATATTGCCATTGAAGAATACTTGTCTGTTGTCAATCTTTCATTCAGTAAAGATGGAAAGACTATAGCATTTGGAGCTATCAAATCCCATATCGATATTGAGACTTACAATACCAATAGTTTAGGTTGGGATACAGTAAATTATGTTGCGGTGTACACTTGGGATGATTCTAAATGGAAGGAAAGTTTTCAGTCAAACAAGTCCATTCCTAAAACTATATCGATGGATGGCAGTGGGAAACGCATCATTGTTTCGTTTTGGTATATGGGACACGGCGGTGATGGATCTGTTCAGATTTCTACCCTTTTCGAAAACAAGGGGCCCTCAAAGTGGGAAGAAGTAGCAAGCTTCCGAGGTAGCTATGGCAAAATTAGTGGAAACGGTGAAAGAGTCATAGTTTCTTTCACTAGTCCCAATGGCTCTGTAGAGGCAGTCGTTTATGAAGAGAATGTAACCGGAAATAGTTGGGTGAAAGTCGCTAATAGTGTGCCTGGGTCGAATGTTGACTTTCATGGAACATCTATAAATAGGACTGGAAATCGCATTACTGTGAAAGGGTTCTCGGATAATGAAGACCACCAAGACCAAATTCTAAGGGTCTTTGAAGAAGCTAATGGTGAATGGAAACTGATCACATCCGTATCTGACTTTTATGGACAAGCTACAAAGGGGCATACTATTGATTCAGATGGAGTTAATCTAATGAGATTAGTTGAATGGAACGAAACATCATACCGAGTAGATGTGACGAACTTGTGGCGCATAGCTTGTCCGGATCAAAAATTTGATAGTACCTGTGGTGATGGTCATGAACATCTGTTTTCAATGGTAAATTCTTGTTCGTCTTCCTGCTACATATGCTCTGCAGGTACTTTCTTGAATGATGGTATTTGTACAAAATGTCCTGTGGGCTCATATCAAAGTAATGAAGGAAGTTTAGAATGTATCCAATGCCCAGAGGGATTATGGACTTATAGCACTGGATCTTCTTCCCTCGACTTTTGCAGGTCAGTGTAGAAAATATTTCGAAATTGAAAATACTTTTCCCTTGAAGTATCCTCACCAATATTATTTATCTCAATTTATAGGAGTGAATGCCCATATCCATTTCAATCGAGAGTTTTTCGTGCAGAGGACTGTAACCTATGCATACAAGGATTCTACTCTCTCCAAACGCTAGAAAGGGATGACTACAAGACTAAAGATACAGATGAACTTTGTTTAAAATGTCCTGATAATACTACATGCCCTATGGGTACATCTGTGCAGTCAATGTCTATCAATGAAGGATTTTGGCGTGAGTCAAACAATACTGCAGTGGTTTATAAATGTGATGAAAGCTGGAATCTGTGCGGAGGTAACAGCACATCACTCAATGGAAGTTCAAATTATTGCAAAGCTGGACACTCAGGTCCACTATGTGAGTCTTGCTCCAATTCCGGGGATTACTTCGATAGCTCGTCAGGAGAATGCAAAAAGTGTGAGGCAAAGAATCTTTTCGCAAGTCTTGCAATTTTCTTAGCTGGCATCTTCACTATATTGATAATGCTACGGACAAACAAAGAAAGAATTGATAAAGCAGTTAGTTTTTGTTCTAACGTGAACATGCATGTCAAACTAAAGATTCTTGTTGGCTTCTATCAAATCCTCAATAGTTTTCGTGATATATATGGTGTAGAAGTTGATAACAAAGTGGCGCGAGCATTGAATGTGACGAAAGTGTTTTCTATGGATCTCTTCAAGCTATTTCCTTTTCCATTAGAGTGTGGTATGTACATGAAGTGCAAAAGATTTACCATTTTCAGTAATAAATTATCTCACAATTTCTTATCCACCGAAAGTACCTTTCCCATCTGAGTATGTAATCAACGGAATTTGGCCATTTCTTCTTTGCGGTAAGTCATCCAATCACAAAGCTAAGATCCCTAATTTTTGAATGCTCTGACTTTCAACCTTGTTATGGTACCTAGGGGCTATCTTGCTTACTTTATCCATTGTACGCTTTATTTGTCCAAATGGAAATAGAAAGGTGACTTAGATTTTTGTTCAAACGTTTTACCATGAAATTAATATGAGCTCACTTCCTTATTTTTCACCACAGCTGATTGGAAGGATAGAGAAATGCGATGTAGTAAATCTGGGCGTGGTTGTGTTTTACTTTGCACTACCAGTAGTAACTCAGGTGAGTCTTCTTTGAATTTTTACATTGCATCTAATTCTCTTTGACTAGACTAACTTTAATCTATGCGAAGGATTTATTCGATGCCAAAAAGTGTAGGTCCTTCATAACCCAGGACATTAATTGCGGTGGAGAGAATCAACCATCGTGCAGTACAAGCTACTTACTATTTTCCAAAGATATTGTGTGTGGCTCAGAAGGACCATACGAAACACTACAGGCTCTATTCTGGACCTTTTTCACATTGTGGCCAATCGCTATTTTCGGGGCTTTTGGAATCCTCTTGCGCCGTGTAAAACCATCGATAATGATGCAAAAGCCGTCTGGTCTCGCGCTCAATTGTAGATTTTTATGGGCAGATTACAATGACGAGTCGGATATTGCAATGTATTGGGATTTGATTGACTTCGTGAGAAAGCTTGGACTTGTTGGTTTCATTAATTTCATCCAAGAGCAGGAAGGATCCACAAAAATGCTGAGACTCACCATCGCAACAGTGGCCTCTGTCATCTATTCCATGACATTGGCATTGGTGAGACCTTACAAAAGATCAGACGACTTCAAACTAGCGGTGGTGAGCAGTATTCTTCTTTCGGCATCATTTTGTCTAGGCTTTTCATTGAAAATGTGTACAACTGATGAGAGTTGCTCGGCCTTCATGGGATTTGAGAATAAGATGGTTGCATCTATGCTTGTTGGCATCCTTGCCTTTTCCATGCTCATTATTATGCTTTTTGTGTTGATGAATTCTTCCTCATCTTCAAAGGGTGAGTATACAGAATTGTTTAACTGGTTGTCTCTCCTCTTTTTCAACTCACATCTATTGTAATTGCAGTCGTAACTATGAAATATGGACGTCATCCTCCAAACTTGGAGCTGCCTGAAGTTTGTGATCATCATTTGTTCATGTCCCACTTCTGGCACACTGGACAAGACAAATGCCATGCGATTGCTCGCAAGCTCCAACTTTTCATGCCAACTTTAAAGATATGGCTCGATGTAGATAATTTGGATAATGTTGGAAAGCTCGAGCAATATGTAGAGAAAAGTGCTGTGGTATTGATCTTTTACAGTGACGGTTACTTTGGTTCCAAAAATTGCAGGCGTGAGTTCTTACACGCCCTGAAGATGCACAAACCTTTAATCATTGTCTACGATGGTCCCAATGAAATCATTGAAAAGTGCCAAGAGTTCTGTTCGAAAGAAGCACTTAGAAAGGATGACTACTCTGACTCAGATGTAAGAGAATTAGAGAATAGGATAGAAGACTTTGCGAAGAAGCACGGCGATCCTAATGAGTTAATACAATGGTTGAAGGTATCAGCATTTTCCACTGAGTCATTAAAACTTATTTACATGAAGTTGCTCCTAAATCTACCTTTTTCGAAAAGGGATGAGAATTACAGAGAGAATCTCACGGAATATGGATTACAATTGCCAAAGGAGATCAGTCTTTTATCGAAAATTGAATACGAACTGAACATACTGGTCTCTCATAAAAACAGTTACGCAGTTGAATTTGCAGAAGAGATCAAAGCAAATTCACCAAAAGTAAATGTTGTGAAAGAAACTGTGGAAGAATGGAACCCTGCAGAAGATACCGACACTATAGCATCTTCTGTACAAACTGAGGAAATACAAGAAAGTGCCCTTGATAGTTACATGCGTACTTTTTCAGAGTTTTTCTGGGGAAAATCAAAGCCTGCGATTGATGAGAATCAAACTTCTGTTGCATTGGGGAACGAGTCTCCTAAGAAAGGTGTGCCCATCAATGATAGTCCCACCGAAAACTATGAAACCAAGGTACCAACTGTTTTTCTTCTACACTTGAACAAAGATACGTTCAATGAGGAGAACCGAGAAAGCATGATTGCATCTATCAAGATTGCTCAGAGACAAAAGATTCCGATCATTCTTTTACATGAACAAGACACTTTGAAGAATGCAGCTACCGAGTTTAGTTACTTCTTTCAAGAGACCCCGCAGACATTGGACCCATCTGAATTCTATCGTGAAATTGCAATTCCACTCTACACACGCAAAGAATATAGAAGAGTGAGCCTTCACTTCATCGTTCAAAAGATTAATTCATACTTTCTAGAGAAAGCTTCTACTCGTAATAAGAACCAGTCCATGATGTTTAGTTTGCGCAGACGATCAATAATATCTCAAACTACGGGGTACTCTCCTTTAAAATAGACGATGCTATGCTGCTTGTATAACTCTTCATTAATTGCATTAGCTATGTAGACCAAGACCAAAGTCTAGTGTATGCACACATCATGGCTTATGTCTCTGTAGAAGAAACAACAGCTGTATTACTTTCCGTCAGCAAAGTAGTACTTTCTGTTATAGTTGGACCAGCCAAACTCTCAATTTCCTCTACAGGTAACAACACAGTCTGAAGTGCCTCTTGTTCTATTGGTTGACCCATGATTCTTAAAAATTGTCGAACATGCTGAATAGCAGTGTCCGTCGATAGATTCAAATATCCCTCGTGAAGAAACTGTAGAATCCACTTTGGCAATTTGCTGCGTTTATCTGTGCGGTTGTATCGACTATCTGCCAAAATCATAAGACCGTAATCAGTTTTAGAACGAATTACTCGACCAACACATTGACTTGCTTGTCGTAAAGCATCAAAATTTAAAAAGTCTTGCTCGCGTATTTGATAATGAGTTTGTAAAAATTCCAATCTTGCTCTCAAAACATGTGATAATGTGTACTGAAATGGAACTCCAAACATAATTACAGCTCTTCCATAATGACGATCGAAGTTGATTCCTTCAGATACCTTTCCTCGGGCAACAGACAAAAACACTGCTCCTCGACCAGAATCACATGCTCTCCTATAATTATCCAAGGCCAAAGTTGTTTCTACAACATCCTTGGTTTCAATAAAAACAAGTTTATGTTTGGTCAATTGACGCAATATCCCCATAGCGTCCCATTCCGATATGATACTTTCCATATAGCTATATGAGGTAAAGAAGGCAACAACTCCGTCTGGAATACAAGCACACAATTCTACAAGCATAGCACCATAATTTCGAACTACACCTAGATCACCACGATCATCAAACTTGGTGGATATAGCCATTTGATCGGAACCACGAGTAATTACTAATGGTCGAATACATGGTCGAAAGGTAGACATATTGAATGACTCTGATACTCTTGGTTCGAACTGAAGCAGTTTTGGGTAAAGATCGATAGGTGACAATGTCCCAGAAGTAATAACCACACTTCCAAATCTCTTGAAGAGTGGTGCAATAGCCAGTGATGAGTCAAGGCACGCTAGCTCAATTACTGGATCTGTAACACCTGGGATAGTAGTTCCATTCGGTTCTAAAATGATTGCAAATTTAGGAACTCCTTCACTATAGGTAGCAAGTAATGTTGCAAAATCTGCCACATCCGAGAGTGAATTGAAGTCGTCCAAATTGGATACTTGAAGCGTTCGCAATAATGAATTCAGACGCGAGTATGCAAATTTGAGAGGTTTTGCTTCCAGCGATGTTCCATTCATCAGACGATGCAAGAAAGCCAATGGGGTTTCACTTTGAACACCTCCCGTAGGTCCCGAAACAGCTTTTAATCTAGCTTTCAAATGCTCCACCAATTTCTTCATGAATGCAATAAAATGCTCCGCTCTACGAATATTTCCAGGGACGGATTCATTCAAAATATCATCTCCAAGAACGTTTCCAGCAAGAGCTGCATCATTAGCACCTTGTTCAATCAATCCCTGTTCAATAAGACCACTGACAAGATTACTATATTCCGCTTGCAATCTTTGATTATCTGTAGCTTTGATCCTTGAAACTTCCGAACTTAATCTACCTAAACTTCGAGTAGCTTGTTCCAATGCCCGTTCATTAATAGTCACCGACAAAGCTTCAATACATACACTATCAATATTATGCGCTTCGTCAAAGACAATGATACTCTCCGCTTCCAACTCTTTACTAACCATTTTAGCCACTTTAGGATCCAACATATATTGATAATTAAAAACCAAAATATTGGCATGATTAATCGCCTGTCTGGTAAGATAATAAGGACACCAACCCTGTTTCTTGCCCCAGACCTTCAATTCTTCCAAATCATAAATTCCAGAAGGCAAGGAAGTCGCTTCCCCCGCTGCTTGAAATTGATTGTAAAATTCACATGTTTCAATGGATCCTGGTTCCGCCTGTGCTTTTTCAAGTACCCATGATGCCGTCATACTTCTACACGCTGCATCTACCGCTTCCCGATCCGATTCATTAATGACACGTTGATGAATGCACATATTTCTTCTACTCGATAAACAAAGTGCTAATGCTCCTGAACCACCTGCTCCATGCCCTCCATTGGAAATAGGCCCTAAATTTGGATTACGTTTTGATTTTCGATTATACATTTTTCGTCGTTTATTTGATTTTTTCGTATTGCTCGTAGGTGAAGAAGAAGATTCACCAGCGATATCTTCCATGTCGACCGATTGCGAACCGGAAGTGACACCTGTTGCATTCGTAGTAGATGATCCATCAAGTCCCAATTCTTTTGCTCTGTATGCCAATACTGTTCCTAATTCTTCCATGACTGCATTCATTTCAGGAACTGTTCGTGTACAGTATACCAATTTCCCCGCAGATGGATGAGCGTATTGATAGCTTGTGATGAGGCTTAACAGACATACCTACAATAGATTAGTGAAGGTGAGGTGACTACTACAAAGCTATAGAAAGATGCAAGTATACTTGATACGTACAGTTTTACCAGTTCCTGTAGGCATTTCCAGTAATGCATGACCTTCTGCATCGAGGGCTTGTTTGATCGATCGCATGTATTGATATTGCTCGAGATACATTCTCTCGTAGGGGAAAAAGACTTCCAAGTCGTCGATTCGAAACCTCATCTTGAAAGACAATGAATAATTGAATGATTGAAAGAAGTGTTAGTTTAGTGGGGATTGTCTCTTGCAGCTAATCAAGATATCATGTATCTAATGTCTATTTAAACGCATGAATCATGAATCATGAAGAGGTAAAACGAGCAGAGGAGGAGGAGGAGAAACAGAGACACATGTACGTACGTACTACGAATAGGTAGATGGAAAAATGAGAACAACTAGAGTGTCTGTGTATTTTGAAAGGTTGTCCACAATAGGAGTAACATCGTTTCTTAGTTACGAAAAGATGTTACCTACATGATCATGAAAAATTTATAAAATCTTACCATCTCTTGCAGTAGTTAGTGAAGAAGCTACGTTGAATCAAAGCGAGACTTCTTGTTACTATTTATTAACACTCAACTGAAGAATGCCCTGTTAGAAGAGATACATTGTTGCCCAAAAGCAAAGAATGCATGGAAGGTCGATGTATTTATTGCTTTATAAGATTCCCATTTTATTTGTTTCAATAGTATGATGCTTCGCATAATTATCTAAAATTTCGCGTTTTCCACACTACGTTCTCCTATACTACTACGTTGTATGATTCTTATCCTAATCCACATTTCTCATATTGCCTGTTCTCACAACAACTAACAAAGTAATTCTTATAAGCCAACTTATATAACCAAAATAAGCATTCCATCAATCCATTCTTAACTATGTCCCCACCAACACAAAAACGAAAGCAGAGTAGAAGAAAGGCACGAGGAGGAGTCGATTACCCCTTCCCAGAACGTTTGTTTGATCTGTTGGAGGAAGTCGATACAAGGAAACCCGTTTTATCCAGCATTATCTCATGGCAACCTAATGGGAAATCATTCACAGCCAGTCCATGATCGTGATGCTTTTGAGAAAGTCATCCAGTCTACATACTTCAATCAAACCAAGTTTGCATCCTTTCGAAGACAGCTCAACCTCTGGGGGTTCGAGAGAGTATGTATTGCTCACGACAAAGGTACTACAGATAACACTGGAGGAACAAGAAGCTTTTTCCATCCTCTCTTTCAGCGTCATAAAAGAAGCTTATGCTGTACCATGAGACGCACCAAAGTGACAAAACATGGAGGTGTCATTCCTCGCATGTATAGGGAATTAGAGGAGCAGCATGGTACTGATCATCAAAAGGTATATTCCTTCTCAGCGTCTGAGAATATGATTGAAGAAAGATCTGTTGATACATTTGCTACTGGTTTGGCTTCGACTATCACCGGACATACAAACACTACTCCTCTTACCAATTTGTGCCTTCCAAACGTGTCGATGAACCAAGGACATACTATATCTGATGACGGAAGCTCTCTTCCGTCTCAAGACTACATTCAACTTGAGTGTAACCAAGAAGAAAACAAACAAGAATATGATTTCGACCCCACCAATCATGAAATGAAAGAATTCAAGGCCTTGATTGACTTCTTAAGTGCAAATGATGATAACATTGTCGAATTTCTCCTTGGAGGAGATATGTAGTATCAAAGAAGAATAGTCAAGAGTAAGAGAATCTTCGACAAAATAGGCAGTCAGCTCACATACAAGCAAGAAAAATATTTATATAATTGCTAGTATATCAACTTCGAAGATTCTTTGTTCTATACTATGTATTTTTCGAAGCTGTCTTTGAAAGATACTTCGTTAAGCTTGTGCTGCTTGAGCTAATATGACATGAAGAATCTGCTTACGTATATTGTTCTCGTATTTCTTTGGATAGGAAGAATGAGAGAACTCATCTGCTCATTTTACCCTAAGACCATCTATCTCTTTCGAGTCGAGTCTGGATGTCTACGTATGATAGTTCTCCTGCTTCTCTTTAAGCGAATTGTCAAAGGGGCTTTCGTTACATGACATCGTCCCCGATGGAAAGGTTAAAGTACTTACGTACGAACTCTGTCCCGTTATAGTTTGCGTTCTTTTTTAGTTTTCATATTCCACATTTTATTTTATCACATTCTACCATTCCTTCACATTCGTAACAAGAATAAAATAGTGCAACGAACCATCAACATTTAAGTAAGCATTCCATCTATCTATCCTCTACTATGCCATCAATTCCACGGATTATATGTTGGCTTGCCTTTTACTGAAATCAGAACTTTAGGCCCGTCTGCTGCTTGGCTAGAAACAGCACTAGTCTTCATACAAAATTGTGCCTTCCAAAAGTTTTGACGAACTTACAAACTAACTTCTGTAGGTACGATCCCGAAGCCTTGCCTCATATCATCCCTCCCATACACTTCCACCAATGGCCCACCATTCTTTGACCACTCTCCAGTCGCTCTCAACAAGGAAGAATTCTTGACTGATGCTTGTTGGCCAAGAATGATGATTGATCAAAAGAAGATGCTGCTTCTATCATAGGATAAAGTCAACTTGACTTGAAATCAGAAGAAGAAGAATATACGTAATTTCGATCCTCTTTTAAATCAAGAAAGGACCACTCCTAAAGAGAGTAGTAGCTTTGAGAATTTGATTGACTGCTTAAGTTCCAATGATGACATATCTTCTTTACTTCCTGCTTGGCCACGAAAAGTAAACGTCAGCCGAGAGTAAGGAAGTAACTAAAGAACTTCTATGTGCTACGAGCTATCTTACAACTCTCTTTCTAAACGTTACCGCATCATTTCTACGATTAAACAAAAAAATCTTCAGAAAATTATTTTATAGTTCGAGTGGTTCATTAAACTATTGCTTCAGAGAATTTGACTTTTACTGATCTTCTGTAGAGAATATGATTCTTACTGCTCTTCTTCAATTTCTAATTGATGGTTCTCCTGCTTTTTTGAAACAAATTGTCAAAAGGCGTCCTCTATCATGACTTGCTGTATTCTGTGTTTTCTGGACAGCTTTCATGAGAACAATATAATTTAGTTTGATGAGAACCTTTTCTTTTTTTCTGTCCTCTTTTTTGCAACTTATGCTCATTAATTCAGCAGTTTGGGTTTAGCTTATGAAAATATTGCTTTTCTGAACAATATTCCGGATTATCACAATGAAGAAGATAACTACTTTATTGTACATGTCACCCGTTTCCACAGAATCGATAGTTGTTTCATATTGAATATTTACAAGCTCAGAGAAAAGCCTCATCCACAGGGCTAGCCCTAGCCAGCATCAAAAACTTGTACGTAGAACTAGGAAATAAGTTTCTAGTTCCATGATGCACTACGTATTCGCAACCACTTCTACGGGCGAGGACAAGTCCAATTTCGGAAACAAACGATCCAAGTAATTCATAATATCTCTTTGATTTCTCATGGATGCAATTTGAAAGCAAGCCTTTGGTCCACCTTTGGACTCGGTAATTGGTCGAATTTCATGTAGATACTTGAAAATATCAACCCTCCCATGAACAATAGGATACACCAACAATTTATAAAAGGAACTCTTCTTCAAAACACCTTTTCCAATATTCGTCTCATCAAAGAGTACTTTCAAGGTATCCATATCCTTTCCTTCCGCTACAATCATACACATCCAATCAAACAAAATTTGAGCTTTATGAGGAAAGCATTGTCTCATTGCAGTCATGACATCATGATATCCACTATCAATGACAGCAATGGAAACCCATCGAAACTGATCTTCCGTCAAAGTATCTACATTAATTTCAAGCAAATAGGACAAAATATCCGTCCCAGGAGGTCTAATTCTATCCGTTTGAAAAAAGGACATGTACTTTTGCAAACACTTGTATCCAAATTCAATCTTGAGATCTCGATGTAGATACTGTATCATTTGTACATTGAAATAAAGTACAAAGAAGCCAGTAATATCCTCTATATGTTGTGTATAATCCCATTTCGTTTCTTCAATGATCCATTTGAGTATATTGACAGCTTTACCATTATACAGTGATCTTCTGGCATAAATAGTCGTCCAATTCCATCTACTGAACCGGTTACGATTGGTAAAGTCTTTGCGAAAGGTCATGATTTGTTGAAAGGCGTATACGTTATCGTGCTTCGATGCCTTTGACCAACTCAATATTTTATCATATTTTGATTCAGGTTCATTTTGGAAATAGTTAATGGTCCAGTTTAGACATGACTTGGAAGGAATGTAACTATGACTGTTGGTGATGCATTCCTTGTCGACGTTTTGAATTGCGACTCGGAATTGTTTACTTGTCGATGCGAGAAATATGTAGTGGCCACTTCCTATAAAGGATAGAATCAGTTGTAAAATTTCATCGGGAAGTTTATGGATGTGTAAAGTACTGATTGTGGTGGTAGTTCCATCGTGACTCGTTTCGTAATGATGATATTTCCTTCGTTTCCTTCTTTCTCCTCCTCTAGAAGTATGTGCTGACATGTCACGACTAGATGTGTCGAGAAGCAGCAAGTTGCCCTCTTTGACTGCTGCTCTCTTTTGCCTTCTTGTGACTGCCATTTTGATGCAAGAGGTGTAGTGTCTTTGTCAAGAGATGGCAGTAGTCAATGCCAAGCTGAAGCTATGAATTGAGAATAGAGGAAATAGAACGGTACGTAAGTGAAGTGTAAGGTATGTTAGTTGAGAGTTGAGATGGTTGAGAGTGCTGCGTGCTGCATCTCGCTTTTTCAACTGAAGTCACTCTTACCTTATGGAAAAGGAAAGAGAAAAGAGTGACGTCAATAAGAATACATTACATTGGTCTTATGACATTCAATTCTGACATGTCTTAGCATCGCCACTTTCCTTCACATCGATCTCTTGCTTGCTTTTCGACTTGTTCTTGTTGACCTCATGGATCACAAACCGAAACGTTACACACCAAGCATATGAGAATATAGAATAATACCACGTCTAATCGCTAGCAGCATGAATAAATTGATCAAGTTGCTCATCATCGCTGTGATGGTAACTTCGTCGTTCCTGCATATTGTTGTATCAAACATGGACAAAAACCAAATTGTAATTCCAATTGACTGCAACGACAATTCACAACAAGTACAACCCACTGCTATCAACTCAATATACAACAATGCAACCATTATTGTTCTATCATCCTTGATTCCAACTCATCCATCCATTTACATGATTGAGAAAACCATAACATCGATACGAAACATGATACAAGGACTATCAAATCCTAAAATCATTATTTCCATCGATGGACTACCACCTGAAAAACAAATCAATGAAAACTTTGACAGACTTCAAAATTATACTCATGCACTACGGAAACGATATCACAATGATATTTCGATACAAATATTGACTCAATATAAAAATCTACACATCAACAATTGTATACGGAATGCATTGGAATATGTCGATACGAAATATGTATACATTATGCAACATGATTTTGAAATGGTTAGAATTGTCAATCATACAGAAATTATAGATGCTATGGAGAATGATCCGGATACTTTACAAATTGTGAGATTTGATAAAGGAGTGGGCAAAGGGAAATTGAGGAATTATCATGCTGTTTTGAAACAGAGGGGATGTCATGATCGATGGTACAAGAATGGAACCAAATTTGTAATGGGACGATGGAGTGATAATAATCATTTGACTACCAAGGATTATTATGAACGAGTGTTTCGTAAGATTGGGAGTGTTAGTAGGCCTTTGGAGCATTTCTTTTTGGATACTAGGCGATGGCCTGACTTGGATTGTTATTTTGGAAATCAATGGATGTACGATTGGGATCCAAAAAATCCGTTCCTACATCATTTAGATGGAAGAAATACAGAAGTAATCCAGTCGTAACATATGACTGTAATATCTATTTTTTAATTTTTGCTCATTGAAAATTGCTGGTTTGAGAATTTAACGAGGAATGGACAATACTTCTTCTGCATCTAGAATATTGTTGGTGGTTCTATCTTCGCTACCCAACTTCTTACTGTAGTGATCATCAGTGACGAGAGCAATTTCTTCCCTTCTTGACTGCATTGTGGCGTGTACTGATATCCCAGGGAGGAATCAATCTCTGCGAAGAGACTAGTTTGGCACTCTTGAGTATTCATCTCGTTGGTATCAAGTTCTGTTTTTACTTGGATTCTTGAATCATTTTCTTTGGATTCTGTTTTGACTTCATTTACCTCTCCTTCTAGTATTGTCTCTTTTTCTACACACTCCGAGTGAACATCCCTTGTTGAACTGAGCAAATTGTCGTCTGATTCAGCCATACTAATGTCGTCGACAAATTCCATCTCGGCATCTGCGACATTTTGAGAGAATGCACCCATCTCTTCGTCAAATCCCTGATCGCCTTCTTGTAATGCCGCTCCACCCTTATCCTTTCGAAGGAAATCTTCATAGTTGATACCTTCAAACTCATTTTCCTCTTCGCTATCATCGACATCCTCCACTGTTTTATTCTTGTCAAAGTAATTGTTGACGACATTGTCAATATCATCTGTCACGTCTTTGTCCTCGAAGAGTTTTTCCATTCCATTTTCTTTGGCGTCATTCATTCCTGCAATCAAATCTTCTACATCAAGTGATTCCTTATCATTTTCACCATTTCTTTGCTTCGGTGCCTCGGCAGCTTTCCAATAGTCCTCCATAAAAGAACCATCCTTGAACATGAGTAAGTTCTCAATTCCAAAAAGTTCTGTCGGAAAAAATGTAAGCTTTGGAAAAGGCTTGCCAAATAATAATTTGTGTGTACAACAAACTCACCTCCTTTTCTATGCTTGTCTTTATCGACACCACGAAAGATTTTGCTGGTTCATACTCTTTTCTTTTGGAATATCATGGTGTCTGTAAATTTCATAATAACGTAGCAAATGACCATTGTAATTCACATTGTTGCACTACTTACTCGTAGCTAACAACAAGCAACGAGACAACAACTCGACTCACTTGACCCCACTCACTATCTATGTGATGGACGATGGAGATTTTACTTCTTTGTTCTTCGTTAAAATAGGGATGTCAAGGTTCCGTCCTTCCGTTGTACATCCGTCCTTCCGTGGACCGAAAAAAGTGTTCAAAAGCGTTGCAAAAGCAGCAACCTTCATCTCTATCTAGAGGTAAATCACATCCTCATTTTACTGCATAGTAAATCTATTTTACAACAAAATTATAAAGATAACAAGATAGCTTCAACTAACTGATCAAATTATTGGAGATATGAACATATTCAAAGGGAATATCGTGTCTATTCTACTCCATCTTTTCCTTTTGGAATCTGGAGTTTTGGGAAGAGGAGGAGCTCAACGCGGTACCGACGGTACTACAGCATCTAGCGGTTTGCTACAGAAGGAACCAAAAGATTCGGAACATACAAAACAGATGGAACAATCTAGCTTGTCTCAATTTAGTATCGATCAAAAGATGCTAACTCAAACCGAGGAGATAGACGAGGAAAGAAGTGCTACTAGTGGTGGTGTTTCTTCCGCCGGGGGTTCTACGTTTGTTACACAACTGTCGCAAAATGAGCTGCAGGAAAAAGAAAACCAAGCACAATTTCAGTCTAACAAACGCAAACATTCTATGGAAAGCCGAGTTGGTTCATCTGCATTTCTTATCAATCAAAAGATGACAGAGAAGGGAAAAGAGGAAGCACTTCAAAACACAAGTGCTGATGATCATGTTGATGGTGCTGAGGAAGGAAGGGAAGATTCTTCAAGTGACCATCTGCGTCAGGCCATTTTCAACGACATTTCCGCAAATCAGCACGGTCAAGTGCCAAATACCAAAACCCGCCTGGATAGTACCCTTTCTTTTTTCAACCGTCACTCTACTTCTGTCAAAAGTCTAATTGAGAACAAAGATTCTCCAATGAGCGGAAGAAGAGACTTGAAAAGTGTTTCTACCGTGGGAAGTAATATCTTTACTCACAAGTCTCTACTCAGTGAATATTTGAATGATGGACAGAGTAGAGTTGAGGATGTAATTCAAACTAGTCGTTCAAGTCAAAAATCTGATAGTGATGAAACAAATGCAATGAAAAATAATCAAGTAACCAAGAGAAAGGTGTCTGGGAGAAATAGATTTTCATCTTTTCGGTCTGGAGCTATGCAAATGCCACTCACTGCGGTGCGATTCATTTCCAATTACAACTATGACGGCACAGATACACTTTTCTGTCTAAAGGTGAAAAGTCTTCGAGTTCCAGCCAAATTAGAAATTAGAGCTTGCGATTCCATTTCTGACCAAAGCAACTGGTTTTACTTTGACTCTAATCAGTATCTACGTCTCAGCATTGATTCATCGAAATGTATCAGATGGATAAAAACTAGCTTGTTTCTTGATAATTGTCCTTTGGGAGAGAGAAATCTCAAAAGAGCAAAATTTAAATTCAACAAAATACTCACAGCAATTGAGGCAGAAAAAGGCGATGATTTCAGGCAATGGATGATTGGAGTCGACCCGACGGACAAATTCGAGTTGGTACGTCTGTTTCTCAGGAATGGTGTAAGAGACAATAAATCGTGTTATGCTTGGGAGATGGATTATGCAAGTGAAAGTCCATCTCTTTCTCCAACTTCGTCTCCGTCTGCATCTCCAAGCGTCAAGCCTTCATCAAAACCATCTTCCAGTCCTTCTTCAAAACCTTCAAGTGAGCCCTCCTTATTTCCAAGCTCATCGCCATCTGTCACTCCGACTGCTGAGCCTTCTATGCGTCCAAGTTCTAGTCCGACATCTGCGCCATCCAGTTCCCCTTCCTCAGAGCCAAGTTTAGTTCCATCAAGCGAGCCATCTTTGGTACCTTCTGGTAAGTAAAGTATCATGATATGAATATAATGCTATACTAAAGTTGTAGAAATTCATACACTCATCCGACAAATGACTTCATTTGTACAAAACAAAGATATACCTAGTGATATCCCGTCGGACGTACCTTCCTCAGCACCTTCAAGCTTGCCTAGCTTAATGCCCTCAAGCGAACCAAGTCTTTTTCCATCTTCGGAACCTTCTTTGCTTCCATCTTCGGAGCCTTCATTGCTTCCTTCAAACATGCCTTCTGATCAGCCATCCCAAATTCCGTCAAAGGAACCAAGTCTGGAACCATCGCGAGATCCCAGCTCTGAACCATCACTTCTACCGTCAAGTGAGCCGTCTAATTTTCCAACTGAATGTGCCGATGAAATCGGGTGGGTTGTTGGAGGGCAGTCTGAATTTAGTGGAATGAATTGTACACAACTGAGCTCCAGTTCTTTTTCCTCTGACTGGTGTAACGTAGTTGGTAATGTGACCGACCATCCTTATAACGGTAAAAGTGTAAAAGAGGCGTGTTGTGCATGTGGTGGATCACACTATTTCTCGACTTACCCATCGAGTGCTCCTTCCAGTAAGCCGTCTATATCAGCTGTGCCTACTACAGATAGTGAAGTTCCATCTGGATCCCCTTCTTCGCAACCATCAACTTGTGTTAATACCCCAGATTGGGAATTTGTACATGAAGGTGCTTCTCTCGGATGTGATGCAATTGCAGAGTATCCAGATGACTTTTGCGAAAGGTTTAAGGATATTTATTTCTTGGATAAGAATACTTATTCTGCGTGTTGCGCGTGTGGAGGAGGAATACATCATTCTGTATCACCCAGTTCTATTCCCACCAGTTCTCCAAGTACTACACCTAGCTCAAAGCCATCTCTATCGCAAAAACCATCCATAGCTGCCACAATGAGTCCAAGTGAAATGCCGTCCATATCACAGGCACCATCCCAGGCTCCTGTAAGGCCACCAGGAACAGTTTTAGATGATGCAGAATGTAGTCAAAACTCTGAATGCATGAATGAATTTAGCTCTTGTCTGCAGAACAACGACGATTCAAAAGTTACAAGGACTGGAAAAATTTGTAGAGCAGAGACGGTAAGAGCGATATGTATGTTGTTCATTATTTTCTTTGTTGTGACAACTCATGTATGTTCTATAGAGTTCCGACAGGTTTTTAGAACTTGGTGAATTCCAGAAAGAAAATAAACCGTATCAAGGATATAGAAGGAGAGATGTAAGTATCTACGTAAGCTTCGACCTATCTGTTTGTGGATTTTGAATATTCATGTTTTTCTTAAATCCTTAAATGAAATAGACGACTGAGGACTATGATGTTATGTCATCGATTCTGAATGGTGTATCTAGACCATATTCACCAATCGACAATGCTTATACAGGAGGTATATTGAAGTATGTAGACAGAAGATTGATTAATCTAAAAGGGAACACCTGGAGTGCCATGAAACTTAGTAATATCAATCAAGAAGAGAATTCTTACAAAGTTACACAGCATACATGGATGCGTTTCACTTTTAAATTGAAGAGCGAAAGCAATGCACATGCATTGTGTCTAGATTTTGATGCCATTGCTAGTGATGCTAGAAAATGTTTCTATCTTGCGGGTACTGACGTGGATCCAACCAAACACTTTTCGCCAAAGACTGCCATTGATATGCAAAGAGCAAAACTATTGAACTTGGCTTCTGGAAAGGTCGCCAGTCAAACTTCTACAGATATTGATGGCATTAATGATGCTTATAAAGCCATAGATGGGTACATTGATCCGAAGGATAAGCATCTATCTCTTCCCGAAAAGAATTCAATTACCAAAACAAAGCATGAAAGTAATCCATGGTGGCAAGTCGATTTTCAGAGTACTGTTTCAATCAACAGAATTTTGATTCACAAAGCGGATGGCTACAACCTTGATGAGTTTGATTTGAAAATTTGTTCCGGTAATGATTGCACTGTTCATGTGGAAAGAATAACTAATCAAGATGCAATCATTGATCACAGATTAAACACCCCCATATCTGGAGATAAAGTCAGGATTGATATGGTAGGATCAGGAGTATTGGCTTTGGCTGAAGTGCTTGTTTTTGGTCCAGATGAAGTTGACAGTGAAGATAACATTGTCAAAGACTTCAATATTCCTGTAGGGAAGATGCTGATTGAAGGCATCAGCTTTGGCTATCCTATTTGGAATGGTATTAAAAGTCAACTGAATTTTTCGAACAGTAATACCGTAGTTCTTGACACAGGGAATCATCTTGTTAGTGATGTGATGGTAGAATTCTCATCCTCAATCACTACTTTTCGTGTAGAATTAAAGAATGATGAAGAATTGGAGTGTTCAGTGGATTTGGACAATCTAGATTCTGGTACAAGATTTGTACATGTTACTATGCCGCCAAATTGCATTGGTGATAAGATTGAGATAGTTAATGCAGATGGTCAAGCTGATGAAAATGTTAGTGAAACTCAGGTTTTCGGATCAAACGAAAACAATGAGAGAATTTACGGAAGGCCATTGATTAAGTTCATTTCTTTGATCCAAGATGATAGATTTGAAGAGCCTAGTGGAGAATCATTCTTTTCTAATATGGAGCTTTATGAGAGTACCGAGATGAGCGACGATACAAACAAGGTGAGTTGTTGTTCATGATATTATCTAGTTTTTCACTCATTTCGTAGTACTCATATCTGTAATTATCTTTTGACTACAATAGTTCCTGCCTCTTAAAGTCAATGAAGTGGAAACCTCCAGTAGTGCGATTTCCTATGGTAATGCCGAAGCCTTTCATCAGGATTTTGGGGGGGAAATCTTTGTGAGCGATGACCAAACTGAAGCTACCATTTCGGGAAATGCATGGAAAGCCTTCCAATTAGCCACTCCAATTCTTGTGAATACACGAACATCCTTAACGTTTTCTTTCACATTGACTCAACAAGTAGAAGGCCATGCTATATGCGTTGATAATGATCTTGATCACGATCCTTTCGTCGGTAAAGATGTCCGATGTATATTGCTTGCAGGGACCCAGTTCACTCAATGGAGACATGTGTACAGAGAGAATCTTGCTCTTGGTCGAACAGCATATCAAAATGCAAATTTGAGTAGTAGTACTTCTCTGGGTGCTGCAAGGAGAGGTAATGATGGTAACCTGAACACATTCACCAACACTGGTTTACCTGATGATGGTGTAGATACTGACTTTTGGGTTCAGATTGAATATGGTTGGGTAGTGGAAGAAGTAATTATCTACAATAGAATGGATTCATATGTTGAGCGTTTCAATGACTACACAGTTTATATCAGAAAGCTCGATGGAACAACTATTTTGGACGAACAAAGATTCGATACAATTGCTGAGAGTGGCATCGTTCGTGTAAGTGGGTTCAGAGACTATGAGTCTGAAATGACACCTAATGAAGGGATTCAAGTCGGAATCAAGCTTCATAATACAGAAACAAAAAATCCTCATATGATTGGAGAGATCCGTGTATATGGCAGACCAATCATAGGCCGTGCAACTTCTTTCACAATCAATTTGTCTGATATGTTCCCTGATCCGGGTTCAGACAGAATTCGTTACGTAGCATTGATCCAAGACAATGATGGAAGTCCACTACAAGGCCAGTCAACATTCTCGAACATTCGAATCCATGAAGGAGTTCAACCTTCATCAGGAGGAAATGCAATGGACCAAGTGAATGATTCCGATCCTGAAGTACCGCACGTACACGTTGACTTTGGTAATTTAATTGCTCCAGATCTAGATTCAGATAGCACTACAAATAGTTGGTCTGATGTCAATGCTCACTTTCCTTCTAGAAATGATGGATGGAAAGTTGTGTCGGATGTGATGATAGATCCAAAGGACAGTTGCTACTATTCCAAATTCTTCTCGTATGGATACAATCCCAGTAATCGTGAGGAGACAGTTTATCACAACTATTTAAAGTCTGCATTCGGCAATATTGCTGAGACACTCGGTTTAGAGTTTAGCGTTGCGGGTTCTCCAGAAAATACGGGTTTTCCAGTTTGTAGTACTGGAGAGATACAAGAAGTTGATCGGAACGGATTTACGGAGTCATATAATGCTATATATGGTGAAACTCCAATTAATTATAGCAAAAGAGAGCAGTATGAGGAGTATATTCAAAGGAAAGCTGCTGCCAGTATGTCATCCATTGCAGAGTTTGCTGATATGGCATATGGGCCCGAAAAGGCTGTCGACCAGGATATCTCAACGAATTTGCCTCATTTTTATAATGATTTTCATTGGCAGGATGGAGGAACGCCTCCTCATTCTACACATCATTGTATCAACTTCGGAAAACACTGGAGAGGAGATAACTGGCCATTAATGGATAATAAATTGTGTTGGTTGAAGACTCGCGATGGCAACACATATCCTGCCAGTCTTTTTCAGCTTTTGTTTTATGACTCTGACCTAATTAACCACGACCGTAATCATGATTGGATGCCTTCCGATGAAAAAATAAACCAGTGGAAGAGACGTAAAGACGAGGGCAGATGCACTGCTTTATATCCAAGTCATGGAGGAGGGGAAGTTCAAATTTGTACCGAACGAAATAGTCCATACTTTTTCGAGTACTGGACTTATACTCCGGTGGGGGTAAGGGATCATATTTTTACATGCTTTCCTGTTTTTGATTTAGCCATGAGTCATGGTGACGATTATCTATGCAACACTGGTAGTGGACAATTGAAAGGTTCTGTTACTTCTCTTACTGCAAAAGGGTAAGTCAATTTATGACATGATTCTTATTTTACTTCTGCAAAGACATAAGTTCTCATATAATTTTTTAAAGAGATATGCCATGGTACAAGCTGAAATGGAAGCATGTTTATCGGGTGACATCCTTAGAAATTAGAACTAGCTCCAACGAATATTTTCGGGACCAAATGAAGAACTTTCAAATCAAATTTCTGAAAAAGGGGGAAGAGGTTTTGGTCTATACTGAGCCTGGCGTGCCAGCAAATGGGTGGCATCAAATTAATGGTATACTCCCTTTAGATTTTGATGAAATGAAGATTGAATTGAGCTCCGTGAACTTGGAAGATTATAAATACAAAGAAAGGAATCCCGTTCTTGCGATAGAAGGAATAAAAGTCAAAGGAAATTTAAGTGTTGAATCGCTGATGGATTCCTTCAAATATAATCTTCCAGAACTCCCAAATTCAGGCAAAGTTGAGTGTAATGACGACATTGAGAAGATGTCGTTCCAAGCATTTGTCTGTGACATTCCAGATACTATTCCATCGTCCGAAATTCCCAGCACGGTGAATTCGAATTTCTACTATGATAGCAGTAATCAACACTGGTGGTTCCCTCACTTGTTTATTACCCCAACTGATTTCCAAGATGAAATTGAAAAATTTTTGAAATCCAAATACACTGATGATGAGGAGCTTTTGAACTGGATGGAATCTAGTTTGAGGTATGGAGAACAAAATTGGACCAAGCTTGCACAGGAACTTGCAGCCGAGTACAAAAATCGATTCAATGCACAAATGGGAACTTTTTCGTCTTCATCTTACACTGCATACCAGAAGACTACAGAGTGTGATCCGAAAGTTTATGCCTACGAGACTACAAAGTATTTTTGCTTCGAATTCTCTGGTGAAAGCCCAGAAACAACTTTCACATACACAAGCAATTTGATGACTCAAAAATATAAGTCCAAGCTTCTTTTAAGTGAGGATGTCAGAGATCAAGATAATTTCGGGCTGGTTGCTATTGGAGAGATTGCTGCTAATAAAGGTTCAGCAGAGATGTCACCAATCTTTATTAATCCTGGTGACGACAATAGCAAGAGTATTTCATTTCAGAAGGGTTGCTTCAATGCATTCATCGAGTTGGCTGATTTTAATTCTAAAACCTCTGTGCCCAGTGTGGATGGTGTTGGTATACTCCCTAATGAATGTAAGCGAACGGGAGTTTGTGTGGTGCATTGGTGTGGTAGCGACAAGATTGTGTTGAGCGCAACTACAAGGAAAAGCCCATCAAAGTTCAAAATATCAGCATATATTGGAGGACAGAAGAGACCAATGCAAGGGACATCATTAAATACTGAATATTGTGTTCAACAAGGACAGCAAAGGGAGCCCAATTGCGAGAAGAAGATGTCCTTCACTGTACCCGTAACAGCTTTTGAAGACGCAGAGATCCGAAGTACAAATGCAAAGAGAGGATCCATAATGATCGAAAAGAGAGATAAACCCAAGAAAACATTAGAATGCTTTGACTTGCCTTATCTTTGGAACTTTGAAGACTTCGGTGAAGAATCAATGACTGCAAATGCAAATAGTCAAGTATCAAGCTTCTACAGTCCTTTATTTGAAGTACCTGCAAATTTTATGAAGCAGACACAGTTGCAGCTAGTTGATGTAGCAAATGATGTTGGAGGTGCTTTGGCTGTGTATTATACTTATGGAGCAGATTTACCCACATTACTCAAGGCTCAAGTTTGCACAGACGGAAATAAGAGTCGTGAGTTGCCCTTCGATGAGACGATAAGCAACAATAACATTGACAGTCTTATTACAAAAACTGCTGCTATTTCGGATAGTGGTACAGTTGTTGTGATTGAATACGGAGGTAATTTGAATATCTACAACCTAAACGCTGAGACTGATGAATGGGAAAATATCAATGAAGCTATAATTACTGATGTACCTGGCACAATCATTCAAGCAGCTCTCAGTACACATGGACACTTCCTTGCAGTTTTATATAGAGAAAATGGGCAAGAGAAAGCTCTCCTGTATCAAAAGGATACACTGGGATTGACATATAGCAGATCAGAGGCTCCTCTTGTAATTGACAATCCTTCTGCTGATCAGGTGTCAATGTATGCGTCTGAATCGGGTCTCGTTTCTATGGCAGTGAGATCGAAGCAAAGCAATACTGTTTTGCAAACAGTTGAGGTAAGGTGAAACTGAAGAATATGAAATCTATATTTACATTTTATCGTATGCCTCTGATCTTCACTCTTTTGTTGTTATAGATTCACTTTGTGTGTTCAGATTCAAACTCTCGCTTTCTTGAAGGAGGTTGTCAATGCCGTGATGGTTACGTCATGAAAAGCAATTCTTACGGATTGAAAAAGTATTTGGAAGATGGTGATTCCTGCATCCCTCAAGTGCATTCAACCATGTTGTCTATCACAGGAAATTCTGCTGAGATCCCTCTACATGAACAGACAGTTTCTGGTTTGACTCTAGATGATAATCAAAAAGTTACAGATGGCATCAGACTTCAAGTACGTGATGATTCACGTGTTTTTGAAGATGTTCAAATCAACGAGAGAGCCACAGTAGTCGACGCACAAGGAGAAGGAGGACCCAAGATACTTCACCTGACTGGCCTCAAACCTGGAAAAATGTATGCTTTGACAATGAAATATCATGAAACATTTGTGAAGGTTAGATTTGTAACTCGCTGCACGTGTGACGAAGTTGATGCAGAGAAAGAGAAGACGGGTGCTCCAAAGAATATGGCGATTACCGAACAAAGGGAAGGACGAGTTTACTTTTCTTTTATTGATAATTCTCTGTGTGAAAATGTGTTTTCTTTCACTAGATATGCAGCCTACGAGGAATTTTCCGAGTCTATGGATTCTGCAGTCTCCTTTGGGACAATGAGTAGATCTTCGGATACAACATGTGACCATGAGACTATTTTACCAAATGAAGAAGTCTATGATAATTTGAGGCTGTCCAAATTGATTGTTGGAAAGACATATGTGTATTGTGTGCAAGCAGGATCTAGCAGAGGAGCATACATGCCCTCTCCTTATGATTCTTCTGATTTAGGTCAAGATCTTGGACATTCAGACGCAAGTTGTAGTCCCCATGTAATCCAATGGGAAGCTTCGATCAATGGTGTTGTCACAACTGAGCCACATAGTGGTTCACTTCCTGTCGAAGGGGTAACTGTCACCTACCAACTTCTATCAATGGATTATGAAGAGTTATCTTGTCAAGGATGTAGTGGAGAGCTAGAGACGGGTACTGGAGGAGGTTTTGAAATAGACTTTCTTGTTGCACATCCATACCTCGAAGGGGTGAACCATCTCGATGAAATTCCTGTGAAACTGAAGTTTAGAAAAACGACTAGAGGTACGAGCGAAATCATCCATACTTTCCTTTGTAACCTGGGGGAAGAAGTGTGCAATAATGAAGGTCACATTATGTTTTTGAAGCATCTTGAATTCAACAAGAAAGTGGAAGTGTTTGATGCAACCCAAGTAATGTTTTCAGGTCGTGTTTTCATTTCAGATACTGCATTCGCTGGTTCAACTGGGTGCCCAGTAGTTAACGCAACTGTTGAAGTTTTGCACTTAACAGGAGAGGAAAACGACTCCCAAGAAGTGCTTAGTATCACTACTACTGATGGCGATGGAAGATTTGAAGGTAAGTGCTCTGTATACCTTGATGCAAGTAGATTTTGGTTTTCGGAATCACTAAACTTAATCTTCTCTCAGCACCTGTTGTCATTGGGTCTCTCGTGAATGAAGTAAAGATCACTCATCTTGGTCACAAGTTCGCACCTTCATTTCATAATAATTATAACTACAAAGATGGAGTGAATATTTATCCTGATGGACTTTACAATGGGAATGATTTCGTCGATACTTCGAAAGCTACGATGAACCTTGAAGGTTAGTAATTGTAATCTTTCTACATATATTGACTTACACTTCGCCCTTTACTTACCATTCCATTTTCAGTTGTCGGGGGTGAGTGTGACTACCCTTTGGGTGTAAGTACTGTTTTGATCAAAGTACTTGGATGTGATTGGCAAGGTAAGGAAGTCCACGACGATGGATTTTCCACAAAAATTCCAGATCTTCCTGCAGCCATATTGGAAGTTCAGATAAGGAAGGTCGAGGACCAGGATGGCAATGCGATAGAAGTTGTTTTTGATGCCTTGAAGGATATTATCCGTACGATTGACTTGAGAGAGACTGCAGAAATGGAAGGATTTCTGAAAGAGAATGAGGCAAGCCAAGTAGATACGGCTACGGGTACAGATCAAGATAAAGTGAAAACAAGTGCGCTGGGTTATAAAGCAAATCCTTTGGAAGAGGGCGAGGAAATTGTGGAGCAAGAGGAAGTAGTTCGGTTTCAATACGATGGTGACCTTACACTCAGTGTGCAAGTTGAACACCCTAGCCATTCAGAGATACAAGATGTGCATTATGACCAACTCCCAGCTGGTATAGAATTTGATTCATTTCATATCATTGATTTCATGACAATATTTTCTCTTCAAGTCGAGTTAAAGTACACCATTCCAACAAGCAGTGGTGTTCAGGAATGCAATATTGTGAGCGAAGACCACAATGTCACTATAAGTAGTGGCCTTGGTATAGATAGATTAGCTGGGTTTGATAGTTTTTACGAAGCACTTACTACAAGAACAAAACTTGCGCTGACAGTGTGCGCTCAAAATGACGATGCAGCAAATACTGAATATACGGGTTCTGGGTAAGTTCTTTACAAATTTTGATTGTTTGAGACAAAGATGAATTGAACGATACCGTCTTATACATTTTTAGTGAGTGTAATCTCCAGGTTAAGTATGAAGACAACGCTTCGAAAGTGAAAACAACGCTTGCAACCGGACGTCCCAATCCATTTGGTTCATTCACTAGAAATCTTTTTATCGCAGTCCAAGCACCTGGATTGAGTGAAAATCTTGCACATACAGCTATATTTTTTATTCAAGGAAACTATGGAAAAGGGGGAGGTAATTCCTTTGCTCTACCAACACATGAGCCAATCACTGTCTTGCGCGATCCACCGTGAGTTCTTTTTTCTTTAAATTGGAAGTCTATTCTTTTTATTAATCTAACGGAAATGAACTACTTAGCGGCGGCTCCTCGTATGTTTCATATGAGAATGTTGTGACAAAGTCTAAGGTTGTATCTTCTTCAACTAAAGTCAGTGCAAAATCGGATCTTGACGTGACAGTAAAAGCAGGAGGAGATATTGATGGGCAGTTGTGCAGTGGAGGTAAGTATTTAACAGCAATATTTCTCAAAATACTTTACAACAACTTCTAACAACATTTGATGTCTTTCACAGGTGGATTTGGAGCTAGTAAGTATTTAGTTGTCGATGCAATTTTCGTCTGAAAAGCAAAACTCACGTTCGAATCGCATCCCGTTTTGAGTAGTCGTTCTTTTTTGTTCTGTAAGTTTCTTGTGTCATTTTTATTCTTCTTCGTTCCATTTTGGCAAGACCATTGTCCTCATGTTCCGACATTCAATACAGACTGTAAGTGATGTTGAAGTGGAAGGAGAAGTTCCTTTCTCACCAGGGCTCCAAGCCGATCTCTACAATCAAGAAAATGAAGCAGGGAATGAAGTGTCGGTGACATGGTACGTCTAGTGATAAATAATTGTAGTATTTGTATATCACAGCTTACATTTAACACCTGACTAGGTCCTATACAACTGACTCTGAAGAACCTGCAAGATCTGGCAGAGAGAGTGATGTCTTTGTCGTAGTAAGTTATTATTTTCGATATATATTTGGGCCAAATATAATTCAATCTCACTGCATTTTTCCACTACAGCCAAACCTTAGTGTCAGATTTGAAGAAGTCTTCGTAGTAGAATGGGATTTTGATAATGCGCGACCAAAATTAGTGCCAAACCCTCACCGTGTACGAGGTGGAGGGCTAGAACCTCCAAGTTCAGTCATTTTCGACTTAAAGTCAGAAAAGAACAAGCCTGCACTATCTTTTTTCTCCAGATACCACTTGGAACTTGTCACGATTCCAGAGCTAGAAAATGCAATTCAGAGTCAAGACCACCTACTAGAAAGAATGAGTTCTGAAATCATTTGTTGTCAAGGAGACAAACGAGGAAGCTGTTTGGGACAATTTAACTTGACTCATCCAGGTAGAATTTGTAACGAAGAAGATATAAATGTTGAAACAGCTAAAAATGCGACTCTTGCAGCAGCTCTCAAGGGTTGGCGAAACACAATTGATCAGGAAGATCAAGCTAGAAATGCAGCTATTGAGAAAAGGGAGAAAATCGAAGGATGGTTTCAATATGTCGGTGGTCTAGGAAGTGTCAATTTGGGAAGTGAGGATGAAACCTTCTTTCAAGAAAAAAAAGATGAAATTAATATTGAAGATATGGTTGTTCAGGTCGCCCCTGAAGAGCTAATTTCAAAAGCGAAAGCACTGGACTCAGCTACCGCCTTGTTTTCCGCAGCGGACCAAGAAGGTTTTAAAGAAGGAGACAATGACGAGCACAGGGATGTCCTTCGAAACGCAATGAGAATTCAAGTAACAGGAGATGCAGGAGTATACGAAATGACATTAACTCGAGCTGCAACAAGATCATTCACTAGACAAAATTGTGATCGAGCTGTGCCTGCTATGGTAGCAGCAGAGATAGGACTTCGTGCAGGGCCTATGGCAGCTGCGTTGATGGGATCAGCACCTGTAGCACTACCAGTGGCCGTAGGTGTTCTCGCGCTTTCGTAAGTCTATGTATTACTTGCATTTATATCATTATATACAGGAATCTAACATTGGACAAAGATTTGCTGCCGGTGGATGTAATTATGAGCTTGACATAGAAAGTGGAGTTGGGGGTTTGGAAGGCAAAACTACCATATTCGGTAAGTAGGAATATATACTCAGTTTTGAAGCAGTGACAAATAATTGACAATGCATTCACATTCTTTTTATTAATAGGTGTAAAAATTGGGGCCGAAGGTGGAATGAGTAAGTTTCCTTTACTATTTTCTTTCTTTCTATGACTACGAGTCTTACACTTTTCCAGACTTCAACTTTCACGTCGAACATGAAAGCACATATTCGGAAGAAGACGAACTGGAGACTTCGATTACGTTTGCTCTAGGTGATCCTGATGATGGGGATGAGTTCACAATTGATATTTTCCACGATCCTATTTTTGCTAGCTTTGTGTTTGATGTTGTAGCAGGAAGATCGCGATGTAGATGGGAGCCAGGAACTATAAGAAATGAGCAAGCTAGAATCACACTTCTTCAAAGAGCATCCCAATTTATTTTCCCAGATGAACAAATGTTCTTTGATGTTGGTAAGTGAACCATAATTCACATGAAGTAATATGTACGATCATTCTCTTACGCCGCTTGATAGAATTCATGAACGTGGGAGAGCACGCATATTCTTACTTTCTAATCGCTCAAGATATTGACCAAACCACATCTTCACTTGGTAAGTATGTGATGTTCTATTTTAGGTTCATGCCTTTTCATTAAGTCTATGCTGACAAGTAACTGTTGAAAGAAATGAGATTGGACTCTTTTATAAGGTATGTTTGGAACTTTTTGTCTCGCGCATATACAAAAACGTTTTGCTCATTTACATTTGCGTAAAGTCTTGATTATGAAGGAACACTTATCAAACTTTACAAAGAAGATCCGGTAGTTAGAGCTATTCGAATTCTTCGTGATCCGACCGGTTATGGTAAGTTCAGTCAATGTCATTACCATGGAGCAAAATGCAACCTAGTCTAATTCATATTTTTGTTTTTAAAGAATTTCGTCCTGTGAAATTAGCATTGAGAAGTGCATGTGAATTTGCTATGGACTACGAAACACAACCAGTCACTGAACTCCTTTACAACTATAACGATAACGGGGACTTGAAATTGAAGTGGTTGGAACCATGCCCAGTTGTAATGTGGGCAGGAGAGTTGAAACGGGACAATGCATTTCTAATAAACTTGAATTCTGATGAAGGAGATGTACTTCCAGTAACTGTTTTCAATCCTAAGCATAGTGAAACCAACTCCACATTTTTCCACAAACTTCATGCAAATAGAGGGAGATTAGATTTTATTGAATTCAAATACCGTGAACAAGGTTCAGTAGAGTGGAAGAACGGACAGACAATGAATGATAACGGGGAATTTGTTGATATGAATTTTGCTCATGATAATACTGATCCTGATTTACCACAAGTACCAGAAAACGATTACGGATATGTGAATCTGGATTGGTACGTAGGTAATGGCATGGTCAAAGATGGCACTTATGAAATAATGATACAATCCATGTGTAATGATGTTGGTAAGTGTACACACTCTAGTCCATGGAATTGTCTTTTCTTTTAAGCAAGAACTCATACATCCGGAAACACTTGAAGGAGGTCCCACCGAATTTCAATACCATAGAGACGCTATCTTGGTCGGTACAATTGACTTCACGAGACCCGAGCAGTATGGTTATCCTTTGCCTCTCAAGGATGAAGTAATGTTAGGAGAAGAAATGACTGTCCGGTTTACAGAAGATCTTGACTGCTCTTCTCCGTACACGTTTGATCTAGAGATGACAATTACTGGACCTAGTCAAAGTCCATCACTCAGCCCATCATTGAGTCAAAGTCCATCAAGAGAGTCAGATGAAGTAGGAAATCCAGAAAGTAATCCAGGTGGAGAAGGAGACCGAAATCTCGAAGAAAACGGTTCACAAAATGCGGATTATGTAATCCGAAAGGACGCGGGTCTACATGTCATATGCGAAGGTCGAGAAATAAAGTTCCAAGTTGACTACGAGTTTGGATTAAGTGCTGCACAAATAAATGGTCAGGAATTCACAGTTGAGTTGGGTAGAATAGGAGGCGATAGTCATTCTTACATTGCAGATATACATGGAAACAAAATCGACCATGATCGTGTACTAAACATTAGATTCACCAAACGATTTGCCTCCATCAATCTTTCAAGATCTTCTACAGAGTTTAGATTCTTGCGAAAGAGTAATGACGTTGATTGCTCAAACAGTAGTAGTGATGATCACCATAGACAGTTGCGGTCTGACCTAATGTCTTTGGCTGCTTCTAGAGGCGAGGATAGGTTCGAAATATCCAGTGTATTTTGTGACAAGAGACGATCAATTCTATCAGCACAGGTGAAAATCCTTCCGTTATCTGAAGGTGGTAGAAGATTTCTAAAAGGTTCCGACGTAGACACGGCAACTGCTGATGATATTTTCACTAGTTTACACTCTGTACTCAAGTCCAATTCGAAACGAAGAAAGCTCAACGACAGAGCAATGTTCAGTGTCCACGATGTGCGAATCATTCCTTCTCTTGAAGATATGGAAATATATTCCAAGGCGAATAAAGAGTCGGTGGAAAATATTCAGCCAAAGAGTCCAATCCACGAAGAAGATGCAAGGTTAGACATGGAAAGGATGGAAAAGGATCTCAAGGAGAAAATGGAAAAAGAGAAAAATGTTGAGATTAATGAACTCAAAAAAGAATTAGAGAAACGCGATATAGAAATGAAAACAGAAATGGAATTATTACAGAAACAAAACATGGAAATGCAGAAACAGAATATGGAAATGATTCGTAGACTTGGAGAAACATCGAACGTAAACAATGGCGATGGAAGAATGTTTTTCATTCAACTCTTTATTATGCTGGGATGTCTCTCCATATTCGGTGCCGCAATTTTTTTTGCGAGTCGTCGGTAGTTTGCCGAATAATTTGAATAATCTACATATAAATACATGATTGCATATATTATATTTGAAAGTATTTAGACTCTAGCAGCTAGTCTATTTAATAAAATATCTAAATCTTGTTCGCATTGTTAAATTCGCCAAAAGATTCATGTCGAGAGACGCATAGATAGTAATATTCATTCGACTGACAGTATGCAAACCTAAGATACGCTAACAGCAAAGAATGTGCCTCCTAAATGACCTTGGAAACTTTCTCTCTATGCAAAACTTGAGTTCACTTTTACAACGGAGTATAATATAAGAATTTATCAGCTAGCTACTCCTATGGTCGTCCGTCTTCTTCGTCGGGTCAGTTGACATCAGACTAGCTATTTATGGAAACTGATAGCTACATAGTGGGACAATACTGGTGGTGGCGCGCCAAAATATCACATGTCGGTCAATGTCGGGGGCCTTTTCTCCAACCGCTTTGCTTGCTTTCAACTTCATTTTCCTTTTTTGTTAACCACTAATCTTTTCTATTTTTTTTCAATAGTTCTTTCTTCCTCAATGCATAAAGTAGAAAAGCTCTATTCATTCAGATAACATCTCAAAACCACCAACAGTAGAATGGCTGACTCACAGGAAGGCGGCCTCGTGAAAATCAGCGACTTTACCAAAACTCCAAGAAAACGAAGAAGAAGAAGACCGAGAGGCCAAACGTCTACCAACACTTCGTACATCTCTGAGAGAGAAGAATCTCTTGCTGCATTTGACGATGCTTCTCATGATAAAAGCCTTGTCAATCAATCCTATAACTTGTTGGAAACTTCATTTGCATCTCAATTAGACTTTGAAGAAACTAGAACAGATATAAAACATGAAGATGTGTCAATTGTAAATGTCAACATTACACAAGAAACTTTTTTCAATTCTACAAATTCAAATGAAACGAAACAAGATTATGTATTAGATCGATATGCAACGATATATACGGAGGATATACGGCTACTACTTCAATTGCGAATATTCAATGGACAAAGTTGTAAATTGAAACTTCATCCCGATTCTTATTTGCAATCTCATGATGTTCATTTATGGATTCCAGTCTTGGTTCAAGTAGTTCCGAAAGGGACTTTTACGAATGATGAGAGAGAGAAAATGGACGGACTTGGCCACTTTGACATTTATGTACCGCCCATGATTGCATGTTCCATGAATTTGCATAACTTTGGAAATTTACATGGTGATGAGGAACCTACAAAGGCTCTTCTATCCAGTTGCATTGATTCAGAGCGTGAGAAGTCTCTTTCGTCGACACTAGAAAGTAAAGATGATGCTATAGATGGAATCATGACTGCGAAATGTGCAAAATGGATGGAAATTGCACCGCCTCCATCAGATTATTTACCGTCTTTGGATCATATGATTAGGAGTCAAGAAGAAATAGGTTTGAAACGTTTTAGGGAAGACCAAAAGGAGAGACAAGCAAAGAATTTGCAATATTATTGCATAGGTCGTGGGTCAAAGAGTGAAACTAGACGATTGCTTACTGTAGGTTCCATGATTGCAGTTGTAGATGATACGGATCAGTATGACTATGGAAGTGAATATCAACGTCTTCGATCTAGAATACGGTTTTATGTATTGACAGAAGTGGAGCTGCCGAATCAAAGTGCACTTACTTATCAGAAGCTGGAACAAGATCATGACGATGTATTCTTTTGGATCTCATCTCAGACGAAGCTATTATTAGAGCCAAGTACTAATGAGATGGATGGACTTTTCGTCAAAAGATTGCCGAATCTTTCTGCAACTTATCTCTTTGATATATCAGTAAAGAATCAACATGTGCAAGAGCGATCGTTCCAATCCATGTACAAGATACAGAAACATCCCAACTATTGTGAATTGGTGGAATCTATTGTATCAGCTGGGTTGATTTTGACAAGTGGGCAAAATCATGTTTCATCTTTACCTCATCATTTGCTACACATTATTGGAAGTGAAAACAATCATCTTACAGAATGCCTTGACGCAATTGCCAATTTTGGTAAGTAATCAGTTGCTGCTACAACTGCTTGGGTGGAGGTATTTAGCTTCTTCTTACATAATCACTCTACTTCACTAGTTGGTATGAACATTGTACATATATCGGGGTTATCAGCTTTTACCGCTTTAACTTCCTTGCATCAGTCTAACAAAAATGTGACTGGGTCTCTTATGGATAAAATGAGCGGGGTCGAGGAAATATCAAATGTTACCAAAAGAATAGCTCCATGCATACTTCATATTTGTCTTGATGGAGAAATAATTGTAACAGATGACGAAGGTAGCAGACATGATGAAGAAACAAGGTTGCTAAGTTGTTTTCAACGTCATTTCTTGACATCCACCTCAGATTATATTTCGATACCAAATCTCATCATTATTTTATCGACGATGCATGAATTACCAAATGGGCCAATCAAGAGTAGTATCATTTACGATAGCATAGAAATCCAATCGCCAAATGAGGAGTATGCAAAAGTTCTTTGGGATAATGAGGCTACTTTTGAGGAGGTGCGAGACGTTATTTTTGGAAGAACAGCAAAAGAAATACTTTACTGCAAAGAAACCCTTCGTAAATCCAAGTCGCATCAACTTCAAGAGATGAACCATGACTTTGACATGACGAAAGCGCTCAATGAAGCATTACATTCTCCTTCTCTAATGAATGTTTTTCGATCTACTAATAAAAGGATAAAGTCATCAAGTCTTATTCCGGACGTGAAATGGAATGATATTGGAGGGTTGGCACATGTTCGAAGTGAAATTATGGACGCCATAGAACTTCCATTAAAACATCCAGAGCTATTTACTAGTCTTCGTGCTGGATTACTTTTCTTTGGACCTCCCGTAAGTTTCTATTCGGTGCATGCATTATTATTTTTATAAGTTCATGTTTGGTATTCTGACTGGATTTTCCCTAAGGGAACTGGTAAAACCCTCGTTGCAAAAGCTGTCGCATCTGAATGTGGACTACCTTTTTTATCTGTCAAAGGGCCTGAATTACTTGGAAGCTATGTTGGAGAAAGTGAGGCGAATATAAGAAAAGCATTCAAGGATGCTAGAGAAGCAGCATCGACGTCAGTACATAATGACAGTGGTGGAGCAGCTATTCTATTCTTTGATGAAATTGATTCGCTTGCTCCTAGAAGAGGTGGATTAGGGGATGGTGGCGGAGTCATGGAAAGGGTTGTGTCTACATTATTAAGTGAGATGGACAACGGCAGTTCCGCCAAAAACAGTGACATTCAGTCACCTCATATCTTTGTGATTGGCGCAACAAATCGCCCAGATCTCTTAGATCCAGCTCTTCTTCGCCCTGGTAGATTTGATAGAATGATATATTTAGGTCTTGCAAGAGAAAGAAAAGATCGGGTACAAATACTTGCTGCTCAAATGAGAAAGTTTCGTTTTGTAGATGGAAAGTCAGCTCATTCCATTGTAAATGAGGTCATTGATTCCATTCCCAACTCATTAAGTGGAGCTGATTTCTCTAGTGTAGCAAGCGGTGCATTAATGGCGGCTCTTCAGAGAGTTTGTGACCAAGTCGATAGAAAAGCAGCTGAAAAGCAAATATCAGTGGAGGACGCAATGTTGGACCAATCATCGGAAGAACTAACACCGACGGTTTCTTGTCAAGACATTATTACTGCTGCAAAAGATGTACAACCAAGTGTCAGTGAGAAAGAACTTGAGAGATACGAAGCACTTAAAGCCGAGTACTGTCTTGGTTAGATTCAATAGGGTTACAAGTACTTTACTTTACAACATGATTATACAGTCATTACTATTCAGTCTTGTAGTGTGACATAATCTACTTCTTTCCCTTCAAGTAGGATGGAACGTGTAGGAATTTCTTTGACGAGAATGATTTTGTATCTGCTTTTCGCTTCCTCCCAATAGCTCCCTTTGGTGGTTTAGCAGACTTTCTCGATGGACTAGATGTAACCATAATTTTTGGAGTCTTGGTTTGGATATCATCATCTACCGTTTTTTTAGAATTTGCCGAACTCTCATTTTCCTTCTCCAAGGAAGGAGTACTACTATTCTTTTTACTCTTTTTTTCTTTGTCATGTTTATGCTGAAGAAAAGCTTTGATTTGTTGGTCATCCTTTGAAGCTATTGTTTGTTCGTGGCCCTCTTTCTCTACGCTTGTCTCTGTATTACAAGACTCGTCTTTAATTTTGGACTCTGTAGTGCTCATCAGTGACGAGAGCAACTTCTTCCCATCTTGACTGCATTGTGGCGTGTACTGATATCCAAGCGAGGAGTCAATCTCTGCGAACAGACTAGTTTGGCACTCTTGAGTATTCATCTCGTTGGTGTCAAGTTCTGTTTTTACTTGGATTCTTGAATTATTTTCTTTGGATTCTGTTTTGACTTCATTTACCTCTCCTTCTAGTATTGTCTCTTTTTCTAGACTCTCCGAGTGGACATCCCTAATTGTTGCACTAAGCAAATTGTCGTTTGATTCAGCCAAACTATTGTCGTCGACCAATTCCATTTCGGCATCTGCGACATTTTGAGAGAATGCACCCATCTCTTCGTCAAATCCCTGATCGCCTTCTTGTAATGCCGCTCCACCCTTATCCTTTCGAAGGAAATCTTCATAGTTGATACCTTCAAACTCATTTTCCTCTTCGCTATCATCGACATCCTCCATTGTTTTATTCTTGTCAAAGTAATCGTCAACTACATTGTCAATATCATCTGTCATGTCTTTGTCCTCGAAGAGTTTTTCCATTCCATTTTCTTTGGCGTCATTCATTCCAGCAATAAAATCTTCTACATCATGTGCTTCCTCATCATTTTCACCTTTTTTTTGCTTCGGTGCCTCGGCAGCTTTCCAATAGTCCTCCATAAAAGAACCATCCTTGAACATGAGTAAGTTCTCAATTCCAAAAAGTTCTGTCGGAAAAAATGTAAGCTTTGGAAAAGGCTCGCCAAAAATAATAATTTGTGTGTACAACAAACTCACCTCCTTTTCTATGCTTGTCTTTATCGACACCACGAAAGATTCGTGCTGGTTCAACAGTGGTGTACTCGTCCGAAGCCAGTGTTTGCTGTTTCAAATGCACCTTGTATAACTGCCTCATGTACTTCAACTCATCGATGGTACCTTTCGAAATGAGACGAATGACTTCGACGTCTCTTTCTTGACCAATTCGATAAGCTCTATCCTGCGCTTGTTCATCTAAACTCGGATTCCAATCAACATCGAAAATAATCACTTTGTTTGCTGCGGTCAGGTTGAGACCCATTCCACCAGCTTTTGTTGAAATGAGGAACAAAAAGATTTCGTCATCTTCTTGAAACTTATCAATCAAGCTCTGCCTCTTTTTAGTTTGTGTTGAACCGTCTAGGCGCAAGTGAGAGTATCCTTTCTCTTTGATAAAATGCTGAATCAAATCTAATGTTAGGGTCGAGTACGAAAATAAAAGAACTCGGTCCCGTCGCCTTTCAAACTGTAGGTAAAGGAAAGGAAAAAGTTGAGAAGTTGAAGGTATGTACTCTTTCAAATGCATTTCATACTTGCTCACCTTTCTAAGGAAGTAGGATAATGTTTTCATTTTGCCACTCAGTAAACAATGATCGTCAAAAATAGAAGTCTCTCGAATATAAGACTTGCCAGGCATAAATTTCAACAGGTGCTTAGGGAGGGCAACCTTCGAAAATGCCAGATCTTTTTGGAGTTTCTTTTTTCTAGTTTCGCCATCTACGCGATCTGGATCTTCATCAACTTGTAAGAAAGAGGCGTTTGAGGCCAATTTATTTAGTTTCTGAAGAGCTGGTAAAATGATACAACTTGGACAGTTACGGCATTCTTCACCATCCTCGTGTTGAGCCGGCCAAAGCACGACATCGTCACCTTCAGGAACAATGTAGCAGCATTTTTTTCTGGGGATTAGTCTCCCTTTGTTCTGGCGTGTAAACTCAATTTTGGCAGCTTTTGTTGGAAGGCTTCTATATTTCAAGAAAAAATTCCTATTCACCCCACAATCACAAGGCTTATTGCATGTTCGAAGAAGCTGATACTCTGTAAGGTTGTAAATGATGTGCTGATAAAGTTCCTTTTGTAATTCACTTAGTTCGCAAAACACAACCTTTTGGTTCCTTTGCAAGATTATAATTGTCAATAGATGAAATCAAAGAAACGCAGAACATTTTCTCAGAAATTATTCACTTACTTTGTAGGGAGATCGTCCTCAAGGTACATTGATTTTTCTCTCCTGAGATGCACATGCTTTAATGTAGTCTTGAGTTCTTCGTTACGAGCTTCTCCTAATGCAAGTACATCAGGCCTCGCGTCTTTGGTTCGAGCAAGTTTGATGGGTCGACTATAGTCATACTGAAATTGCTTCCACTCCCCAAGAAGTCCGGGCTGTACAAGATCAATCAGATTGTAGAGCTCTCGATGGTTATTTGACATAAGAGTACCCGTCATTCCAACAATTGGACACTGTGAAGCATTGCGAAGTGCTTCTAGACGTTTAAAAGTAGAAGAGTTATGGTTCTTATAGTCATGATACTCATCAATGATAATGAGGCTCCACTGAATGGTCAACAACTCATTAAAGTCCTTCTTTTGGACTAGCATGGACTTGCCACAGAGCATAATGTCTTCCATTCCATTGGCAATCCGTTCAATTGCAATTGATCGATTAGCATCTCTATAAGAAGCCACTGCAAAGTATCCCCATGTTTTGAACTCATTTTCCCAATTTGTCAAAACAGATGGAGGTACAATGATTAAAATTGGAGAGAATGGAAGTTTTGGAAGAGCATCCGTAGCTTTTGCAATTGTCCCCCCTCGCAATAAAGCATCGTCTTGATCCTCCCTTGCTTTTGCAAATGAATTACTAATTGCTTCTTGTCTTGTCCGAATCTCTTTCAAATCACACTTGTTCCCCTTTTTATTTTGCAGTGCAGCAAGTAGAGCAATGATTTGTATAGTCTTGCCCAAACCTATTTGAATGATGTTGTCAGTCTTCACATTTGCAATTTGTATTAGATGATGTACACTCTTCGTAGTACTTACCCATATCATCTCCCAAAACCGATCCATATCCTTGCATCAAAAGTTTATAAATGAATCGTACTCCTTCCTGTTGATAAACTTTGAGGTAGCGATTGATGGAAGCTGGAATCGCATGCTTCATATCCACAGCAGCATCTAGAACTTGTTCTTGATCTCCCTCCCCATTTTGTTCGGCCAATGGATTCTTCAATGGCAAAGGAACACATTCCGACAACCACTTTGGTTTCTCAAAATACGGTTTCAACTTTTGCTCCAAAGCAACCTCATCTGCAAACTCATCCACTTCAGAATCATAATCATCAAATTCTTTGGAAGGCCGAACCTTTTTCTTGGTTTGTTTCTTATTCCTTTTCTTCTTGGCAGGCGATGGAGATTTGTTGATGTATGCAATAGCTGCATCAAAGTCATTTATGGCCGATGTTGACTTATCGTCTTGAATTGAACTTGCAGAGGAGACAACATCGTCATCACTCCATAAATCATCGTCTGCCTTTTGTTTCACTGGAGAAGGTTTACTCTTGCTCTTGGAGCTTCTATTGGACACTGATTTACGCTTGTGTTCTTTCTTGTTTACACTGTCTGGATTCTTGGGAGATCGACTCTGTTCACTTTGCACCTCCTCCTCATCTTCACCTTCACTAGAAGAATATTGCGCTTTCTTGTCGAGATTGCGCATTCTTCGAGAATAAGCCATCATATCCTCTTCAGTATCGGAATCATCCGAAGATACCTCTCGTCGAACTTGTCTAGTACGTGCCTTTGGAGATTTTCTTTTAAAAGATTTTTCCGGTGAAGAATCACTCCTCTTCTGTTTCTCCACGAGTCTACCTTCTTGACCATCGTAGGAGTCATCATCATCAAGTTTCTTGTGTACCGTGATGGACTTTACCGGAATATCATTTTCAGACATGGAATCATCACTATCTGAATCATGCTTCTGGCGTCCCTTGAACACGTCGGGCTTGGCTCTAGGTTTCCGATCCATACTGTCGATACTATCCTCATCCGAATCAAAGTTCTTTTTAGGCATTGACTTTCTTTTCGGCTTCGGTTGCTGTTTAGATTTTGTTTCCTTCCAATCTTGATTTGAAACTGACTTTTTCTGCTCCATTTTTCGTTGCTGAATTTTGGCACCGAGCATGGCAAATTCTTCATCGGAATCAGAATCAATACATGAATTCAAAGGTGATGGCTTTTTCGGAGACAACTTTTTAGACAAAGGCTTGATAGAATTTCTCTTTTGATCCAGCTCTCCATCGGAATCAGAATTGTAAAACGAATTCATCAGAGATGCCTTTTTCGGCAATGGCTTGAAAGAATCTCTTGGACTCTCGTTTCGTTCCGGTGATGAAAACAAAGTACTCGAATCAACAAAACAAGTCCTCTTCATTTTCGAATTCATTTCTTTTAAATTCATTTCTCGAATCAATCGTAAGCCTCTATCAGCTGCTGCATTCTCTTTGGCCTCCTTGAGTCGTTTCTGATCGATGCTACTTTGTTTACTTGAAGCTTTAGATTTAGGTTGGGTGGATCTAGAAGAAGAGAGGAGTCCGACTTGTTCCTTTTTCTTTTTGAGTTCTTCATCTCTCTTTTTCCTTCGTTCATTCTGAAGTCTTCTCCTTTGCCAGTCTTCCATTTTGGCTTTGGGTTGGCTTAATGGGATGGCTGTTGCGAGAAGGTAAAGGTTCGACTAGAAAGGATTCATTCGTTGTTATGTTTATGTTTTGATGCAGTTGATGATGCTCTTGCGATCTGTTTTGCTTGTTTCTTTTTTCCGTTTTACTGCGGTTTGGTGGCAAGTTTCATTCTATGAAAAGGATCAAAATTCTCCCTCTTTGTTAGAAAAAAGATAAAAGAATCGAATCGATCTTGGCATGAACAAAATAATCTATCACTCAACATGGAAGGATGTAAATGATATAATACATAAAAGGCATAATATTAATTTTTATCTTTTTGTGTTGTACCTTTGGTAGAGAAGCAATGTCAAGCAACGCATCGGTAAAACTCTGATGCTGTAACGCTCGTTTACCTGTTTCAAAGTTGATCACAAACTAGTGCGCACTACAGTGCACTGCGCATCTTGCATCTTGCCATCCATCTGAACTTCTCGTTCCTTGTTCCAAAGAACATTGTGACAACTAGAAAATACACAATACTAATGGCTATTTGCCATGTCATCTACTCAATACCATTAAATGCACAGCATTCTTTTGCCACATGAAGAAAACCTTGCTCATTACCATATTAGCAATAGGGATTGGAAATTTACTCTTTACCACACCAACCCAAACAATTCATTTCTTTAGATATTCTTTGCAAGATTCTAGATTCAATCATGACGCAATTCAAAATGAAAACAGTGCATATCTTACAATGTACGGAAATCATAGAGTACAATCTTCCATGATAGCTTTACCAATGTGGTTACAGGAATATATAATTTGGAATCAAAAGCAACGACGACGAAAAGATGCTCAAAATGTAAGATATTTAATTGTTCAATGTAAATATGGAAAAGGACCATTTGGTGGAATCAGCGATCGATTACGAACATTACCATTTCAACTATTACTAGCTCAAAGGACCAATCGTATTCTTTGTTTGTATTGGGATACACCTGCTACATTAGAATCTTTTCTACAAGTACCCATAGGTGGATTAGATTGGACCTGTCCATCGGACTTTAGAGGAGATAATGATGCATTTGTCTTGACTACTCCAGAAAATCTTACAAAAGCACATACTGTGTTGCAAAATGCGATACATGATTTGAAATCATCTACTCAGAAATATATCGTTCTTTGGCATAGTCGATCGACGCAACAAATATCTGTTTTGAATAATGTATTTTATGCCAATTCTTATAAAGGTCAAGTACCTATTTTGCATCCGTGGATGAAGTGGTCGCATGTGGATTTGATGGAACATATCTTTCGAGTCATGTTTATGCCTATACCTGCCATCGCGAGGAATATCAATGCGACAATGACTAGATTGGGATTAGTCGAGGGTAATTATACATCGGTGCATTTGCGAGCAAGATACCCTATTGGAAAAATGGAACGATTAGTTGGAAAGAATCTTACGAATGCGCATGATGCGGGTGATCATGACAAAAAGTTTGAAGGAGAATATAAAGAGCACTTGATGAGCTTGGCAACCAATGCGCTGGAGTGTGGTTCGTTACTTGACAAAGACAGTACTTCTCCCATCTTTTTCATATCAGATAGTACCGATCTTGTCCATTATGTTACGACGAACAATACTATAAGGATGAATAATACGAAGAATGTTCAAACTGTAGGAATTCTTGAAGGAAGGACAAATATCCCACATTTTGATGTTACTGACAATGTTACACACACAGCAGTAGATTTCTATCCACTGTTTGAGGATTTGCTGATTGTAGGAGGTTCAAAGTGTGTAGCATTAGGAATTGGATCTTTTGGAGCTTTTGGGGCTAGTTTGGCAGGTAATCGATGTCGAGCATTGCATCGAAGACCTACTGGTGAGCCATTTAAGTGTCCAAATAATCGGACAAATGTTGAGTATATAGGAATAATGAGTGACTTGTTGCTTGAGGAGCAAGTACAGGAATGAGTCTTCCTCTGCTTGAAGAGCATGAGAACAGGAAGGGGTGCGTAATTTTGAACTTAAATTTACAAAGACTAACATCATTAATGTATTACTAATGTATTATTACGTCTTTCGTTACTTTCTTTCACACTAAAAATTATTAAAGAAAGTACTAGTCGAATGCAGTGCTAATAAAACGCCTACTAATCTTACACTCCTCGCTCAATTAAAATTGTACACTATTTGCATTGACATGTAGGAGAGAGAAGTTTCATGCATAGACCAGATAAACAATCTTGCCTCTTTCAATCTTTGATTGGAAACAAAGAGCTAAGTAGCAAATTCATTTCCGCATATTTCTATTTGCAGCCTCATGCATTAGGCCATACATTCTAGTACCAAGAATGCAAATGAACTTTGAACGATGTTAAAGGCTGATGGATGCAACCACATGATGATTGAGCCACATCATGTCGTATACAGCCACTACAACAAGTCTCTTGTTTTCGTTGCGGTAACGATGATTATATCTATTCTCATTTGAAGACGAAGATTTCTTGTTTACTTCTTGAACGCTCCTTTGTTAATCTTTGATCTTTTTCAATTTGACTGGTGACAACATCAGGCCAGTACTAAAGCTTGGATAGCACTAGAACGTCGTTGCATCTCATCGATTCTCATCGTTGGTGATGACAAAAATTGAAAGGTATCATGGTATATTAGACTATCATGTGAAAGGAACAGCCAAGTCAATGGCATAGATTCTCCAAGAAAATGTCGAATCTGAACAAGAAGATACTAGTAGTCCATCTTCGTCTTCTTAGTAAGCTCCTCGCCCCTTCTGAATAATAGGAATCATTGCTTCTATAGAATGTCATTCCTCCCTCGTACTCTAAGCATCTTCTTTTGTTTAGTTCTTTACTTTTTTCCGGGAAGAATATTCACAAATCGACTGGTACTAGATTGCCTCGTCGTCTTTCAATCTTTCTTGATTGGAAAAGAGATAACCATAAAGCAACAAATTCATTTCTGCATATCTTTCTTTGCATATTAGTGTACTATGCCATACATTTTAACAAGAATGCAAACGAGCTTGGTACAATGTTGGAGCATATACAAAAAGGAGTCTACTATCCTCCGCGAGAACGAAGCGGCAACAACAACGAGCGAGCAAGACAAGAGATAACTTTCTATTCCACTTTTCATTTTCACCATCCGATCTGGTATGACTGGTTCTGTTCTATGACCGGTTGAAACAAGGCACGTGTTCCTAGTATGTACATAGCACTATTGGTATGATAGAAAAAAATGATAGAAAATAAGTTTTATACAGTATTCTGAAGAGGAATATTTCTCAACGGCCACAGAATTAATCGTTATTAGTCTTGGAACTCAACGAAGGAAGCTTTTCCTTTTGTTCTCACAATTACTTCTAAGTTGCATTTTGAAAGCACAGAGGAAGTGATTATCGTGATTGATCATAGTATACTACTAGAAAGTGAGTCTATTTCTCTCTGATATGTTTGATGTTTAATGAATAGTACATCAGTCAAAGCAGCAACAGCATATTCGATGTTGCCGTTGCTTCGGACTACTACTATTTGAATAGAACACCAGACAGCGAAGAACTACTAGTTCTTGTGGACCGCAACCACTCCTTCATTTCAATTCAATTTAATTGAATGCTAACATATTTTCTTTTTCAAACAGTAATTCAAGATGAAGTTCATTACAGTATTAGTTGCAGCAATTGCTGTATTCTCTCCAGTAGTTCTCTCTCAAAAGGTTGATCCGTTTGCATCTTCCGTTGTTGGATCGCCGAAAGAAGATGTTTCTCCGATGGTAAGTTTAGACTTGAATCTACGTCATTATGACATCATACAAGTACATACAAATGATACTGAGTTTTAACGGATTTTTTATTTTTCTTCTCACATCCTGGCTTCTTATGAAATCGACTACCCTTTTTCGTAGAAAACTCTTGTACGACGAGTAGAGACCGTGACAGACCAACCTTCTGATCATCCAACATCTGGTCTATCTACTCAACCATCTTTCAATCCAACCGACCTACCATCCGACCAGCCATCTGACCTACCATCCGATCTACCATCTGACCTACCTTCCGCTCAGCCATCCGATAAACCCTCTGATCAGCCATCTGTTCAACCTTCCGCTCAGCCATCGTTCATTCCATCCACATCCAATATTCCGTCCATATCACCATTGCCATCATCAGTACCTTCTATCACTCCGTCAAATTCAAACTCTCCAAGCATCAGTCCTTCGATTGCACCATCAAACTTGCCCTCATCAAGTGGCAAACCAAGCAACGTACCATCTGTAACTGCTTTGCCATCCACCGATCCTTCGTCTCTGCTTCCAATCAATGATGAATGTATGACATTTGCATTCAAACAAGGTACCAATGATGATATTGAACAGGATGATTACTTGGATGTCAATGGGAGTGGGACGACATTAAACGAGTATTGCAACTTGAACGACTGCTGTCATAGTGATGGCTACTATGCTAATTACTATGAGGAGTATTATGATGATCAGGCCTGTGCTAGTTGGTCTAAGAAACCAGGTGTACACTACACCGTGTGCCCACATTCATGCGTTGGGGCTGATGCCTGCTTTCGTATTGCAACGAACGCTTCGGATGGCTCATCTATCCATCTATCAAGTGACTCCTGCTCTTCTTGTCTTGGAATGGCACGTTCAATAACAAAGAAATTAAATATTCATGTTGGACAGGGCAGTTGTACGAAACCAAGTAGTTGCGATGGTATTGCCCAATTTGCCACAAACCTGGAGGAACTTTATATTGGAAAACAGACCTGCACCGGCAGCTTATCATGTTATGCTGCTGCAAGCAATGCCAAATCATTGACTCATCTCATCATCAATGATAATCAATGCTCTAGTGATCATAGTTGCCGAAGTTGCGGGCAAGATTCCACTTTCGATAAAATTCTTGAATTGACAGAGGATTGCTGTGCAGAAGATGGAAACGTTGATGCGACTTGCAACTACACTGATAATCTACCATCATCCATTCCATCCACATCCAATCAGCCATCAATATCTTCCGTTCCTTCCGATCAGCCATCTACAACTTCCGTTCCTTCCGATGTAGCAAGCTCGTTTCCATCCACTGGCCCTCCCTGTAAGAAGTTCAATTACGATCCTTCATCTGGATATCAGTTTGGATATGAGACTGGTCCTTTGAACTACGTTGCTAATGATGGACAAACTTTGAGGGATTGGTGCGATTCTCTCGACTATGGATGTTGTACAAATATTTATTCGTGGGCGGTTAGGGAGAAAGAATCATGCAATGGTTGGTCAGATAAGCCTGGTACAACGTATGAGGTCTGCGAGAATAGCTGCATTAGCGATTATGCCTGTCAAAGTGTTGCGAAATCGAGTGAGGAAGGTTCTTACATTAAGTTTGAGGCAGGGAGTTGCTCTCACAGAGGATATACTTATGATAATGGGCAATGGCAATTAACCGGAGGATCTTGTGCTTACATGGCATCATCAACCACAAAGAAACTTCACTTAGTGGTTTCGGAGGGAAGTTGTACCGATTATCATAGTTGCTATTGGAGTGCCGTTGGAGCTACAAATTTGGAGAGACTGATTGTTGGAAAGCAGGCGTGTACAAATAAAAAGAGTTGCAAGGAGGCTGGCCGTTCTAGTAATTCAATCACTTCACTCATTATTGAAAGTAACCAATGCACTCCAATAGCTGCGTGTGATGATTGTGGAGGATATTCAACACATACAGGAGTTCTTTCACTCACCACACAATGCTGCGCGGAAGCTTCATGTAATGGTTCAGAATCACCATCAGTATCACCTATCCCATCAGTATCGTCCGTCCCATCCATTCTACCATCAGTATCAACAATCCCATCTATTGTTCCATCCAAATCCAATCAGCCATCTTTATCTCTTGCTCCTTCCAATCTACCAAGCTCATCGCCAACTGGTTCTCTCTGTAAAAAGTTCAAATACAATGGAACTCCTGACCAGTTAGATAATGGCATGACTGGTCCTTTGAATTATTCTGCTGATGATGGGAATGAAGGAACAATTACTTTGCAAGATTGGTGTTCATCTAATAGATGCTGTCGGGATTGTTGGGGTTGGTCAAAACAACCTGACACTACGTATGAGGTCTGTGAGAACAGTTGCGACGGCTACATGCCAATAAGGTCATGTTCACTTGTAGCAAATCAATCTGCGAACGGTTCTTACATAAAGTTTGAACCATTTTCTTGCCGCGAAAAAGAATCTTGTTTTCGAATGGCAACTAGCACAAAAAAGAAACTTAACTTGTTGGTTTCGGAAGGATCCTGCACGGATAATTACAGTTGCATGGATATGGCAAAGAATGCTCCAAATTTAGAGGAGCTGATCGTTGGAAAGCATGCATGCACATATCGACACTCTTGTTCTCAAGCTGCCTACAATGCTCTAGCCACTGCACTCGTCATTGAAAGAAATCAATGTACTCGTGACTCTGATTGTAGATCTTGTGCATACTCGTCGGTGTATACTGGAGGTCTTCAACTTACCACCCAATGCTGTCCATTAACAGGAGATGATCATGAAGATGCTTCTTGTAATGGACTTTCGGAATCACCATCAGTATCATCCTCCCCATCAGTATCATCCATTCCATCAGTATCATCCATGCCATCCGATAAACCATCATCTATCCCATCCGATAAACCATCATCTATCCAATCCGATGTAAAAAGCAGAGCTTCAAAGGCGACACCATCTCTTCTAATTCTCACTTTCATATCTTGCTTCATCGTAATGAATGGGTAAACCCTTTGCAAAAAGGGCGTAAAATGAAAAAATAAAAAATAGAATAGAATGAAAAAGTAACAAAAAGGAATATACATCATATTTATGAAGAAGAGAAAGTAAGAGTGCTTTTCTCGTTAGACAATGTTCTAGTTCATTCTTATACAGACTAAGTTCCGTTTCGACTATAATTGAACAAATTTTTAGTCTTTACTTTGTTGTTTGAAAGGATTGCTTTTTCGCAAGTAATCTTTTGTCTTTTCGTTGTTGCTGTACTGTATTGTATCTCAAAGTATTGCTTTCAAATAGTTTTCACAAAGAATCTATCTTGAATCATATCTCTTTTTATACAGCAAGGATACCTTATCACAATCATTATTTCCTTCACGTCGAAGAATAGAGATTACTTTTTATTGGAAAACTTTTGTCTTCGATTCCTCGCTCATCTTAGCATTTGAATTTGTACACTTATTTCATTGACATGTTTCTCGACATGTATCACTCACACCTTCAAAAGTACATCGTCTGTTTGGATTCCTTGCTATGAAAGAGCAGTAACGATTAATCATTGTTCCATCAGGCTTCTGAACTTTGAACCTAGCCTCAGAATCGACATCTTTGCAACTTATTCCACAAGAAATTGGACAATGACTGCTTACTCCAGGCAAATTACATCTTTCAACTATCTTCTCAACAACACGTCCTGCCCAGGAACACGATTTCATCTTCTCCTTTCCTTCACTTTCGATGTATACCTTCATTCTCAATGGAGAATCATTACATACAACAGAAGATGAAGGTTTCGATGACTCTGAAGGAGTAAAGGAAGGATACATACTTGGGGATAAAGTTGGGGGGTCCAAGTCTTGAACTGCATCGGGTAGAAGCTCAATCATTGCTTCTCCAAGTGCTTCTCCTAGCTCCATGTAGAAATTAGCATTATTGTTGTAGTGTCCAGCATTGTCTATTGGAGATAGTTCCTTATCAACCCAAAATCGCCTGGAATCAACAACCTTTACTTTTCCTTCGAATGCACTTTCTATTGACCCATCGACACTCATTTGTGCTTGAAATACTTCCTCTTGCATCGAATTGAATCCGTTATAACCATTAAATCCGATTGTTCCAATGACAACTTTTTTCTCACCAGAAAATTCTTTGTATTCTTTGTCGAGAGCTTCAATATAACGCTTAATATTTTCTTTGTACTTGGATGAATGTGCATAATTACCTGAATCCCAAGCACCTTGACAAAATACAAATCCTTCAATTTCAAATCCTTGTCTTCTATACCCGGGCACATAATGTGTGATACGATTCAAAATCTGTTTTACATTCTTTGCATCTTCATCGAATTGCCATCCTGCATAGTATAAATTATGACATCTATTACATTCTTCTTCATTTGCCCAATATACTGGGCAATTGAAATCATTATCGAGGCATGAGTTGCAATCACTTTCTGTGGCCAAAGTTGCATTCAAAACAGACCTTTCAGGGCATTCGCCATGACCGCTTTGTAAAAGGTAAAGAGTTGTGAGTATTTCCTATGTAACTTTTCATGCTGACTAAACATTCTGCAGTACTTACGGATAAGACCAGAGGCGTCCACCAGAACTATCTTCTGCTTCGTATCTACTGCTATCTGGAGGCAAGAAATCCCATCCAAGACTCCTGCCACCAGTACCAACCTTGATAATCAACACTGGATGGTCATATGCATGACCCATCATGTGTCCAAACTGAATCTCGGGACCTATGTATATGCGTCTTTTTGGATGATTATCCCAGCCAACTTTCAGATTCACATTTCCTCTTTCAGCTTCATTATCGTTGTAGACTATTCGCACATCGTTTCGTACACTCCATGATTCTACATTCCCAGTATATTGATTGATGGACCCTACAAGATGAGGATATTTACCCTTGTCAATAGCATTACGTAGAGTTCCTTCTGTTTCTTTCGGTCCAACCTGACCAAAACCAACATTATTGCTTTGTCCCATCATGATGAATACCTTTACTTGTTTGTTGTAGCCTTGATTTGGAATAGAATCGGATGTCCATTCAAATGGATATGTACATTTCGATGACGGGCAGTCTACATCTGAATCACAAGAGAAAGAAGTCCCATGGCAATATTTGAGCGGCAATGAAGCCGAGCGAACTTCAACAATCAGTGACAATAGAAAGAATAGAGCATTTTCCTTCATTTCTATAAATTAGGTGTGAATTTTGCAACATGTATTGTGTTGTACCCGCAGATGAAGATTGTTGCTTTATGTTGTGTTTTCACGAAAAAGAATCGAATCAGGTGCGCGAACACCCATCAGCGATAAGCCACGACTAAATTCTTAAAAAACGTCTATTTTAGATGGAAAATCTCTAATAGTCTCTAATAATGAGGCGATCACAGTGCCCTTTCAATCTGTGTCGCCAGATGAAAAAGGTATCTTTCGTTGACAACACAGAACACAGAACATACCGTAACATCACAAGTTGAAATTCAACTATTGCCTTGGAGAACATGTTGCTAATGTTATTACCATATCAAAGCAGATTCAACTTGATTTACAATCTATTGTAATCAGTATGAAGAGTAACAAGAGGCTCAAAATCTTCCATACAAGTGGCAGCGAGGAGGTGCCGTCTGCATCTATTTCCGATCTGCCGAACGATCTCTTAAAGCACTGCTTTAGTTTCATTCCGGGCAGCTACATCACAATTGCTCCGGTATCGAGGCACTTCTTTAGTAACTACTGCACAGTAGGTGTCCCTGAGCTCGCGAATGTGAATTCTGCTGATAATTTATTAAAAATTGACCAGAATAAAATGACCACTGCGTTCGGAGTCTCAAGTGTTGAACTTACAGAACTTGCTATACTGTCAAATGCCCCCTCGAAATTTATTCACCGCGTTTGTTATAGAGCTGCCCTTAACGATCGCAAAGATATAATAGATTGTGCTCTATTATATAGAGTGGATTTCACTGAAGTAAGCCATGACAACTTTTTCGGAAAATTATTACTTAAATTAGCAAAAAAAGGTGACCTAGATATGATCAAATATATTGACAATAACTTTGGTAAATCTTTCAAATCGTATTTGTACGTATGGCGAGGTATTTATCGTGGTGCCGCATCAAAGACACATATGCATATATTGAAATGGTTGCTAGAGCGTTATCCAGAATTTTCACTTGGTGCAGATCCTTTTGATGGTCGTCAAATTAGAAACGTCCCTTTTTGCGACGCTGTCACTGTCAGTGTTGATGTACTCCAGTGGACTAAAGAAAACATTGAAGGATTCAGATTCACTGAAATGATTTTTCGCGCAGCTTCATATCACGGAAATCTTGAAGTACTTCAATACTGCCACCGAAATAAATGCCCTTCCTCACAGAGATCTGTCGGATCTTGTTTACTAAACAAAAATAAAGCTTAGGCTCTAAAAACTTTAAAGTGGTTCCATCAGCATGATTATTCTTTTGATGAGTCGACGTGTACGGCAGCCGCTTATTATGAAAATCTGGATGCTTTAATATGGTTGAGGAGCGTGGGGTGCCCTTGGGATGCGATGACTTTTGCAATAGCAGTGAGGAGAGGTAACTTTCCTTTATTAGATTATCTAATTCGCAACGAATGTCCAATTGATAGCAATGCTTGTCTCTTTGCAATGAAATTAGAAGATGAATCAATGGTCTTGAGACTTTTCAATTGGTTGTGTCGACATAATTGTCCTTGGCATGAAAAAACAATTAATTCTGCTGCCAAAAAAGGTCACTTGGTTGTATTGAATCATTTTAAACAGAATGGATACGGTCCTTTTGATGCTAGTGTTTCTGTTTCTGCTCTCAATAATAAGGATCATTCCAAAGCTCTGCATACATTAAAATGGTTACTAGAGCAGTCATTTCCTTTACACGAAGACCTTTGCAATCAAGCTTTTTCGAAAAAGAACTTTGAGGCAATGATTTGGGCCGCAGAAAACGGCTGCCGCTTTCGTCTACGAATAGAAATTGATTCTTTCCTACAATATTTAAGGCTTGATGTGATAGATTCTTTCCTACAGCACTTTCATGACGAATTTGTTCTCGAAGATCTCATCTGGTCATTATTTTATCATAACAAAAATAGCGATATCTTGATCATTGAAAAATGCAAACTTTTGCGGAAATACTACGGTTGGGATTCGAAGTTTTCCATAGAAGCTGCAGGTAATGGCAACATAAAAGTATTGCAATGGTTGATGCAAAATAGATGTCCAGGGGATGCAATGGTATGTACGAATGCAGTTAGAAAAGGAGATTTTAAAATGTTAAAATGTGCACATGAACTTGGGTGTGATTTGGCGAAAGAAGCCTATGCTTTTTGCTTGATAGATGGTGGTCTGGAAGTGGAGGTTGATGCGATTCCGACAGAACCAAGGGAGTCGCATGTCGAGATTTTCAATTATTTAAAACAACACAACTGTCCAAGACCTCAAGATAATCACTGGTATTTGCGTACCTGACACCGTTTGCTATATATGAAGATTGTAGTGTTGAGAGATCAATGCCCTTTTTTTCTATCTCACTCTTCATGACTTCATCTGTAACCATGTACATATATTTGTCGGTGAATATCATTCTATAATTAAGATCTTTCTTTCATTTAATTTAAAAATTCTTTATGCACTTTCTTCAGCCTTTTCGCGATTGATAATGTTTTCGTCAACCCATGGAGCAAGAGCAAGTGCAGCTCCCAATCTCAAAGGAACCAATAAACGAGCTACATTTGCTCCAGCGAAAATGAATCCCAAAACAGTTGCACGATCAGTAGCATCATTGATCACATCTGGCCAGTGTCCACTGGATTGATACAATGCTGTAGATGCAACTGGGAATGCAACTGCCCAGAAAGCCAATTCTGTCAAAACATACGCTACAGTTCCACTAACTCCATACTTTTTCACATCTGCCATACTCAATCCTTCTCCATCTTCTCCCTTACCAAAGGATGGAAGTGCAAATCCTTCTCCACCTTCATTCTTTCCTCTGTTGTAATACTGGAAAGCAGTGATTGCTGGAATACCCGCCAAAATAGCAACAGCAGCAGCTCCATTCTGTTCAAAAGGGAAATCAAGTGCCAATTCTCCATATTTGACAGCATATGCAGTTCCAAAAGTCAATGCTGCAAGTTTCGCCGCAACTGCAACATCACTATCCTTCTGTTCCACCAATTCCAAAGGCATAGCAGCGGTATTCTCCACAATAATTCCCTTTGGATCAGTTTTAGAAGCTGGAAGTGGATTCAACTCTGACAATGTCCATCCATTACTAATTGCTATTCTATAAGCTGCAATTGCACATGTGATATTTCCCAACAAGGTCAAACCTGCTTGAGAGGTCACCAAGAATTGAAGCGAAGATGGGTTGTAAAAGAAGTGATAGGTACATGCTGCAATTCCAGATGCATGCAAAGGAAGCATTCCCCAAGTCAATCTAGTTTGTAAAAAGTGGATAGGAAGTTGGTGTGAGAATGCGAATAAAAAGAAAGTAAAAAGTTGAGAGGAACGAGCAGCGAATGATAGTAGAAAAAGACACTGTAGTGTACTACTGTGTATCTCCCGAAGAAACACACTCGTGAGCTAAAGCTCACTCGGAAAGACACTGTAGTGTCTTCCTGTGCATCTCCAGAACAAACACACTCGTGAGATAAAGCTCACTCGATCAAACAGCGCTCACTACGCTACGCTCCGTTCGCAGCTCGCTTACGCTCGTCACTCATACTGCACTCACCCCTTCCATTTCTCATTTCCAGTATTTTCACTAAACTGCCAAACAAGATTCATAGCAAACAACCATTCAAAAACCGACGAAAAATGAATCGCCCAAGTTGGAATACTCAAAGCGTTGACAGGTTCGGAATGTACAACCCACGGCAAACTCTCTACAAAATTCTGTGGCAAATTTCCAAGTCCTAGTAAAAACGCAGAGTGTGCTTCAAATCCCAATCCTGGTCCTGTGGCAAGTGCACCAAAAAAGGCTGCTGCACCACCTACTGCTGCCAGTTTGACCGGCCATGTTTTTGCAATATCTTCCTTTGGAGTAGACATGGCTTGACGAAATCCCAATACAATTAAAATGTTTGTAATGGTCAACAAAGCTTCAGCTCCACCGTGCAACCAATCACAATCAGCAAGTGAGATTCCATATGTGCCTTTGGTAATGATTCCCGATGGAATAGTAGAAATTACAAACAAGAGTAAAAATTGAAATCCAAAGTTTCCCAATTCAGGGACACGATTTCCCTTGAAGGATAAAAAGTAGAGAAATAGTAGATAAGGTAATAAAGATGCTTGAAAGAATATTCCAGCTAGGTTTTGTCCTTGATCTGAGAAGGAAAGGAGGTTGGTAGTGTCCAATGTAGATAATAGGTTGGTAGCTTCAGTAGTAATTTGTGTAGGATCCATCATGTGCAATGGAGTGTTGCTAGCAGCAGTGGAGTATGTGGAAGTAGCTGCAGAGGTAGCAGTGTGGGCAGTGAAGGAAGTTGGTGCAAATGCATCGACTGCAATTAGAGCAGTAGATGCCAGGCATGTCGCAGCAAGTGTGAATTTCATGTTTAATAATGTAGTGAGATGGACTAGTCACTACTTTTTATAGTAATAGATGTAGAATCTATCAATGAAATAGAAACAGTGATGGGTCAATGATGATACATTACAATGAATGTTGAATGCATGAATGGCTCCTCGCTTCCTTTGTGCGTCACAAGTCACGGTATCTTTTTTGGCGCGCCATCAAGTTGAAGTTGGAATCTCCATCCACGAGCCATCGCCATGTTCAAGATACGAGTCAGAGACTTTATGAAAGAAAGAAGCACCTGTGTAACTAACTAACTAACTAATACTTACTTGCTAGTAGTACAATAGATACTCCATTTGATACTACAGTATCTTATCATATTTACAATATACAATAAAAATGAAACTCCTTACAGCAGCAGCAATTCTATCCTCCGCAGCAGCATTTGCACCAACACAGTCTGCATCTCGTTCCACTCAACTCATGTCCACCATTGAGGCTGGAGTACCTGAACGTGTTGCACCCGATGCAGGATTCATGCCAGATTGGGAGGATAGACCAGGTCTCGCTCCTGAAGAATTCATGCAGAGTGACATGGGCAAGCCTGATCTCAGTGGTATGTGGGAATGTCCTTTGACTCGATGGGATAGTGAAGGGTAAGTACAATAGAATTCAATAGAATAGAATAAGAATCTTTTTTCTTTCTAATGACTCATCTCTCTCTCTTTCTTTTAGAATCAATGTAGCAGAAGCACAACGAATGGCAAAGAAAGTACCACACTGTCCAATGGAAGTCAGAGCATCTTCCGCAGATAATGCAAAGGGTGCACAATATTTCGCAGACAATGCCTCACAGATCAAACAAGATTTATTGAAATACGGTGCCATCTGGTTTCGTGGATTTGATCTCATGAAATCTGTAAACGGATATCGTGACATGTACGAAGCACTTGGAATCGATCCATGTCTTGATCCACTTCATTCTTCTGGACTGAGAAAATTTGCAAGCGAGAGAGATGCACTCTATGAAGAAGTCAATAAACCTTCTTTGAGAGGACATTACATTGGTCTTCATTGTGAATCTACCGCTAAACGTACTGCGGCATATGCGGCGTTTGTATGCTTTCAAAAGGCTACCGAAGGAGGTGGAAGATTTCTTGTAGCGGATGGAGCGGCGATTCTTGCAGAAATGGATCCAAAGGTTTTGCAAAAACTTTATGATCGCAAGATTCGTATCAGTGTTTCCAATCTTGATATTCCACCATCCATTCCAGGACCATTGAAGGAAGGAATCAAGAATCTTGTAGATGTAGCTGTTGCACCGAAATTTGACATGGATTTGGAAATGATTTATGAAGCGGATGGAAAGCCTGGACGTCTTCAAGCGGTTGAATCGGCTGAATCACCAATCAATCGTCATCCTGTTACTGGACTTCCTGTTTGGTTTAATAATGCACACAACCATGCTCGTAAACTTCGTGATAGAAGACCATGTGGTGTGCCAGAAGTGGGAATGACTGAAGTTTTTTATGCGGATACCATGGAGCCATTGTCTTTGGAAGATTGTCAGGAAATTAAGAGAGCTTCCGAAAAACATATTACTGCTCTTTCCATGGAACCGGGTGATGTTCTTCTTGTGGATAACTACCGTGCACTTCATGGACGTGATGTCTTCCAAGGTGATCGTTTCCATGCTGTTAGTTGGTTCACTTGGGATAATGAGGAATGGAGAGGGGATGAAAGAAGAATTGTTGAAAAGAATGGGATGAACAAGATGATTAATGGAATGATGGATTGGCTTCCAAAGGATTTCGAGTCCAACCAGTCGTAATGAGGACACTTGAACTTAGAGCTACACATATTATTTATGCATTCAAACTATAGTAGGTCATGAGAATGTTTGTATAATCTAAATATATTACTTTTTTTATTATGGAACATGTAAATATGACTATATATTCAATGGATATTAGTTTTCCCCACTAAAAATTGCTTTGGTTTCGTCTATGACCAGGTTTGACTTCAGTAGCCAAATCGCGTCTACTTTCTATATGAAAGTGAGACATTCGAAAGGAAGCATTGTTGGAAAATTCTTGTATTGGAGCAGCTGAAGTAGCATTTGGAGAACCAGCTGAAGCTACGGCTAGACGAGAAACTCTTGCGGAAGCACCCATATCGATTTGAGCATTGGACACAATTGCAGCCTTGCTTTCTTCTTCATAATCAGGTGCATTTGGAAACAAAGTTTTACGAGCACTAATCAATTGCTGAAAGTGTAGAATTTCCATTTCTTCGCGTACATCAATACCATCCAATGACACCCAGCCGACAAATGGATCCTCCATGACTTGCATTGTTTGAAAAAGAGCTGTGAGAACCAATGGGGTAAGAATGGCAAAGAATATACCATTTGCAAGGGAGTGTAAATCAATAGCTAATTGAGCAAAGGCAGGTGCGTAGAATGCAGGCAGAGCTAGAGTAAAGATACGACCGAAAGCACGTAGAGCCTGTGGAGTGCGGTACATTTTGATGTGCCGTAAATTTTCAATAGCCTCACCAATAAATCTTTCCGATTGACGTAGACGTGAACACTCTGTTGCAGATAGACCCTTGGTTTTCAAATTTTCATTGAGTTTTGATATTTTGAGCATTCTTTGTGTATACAAGGAATCCATGAGTCTATAGGCGACTTCCATAATGGTGGCAGCTTTGACTCTACCGCCCTTTAGCATTCTATGATAAGATCTACTAGATGTAGGAAGAGTCAAAAATCGAGATAATTCATCACCGATACCAATCAATTGCTCAAGCACTTTATCTGAATGTTTTAGCAATTCCTCTTGGGATATTTTTTCATCTCTACCAGGCCAATCCCAAATGGTGTGCGCTGTGTATAATTGGAAGCAAAAGGATCGAATTCTGCTGATTTCATACAATGCCCTTTCTCTACGAGTGAATGCCAACTTGATTGTGACAGTCAATGGAGTGATTACTGCAAAACCCAAAACGATCCAGTCCATACCAGAACCTTCCCAAGAATCATTTTCATCGCGCTAATAGTAGCAGTAGTAGTAGTTGAATAAATCTAATATGAGACCAAGCCATGTTGCACTTAGAAAAAGCCAGGGCCATCTATATCTAGACTCACCTTGTAATACCAGAAAAGGGTCAATCCTACAGTCAAGGCACAACTCAAGATCGTCTCAATACTAATCAAATAAACTACAAAGACAAGAACAGAAGAAAGCAAAGTAGTCAAAAATTGAGTCACCCAACAAGACTGTACAATCTTTCTCACAACAGCTTCATGTTCTTCAATACCAATCTGATCTGATTCCTTGATACCCTTCTTTGCAATACCGCCCATACCCACCTTTTTCTCATCATAGCTTTTGGCAATATTATTTAAATTGACACTTTTGGCCAATGTTTTTGCATTGGATTTAATTGCCGATGCTGCTGCATAAGATGCTTGATGAATCTTTTTACCAGAATTTTCCATTGTTTCTACTACCCTAGTCTTTTTACGGAGTGGTGTCGTTTCTGCCTGTTTTGTATCTCCTGTAAATGAAGTTTTCTTTGTAGATTGGGATGGAGACTGCTGATTTGTAACGTTTCCAGTTCGTTCTGTCAAATGTGTTTCCTCCTCTTGCGACATGTTTTTATAATTCGATAATTTCTTTTAGATCTCGTATGCTCTATTGTCACTGGATGGTGTGCTTGAATGCTTTGAAATGAATATGAACAGAGGTGAGTGAAGGATGAATTCAATTCGAAGCCCAGTCAAAAATCATGCAGATCTTCTTGACACAGGTTCCTCATCCATCAACCTTCATTTTTTGATTTGAAAATTGCGCGAAGCAAAAGATCCAAAAAAGATACTAACGAAATCATTCACTGGGATAGGTGACTGTCAGATCCTATGAACAACTGAAAGGTAGTCATTTTTAAAATCAATAAAAATATAATAAATATTACTCATTCCTTACGACTATACATATTTCAGTGCTCCATACAACCTAATCGTTCCAAACTAAAATCTCAATTTTCCAAAAAGAGCATTTTCGGAACGCTTTCCGCATCCTGAAATGGCCTATCACACGTCACAACGGTTGTTGAAAATGCAAACGAAAGAATCTTTTGGCGCCACGATTGGACCGAATACTGGTTGTATAACCGTCCACTTCGGTCGTGTACAGCATATCTGCACACTAAAGAGCCTGATTGACATGATTTTCAAAATATCGGAAATGAATGAGAGAAAGTAATGCAGAAATGAATATCCAACCTATCCACAACATACATCTAATTTCAATGAAACATATTGTATAATACAAACCATTCAATGGCATCTCGAACCTTGATACCAGCTTCCAATTCATTCCAAAGAAGAAAGAGACGTTCTCAAAAGTGGCTAAAATAGTAGAAACAAGTCTTGTAAGTAAAATTTCAAGAAAAAGCCCGCCATTTCCACTTCGACAACTTGTTCTTTCCAAAGAACACAGATCAAAGAAGATACACATTCAACACAAAACAACCAACAAGATGAATGCTACTACTACCCAAATCAGACCTGTTGCATCGAACCTAAATACCTCCTCAAGCCAAGATAAAGGTGGTGTACCATCTGGGTTCGTGCTCAAGCTTTACCAGATGGTCAACGGGGCTCCAGATGAGATTGTCAGTGTAAGTCCGATGTCATTCTTTCCTAATGTTCTTTGCTAGCAAAATGATGGATATCTATTGAAATGAGAGGCTCTCGAGGAAACTGAATACATATTTACATACGATTTTACACATGTGAATACGTATAGGGCTTGGTTGATTCATTGGCTTTGATTAGAATGAATTTTTCATGAGTAGGCAATGGAGGGTCACACTTTTTCTTCATTTTTTCCATGATATGTCAAGTTGGAAACCAAGGCTAGGAAATGAAGTTCAAGCTACATAGTTCGATACAGATACATGTGTTAGTATTAGCTATGAATAGAAGGAGGAAAATATATCAACACAAGTGTATATCCTACAGAAAAGGGTCTCGACATGTTCCTTATTTCCATGGAAGAAAACATCACGTCGATTGCTGCCATGTGTTTTTTCGTCTCAGAGGATCCAGGCTTCTTTTCGCACTCTTTCCTCCTCTCTGTCCTTCTTTGCTTTTCTCGAGGCCTCTCATTTCATCTCACGGACGGACAGACAGACCAATTTTGACATCTATTTTTACTTACGCGCCATTTTTCACTTTTTCATACGTAGTGGACCCAAGAGGGAGATGCCTTCCGTATTTCCGATCTCACTCGTTTAGAGAGTGAAACACTTCCAACTTACTTTCGTCATAGAAGGTTTCAGTCTCTAGTTCGACAATTGAACTTTTACAACTTTAGAAAGGTCAACAGAGAGCGTAATTTCTGGGTGTACAAGCATCCTTTGTTCCAGAGGGATAGACCTCAAGATCTTCATCTTTTGCGTCGTCGTACATGTCCTGGTGTCGATGGAAGAAAAGTGAGACCAGATGTAACCATTGGAGTATACTCCAAGCCGGCAAACATTACTCCAAATGTATTTTCACCACCAGCCATGGATATGTCCAAAAAGATTGCAACTGTTTCTCCACATGAATCGTCTTCTGATAGTGAATCAGATGATAGAAAGCGCAAGGTTGTAGCTACTAGAAAGAAATCAGAGGAAGACTTGAAAGCAGTTCTCAGCAAGTCTCCATTCTCTACAGAGGAAACACCAGCTAAGAAACAAAGAACTGCTAGTATGGAAGAAGACTTTATTCCAAGTATGGATAGATACATGCGTGGTCCATCCAGACTTGCATTTTCTCCACTTGCACAAACACCAGTTACATCTGTATCTGATATGAATGCGCAATCAGCATTGGTGAGCAAGGTATCTAAGCAATTAGAAGAGCATGCAAAGAAGGCAGCTGGAAGATTTGCAATGAAGAAACGTGCAGGTACTCCAAGTTACATTTCAGATAGTATGAGATACAATGGATTGACCTATGACGATGAAGTTGAAATCTATGATTCAGCAAGAGGCTGTGTAGTGGAAAGAAGCACAAGAAACCCAATCCAGGATGATACAGTCAGCGAGGATGGATCTGAAAACAGCGCAACTGTAGTCAGTTTCACAGAATGTGAAGTTCCAAAAATCATCAACACCACCGCTCCCATTACAGATGCAGAAGCCATTGAAACTGTGATTGATAAGCTTCGTCAATTTGACGACTACCGTTTCTCCGAGTTGACAGTTGCCGTTGTAAAATTCTGCATGACTACCAATCCTCACGATCCAAGCATTAGCGAGAAAGCTATTGAACTCATGACATCCCACGAAGAGCTAGCACATGAATTCTGCCGCTACAAGATTGCCTTATCTCCAAGTACATGCAATCATGAACAATTTATGAAGGATTTATTCAGTGGAAAGAGTAAAGATACTGTTCGTGGATTCAAGACATTTGTACTCAATACCTTGAAGGATGTAGTACGTGACTCCAATTGTACCTCTTGGAATGAATCTAGTGTCCTTACAGATTGCTATAATGTCTGGTTTTCAGGATTGACCTTGAGCGTATAAAAAGGAGGGGAATAGACGAATAGTGAATAGAGATGGAAGGAGATGAAAGAAAGACCTATGAGAAAAAGACTTTGTTCAAGCTAAAAAGGCATGAGTAATGTTATAGACTACAGAAAATTCATGCACACATTTGTTTCACAATTTTTAAAATAAAGTAAAATCCTGAGATCCTTAAGCTAATCTATGATTCGACAATATTCGCTTACGTAGTATTATTACACATTGGCTATGCTTAGTTATATCATACTGTCTCTCCCATCATTTCCAAGATGTATCTTTGGATCAATGACTTCTCCTTAATACTTTCAGCAAAGGGATTCTCTGATAGATACTGAGAAGGGGTAATTTCAATAGTATTTCGTTTCGTGAATGCTTTAGAACCACCTTGCTCTTTCATAATTTGATAGATAACGTCTTCAGATGGAGTACTGGATGAACATGCTCTGTGAAGGGAATATTGTTCTTCGATGTTTATATTCTTGATCCATTCGTCTTCATCATATAAGTCATTCCCATACTGGTTTTCTAGTGCTGTGCCTTCAAAAGCAGTAACGTCAATTTCAGTGTGTTGAGGAACAGTAACAATCATCAACCTTGGACAATATGCAAATGCCCAAAATTTTATTTCTCTGCAAGACTCTGGCAGAAACATAGATGATAGCGATTTGCAATTGCCAATTGCATTAGGTTCAATCAGTTCAAGATTTCGCGAAAACAGGATATGTCTAAGACGATCGCAATGAAAATAAGCTCTGCTTCTGATCCATCTTACGTCGTACATTACTACTTTCTCAACATTAATACAATATTCAAATGTACTCCTTGATATCTCTTCCACACCGGGTAGAACTACAATTTGCTGCCAGGACTTTCTTTCTGCTCTATCATAGACAAGAGGATATTCTCCTGGTTCTTCATCGAAATCCAAAAGACTGAAGTAATCATCGTCTCCTTCCCATAGTTTCTCTCCATTGTAGAAGAGAGTCTTGAGATTATTGTACATTCGTACTCCTGGCCGTAAATGATGAGCCTCTATATTCCACATAGTTTCTACGAAATGCTTTTTGTATGTTCTTTTTGAAAAAGTATCGATTGGACAGAGAGAGAGCTTTACATCATGAATTGAAATATGACTTTTTGTTTTTTGGAGAGCGTGAGAGAGTACGTTTCATGCAGGGAAGCAAGTTCTATGTAATCAAAGTATTTTTATATTTCTTCCATCAGTTAGTATATATATATATATATAATTCACCAATCAATAATCATGCAGTCCCTCGCAACCAACTTCAACTATCAGATGAAGCAGAGAACTCTCCATATCTTTTTTATAGTGAAAGACTATCCGGGTATCGAAATTACCGTTAAAACCGTTGAAACGCACCTGAAACCTTGAATTGACATTTTCCAAAGCGTATCTTTTGACGCTGTGCAATCTGATTGGTCGAGAGACTCACATGAGCTCCCAACCCGATATGGAACACTTGGAATGATGCTTTTGGCAGCCAAGTTGAAGCGAGGTACGCAGTAAAACATACAGTGGCTCCAACACATCAGATGTATTTTGTGTGCCTCATCTCTTCCCATTTCCAAAAACAATTCTATTGGATGTGAAGCTGCTGTTCCTTTTGATTAGTATTTATAAAGTTACCTCAGCCAGTCAATCAGTCAGACTTTTTACATTCACATCTCTTCTTCATCTCCTTTTATTTCTTACAACACACATCACAGTCATATATATTCCTTTATCAAAACAACAAAAGAACCAGCATGCGTTGGACAAACAAAAATAACAATTTCTGTCTCCTGTCACTTCTCATTCAACTCAGCTTGACTCCAGAATCACAAGCCTTTCAATCCATATCAACGACCAATAGAATCAACACAAAACTATTTGTATCCGAACTTGAAAAAGAAGCTGAAATAATTGACAACACTCCCACTACTACAACCAGAACTTCCTACTTGGACGAACAAGTACTCGATCCATCCACTTACGAATCAACCCTATTAGAATCATGGGATGGAAACCCCAACAGTCAAAAAGGATTCGATTGGGAAATTGAAAAACTACGAAGAAACTTTGCAGGATTGCGTCAACTCGATGATGGAACTTGGGTCAAACGTGAAACCATTTTTGATTTTTTGGTGAATAAAGCTGAATTCTCTTCGGCGACTGTGAGGAGATTGGATGAACCGCCTAAACCTGTCAATTTGTGGGATGTGTACGTCATGTTTGCCACGAATTTATTGGCCAATGTTGGGTTTGGTGATGCGTTGGGTATGGCCAAAGTTCCAAATGCTGTCATTCAAAAGTATGAGGGGAGTTTCTTTTCCTTTATCAAGGGTGCGTTAGGTGGTGATTTGCAGACTTTGGCGGGTGGACCTTTGTTTTTACTATTGGCCAAATATTATACTGATTATGGACCGATTTTTAATTTGAGTTTTGGTCCGAAAAGTTTTTTGGTGGTGAGTGATCCTGTCATGGCCAGACATATTTTGAGAGAGAGTTCGCCAGATCAGTATTGTAAAGGAATGTTGGCAGAGATTTTAGAGCCAATCATGGGAAAAGGATTGATTCCTGCTGATCCGGAAACTTGGAGGGTAAGTTCCTATTATGTAGATATGTGTAGAGTCTATTTCTTTTATAGTCGCTATGCACTCACGCACTCACTCATCATCTTTTCATAGGTACGACGAAGAGCCATTGTTCCAGGATTTCATAAACGTTGGCTTAACCGTATGATCAACCTATTTGGAGACTGTGGAGAAAGACTCATCAATGACTTGGAAGTGAGAGCGAATCAAAAGACTACCGTAGACATGGAAGAACGATTCTGTTCCGTGACACTTGATATCATTGGAAAGTCAGTATTTAACTTTGACTTTGGTTCCACTACCAAAGAATCACCAGTTGTAAAGGCTGTCTATCGTGTTCTACGTGAGGCGGAACATCGTTCATCTTCCTTTATTCCATATTGGAACTTGCCATATGCTGATAAATGGATGGGAGGACAAGTGGAATTCCGGAAAGATATGACTATGCTCGATGATATTCTTGCAGATCTCATCAATCGTGCTGTTGAGTCGAGAAAGGAAGCTACCGTTGAAGAACTTGAGGAACGTGATAATGCTGAAGATCCATCTCTTCTTCGTTTCCTTGTGGATATGAGAGGTGAAGATTTGACTTCCAAGGTTCTTCGTGATGATCTCATGACAATGTTGATTGCTGGACATGAAACTACTGCAGCAATGTTGACTTGGACTTTGTTTGAATTGTCACAAGGTGATCCACAAATGTTGAGAGAAGTACAGGCGGAAGTGAGAACTGTCTTGAAAGGAAAGGATAGACCTGACTATGATGATATTGTGGCAATGAAGAAACTTCGTTATTGCTTAATTGAAGCACTTCGCTTGTACCCAGAACCACCTATATTGATTCGTCGTGCTAGAACAGGAGATACACTTCCAGCTGGAGGAACAGAATTGAAGGACGGTGTAAAGATCTTGAGAGGTACTGATATTTTTATTTCAACTTGGAACTTGCATAGAAGTCCTGAGTTGTGGGAGAACCCAGAAAAGTACGATCCTACTAGATGGGAGAGACCATTCAAAAACATTGGCGTGAAAGAATGGGAAGGATACAACCCAAATAAGATCACTGGTTTATACCCTAATGAGATTGCTAGTGACTTTGCATTCCTTCCATTTGGAGGTGGTCAGAGGAAATGCGTAGGTGATCAATTTGCAATGATGGAAGCTGCTGTTACAATGGTGAGTTTTTGATTTCCGGTATTTGGACATGAGCTAGCATGATATTTTATTTTGTGCAGACATCTCACATCAACTTTTCAAATCTATAGTCAATGTTGTTGAATAAGTTCGACTTTGAATTGCAAGGAAGACCAGAGGATGTAGGTATGAAGACAGGTGCAACAATCCATACTATGAACGGACTCAACATGATTCCAAAAATAAATGATGAAATTCCTGAAACCACAGGCTGGTGGGAGGCTCGATCGAAGTCTGTTCAAGTGAATGGACATTCAATATAGGTTGCGTACGATTCGTACGCATTCGACGAAAACTTATTATATACATGATGCTAAATTAAATAGTTGTTCTAATGCTTTTATTTTTAACAGTAATGTATATTTTTCCAATTCATAATAATTTCCTAGATTGATGCAATGACTTGAGGACTATAGCAAAAAGTATTTAGATCCCGAAACAGTGGTGACTACTACACCTGCTTCAACAGTTTGATTTGGAGCAAGCTTTGAGGTTGTAACTCTCTCTCCTTCGCTAAAGTTCGGTGATCCAGTAATGAAACCAGTTACCGATCCATCTCTATTTGCTTTGAATTTGTTGATGACTGGAACACCCTTTGGAGGCTGTGGAGTACTTGCAGCTTTTTTCTTCTGAGAACTTCCACCGAGAGCAAAGAGACCTGCTGATTTTGGTTCTTCTTTCTTCAAAGGGATGGTGCCTCCCTTCTTTGCTCCAGCCAGGATCGATGCTGCTTTTGGATCGACTTTCTTTGAAACAGGTGTGGCCTTCTTCTTTTGAGCAGCTAGTCTTTTTTCTTCCGCTTCTTGTTTTTTCTTTTCAAGAGCTGCCTTCTTCTCTTCTGCCAACTTTGCCTTCTTTGCTTCTAGTTCAGCCTTTTTCCGTGCCAATTCTTCTTCCTTTGCTTTCTTTGCTGCTTCCAACTTGGCCTTCTTTTCTTCTGCAGCAGCTTTCTTGGCTTCTGCAGCTGCCTTCTTTGCGTCAACAGCAGTGCTTTTTGCTGGTGCTGCAGGTACTGGATCTGCCTTCTTCGATCCACCAAAATTAAAGAATGGTTTACTTCCGGTAGTAGAATCCAAATAATATCTACAAAAAAGGTCAATCGTTAGGATACAAGTTTTATTGATGAAGCAATAGATCAACAATATTCATACTTACTTGGAACCAGATGCGGTACTAACAACGGTATCCACTGCAGGCTTGCCTTGAATAGATGATGTGGTTACTGATTCCCCATCGCTAAATGACGACGAACCAGAAATTAAACCAGTGATGGAACCATCATTATTCTGATACCATTTTGACAAAGTAGGAACTCCGCGAGGTGCCTTTGATGAAGGAGAAGCACTACTATCAGCTTTTCCTCCTCCAAAATTCAAAAATCCTAAAGAAATTGTAGCCCCTCTCTTTGCCGTTTCCAAAAGTCCAAGTGCTTCAGTCTCCTTCGCAGCAGCAGCCTTCTTCTCCATTGCTTCCTTTTTCTTTGCCTCATTTGCGGCGATAGCTGCAAGTCTCTTTTCTTCTGCTTCCTTTTTCTTCGCCTCAAGTGCTGCTTTCTTTTGTTCAGCTTCAAGACGCTTCTTCTCAGCCAAGGCAGCCTTCTTCTCTTCAGCTTCCTTCTTTCTCTTCTCAGCTGCTGCCTTTAGAGCTGCTTTCTGTTCTTCCACAACATTACTCTTTGGTGGAGATGGCTTCTTCTCTGATGCCTTTGCCTTTGGCACCTCGTCTTTACTTTCACTCTTGGCACCAAAAAGATTTGAAAATACATCTGTGACTGGATCTACTGGATCATCCGAGATTGGAACATCCTTCTTCACCGTAGTCTTTGGTTCAACTTTCTTTGCTACCGGTGCTGGAGGTGGCTTTGGTTTCGGCACAGACTTTTTCTCTTTTGGTGGCATCGGTGGCGGTACAGGTTTCGGTGGTGCTACATTCTTGACTGGAAGAGCTACTTCTGCTACAGGTTTGGGTGGTGCTTCGACAATCTTCTTGACAGGCTCTGGAGGAGGCACAGGTTTCGTTTCTTCCACAATAGTTTCTACTCCAAAATCATCAACAGGCTTTCCACTAATTGGACTCAAGATCGACTTTTGTACTCTTGACAAAATTTCTGGCAATGAACGAGTACTAAAAGCTGGCAAAGGAACACCAGTCGCATATAAGATTCCAAAAACACCTCCTAATCCACCAGTATTTCCATAGGTTGGATCCATAACTGCTCCAGCAGTCAATCTAGTACAAAATCCATCATCATCAAACGTCATACTTTGAACTTCTGGAGGTCCAATGTATTTTGCACCATTACCCTCTACACCAGCAATGGTCCCAGTTCTAGTTCCAGTAGATTTGACATCATACCAAACCCGATATGGATCATATGGATCTACACGGAAATTCGAATAGTTCTCTTGCAAATCAGGAAAAGCATCACGAATATTAAAACTCGAAAAGGCATCTAAAAACTGTTTTTTGGAAAGTGGTCCAACTACCGGTCCAGTAAAAGTAAATTCCTCCGCTAGTAAATCAGGATCTTTGGTTCCAAGTTCACCCGCCAAAACACCTTTGGCAAGTTGAATCATGACAGTTTCCGGAAACGGAGCCAAAAAGACATCATTTGGTTCCTTCAATTGTTTGACAGATCTTCCAAAAAATCTCCCAATGACAACTGCAGGAGGATACACCTCCCATTCCGACGGTGGAGCACCCGCCACAGTCGCAGCAGCCTTGACACCACATAAACCACCTGTATTCCCCACCAAACGATCCATGGTAAACCCATTACACAATTTCTTCAACTTTCCTGAAGTTTCATCAAACGTCATACTAATCGCTTCAGGGGGACATACCATTCTCACACCCGTCGGTTCCAAAGATTCCGAACGTAATCTCAATTCACCTCTCATAGTCCCCACCGTCCTCGCTGTCAATCTCACAGTAAAAGGATCATCGGGATCCAATCGAAAATCATGTGCTCTATAATCCAAATCCGGAAATGCTTGTCTTAGATTGAAAAACTTGGAAGCTGCCAAATATTCCTCTTTGGAGAGTGTACCATCTTTTGCATAATCTGGTCCTACCCATTTAAAATCTGAAGATAAAAAGGATGGATCGGCTAGACCAAAGTCTGATGCAATGATGGCTCTCGCTCTACTGAATAGTGCTTCTGGTTCATTACTGACTGGTGGTGGTGTCGATGGTGGTCTTGGTGTAGTTTGTGATGTTTCAAATGGGTTTGGGAGATTGTCAAGGAATGATGCTTGTAGTTGTGATGAAGTGCAAGTTAAGGTCTCTCTGTTAAATGTTTTAGTTTGTCCATTGGGTGACAGGAAGGAAGAGACTGATCCTGCAAGGAAAAGAGTTGCAGTCAATGTCTGCTTTGAGAACTTCATTGTGTTTGTTGTGATGATGATAATGAAATAAAGTGATGAGATGAAAAACTTCTGGAAGCTTCGATGAGCAGCTATTAGGTCTTCAATAAAGATTCTTTTGTAAATGTTCTTTTCAGCTCAGAAACGTCTCCTCAACTAGCTAAATAGATATTCTATAGAAAATGAAATCTCTAAGAGTTTCTATAGTCTACAAACAAAGGCCAATAACTAGAATATGACCACAGCTTCTCTCAACACTTTATCTAATGCAAGAAAAAAAGGATGATGTGAGTTCGGAACACATCACCTTTCCTTTCCGTTTCGTCCACTTTCATATCTTCCGCGCTTATAATTGCGCGAAGCTAAATGACTCTTATAAAAGGCCATTTCCAAAGATTCCAAGTTGAAGCGGAAAAGTAGCTGCGTCACCATTGGATTTTCACACATCTTTGATGGATGAGATACAAAGAGAAAACCAAAACAGAAACCTTTTTTCTTGACTCTTACTCACTCCATTTCAACTTCTATACTATCAATATGAAATTCACATCGATCATTACTACCTTTGCACTTGCTGCTAATTTTGCATCTACTGCAGCATTTGCACCAGCATCGAATGCACTTCAAATTAGATCATCGGCTCTTTCCCAAACATTTGCATCTACTTCCAAATCATCATCCTCATCTTCTTCTTCTCTCTCCATGGTGACTGAAGGAAATGGAGGAGGAGTAGTCGTTACTGGAGGAGCAGGAGGAGTAGGATTCGCATACGCGGGAGAATTTATGGATAGAGGATACAACGTGGTAATCTGTGACGTCAAAGATTGTTCCACTGCTGCAAAGGCATTGGCGGCGAAACATCCCAATGGACAAATCTTTCATACCAAATGTGATGTATCTGATGCGAAATCTGTGGAAGCTTTGGGGAAATTTGCACAGCAGAAATTGGGTAAGATTGGGTATTGGATTAATAATGCTGGGATTAATGGTGGTAGAAGGGCTTTGATGGATGTTCCTGTTGGAATGGTGGAGGCTGTTGTCAAGGTGAATTTGTTGGGAGTTTTGTTGGGTACCAAGGTTGCCATGGATATCATGAGCCAGCAGGTGAGTAGATGGTGCGAGTTAGCGAAGCGAACGAGCAAGAGGAGCGTCAGCGACGATGCGACGAGCGTAAGCGAGGAGACGCGAACGAGCGTAGCGGAGTGAGCGCTGTCTTTTCGAGTGAGCTTTAGCTCACGAGTGCGTTTTTCGGGAGATGCACAGGAGTACACTACAGTGTGTTTTTCGAGTGAGCTTTAGCTCATGAGTGTGTTTTTCCGAGAGATTCATAAAACTACGTCAACACTGTCTTTTCTTCTTCTTTTTCAAATCATTCTTGACTCACACATGTATTCTTTACAACTCATACTTCGACTCATGAAACCACTATACAAAACATCACAACAACAACAAAAACATCAATAGGAGGGATTTGAAGGAGAAATTTTCAACACTGTAGGGTCAGGAGTAAAGGGAGGTGGAACTCCAGGATATGCATGCTATGGAGCAACCAAACGTGGTCTTCCACAATTGACAGCTACCCTTGTAAAAGAAATTGATGAAGGAGTACAAGGATATGAAAAGGTTGAAACACCAGGAAAGATCAAGGTACACTCCCTTTCACCAGGTATGGTATTTACTAAACTCTTGTTGGATGATTCTACACCTGAATTGAGAAAATTCCCATTTGGAGTATTGGCAGCACAGCCTGAAGAGGTTGCTGCAGATTTGGTTCCAAAGATTTTGGCATCCAAGACTAATGGAAGTAGTGTTGAGTTTTTGACAACGGATCGTATCTTGACTAAATTCTTTGAGAGATTTGTACTACAGAAAAAGAGTGAATACATTGATGATGATGGAAATGTAATCAAGGTTCCTGGTGCTCAATACGATGAAGATGGCGTCCGTGCTTTGTATTAGATTATGGCGATAGTTAGGTGATCTAAAGTAGCAACATATAGAGTCTAATCAGCAAAAGAAGAAATAAATATATTTATAGAAATAACAAACGAACATGAATATTGTTGGTGTTAAGCTGTGCATTTCTATTCTTACACGAAATGACCATAGAGCTTCTCTAGTAACTTTAAAGAAGCTTTCTTTTCTCCAAGACTGTATAGAACTGGCAATATTACTTCATCGACTGGTGGCGAAAAGGTTGCTTTTCCCGCAGCATCAAATCCTTCCTTGTCAATGGTTGCAGAAACGACAATTGGATTCTGACCCTTTTCATACCATTGAATAGCTCTTCCTCCACTCTGTTCAATTAATGGATCTAAAGACTGCCAAAAATATTTCGGAGGATACAATTGCATAATAATGGTACCTTCTGTAATAAATACTGCATTGGTAAGAGCAGCACCATGTGCAGCAATGATAACATCTTTTGTAGCAAACCATTCAGCTTGTTCAAGAACAGTATGAAACTCAAAATTGGTAGTAATGATATCTGCATCTGGTAATTCTTTCTGCAAAGCTTGTTGGATTTCATCAAAATTTCCAATGGTACGACTTGCCAATCGTTGAATCATTCCAATTTGCAATCGGGTCCCTGGTCCCTTTTTCGATAAAATCTCATCATCGGAAATAAATTTTCGTCGTAATGCATGTGCATGAGATGCATCATTTAAATACCGTATATATTCCAATCGAGGCCGTAAAAGGTACATATTGGGTGTATACTGTACTTCATCGTCTGGTATAGCCTTTACATATCCTTGTTCATCTAAATCAGTTTTGGGATTCATAAATTTCTGCACTTTGCATCCCATAGCATCGACAAGTTGTTGTGACCATGATGATAATTCGAGAGAGTAATGAAGTGCAAATCCACAATTGTCAGTAGCTCCCTGTTCCATGAACCATGACCAGCATGGTAATAGAATTTCAGCTGCATGTGGAAAATGTTGAAAGTATTTTCTTGTATTATTTGGTAATTGTTTCAATGCAATGACACACCAATGTTTCTTGTTTTGTATAGGTACATGTCGAGTAGGCTCTTTTGGTATGGATGAGATGAGATTGACAGGTTGCTGTTTTGGTATTGAGACTTGGTTTGAAATATCTGAAACTGGTGTATTCTTGTCGATACTTTGAAAGCTTCGAATTTGATATCCAAGGAAGAACATTCCAATTGCCAATAGAATCTTGTCCAATGGCACATGTTTCCTTCTCGAGGCATTGCTTGTTTTATTCAGTATCCTCGACCGCTGATGACTTCTAGGAAACATGTGAAGAAGTGATGTGGGAATAAATGTAAAGCTAGTGAGGAATAGTATTCTACTAAGTACAGCAGTATTGTTTTCATCTTCATGTTCATTTCGTTGTTTGTTTTTATTACGTAGAGGTTAGTGGAGAGCTAAAGAAAACAATGACGTCATGCATCGCAGAATAGTAATAAAATAGCTATATCTATCTATTTTAGACACATTGTTCTCATTTTTTATTTCTTTTGTGGCGATTTGTTATTTTTCAAGGAGAAGAAACCAAAATCCGAAAAAGAAAAGGAAAATGAATACTCATCTAAAGTTAATGTTAATCTGGCTGTCTGATAGAAAATGACTGGCACTGCATACAATTCAATCAGATCATGACTATCCTACTACTATCCAACTTTTATCATGATATCAGATTTCTAGAGCTAGAACTGAAGGAAGACTTCAAAGACGACTTGTATACACAAATCAAAGAAGAAATATTTACATTGCCGATGAGGAACAAGAGAATACAATGGCAATACTTCGTCCAACCAGCAAGTGATTGTTTCTTCGATTCTTCCTGATCTATTGATAAAATAAATTCAAGATATAATCGTTGAATAATGATGAATAAAAGCGATCAAGTATACAATTGTAAATATGAATAGCAATACTCCTAAATATGAACAATGAAAGAAAGTTAGGTTGAGGTTTCGATGGGACTAAGGTATTAAAAACAAAATGAACAACACGTGTATAATCTATATAAATAGACTTTTCAGGGTAAAGATGTTTCTCAGAACATATTATCATGACGCATTTGTTCGGACTGAATACAATCTTGGATCATGGTATAAATTGATTGGCCGTTTCGATACTCCTTTTTTTATTTTTTCTGAAGAAGAGGATACTAGTCCATCTTCGTCTTCTTAATTTCCTTGCCCCTTCTAAAAAATAGGAGTCACTGCTTCTAGAATTTCATTCCTCGTACTAGTCCTAAGCCTCTTCTTTTGTTTAATCTTTTACTTTTTATCGGAAAGACGAACATTACCAAATCGACTAGATCAACAAACTTGCCTCTTTCAATCTTTCTTCTTGATTGAAATAGAGCGAGATAACAAAGCAGTAAAGCAATTCATAATTTCTGCATAGTATCTTTCTTCGCATAATGGTGCACTAGACCATGTATTTTTATAAGAATGCAAACAAGCTTGGCAGAGTCTAGTATCTTCCGCAAGAACGAAGCGACAACAAGCAAGGAAGGCAACATGCACAACAAGAGATAATTATACTTTCTTTCCACTTTCATTTTCACATCAGATCTGGGATGACTGGTTCTGGTCTATGACCGGTTGAAAAATGCACGTGTTCATATTACGTACGTAGTAATATTGGTATGGCAGAAAAAATGACATAAAATAAGTTTTATACAGTATTCTAAAGAGGAACATTTCTCAACGGCCACAGAGTTAATCGTTGTTAGTCTTGAAACTCAACGGAGGAAGCTTTTCCTTTTGTTCTCACAATTACTTCTAAGTTGCATTTTCGTGATTGATCATAGTATACTAGAAAGTAAGTCTATTTCTTTGATATGTTTGATTTTTCATCAATAGTACATCAGTCAATGCAGCAACAGCATGCCTCGAACACATCATCTTCCCTTCTGTTGGTGTTCGGACTACTACTATTTGAATATGACACTCTCCAGCGAAGAACTGGCTGCCTCTTGTGGACCACAACCACTCCTTCACTTTAATTCAATTCAATTTAATTGAATGCTAACATATTTTCTTTTTCAAACAGTAATTCAAGATGAAGTTCATTACAGTATTAGTTGCAGCAATTGCTGTATTCTCTCCAGTAGTTCTCTCTCAAAAGGTTGATCCGTTTGCATCTTCCGTTGTTGGATCGCCGAAAGAAGATATTTCTCCGATGGTAAGTCCAGACTTGAATCTACGTCATTATGACAACATACAAGTACATACAAATGATACTGAGTTTTAACGGATATTTTTCTTCTCACATTTTATTTTTTATTTTTCTTCTCACATACTGCCTTCTTATGAAATCTACCACCTTATTTCGTAGAAATCTCTTGTACGATGAGTAGAGACCGTGACAGACCAACCTTCTGATCAGCCAACATCTGGTCCATCTACTCAACCGTCTTTCAATCCAACCGACCTACCATCCGACCAGCCATCTGACCTACCATCCGATCAGCCATCGAATCAACCATCAAATAAGCCATCCGATAAACCCTCTGATCAGCCATCTGTTCAACCTTCCGCTCAGCCATCGTTCATTCCATCCACATCCAATCAGCCATCTAGATCTTCCATTCCATCACGTATTCCGTCCATTTCACCATCGCCATCATTAGTACCTTCTATCACACCATCAAATGCTCCAAGCACCAGTCCTTCGATTGCACCATCAAACTTGCCCTCATCAAGCAACGTACCATCCGTAACTACTTTGCCATCCACCGACCCTTCATCTCTTCCAAGCATTAGTCCATCAGCTTTACCTTCAGTATTGCCCTCATTGACTCCACTATCTCCTTCCGATCTAGCAAGTTCATTTCCATCCAATCAGCCATCACCTGATCCTGGCCCTCTCTGTAAGAAGTTCAAATTCAATGAAACTCCTAAACAGTTTAGCTTTGGCACTGGTCCTCGTAACTACTCGGCTGATGATGGACAAACTTTAAGTAGTTGGTGCGATTCTCTCGACAATCCATGTTGTACTGGAGGTCAATGGAAATATGTGAATCAAGAATGCAGTGATTGGTCAGATAAGCCTGGTACAACGTATGAAGTCTGCGAGAATAGCTGCATTAGTGATTATGCCTGTCAAGGTGTTGCGAAATCAAGTGAGGATGGCTCTTACATAAAGTTTGAGACGGGGAGTTGCTCTGATTCGAAAGCTTGTAAATCTATGGCAAAATCAACCACAAAGAAACTTCACTTAGTGGTTTCTGAGGGAAGTTTTACCGGTAATAATAGTTGCTATTGGAGTGCCATTGGAGCTACAAATTTGGAGAAACTGATTATTGGAAAGCAGGCGTGTACAAAGAAAAAAAGTTGCATGGATACTGGCCGTTCTAGTTTTTCAATCACTTCACTCGTAATTGAAAGCAACCAATGCACGCAAGCAGCTGCTTGTGATGATTGTGGACGATATTCAACACATACAGGAGTTCTTTCACTTACCACACAATGCTGCGCGGAAGCTTCATGTAATGGTTCAGAATCACCATCAGTATCTCCCTTCCCATCAGTATCATCCATGCCATCCATTCTACCATCAGTATCATCCATGCCATCCATATCGAATCAACCGTCACCCATTGTTCAACACATTCCCCTTGATGCTGGTTGTAAGAGGTTTAAATATAGTGGTGGATATCAATTTTACCCTGGTACATCAAATCAATGGACTGGTCCTGAGAACTACTCGGCTGATGATGGCAATAAAGGAACAATTACTTTGAAGGAATGGTGTGCTTCTCTCGACAATCCATGTTGTACCGGTTCCACTAAGGATTCAGTGTGTGCAGATTGGTCTGATAACCCTGGTACTACGTATGAGGTTTGCGAGAATAGCTGCATCAATAAACAGGCATGTTATGGCGTAGCAAAGAACTCTATAGAGGGCTCTTACATAAAGTTTGAGTCCGGCAGTTGCTCGGATACTTCTGGTTTTGGTTCTGGTTTTGGGTTTTCTTGTTTTAATATGGCAAATAAGACAACAAAGAAACTTAACTTGGTGATTTCTGAGGGATTGTGCCATGATTGCGAGAATATGGCCTATAAAGCTACAAATTTGGAGGAACTGGTCATTGGAAAGAATACTTGCACAAAGAAATATTCTTGCAGCAATGCTGCTAGGTATGCATCAACAACTGCACTCGTCTTTGAAAGTAACCAATGCACTGGAAATCAAGAATGTTATAGTTGCGCATCGAATGCACCTTATCCAATTCATCTTCAACTAACAACATCATGTTGTCAACTTCTATCGGGTGAGACAGTATCGGAATGGCAATGGGAAGCATGTTCACTTCTATCTGAAACACCATCAATATCACTCATACCATCAGTATCACCCATCCCGTCAACTGTCCCATCTAATCAACCATCAAAAATCCCATCCATTCAACCATCTGTCATGCCATCCGATGTAAAAAGCAGAGCTTCAAAGGCGACACCATCTCTTCTAATTCTCACTTTCATATCTTGCTTCATCGTAATGAATGGGTAAACCCTTTGCAAAAAGTGCGTAAAATTAAAAAAATAAAAATAGAAAAGAATGAAAAAGTAACAAAAAGGAATATATATCATATTTATGAAGAATAAAAAGTAAGAGTGCTGTTCTCGTTAGACAATGTTCTAGTTCATTCTTATACCGACGAAGTTCCGTTTGGACTATAATTGAACAAACTTTTAGTCTTTACTTTGTTGTTTGAAAGGATTGCTTTTTCGCAAGTCATCTTTTGTCTTTTCGTTGTTGCTGTACTGTATTGTATACTCAAAGTATTGCTTTCAAATAGTTTTCACAAAGAATCTATCTTGAATCATATATCTTTTTTATACAGCAAGGATACCTTATTACAATCATTGTTTCCTCCACGTCGAAAAATAGAAAGATTACTTTTTATTGGAAAACTTTTGTCTTCGATTCTTCGCTCGTCTTAGCATTTGAATTTGTACACTTATTTCATTGACATGTTTCTCGACATGTATCACTCACACCTTCAAAAGTACATCGCAGAGATGGATTCTTAGCGATAAAAGAACAATAACGATTAATCATGGTTCCATCAGGTTTCTGAACTTTGAACCTAGCCTTAGAGTCGACATTTTTACAAGTTGTTCCGCATGAAATTGGACAATGAGTGCTTACTCCAGGCAAATTACATCTTTCTGCAATCTTATCAACCACACGTCCTGCCCATAAACAAGATTTTATCTTCTCCTTTCCTTCATTTTCAATGAATACCTTCATTCTCAATGGAGAATCATGACAAGACTCTACAATTGTCGGTCCCAAGCTAGGTTTCTTGGTGGTAGGATTAAATGAATCAGAGGGCGATCCAGAGGGTAAGGGTGACGTTGATGGCATGAAAGATATAGACGGGGACGTAGACGGAGTTTCCAAGGTTTGAACTCTATCAGGTAGAAGCTCGATCATCGCTTCTCCAATCGCTTCGCCCATTCTGATGTAAGAGTTAGCATTGTTGTTGTAATGGGTGAAACTATCAGCCGGTGACAATTCCTTATCAACCCAAAATGGTCTAGAATCAACAACCTTTACTTTTCCTTCGAATGTACTTTCTCTTGATCCATCGACACTCGTTTGAGCTTCAAATACTTCCTCTTGCCGTGAGTTAAAACCACCATAACCATTATGCCCTATTGTTGCAATGACAAACTTTTTCGATCCGGAATATTCTTTGTATTCTACATCTATTGCTTCAATGTAACGTTTGATATTTTCTCTGTACTTTGATGATTGTGCATTATTAGTAGAATCATTCCAACCTTGCACAAATACAAATCCTTCAATATCAAACCCTTGTCTTCTATACCCAGGTACATACTGATCGATGCGACTTAGTATTTGCTTTACATTCTTTGCATCTTCATCAAATTGCCATCCTGCATAGAATGAATTATGACATCTACTACATTCTTCTTCACTTGCCCAGTATACAGGACAGTTGAAGTTATTACCTTGACACGAGTTGCAATCATTTTCTGTTGCCAAAGTCGCATTCAAAACAGACCTTTCGGGGCATTCTCCATGACCACTATCCACATGAAAAAGATATTAGTGTATTGGACGTTGTTTTGTCTTCCATGATGAAATATTCTTAGTTACTTACGCATAAGACCAGAGTCCTCCCGATCTATCTTCGGCAACGTATCTACTGCTATCTGGAGGTAAGAAATCCCATCCAAGACTCCTACCACCAGTACCCACTTTGATAATCAACACTGGATGGTCATATGCATGTCCCATCATGTGTCCAAACTGAATCTCAGGACCTATATATCCTCGTCTTTTTGGATGATTGTCCCAACCAACTTTTAGATTCACATTTCCTCTTTCAGAATCATTGTCATTATAGACTATTCGTACATCGTTTCGTACACTCCATGATTCTACATTTCCAGTTTCTTGATTGATGGACCCTACAAGATGAGGATATTTACCATTTGAAATTGCATTAAGTAGAGTACCTTCTGTTTCTTTCGGTCCAACTTCACCGTAGCCTACATTATTGCTTTGTCCCATCATGATAAATACTTTCACTTGTCTGTTGTAGCCTTGATTTGGAATAGAATCGGCTGTCCATTCAAATGGATATGTACATTTCGATGACGGACAGTCTACATCTGAATCACAAGAGAAGGAAGTTCCATGGCAATATCTGAGTGGCAATGAAGCTGAGCGAGCTCCAACAATAAGAGATGATAGAACGAAAAGGGAATGTTGCTTCATTTGAATAGTATGAAAATGCGTAAGGAAAAGAAATGTGGACTTGTAGAAAGCAAGATCAAATCATATTGTGAGCGCATCTGATTGCAACACCGTGCAGCGATGGCTGCACACAAACTTCTGATAGTGAAGTTTTTATGTCTAAAAAGAGTTCTAAGGTCCAAAATAGTGATATTTTTGGAAATGTTAGCCAGAGAAATGAGGGAGTCAAGGTGAGAAATATATGAAAATAGCTTATGCTTTGTCACAATTTTATTTTCTACTACTTTTTAAAACTATGTTCGTCACGCTGTGTACAAAATCCATACCGTTACATTTGCGAGAAGATGTACGAATTTTTTTTCAAAGGTCTTGTTGGTTTCTTACTTAAAAGATGTTCAGTAGAGATTTTAACGAAGTTGGTCTGTTTGCTCTTCTTGCAAAAATATCCGATTAGTTTATGCTTCTCTGCGCCCCTATATCAACATCAATAGCTTCATCTTTCATCTAAAAATCTACTTTTATTTAGTTGCATTCACAAATAAACCTAGCATCATTTATGAAAACTTACCTGGTCTTATCGCCTTTCTTCGTATAATGCTCTTCTGCTTATTGATAAGCTTGTCATATAATCCTGTTGTCTTATTCCTATCAGTCATTCTTTCTTCAGTCACTTTCGATTTCTCTGTCGACTCAGTTACTTCTGTAGAGTCTTCATCTATCTTATTCATTTCTAGTTTTGTCTCTATAGGTACTACATCTTTTAGCTGAGATGAAGGTACCTCTATTTCCTTCAGTTTTTCCTTCATTTTATCCATATCGACCCTTCTTTTCGCATTGTTGTTTTCAGAAAAAGAATCTTTTTCAATACTTTTTTCCTCGCTTTGTTTAATCAGCTCATCTCTTTCAGCAACAAGTTCTTCTATTTTTATCTTCCCTTTATTCGCAATCTTTTTGGAAGTTTCAAGTTCAATGGTATGATTTACTTTCAGTTCATTGATTTCAGACCTAGCATTTTCTTTTGTTTCATTCAACTCTTTGGCCAAGTCAGATATTCTTGGCTCCAGTGCTTGTTTCACATTCTCAATCTCCTGTTGAAACTGTTTCCGTGTTGTTACTAACTGAGTAGTAAGTCCATCTTCCAGTTGCTTCTTTTCTTGGGCAAACTTGATGGACATGTCACTAATCTGCTTCTCTAACCGCTCCCTTTCCTCTTCAAACGACCTTCGCTCATTCTCCAATGTATCTTGTAGAATCTTTACTTCTTCGTCATATTTCTTTTCGATAGTCTTGAGTTTCTTCAATGTTTCAGTGGATGTTGCTTCCAATTTACTATTACGTTGTGTCAAACGTTCTACTTTTTGCTGTAGTTTCACCTTTGTAATGGAATTAAAATTGCGTTCACTTTCGAGAGTGTCTTCTAGGTAGGTTACCTTTTTAGAGTACTTTGAAAGATTTTTTGCAAAGTCCATCTTTGCCTTGGCATAAAACATTTCTTTTGCTTTTGCTTGCTCTTCAAGCTCCTCTATTTTCCGCGTCATTGCTGTTTTCAATGCATTCAGTTGATTGGTTGATATATCTTGTTGAACACTGCTATCATTTGTCAATTCTTGGATTGTTTTCTCCAATTCTTTTTTTGTTTTAGCATTTGCTTCACGTTCCTTTTTCAATGCCTCTTCTAGAGATGAAATATCTGTTGCATATTTCACCTCTAGGTCCTCCATCAACTTTTTCGATCGTGCTGACGTTACTTTTTCAAGTAAATTCTTGGTAACCTTTTGAGATTCATCTGCTTCTATAGCTTCAAGAATGGATTCTTGGTCAACATAGTCAGACTGTAAAAGCTTCAATGCTTGAGTGAAATCCTCTTTGGCTTGTTCGTAGAATGCCTCTTCCTTGTCGAGACGATATTGCAAATCTTGTGTAATCTTTGACTTTTCCTTCTCTAACGCCTTTAACTCTTGTTCGTATTCAGCCTTTTGTTTGGTTTCCCCATCTTTATACTTTTGTTTCATTACAGCTACTTTCAACTTCTCATCTTCCAATTGCGTAGCTATCTTCCACATTTTCTGTTTGATTTTCCTCTTTTCTTCCCTCGACTTTGCTTCCAAGTCCTTTTGCACCAATTTCGACACAATCTCCATCTTCTTGATTTTTTCATCTGCTTCCCTCTTCACATTCAATATTTCTTGATTCATAGATTGCATCTTTTGTTTCAAATCATCCATTTCCCTCGTCTTTGCACTCAATTTAGTTTGCAATTTAAACTTTTCAGTTTCTGCTTCACCTGTAATTCGTGCAGCTACTTGATTTGCATCCTTTTGCGATTCAAAAAGTTGCGTTTCCTGTATGGAAACTTGTACTTGTAATTTCTCCATTTCTTGATTCATCATTGCAATTTCCTTTAACCGCATCGTCTTCTCATTCTCCATGTCTTTTAATGAAGTTTCAAGGGAGGATATCCTTTGTTGCAAATCTGAGATAGTTGTATCTTTATTCTCAATGGTTTGACGATTGTCTTGTAACTCTTTCTTCAACTGTACAATCTCCTCATTTAATTCTTGCTTCATTCGTTTCAATGAATCTACTATATCCTGCAAAACATATTGATCCTTTTTCGCTTGTTCATATTTCGTCGTCATTTCTTCGAGTTGAAACTTGATTCTCGATGATTGAAATTCATACTCCTTTTCTTTAGATTTCAATATTTCTTGCGATTCATATTGTTGTTGTTTCAATTCTTCTTGCAATTTCTGTTTTTCCTGATTGACAGTGGCGATGGTTTGCAATCTCAAAGTTTGTTCCGATTCCAAGACCCTCAATTGCTTTTCCAATTCAAGTTTTTGAGTTTCCAATAGTTTCATGGCATCATTTCTCGTTTGTAGTAAATTTAAATTCCGATCTGCTTCCGCTTGTAGTATTTGCATTCTTTGAGTTAAGGTATCAATTTGTCCCTGGAGTGCATTGGATGTATCTTGAAGTGCGATTTGGTCTTGAAGGGTCTGATCGTATTTGGAGAGTATATCGTTGAGTTGGAACTTTAAGCGGGCATTTTCTGTATCGTAATTTTGTTGTTTGGTGTTTACAGTTTCAAAGAGGGAGACTAATTCGTTGACTACCTTTGTACCAGATGAAGAAGAAGAAGAGGTGCTCTCGTCATTGTCATTCTTGGAAGAGTTTAATGATGGATAATATGTCTTGGAGATACTTCGAGATATTCTGTTGATAGAGAATGAAGAAGCTTTAATGGAAGTTGGTGCAAAAGATACGGCTTTGTCTACAAGCAGTGAAGATAAGATGAAACATTGGACAGCTTGAACTGAGATCTTCATTGTATTCCGTGATAATTGCAAAAACTATTCTACTCGTTTAGAATAGTATCTTGCCTCTGTAAATATATGTATGGTGCGGTATGTAGGTATGTTGCTATTGATTTTTTTGAATGAGTATGTTGATGAGGTTGAAGGTACCATAACAAAAGAGTGCTTTGAATGATGTGGAAGAAAGTGAATGGTGACGAACAAAATCGTTAGATGGGACTACATGTGCCTTAGCTCAATACAAGATGTCATATGACTGTCATTCTTATCAATTTAGTAAAATATGTGTTAACGGTCGAAACCGCTATGTTCCGTGCCATTTTTGTGAGTACGACTAATGTACAACAGCAGTTGAGTGTAGTACCTTACCTTCCATCTTACCAAATATTCGACGTTCAATTCACATTGTACTGATACCAACTGTGCAGATAGATAATTGCTCCATCATGTTCTTAGCTTACTTAGAAGGACCGTCTGCCTTTATTCGGCATAGTTAAATCAAGCCAAGCTCAAGTTGTGAAAATGTAGTATGAGAGAGAGGAAATTGCAAAGATTCTTTTACATACAACTGGAATAGTATAAGAACAAAACATATGAATGATTACTTAATTAAAAGTTGTCCTCAATGAAGAAACCTCCGCTGAATGTTACTTGGTTTGCAGAATAATGGAATATCTTCTGGGATGAAATATATAATATGCAGCAGGAACATAGGATTCAATATCGTACTCAAAAGCAGACATTGATGTTCCACTTGGCAGAAAATGTAGACATATAATTGTTGGAGCGATGATGGCAAAGAGTATCAAAGCTAAACCAGCCGTGGCTTTTACTTGTTTACACAAAGACCACAGCTCTTTGTGCAGGCATTCATTACAGCTCCATCGTCAAAGTCATCAGTGCAGTATCTTGCAATGTGATCCTCTTTGTTGTTCCAATTGCGAGTCAACCAAGTACAGTCTTGAGTCTTTTTATCTGGATCATCAACAAACATGAGATCAAATGTATAAGAAGATGAATCCTCACATGTGCAAAAATCACATGTCTGTGGACACACAAGCTTTGCATGGTTGAGGCCGCAATACGTTTCTTTGCGCTCTTCTGCATTGTTCTTAGAGAGCCATTCGCAATTGCCTTGATTCTCTACAAAAAGGAGAGGAAATGTTGCATTCACGTTGTCTTCACAGACCTTAATTGGTACTACTTCAGCAGTTGGAGATGCTGTTGGGGTTGCCGTAGGGGCTGAAGTTGGTGATTTTGTTGGAGAGTTTGTAGGGGCAGCTGTGGGAGGTGGAAAGCAACGATTGACACCAGCATTGAACTCATGGCCAGGTGGACACTTGCATCCAAGGCCTGACTCTGATACAACAAAGGTATTTTCGCATGTACACAGAGCAGTGGTATGCGAAGTCACTTCGCACTTCCCGGCATTGTTGCAGTTTACACCTTCGCAAGGGGACGGTGGTTCTACATATACAGGAGGTGCTACTGGAGTTGTTGGAGCTGGTGCTGGAATGTTTGCTAATGCTATTGAAACCGCTTGACCAACGTTTTGCTGTAGAGTATTTTCATTCAGAGTATTTTCTGGAGTAGTCACGGTTGTTGTTGTTGTCACTGTCCCTTCATAAGAATCTTGTTGAAGAAGTCGAGAAGATGCTGTTTGTAGCTGTCTCCTATTTGGGACAGGGGCACATGGAGTCTCAGTGCTGCTTACTTCAAATTTTTCACAGATGATTTCGTCACAAAGTAATGTCGCTGCTCCCGCAGTTTTGACATCTTGTAAATTTTGTGTACATTCTTCTAAAGTATCTCCTTCAGCAGTCGCTTGACTCTCAGTTGCTACAATTACAGTCTATTAAATTGACGATTTTCGATGAGAGTGAATAGAGTTGAAATTCAATCATGAAATGGAAGCTATAAACTTACAGTCGCTGGTATGAAAGTCATTGTAATTGTTGGAATGTAAAAATAGACGTATTTAGATACTCCAATATTCTGTAGTTTGGACGACGTAGTAGGGTCTACGTGATCGATCGTCTGGTGGTTCGATTCCCCAGTACGTTAACTTTTCAAACTTACAGTAATTCGGCCTTGGTTGGTATCACATCCATTATCAACTCTATTAGTCAGTTTCATTACGAATACAACTTCTCCATTAACCCTAATTTCTCTGTTAAACTTGTCAGCTGACCAATTTCTCTCTCCACTGACTTGGCAGCACTGTTGATTTTGGTCGCATGGTGTACCCTTACCAATCTTCATAACTTTTGTGAAATTGTCATCTTTGTTCTTTCTCAATATCTGAATTCTCTCTTTTCTTGCATTCATATCTCCGTCGTAGGTGAATACAACAGACACTTTTCTGGAAGAAAGAGGGACACCAGTAAAAGTAAATGTTAGAGTCCTTGGCGAACCATTGAAATCAACACTCGTAGTGAAGGAGGTAGTTGCAAGAAATCTATTATTATCCTCCTTAGTAACTCCATTAGCAAAGTATATTTCACATCCCTTTTCATTTCATGGTGAAAATTTGAAAGATCAGTCGTTAGATAAACATGATATGGCTACCAAGTAACAACTGTGTTTTCTGAAATTAACACGGCACTCACCTCTGAATGGATCTCTTCAGATACATGATCAAGGTCTCCAATGTGTTTAGAGGAGAGACACCCGACGTTCTGCCCCAAAAGTGCGAGGATCAAGAGAACAACTTTGAGCTTCATAATTTGAAATCCTGGTGGTATTTTCAGTGGGAAGTATGAATGGGTTAGTAAAACAAGTATAACTGGAAGTAGAAAGAATCAAGTGGAGTTACTACAATAGGCCCTATACTCTAACTTGAAATGAGGATGAGTTTTTGTTGTTCTTGTTCTTTGCAACTTGCCTGGTATGCTTACGGAACACAGATCCTCATTCCCACCATCATCGAGCTATTTCCATTGTTACTACTACATTACAAGTACGAAGTTGAAAGCAAAGAGTACATCCTACAAATCATTACTTACCTCGATTGTGGTCTTTTGATGAAAAGATGTGTGCGAGACTGAATGTACAGTGGGCAGCAAGGGTGTGAGCAGGCAGATTTTGTCACTTTTTTTTAAAAAAAGGAGTGAGCTTCAAAATGAAAGGAAGAAGGGAATGTGGGAAGCCTAAATTTATTTAATTTTAGCGGAATCTTGGTCGAAATCAGTGCAATCTAAAATTTGTCTACAAAAACTCAGAATGAGGTCAGTATTATTTCCCACTTCATATCAAAGTACCACATATCCGTTTACAATAAGTATTTTACTAGGCCAATTTCCCAATGGAAAACTGCATGAAACTTTTGAAAGACATTCTAAGCATGAAAAGTGTCTAGTTCCAAAAATAAATTGGCACTATTGTCTGCACTTTCGTACTGAAGAACGAAAGTGACGGTAGTTATGTTTTGTAGGAAGAAGCAAGCAAGCAAGCGCACAAGAAATGGAATGGTAGATTACTACTACGTACGAAATTTAGTCAGTGTAGGAAACACCATTCAATTATTCATACAACATAATTTGCAGCTATCAATCGACTATCTGCCTTGATCATAGTCTCCACTAGTTCAGAGTGACATGGAACATGATGACTACGACACAAAACAATCCTATAATCTTCATCATCATTTTTACAAAGGTTTACAAACCTATGCTACTTTTCATGTAAGAATCAGCCAATCATCGAAACAATGAATATGATGGAAAAAGGGATAAGTGTCCTACAATATCACAAGTAGGTATGGTGGATCTTTTAGTGCTGTGAAAAAAAACTCCCGATTGTTACACAGGATGATGATAGAGAACCAGATGATGGTGACGAACAAAGACACAAAGACAAGTATCAAAATCAAAAATTTAGCTAAATACAAGATATCAAGCATCTTGTCATTCCATTATACACTTAACGTAACTTAACTGCCTCATTTTTCTTTTTCCCCTCCACGTTGAAGTTTTAATTTTTTATAATGATACATTCATACTTCTGTTTGTTATTTCATCTATTGGAACACTAGCGAATTACCAAAGTCCTTTGGTATAGATTGTTACGAGTAGTATTATTATTAAGATGAAGTTCTACACATCTCTATTGTCACTTCATGTACTGCTGCAACAGGTTACTGAATGCCATAGCTTCAGTACCCATCTTTCGATCCCCAATAGCAAAAGAAATATAGGTTTCACCACTAAAAATATAAGAAGAACTCAGAGTCATCGACTTTATTCCGCTTCCAACAAAAGTACATTACAGCAACAAGAGATTCAAGAATCTATTTCACCGACTAAAATACGGACGAGTTTCTCGAATCGGACTCTGTACCCATTACCGAAATTAGTTCAAAATGGAACACTGCAAGTAGACGACATTCATTCCATCTATTACGAAGAATACGGAAATAAGAATTCTACAGAGCAAAAGAAAAGAGTAGCACTTTCACTCCATGGAGGACCGGGAGCAGGTGCTTTTCAAAGACATGCACAATTCTTTGATCCAGAATTATATCAGAGAATTATATTATTTGATCAACGCGGATGTGGAAAATCGACACCCAAAGGCCAAGTGGATAATAATACCTTGAAACATTTAGTACAGGATATTGAACAGTTGAGAATACATTTGGATATTGATCAATTTGATGTAGTGTTGGGTGGTTCATGGGGATCTACTCTCGCATTGGCTTATGCGCAGACATTTCCTGATTCCGTTGGTTCCATGGTGTTGCGTGGTGTATGTCTCTTTCGTCCAAAGGAAATTAATTGGTTGTTTGGTCATGATACAGAATTTGGAGATTGTTTATCGAATCAAGATGGGTTTCAAGGAGCATGGAAGAATTATAAAGATTGTGTTAGTGAAGGAAATGACGAGTTTGGTAATGGACCGAGGGAAGCATTAAATGAATTCTACAATTATTTATTGGGAGATGATCCTGTCAGTCGAATCATTGCAGCAAAGAGTTGGTTTACTTGGGAAATGGGAGTGTCGGGAAGAGAATTGGCTTTTCATCCTGAACTCAACAAGACCAAGTTAGATGATGTCATTGTTTGGAATGCTCAAGAGAAATGCTGGTATAGTGGAAAGCAAGAAGTAGATGAAAAACTGGTAGATAAATTTAGGAGGTGGTCACAAAGGGCAGAATCTAATCTACAATCGGAAAGGCCACATAAATTGCGTTCTGTAGTCGAAAAGCGTCTTGATTCTAGCAATCAAAATATTTCCATATCCGAGGCAGAAAAGTTTATACCAGCGCAAGCAATGTTGACTTGCTTTTATTCCGTCAATGACGAATATATAATGTCGGAATTTGATCTACTCAAGCCAGAGAATATAGAAAAGATCCGACACATTCCTTGCATTGCAGTACAGGGTGCTAAAGATATTATATGTCCACCAGACTCGGCCCTTGATCTTGTAGAGCAATGGCCAGAGATGGAATGTAGAATTGTAAAGGAAGGAAAACATTCCATGTACGATGCAAGAATTCTCTCTGAGTTAATTGAAGCTACAGATACTATGGTAAAATAGAATACAGATAGATGAAGTGAAAATAAATGTTTGGCTATAATTTAGAATTCAGTGTACCATAGATGAAAAATTCAAACCCAATTCTTAACGATATTTGAGGCTTTATTTGTACAATCCATCAGTGTATAAACTACACATAGGAAAAGATAAAAATTTGGATAACACCAACCATCATTCCCAAGACTCCCCCCACCATAATCAAAGTCATTTCATCTTCTTCAAAAGCCGGATGCAAAACACCTTCAAATTCAGCTGGACTCAAACTCTGCATCTTTTCTCGTATAGTAGTTTCCATGTCCAATGCTTCTGTGGTGTACTCATAGGACATGTCAATAATGTTTGGCAATTCAAGAATAACTTTGGTAGCAATATCCTCCTTCATGAGTGCAAACTTTTCAACTCCCAAAGCAGTTCTAGCAATAGGCGCCAATCCCCCAATCAACTTTTCAGTAAAGACGAGAGAATGATTTCGTAGCAACAATTGAAAATTCTTGCGATTCGGTCCAGTCAAAATAGCTTGCCATATTTTTTCAGTAGACAAAAGCTGGTTACAATTGATTCGCGCAAATGTTTCCGAAACTTCCTTTTGACGCTTCAGAAATAAACCTTGAATTTCAAAAGGACCACAACCAATAGGATTCAATGGACGAAAGATAACTTTGAGCGCAAGATAATTTGTAAACCAACCCACGATAAACCCACACAATGGCAAGACCCAATTCCCAGCGTATACTAGCCAGATACATGTCTGTACAACACCAAATAGAAACCCAAAGTAAAATCCCGATCTTCGAATAAATGTAAATTCTTTATCACCACATTCTAAAAAGATTTGATTGACTAGTCGCTTGTTTTTGATACATGCTGAAACACACATTTCTTCAATGTCTAGAATATTGTGAATATTTTCTTGCATATCTGCGATAAATCCAGTTAGGAATTCGGGACATGCTCTTTGTGCTGTTAGTACTGCTTCATTCTTGACTCTGTAGAAGTAATGTATGGAGAATAATTAGTATAAAAGATACACAAATATATAAATATGTATATAGCAATCAAGATAGAGCATAACTTACCCTGTTGGCAATCGCTTCCAAGTACCCGGCATATAATCATTTGCAACTTCATCAAAAATCTGATCAATCATGAGCAAAAGCCCATCTTCCATAACTTCATACATTTTCTCAGGCTGCAATCTAGTAAAGATCTCCTTGATATCAAACAATTTCTCCGTCATTAATTTCGCACAGATAGAAGCCATTTTACCAGCTTTGGTCGGAATGATTCCCTGCCATCCAAAGAGTCCCCATGGCTGTTCGTGCATTCGAAACCATTCGACTCCAAAGTATTCAATTGGTAAAAAGGTCATTTCAAGTGCGAGTTTGTTTGTTCCCCATCCTACTAGACCCGACATGAATGGCATCACTATGTAGAGGTACCATTCATATTCTCCGACTCCCCATGTAGCAACCATTTTTTTATATTAGATGTGATATATGTTGATGGCTATTATAGCTCTCCTAGATTCTAGAGTACTTTTTACGTGTTGTGCTGTTCTTGTTTTCGCTTTCTGTAGCTTTGATTGAAATAGCTTCTTAGTCAAGAAAGATATGATGTGAATTAGAAGCTGATCTCTAATTTTAGCATGCAATCAAGTTACGTAGTAGCTTCAGTTTGCAAGATGAATACAAGCTGGTTTCACGGATCGAGTAGATATCGTAGAAAATGACCCGATTGGTATGTTTTATACGTAGACAGCTAAAAAGCAGTAAAAATGTCACATATCTGATGCATTCTCAGCCAGTGAAAAACAACATCACATCCGAACAATGAAGGAAGCAAGCGTTTCTTTTTTCTTCACATCAAAGCAATCTTCAATTCGAATTATTAGATGGTCGTAGCTCCAATAACCTTCTTTTGACACTCCAAATTCAAACGAACGAACAAACGGGTTATCACCCTTTTTGACTTCGGGTTTATTACTTCTTCCTTTGTTCACAGCTTTTGCAGATTTGCTATTCCTGTAATGCTTTCCTCCACGAAACTTATACGGTCGATTTCTTCAATTTCTTCGTTGGTTAATTCATCGGGCAACATGATTGTATAGAATTTCAGTCCGGTAGCTGGATTTTCACTAGATGAAGATTTAGTCAAGAGCTTTCTTGAGAAATGGTTTACATTACAGAACGATGCGTGAGACGGAAGAATGGATTTATGGAGATGTACTACTCGTATGTGCTCAAGCTTCGTTTGCACCGATATTACTGCAAAAGATGGAACAGCCTGTTGATCGTGTTGCAATGGTGAATCAAAAAATCAATACGACGAAAGAAATCATGGCAGAAAATATTGATATGGCACTTGCGAGAAAAGAAAGATTGGAAGATATGCAGGAACGAAGTGAAGAGTTGAATGCCATGGCGAAGCAATTTAAAAAGAGAGCAAAGCAAGTCAAGAGGTACAAGATGATTCAGAATGCAGAGCATGGTGCTCTCATTGGTGGGCTTGTAGTGACAGCTACAGTAGTTGTTGTAGTTTCTCCTCTGGTTGCTCTTTTATAGATTTTTCAGATTCAAACTTTTTAGTGTAATGTAATGACTGTATAAATAATAATGATACTTTCAAAAATTGCTTTATACATATTATAATTGAAACTGAAATTGAAAAATGGAATGGAATCAATCTTGACTCCATACATACATAGCGTTTCGATGTAGGGATATTTGCACTGGCGATGATCCACGGCATGTAACCTAGATGTGTTCCTTTCCGATGTACTCATGAACATCGGCTATGTTGTACTTCCGAAAGCTAATTATATTATTCTGCCATAGAGCATTCACCAGTATATCCTCTGTAAATGAAAGTTCTTTATCAATGTTGTAATGGTTCAGCAAAAGTGCTGATAAAGTTCCTTCTACCATCCACTTGCCTTTGTGCATATTGAAAGATTCATCTTCAATTGCGTATGCAACAAGTGCTGGTATGAAAGTATTATGGAAATCCACTTGGATCCGCTTCAGTTCTAGGTACTAGAGTGGGTAAGGAACCTTCCTCTAATGGGGATCCAATTGAATTTTTATATTTAAGGTTTTATGGCATGTTTGGTAATGGCTTTATTTTGATGTAATTACACTGTAGTTTGTATGGAGGAGCCGAGAAAAATGAGTCTTGAGAAGAGATGTTAAAAGGCCTATTTGACGTCACCATATGGTTTTGCGTAGAATCTACGGCAGCATCAAAAATCGTGAAACCAGCTTGTAGAATCAAAGCTCTCTGTTCTCTCTCTGTTCATCTATTTTTTCGTTTCTTTCGACGATTGAAATTTTGGCAAATGACCTCTCAACGGATCTTCATGTCTTTTTACGACAATATTTATGTTTTGACATTTAAGGATTCTTCAATTTGTCTCATATATATAAAGTACGTCACAGCACATATTGGTTTTGCTCTGCATCTCTTCTCTCGAAAAGATTCATGTTTGTATCCGAGTATCTTTTTATTGAACTACAGTACTGACTACTATTCAAAGCATAGCAATAACATACCCACAACATAGAAACAAATAGCTACTGCTCGCTCAGATTCTGATCTCTTTTCTATTTTACGAAATAGTCAATAATCAAATCATGAGGCGATTCCTCAGCTCAACTCGCTACTCCTGCTATTCATCGCCATTCCTTTATTTCATCATTGCTACAACTATACTATCAATCACTGTACATGCAGGCCAGCTATCATCTTCGAGACATCATCTCAACACCTTGTCGAAAATTGCACCTATACTGGGAGAATCAGCAATCATTGACAAGGAAACAGGTCAAGTATTCTGGCAAGGCGGAAAACAAAATCTATTCGATTCTACAATTGGACATTCCTATCTATCCACACAAGAAGAAGGTGTATTGCAACATATGAGAGCTACACTCTTTACTATCATATTATGGACTTCCTTTATACGATATATTGCAAAATGGACATTGAATCAAAAGATTATCATTCATTTTACACAACAGATGCAACATCCCTCGCAACAGATTTTAAACGCAGTGAAGATATTGACGAGAGCGTTTTTATTCTGTCTAGCTTGTTTTCCTGATTTTGGAAGGGTATTTCTAGGTTTGGTTGTAATCATGTACTTGTTGGAGTCGTATAGTTCGAGTACAAGGCAGTATTTGGCAAATGCCATGGATTGTCCAACGGATGTAGAACAATTCTTGGAAGATTTGAGAGATCAACCGCCTTGTGTACAGTGGAAAATACGATGTTATCACTATGAAGAGCGGACATGGTTGCGGATATTGCTACTGAAGGATCTATGGAAATACATGAGTAACTTGATACATGGATCGGATGCAGAAAATGATTGTCATGATGATGAAATTTTAGGTCCATCCATATTTACTCGTAAAGTTGTCACTCATCAGAATGAAACCAATTATAATGTTTCTCAATTTCACGATGATACAGTGGGAGGATTGTGGAAACAAGCCATGGCATCCATTACTGTCATGACGGCATTTACCAAGATTAGTTTGTACAAATTATTACTTTTTGCGGATAAAAAGACCAGGGTGGATTACTTCCGGCAACAGTCTAGATTCATTCATCAAGAAGGTGTCAAGGATGAATATGCTGAATTCTCAACTCATGTCGATGTAAAGGGCTACAAAGGCAAAGTACTTGCAGTTCGACAACCACATGGTGTGCAAAAGATATTCAATATTCGTTACTATTGGCTATTCACACTACTTGGATTGACTGTTCCATATCGTATTAAGTTTGGTAAATACTGTGATGAACTCCGCGTGGCTGTAGTAAAGGAAGTGTCATTGCCCAAAGTAGAAGAAAAGACTTCCAAGAAAAGTAGTTGGTTTTTACCGTCGTGGCTGTGGGGCCCGGAAACCAAAGAAGATGAAGTTCATCTCCGACGAGAAACATTTAAGCAAAGAATGCAAGATATTTCGCTATATGGTAATAAGGATATCAGGAATACAACAGTTGATTCCATGGATGAAATCGATAAAGAAACCATTGAAGAATACATGGATGAAGCCATTCTGAACATTGAAAATAAAACCAATGAAACCACAGATTTATCGGTACCTGAAGATGAAGATATAAATATTCATAGTGAAGGTGACAAAGATTCATCTGAATAATTGCAAATTGGAGTAATTTTATAATCGAAATCATTTCTTTTGTTTTCTAAAAATCGTGTTCCGCTCGAAAGACCCTTTCTCGTTAAAATAGTGGGCAAAAGTCCTACACCGTCACTATATCTGAGCTCATACGTACTTGTTTGGTAGTACTCAACGTATGCGGTGTAGAAAAATTCAAGAGATGCAGAATGCAGAAAGCAGAATGTAATTAACCCTTTGAAGACCGAATGTTCCTCCTCATTCTATTGAATAATACTTGATGTAATTCACAATAAATATGAAAATGAAAATAAAGCGAAAGAAAAAGAGGCAGATACAGCCAGATGTAGTCGAAGAAGAGAGCCCTTTGCTCCTCATTACTCCAAGCTTCGATACAGGTTTCACTGCATCTCTTGAACAAAATGTCCAAACTGCAAGAAATACTCTTTACATATCACATTTATCTGCAAAGTTTACAGAAATTGCTTGGCAGTTCTGTCTCATTCTTTTCTTATCTGCCATGACTGGTTACCAAAGCTTATTTTTAGTCTCTACCTATGGCCTTTTCTCAGGATTGGTTGTAAGTACTACATATTGTAAAGAAACAATTTGGTCATGATTCATTTGGCTCATCTTTGATTTATTAGGTCAGCTATTTCGGACCGTCGATAGGAAGAATAATAGATTCCAAGCAATATACAAGGTTGCAAATTATTCAGCCATTCATTTGGGTGCAAAATCTCAGTGTTGTGATTGGTACAATTGGATGTTTCTTTTTGTTACGTATGGTGAAGGAAACGCATGTTAATGACTTGAAAGAATCTATAAATGCACCAGATTCATTGACGACAGTGGCTACTCATCAAATTGGAAATTTTGTACCGCCGTTTAATTTCATATCGATCAGTTTGTTGATATTAATACATATCTTTGGAGCTTTGGCAAGTTTGACCGATCAAGGAATTACCATTGCTTTAGAAAGAGATTGGATAGTAGTCATGAGTAAATATGCGGCATCAGAGATAGATGACGATGATGAATTATACGATATGGACCAAAGTGTCGATACAGGAGGGTCATCGGGTTTGTACTCTGTAGGAGTTGTTTCTTTGAACAAATCTGATGGTATTAATACCGGTGTTATTCGTAAATTGAAAGAAACCACTTTTCTTTCTGAAACGAATACAGTCATGAAACAGATTGATTTATCATGCAAAGTTGTAGGCCCTGCAGCAGCAGGTATTTTCTTGTCATTCTTTGGAAGTGATAGTCCTGGAAATAATCCAGCCACTGATATACAGCATTGGTACAATTTGAGTTATGCTGCTTTGATATGCGGACTTATCAATCTAGGGTCTCTGTATGTAGAGTATGTCTGCTCCTTCATGATATATAATCTCATCCCTATATTATCATCACGAGGAGACGATGACGACGATGAAAATACAAAGATGAATAGCGAAGAAAGCACAGACGAAACTCAACAAGAAAAAGACTCCATGTTTACACTGCCAAAGAGTATTTCACTTTATCTTGAGCAGTCAGTTGCAAAGGGAGGAATAGCATTAGCATTATTGTAAGTATGTTGATGTGCCTTTGAGTATACCTTCTTTATTTTCCATACATGTACTTATATTCACACGTTTTCAAAGGTACCTCAATGTATTGACATTTGGAGGTCTCATGACAGCATACCTAGTTTATCTAGGTGTAGGGTATGGAACCATTGGATCACTCCGCGGTATTAGCTCTGTGATTGGACTATTAGGTACAGTTGCATTTCATATTTCCGAAAGATCACGAGGTCTCAATTACACTGGACTTTGGAGTATCGTTGTCCAATTTAGTTTTCTAGGTCTTTGCTATATTTCACTCTACATCCACAACCTCACCTTATCACTATGGTTCTTGGTCATTGGTGTATGCTGTAGTAGGATAGGTCTTTGGGCATTTGACTTGACAATCACGCAGATGATGCAACTCAATATACCTGAAGACAAGAGAGGATTGATTGGAGGAGTTCAAAAGTCCCTCAATAGTTTCTTTGATCTCATGACATATGTTTTGGGATTGATTTTCTCTGATCCAAAACAATTTCATGTTCTAGTCGCTTCGGGATACATATCTGTTGGTATTGCCATGATACTGTATTACTTTGGAACGTATCGACCCACCATAGCAAAGGAAAGATCGCGAACTTAATTCTGATACCATAACCTAAGAAAATAGATATAAATATATAGCTAAAACGTTTTAGATTATAAAAGTTGTACCGAACAATAATAAAACCTAGCAGTAAACTAAAACGCAACGTCTCCTCCCTCAAGCCATAGCAGTGGCAATCACTGAGATTCATCAACCCATCTCTACATTTAAGAAAATAGTAGAGATGCAAATGAATATCCCCGAAAGAATGCGAGTTCCTATATAAACTCCACATTCATTCTACCATTTTTTTCAACCGAAGATAAAAATCAGCTATACGCCTTCTTAGACAAGAAGCTGCTCAATCTTGATCTTCATTCCCTCAATGGTGCTCTTGAGCTGACTAGCTTCGTTGGTAGTAATACTACAGGAGATCACAGGACGAGATACTCCGCATGCTCTTCCAAGTGCAACCTTGGATGGAACGAATACATAAGGAACGTTCTTATCCTCGCAAAGAAGAGGAAGATGAAGCAAGATCTCAATTGGCTCCGCATCTGCAGCTAAGATGATCATTTCACTTATGCCTCTATTAAGAGTCTTGGTAGCCTCGTTCGCTCCCTTCTTGGTCTGCTTGTAGTTGGTTGCCTGTTGCACCAAGTCAAGAAGAGCAATGGTAAGGTCAGCATCAGCGAGTGGGAAAGCTTTTTCGGACATGGTGTTATTAGTTAATTGTTTGAAAGAAAAAAATAATGAGGTCTAACAGCATAGGAGATTGAGATTGCCGATACTTCTAGGAGAGTCAAGAAGAAGATAAAAATAAAAAGGAATGGCTCTAAGGAGTCTAGCTAAATAGAGTATTTCTTATGAGGCTAGAATTACCTTCTTTCCTTCCTTCTCTCTCCTCCCCTTCTTTCTTATTTTCTTTTTTGAGATGTCATTGAATTTGTGACACTAAATCTGTTCAAAGACATCTCAATCCCATAAGCCGCAATAAGAATAAAGAGGATGGAGACAGCGACGCCGACGAACAACGAACAGAAAAATATATATGTACGGAGAGGTGGTACCAAACTACATTACCCTAGCAATTAGGAAGCAGCCAATTCATCGGTTTTGAAGCAATGAAGATATACAATTCTACTTTCTTCTTATTTCTAGCAATTGCTAGACACCCAGCAGCGACGACGGCTGCAGCGGCAGAGGAGGGGGGGGTTGGTGGAGCAAACAAGAAGAAGATCATAGAACAACAACCTCATCGTCGAACAAGCACAACAAGAACAAAAACAGACAACATAGATCCAGCAACACAATTTAATGATGTAAGTTTATCATGGATTGAGACGACCTATTTGCTTCTTGCTTCTTTCTAATGAAATTTATTTACATAGAACGAAAAGATTTCATATAGTGTTGATCAGCAGCAGCAGGAGAAAGATTCTTCTCTTGCTTCCGAAAGTTCTTTTGGGTATGATATTGATCCTTCTTTTTATGATTATAAACAAGGAACAAGAAACCTAAATACAGACCAAGTATTTCAGTTCTCAAGCTCTGCTCATGCATGTCTGCTAGCATATGATATGGTTCAATGTGTCGGATATAATTTCTATGGACAGCTTGGACAAACTACTTCCGATACTTTTGGTACTCCAGTTCTATTGAACTTTCCAAGTAGTATTACTGCCAAGCCTAGAAAAGTCATCACTGGGTATGATCATACATGTACTCTGTTTGATGACGGACATGTTTGGTGTAATGGCTCAAACGGCTTTGGGCAACTCGGAAACGGAGGTAATGTGAACTCGGCGACTCCCGTACAAGTCAAGGATAACAATAGTGCCAATCTTGCAAATGTGATTGATATTGAAGCTGGAGCATATCATAATTGTGCCATTAAAGATACAGGAGCAATGTATTGTTGGGGCTTTAATAATAAAGGACAGCTTGGTATGAATGAGATTATGAACGGAAATACAAATGAAAAGAAGGCAGTCAAAATGGCACTTTCATTAATTTCTACTTGCGTAATTACTGGTACGGAGACAAATCCAAGCAAATCTACCACATGTGTAGGAAAAGGATTTACTTCTGAGAATGCAGTTTCTACTACAATAGACCTAGTGAATGATGTACGTAAGCTCACAGCTGGCTCGCATCACTTTTGTGCATTGCTTGTTGGAGATACCGCAAAATGCTGGGGTGCCAATAATGCTGGACAACTTGGAATTGGGTCAAAGGATCTCAGCCCTCGCTACAACACAGCGGAGAATGTCCGTGCGTCTTCTAGTACACCAATCCTCTCTAACATTGCAGATATCAATGCTGGATATTTGTCTACTTGTCTTGTACTAGCAAATGGAACACCAATGTGCTTTGGAAACAATCGATTTTATCAATTGGGAATTGCAAATGGTGGTACAAATGAGTTGTATCCAAAGGCTTTGTCAATTGCTACTGTTTCTGGTAAAACGCTTGTTTCTATTTATGTAGGAGAGCAAACTGGCCATGCCATTTACGACGACGATTCAATTTATTCAATGGGGACTAACTACGGAGGTACTTTTGGGGATGGTTCGACAGTTAGTAGTAGAAATGTGGTTGGAGATGTTTCTGGTGCTACTACTCGACAAATGGAATTTAGTCTTGGTACAGATAGTCCATCAAATATACCTTCTCTTCAGCCGTCGAGCAGTCCGTCCTCACTTCCATCAGACAGTCCTTCAGATCAGCCTAGCTCAATTCCATCAAGCTTACCTAGCACTCTACCTTCATTGAGTCCATCAGATCAACCAAGTTCTGTTCCGTCGTCGAAACCATCAGATCTACCTTCAGACAGTCCTTCAGATCAGCCTAGCTCAATTCCATCAAGCTTACCTAGCACTCTACCTTCGCTTATTCACTCGAGCGAACCTTCAGATACTCCATCGCTAATTCACTCGAGCGAACCTTCAGATACTCCATCGCTCAACCCCTCTTCAAATCCGTCTTTGCTTCCTTCGGATTCGCCCTCGCTTCAGCCGTCTAGCAGTCCATCTTTGCTTCCTTCAGATCTACCTTCAGACAGTCCTTCTGATCAGCCTAGCTCAATTCCATCAAGCTTACCTAGTACTCTACCTTCGCTTATTCACTCGAGCGAACCTTCGGATACTCCATCGCTGATTCACTCGAGCGAACCTTCAGATACTCCATCGCTCAACCCCTCTTCAAATCCGTCTTTGCTTCCTTCGGATTCGCCCTCGCTTCAGCCGTCTAGCAGTCCATCTTTGCTTCCTTCAGATCTACCTTCAGACAGTCCTTCTGATCAGCCTAGCTCAATTCCATCAAGCTTACCTAGTACTCTACCTTCGCTTATTCACTCGAGCGAACCTTCGGATACTCCATCGCTGATTCACTCGAGCGAACCTTCAGATACTCCATCGCTCAACCCCTCTTCAAATCCGTCTTTGCTTCCTTCGGATTCGCCCTCGCTTCAGCCGTCTAGCAGTCCATCTTTGCTTCCTTCAGATCTACCTTCAGACAGTCCTTCTGATCAGCCTAGCTCAATTCCATCAAGCTTACCTAGTACTCTACCTTCGCTTATTCACTCGAGCGAACCTTCGGATACTCCATCGCTGATTCACTCGAGCGAACCTTCAGATACTCCATCGCTCAACCCCTCTTCAAATCCGTCTTTGCTTCCTTCGGAAATACCCTCGCTTCAGCCGTCTAGCAGTCCATCTTTGCTTCCTTCAGATCTACCTTCAGACAGTCCTTCTGATCAGCCTAGCTCAATTCCATCAAGCTTACCTAGCACTCTACCTTCGCTTATTCACTCGAGCGAACCTTCGGATACTCCATCGCTGATTCACTCGAGCGAACCTTCAGATACTCCATCGCTCAACTCCTCTTCAAATCCGTCTTTGCTTCCTTCGGAAATACCCTCTCTTCAACCTTCAAGCGGACCTTCTTCGATCCCCTCCGATTTACCATCACTCAGCCCCTCTTCAAATCCATCTCAAGATCCATATCTTCTTGGAGACGAAAATAGTCACATTACTTTTGATAATGTTGACTTTGGGTCTACCAACAGCGTAAAAGGAATCAAAATCACTTATGCGAATGGTGAACAAAATGGGTTTGGTTCAATGGAAATCAAACTAGGCGATGCATCTGGAACTACTCTTGCTCAGTTTTCTCCTGCTGGCACTGTTTCGTGGGTAGATGTAAGCAACATCATGTTAATTCCATTTGATAAGACTGTTCAGTTATCTGGCATGAATTCTTTGACCTTTATCACTACGGAAACAACTGCAACGATGCATTTGATCTCTTATGAATTGATTGACCTTTCAGAGAGATTCACACCATTTACTGCTATCAATGCAACTGAAGTAGGTAACCAAAGTGGTATTGGGGTTGGTAATGGCAATAGCGGTCATTTCGATAGTGGTGACTACTTCACATACAATCCTGTTGATTTTGGATTAGGAGCCAATAGTATTAAGATCATATATGCAAAGGGTACTACAGGTGGTTCATTTGAGATCTGGAAGGGTGATCATCAGACTGGCGAAATCATTGGTACATATTCACCAGCAAGCACTGATAGTTGGGGTACTTTCGTCACAGTGGAAATCCCGATCAAGGCTAGCTATGGTATTGATCAATTGACTTTCAGGGGCACTTATCCAAATGGGGAAATATTTCAGGGAATCATGAATTTAAAGAGTTTCCAGCTATCCCCTGTTTCAGCAGGGTACATCTGTTTAGATACTACTACACGCACAAACACTGACAGTGTTCAAGCGGCTGCAGCAGCACAGACAGGCGCCAATTTAGTTTCCATACGTTGTAGTGCGCAGCAAAATGCTGTAGCTTCGTTGTCATCAAGTACAGCAGGAGGTATCTGGATTGGAGGTACTGACGTTGTCAATGAAGGTACATGGGTTTTGCCAGATGGAAATGCAATGACTTATTTCAATTGGAGTTCAAGTGAGCCGAATAACGCTGGCGGCGACGAAGACTGTATTGTATTTGATGGTTCAAGTGGAGTGTGGTTGGACGGACCATGCAATAGTAGCACTGCAACCGGTCCGGCAATATTTGAATCTACTTTTGCAATATCTAGCTTAACTTGCATTGAGTATGTTGGTAAGTACATGTTCCAAATCTTAGTAGAATTAAAAATCGCAGTCTTTCTAATCGTATCAACCATTGCCTTTGGTATAATTGATAGAATGCCAGGACACGGTCAAGATTGTAGAGAATGGTATCCAAACTACGGATACGCGTCTACGCGATTTCCATACTCAAACTGATTCGGCTGGTGCTTACCTCAGCGTGCCTGGTAGAGAAACTGCTACACCCACTGACTCTTGGAATATATACAACCTCCCAATTGGTGCAAATGATGACTTTGTCATGTTGGCAAAATTGAAAGTGGATGGAAGTGGATCGGCTGCTGGTTTAATCATCAATGACGGAGATTCATTTGGTTTCAATGGCTGGAATACCAATAAGATCTTTGCTTCAGGAGCATTTTCGGGTGTAGTACAAACCAACTATGGAACACATAGTGACAACCTCTTTTACTTTAAAGTCCAGCGCAAGCTCGGGACAATCAAATTCTACATCAATGAGCAAGAGGTAGCATCATTTGCAAACTACAATGTAGGCATTTCAAAGTTCACATGGTCACCATGGAGAGCGGATTTGAAGATATATGAATGGACTGTTACCAGTCCTTCTCTTTTGAACTTTTATTCAGTAAGTGTTTATGATAATTCTGCATCGTTGATTGATATATTGTATATCGTCTTCTACGGTTTTTGCGTACAACCTATAATGACAAAAATTTAATTTATTCCTCACTTCATATTTCCTTGATATCCAGATACAAAGTCTTGAAGATGTTGAAGCTTTGACTCCTTTAGTAGATAGAGGAGGTGGTAATACAGCAGTCATCGATGAATGCGAAGGAGATTGTGACTCCAACGCACATTGCTCAACTGGTTTGATCTGTCATATGCGGGATGTTGAAAGTGACCCATACCCTCCCAGATGTAAAGGTGATATTGTACACCATACTCATGATTGGTGTGTGCAAGCAAATCCAATCAAACTAGGTCTTTGTGAAGGCGAATGTTGGATAGACGCCGACTGTGAAGGTGGTCTAATTTGTTCAGACAATACATCAACAGCTTGTGTCGGGACACCTACATTAGGCTGGAAGTACTGTGTTTATACGTCAAATGTTTTGTCTTATTTCCATGGACAGGTTATGGTAAATACTTGCCCTGCTGGAACAGTAAAGGTTGAGACAATAGAAGATTGTTACAGCGCTGAAGCTATAGCAGACGGATTTGTGACTTCAAGATCTGATGGCAGTCAATGCACTGGTAATAGGGCAGATAGACCGAGTGGTTGCTATGTCAATGTTGCCTTTAATCAAGTATGTTTCAATTATGCTAGTGCAAGTACAGTCATTCCGAGTAGCTTTGCACCTTGGGCAGCTTCACTTTGTAAAAAAGAACCCGATTTAACTGCTGTACCATCATCTGCAGTAAGTCAAGGAATCTCACTTTGGAAAAGAATTTATTTCATTATAATTATTTTGGTGTATCTCACATGTTTGTACCTCTTTCATAGCCTTCTTCGCTTCCTTCGGATACACCTTCGTCAAGCCCCTCAGATTTACCATCGCTCAGTCCCTCTTCGAATCCATCTTTGCTTCCTTCGGATATACCATCACTACAGCCGTCTAGCAGTCCATCTTTGCTTCCTTCGGAAATACCCTCTCTTCAACCTTCAAGCGGGCCTTCTTCGATCCCCTCCGATTTACCATCACTCAGTCCCTCTTCAAATCCATCTCAAGATCCATATCTTCTTGGAGACGAAAATAGTCACATTACTTTTGATAATGTTGACTTTGGGTCTACCAACAGCGTAAAAGGAATCAAAATCACTTATGCGAATGGTGAACAAAATGGGTTTGGTTCAATGGAAATCAAACTAGGCGATGCATCTGGGACTACTCTTGCTCAGTTTTCTCCTCCTGGGACTCTTTCGTGGGCAGATGTAAGCAACACAATGTTGATTCCATTTGATAAGACTGTGCAATTATCTGGCGTAAACTCTTTGACATTTACTACTTCGGAAACAACCGCGGTGATGCATTTGATCTCTTATGAATTGATTGACCTTTCAGAGAGATTCACACCATTTACTGCTATCAATGCAACTGAAGTAAGTAACCAAAGTGGTATTGGGGTTGGTAATGGCAATAGCGGTCATTTCGATAGTGGTGACTACTTCACATACAATCCTGTTGATTTTGGATTAGGAGCCAATAGTATTAAGATCATATATGCAAAGGGTACTACAGGTGGTTCATTTGAGATCTGGAAGGGTGATCATCAGACTGGCGAAATCATTGGTACATATTCACCAGCAAGCACTGATAGTTGGGGTACTTTCGTCACAGTGGAAATCCCGATCAAGGCTAGCCATGGTATTGATCAATTGAATTTCAGGGGCACTGGAATATTTCAGGGAATCATGAATTTAAAGAGTTTCCAGCTATCCCCTGTTTCAGCAGGGTACATCTGTTTAGATACTGCAACACGCAATTACACAGCGAGTGTTCAAGCGGCTGCAGCAGCACAGATAGGCGCCAATTTAGTCTCCATACAATGCGGTGCACAGCAAAATGCTGTAGCTTCGTTGTCATCAAGTGCAGCAGGAGGTATCTGGATTGGAGGTACTGACACTGCCAATGAAGGTACATGGCTTTTGCCAGATGGAAATGCAATGACTTATTCCAATTGGAATACAGGCGAGCCAAATAATGCTGGCGGTGACGAAGACTGTATTGTATTTGATGGTTCAAGTGGAGTATGGTTGGACGGACCATGTGGCACAACAGGCCCGGCAATTTTTGAATCGACTTTTGCAATAGGTGGCTTAACTTGCAATGAGTATGTTGGTAAGTCGTAGTGATTACAGTTTCTCTTATTTCAATGGAATTGAGTTCATATTTTTCATCATTGTGTGTGCGTCCCGTATTATAGGGTGTCAGGATACAGTCAAGATAGTAGAAAATGGTATACAAACATCAGACGTACGTCTTCGCAACAACAATCTAGTCACTCAATCCGATACAGCTGGTCCCTACCTCAATGTGCCTGGCAATACTATCGCGACAAGTGCAGATAATTGGAATGTATACAACCTACCAATTGGTGCAAATGACGATTTCGTCATGTTAGCAAAGTTGAAAGTAGATGGAAGTGGATCAGCTGCTTCCTTTTTCATCAATGACCTTGACAATTTCGGGTTTGATGGAAGTAGCAATCAGATTTTCACTCATTCCAATTCCGCTTTTATTACTGGTTTTGTACAATCGAATAAAGGAATCCATCATGATAATCTCTTTTACTTCAAGGTTGAGCGCAAACTTGGTACCATCAAATTCTACATCAACGAAGAAGAGGTAGCATCAACTGCGAATTACAATGTGGCTATTTCTAGGTTCTTTTGGCGACCATGGAGAGCGGACTTAAAGATTTATGATTGGATTGTTTCTAGTCCTTCTCTCTTGGATTTTTAATCGATCGATCAAGCTGGTTATGTTTGTTTGCAGACGGATCAGAAAACATACAGTGAGAGTGTACAAGCAGCCAACAGTGCTCAAGCTGGGGCAAACTTAGTTTCTATCCGTTGCAGTAAACAACAGGAAAAGGTGAACCTATTGTCGTTGGGCGGAGCGGATTGGATTGGAGCAAATGATATCAACACTGAAAATGCATGGATATTAGCAGACGGACATGCAATGACATACACCAATTGGAATGCAAATGAACCAAGTAATGCTGGTGGTAACGAGGATTGTGTTGTTATTGGATCTGATGGATTGTGGAACGACGGACCATGTGATTACACTGCAACTGGAGCTGTGTATGAATCACCTTATCCAATTGACGGACTATCGTGCGAACAATATGCTGGTGAGTATTGTTTTGCTTGTATTTTACCATCTTCCGCTAAAATTTCACTAACAACGAGTTCTCTATCGTTATTTTAGAATGCACGACAAATGTTGCTTTGGGTGGTACAGCTACTGAGTCATCCACGGCATATGCTCGTCCGGCTTCTAGTGCGATTGACGGAAACACAGCAAGTAATTTTGATAGCGGTTCGGTCACACATACATCTGATGAAACCGATCCATGGTGGAAGGTACAGTTAGCCCAAGAGTATTCCATCTCAAGAGTGATTGTATATAATAGAAGTGAATCAAATGCCATTAAATCAAGGTTGAACGCCTTTCGGATGACTGTATTGCTGAATGAAGTCGAAGTATTTCGATATGACGATAGCGCTCCACTTGCGAATTTGGTCACTTCTATTCTGGTACCACCGAAAGTAATTGGTGATGCTGTGAAGATTCAGCTCTTCGGAGATAATAGGGTACTTAGTCTTGCTGAGGTGGAAGTAGAAGGCCTCTGTTTACATTGGGCTCAAGCTGGATCATCAATTATAGGTAAAGCTACTAGCGACTTTTTCGGAACCTCCATGTCATTGTCAGCAGATGGAAGGACAGTAGCTGTTGGTGCATATGGAAATGATGATAATGGCAACTTGGCAGGTCAAAACAGTGTATTTCGCCTTTCGCATGATGGGTTATGGATCAAACTTGGTGAAGATTTGAATGGTTCAGCTGCTAACCATGAATCTGGACAAGCAATAGCATTGTCTCCGGATGGAAGCACTGTAGCTATAGGGGATCCTTTGAAAGACAGTCCCGGTTATAGTAATAATGGCGATGTTCGCATTTTCCGGTTCAATGAAAGTACTAGCACATGGGAACTGCAAGGAACAAATACTATTGTAGGACAAGGAGACGAATATCGATTTGGATGGGAACGTGGATTGGCGCTATCAGAAGACGGTAACACAGTAGCTGTGAGTGCTTGGTATGATACTTCTTCCTCTGGCAAAGGTCGTGTATATGTATACCGTTTGACAAATGGATCTTGGACTCTCTTTGGTATGTCTTCACCTTTACTTGGAGAACAAGATGGAGACCGGTTTGGATATTCAGTTGCATTATCTTATGATGGAGAAACTTTAGCTGTAGGAGCACCCAAAAATGTCAATTCTCAGTCCCTACAAACTGGTCATATCCGCGTCTATCGCATTTCCAGTGGATCATGGCAGCTGCTTGGCGCCAATCTTGAGGGTGAAGGAGCTGGAAACATGTTTGGTCACTCTGTATCATTATCTTCAAATGGTGATACGGTAGCTATAGGAGGATATAACAATGGTGGTAGTGTGGAGGTAACTGGAAACGCCCTCGGACAGTCTGGTCATGTACGAGTACTGCGTTATTTGAATGGATCTTGGCAGGCGATTGGTGAAGACATAGATGGTGAAGCTGCTTACGATCAATCTGGTTTTTCAATTGCATTATCTTCAGATGGAGAGACTGTAGTTATTGGAGCTAATTTAAATGATGGCGGTGGCAGTAACTCTGGCCATGCACGTGTGTACCGTTACTCCAGTGGGTCATCATGGAAGAAGATTGGCGCTGACATTGATGGAATAGGCGCTAATGTTAACTTTGGTAGGGCAGTGGGTATCTCTGCTAATGGTGAAACTGTAGCAATTTCTTCCCGATCGTATAATTCAAACACTGGTTATGTGAGTGTGTATGATTTGTTTGGAAACTGTTCTTAAAAAGAAATTTGTAAATATATAGTTGTATTGACAATAAAGTTTAATAATGATAAGTTTTGTTGATGTGAAGTTTTATGTATTTACATTCGAAGTTACAATTAAATTGGACATGAATTTCAGAAAACTCCAATGACGACAATTTTTCTATAGTTTTGTAAGTATTACATACTTAGTAAGACTTGAGGTTCGTTTACTCTTTTCTTTTTACTGTATAATCGACTGCCTTATTAGAAGCAATAATTTTTTTTTTAATTTTTTCTTACCAAACTTAATAAGGAAGGGACGTAAGTATCGTTTGAGCTTTTTTCATGATGATGCAAAAGAAGGTGAAATGAAAGTAAAAAAAATAGGAGAAGAATCGAAATCCGAACATGACCTACATTGACCGACAGTCAAGTCGGACCAAAAAAAGACAGCTCAACCATAAACAGCTACTATCTCCTTCCATAGGGAACTATTGAATCATTTAGTGAATCCAAACCAGCATCCCTCACAGTAAATACATCTTCAAGAAAGAATGGAAGCTGCACATAATCATCGAGTAGGCTTTGGTACTGCTGCCCTTGGAGATCAGGCAGTCGAGGTAAGAAAGAAAGAAGATTCTTGACATCAATTCTTGTTCTTTAGCTAGATCTCATCACATCTTCTTGTTTGTTACTCTGCAGTCAATAACAATGGCATTGGAATCAGGCTTTCGATCCTTTGACACAGCCGAAGCAGACATTTGGTACAATCAATCATTGCTGGGATCGACACTTGCATCCTACTTTGAAGAAGAGCAAGAAACATCAAAAGAAAACACATGTCACTCTCAACATTTAAAGATATCGACAAAGATCCCTCCCTGGGAATTGACTTCATTTGACAATATTCGAAATAAAGCCAAAGAGTCAAGAAAGGAATTGGTTGGCTGGTGTGACGATTCTAGTACATTTTATCCGTTAGACATTTATTACATTCATGCTCCAGAATGTTGGCAAGGCTGGCATCCAAGATGTAATAACGTCAAGAATACTTTATCTTTATATGACTCATGGATGGCAATGGAAGCAGTACATTATGATCATTCGGCTGAGAGAATAGGTTTGTCAAATGTATGGCCAAGTCAATTACTGGAATTGATTCATTGGATACAACAACGACAAGAAGCATACGATGGCAAGGGTATTCCTCCTCGAATGCCGGATGTATTACAAGCCTATGCTGATCCCTTGAAGCCAGCAGATGAATTGAGAGAAATTTGCAAACAATATAACATAGAATTTGTGTCCTATTCGACATTGGGGACTCAGCATCGTACTCCAGATGGAAGAAATCCTGTTTTGAATCATGGAGTCTTGATCAAGTTGGCAGAAAAATATGATCGATCTGTGGCAGAAGTGGTATTGTCATGGGCACTCATGAATGACATGACTGTCATTCCTAGATCTACCAAGGAAGAACATATTGAAGAACTTTCAAAATTATTTTTAGATGGTCATTTTCTAGACCAAGGTGATTTAGATTGGATAGATTCCATCAAGTTGAATTAGGATGTTGAAAAGCTTAACTTTGACTTCTAGTGTTCCAATTTCAAAAAGTACATATAATACAGACAATCTACTCTTGATGCGTTTGTGACAGACTTCTTCATTTCTATACCGGTATGTCCAACAATGATTGATTTTTATGGCCGAGACCTAAATGATCCCTCGCTGTGGCAGTCTAAAAAATGGGTAATTTTAAAAATAAATTATCTTCATGCAAATAGACTACCTAGTTTAGTTCGTGCGTTTTCTTCGTTCAAATGAAAAATTTCTCAATCTAATTTGCAGAAAGATAATCAAAAGCAAAAAGAAAAAGAAATAGCTGCACCTTACGGGAATCGAACCATGATGCACCGATCAAAATACTCTTCCAATGAGATACTTGATGAATTCATTGAAACGGATGTGACGAAAACTTTTTTGGATGAGGGACATATTTTCGATGTTGGTGCAACAATGCAAAAAGGTGACTTTGCGCATGTAAGAGATAAAAGTGCCGGAATGTATGGTTTTTGGAAAAATGATAAAGGCTTTGATAGCTAGTACAAATGAACTCAGATTTCTTATTCTCAGATTGAGAAATGTAAAATATCAGAAATCGGACGAGCACTTGCCGAGAAAAGGTGCAGAACTTTATCTATATGATAGAGTTGTGGACTCTGCGGAAGGAATTGTAGTGAATGCAAGGCCACATGTCGGGATCGGACAAGAAAATCAAACGCAAGAACAGGCGTCATCATCATCTTAGAAGTCGAGATAGTCTCAACAAGCAACTTGCGAGAAAGGCATGTTGCTGCTGTGACTGATGTTTACTACTGTAGTCATAAAGACAGGTTAGATAGGAATAGACTTACCTTTCTATTTGATCAATAAAACTTCGCTTTCAAAGTGGTGAACTGAGAAGTAATTGTGGCAGTTGGAAAGTTTGTTGGATTGCCGGATTGCGTGTAGCCGGCTAAGATTAGTTCAAACGGTTGACACCAAAACTTCACAAGAAAATCTGTACCACCATGGATTTTGTTCTTACTCAATTGAAATTTTATCAGTGTTCACTTGCTTTTAGGTGCGTTGAATGAGATTTTTTTATTATAAAAGCAAAAAAATTATTATCAAGGTTGATCGTTGGATGCGTTGAACGAGATGTTTATTGTAGAAACAAAAAAATTATTATGAATACAAAAAAAAATATTATAAAAGGGTGAATGAGATTTGTCAACAACATATAACCATACCGTCGGTAGCTACCACATTGAAGTCATAATTTTTTTATTGATTCTTTTTCGCAATACGTCCAACTCTTTAAAACCCCATAAAGAAGGAACATGTTGCAAACCTTCCTTCAATCATACTGTGCTTATTTGTATGGTGCACAAAATCAAGACACTCAGCCAACAACTCAGGGGATCCTAAAGTGCAGAAAAAAAACTAGTACACAGACTACTAGTAACAAGAATGATATAATTTCTTCTATCACCAAGCAGAAAAAATATTGGGAATATGATGAATTCAATTACGTTGGGGAGGTACTTCATGATGACATCCTCAACAATTCTTTGAAAAATGATATTTCCGAATCCAAAACCATTCTAGTAGACAAAGAAGAAGATGGTAGTACCGCTGTCGTCAAAACATCCAATCAAACTCTAGACATTACTGCGAAGAGTGGTATTATATCAAGTAGGAGCACTGACAAGAATGCAAGAAACTCAAGTGATGGAAAATCATCAACTATGAAAACTTGTAAGAACATGAAATTGGGACTACGAAAAGAGAAAGAAGCAAGAAAGAAGAACATGCCTGGTAAGAAGAAAGCCATCAAAGATGGATACTCTTTGGTGAAAGTTAACTCGCGTACCCAGATAGATTCATCGTTCAACGAACTAAATAAGACCCATGGCTTCACCAAGCAGAGATCTTTCACAACACTTTCAGATGTAAAGAAGTCAAAGAAGCACCAGGCCAGAAGATCATGTGGAATGTCAAGTAGGAGCACTGACAAGAATGCAAGAAACTCAAGTGATGGAAAATCACCAACTATGAAAACTTGTAAGAACATGAAATTGGGACTACGAAAAGAGAAAGAAGCAAGAAAGAAGAACAAGCCTGGTAAGAAGAAAGCCATCAAAGATGGATACTCTTTGGTGAAAGTTAACTCGCGTACCCAGATAGATTCATCGTTCAACGAACTAAATAAGACCCATGGCTTCACCAAGCAGAGATCTTTCACAACACTTTCAGATGTAAAGAAGTCAAAGCAGGCTAGAAGATTGTCAACTTCAAAACAAATTCTTAGTAAGTAGTCTAGAAGATTATACAAGATGAAAATTATTTAAAAGTGGATTCGGCGACAAAAGGGAAAAAATATAAGTAGATTTAACATGATGTGGGTGAACTTTAAATAAAGCTTTTGTTGCTTTGAAAATATTTGTTATTGTAATAATCCAAACATAGATTGACACCGTATCTTTATAATGACCAGCTGCATCAACATCGTATTGACATTTATTTTGATATCATTTGAAAATGACTCGAATCTTTTCACCATACGGACACTCTGGCAGATGAATCTGCCAGTTACAATTTTTCTGTATTTATTATAGGAGCAAAAGCAAAATATCCAAGAGGTCTAAAAGATCGTATTAGGAGGGGAGTGTACAATTACAAACCAAACGGTTCGAGCTAATATGATTTCAGCAATGAACAACATGTAAAATTGATGGGGTAAAATAAATGTTTTGTTAGTACATTTTCGGCATGATGGCATGTCTTTTAGAGAATTTGTCTGTTGTTTAGTTAACAATGACGCTTACTGCACCTTGCGAGAATCGAACTCACGGCAAATGCTTTGAAGGCATTTATGTTACCACTACACCAAAGGTGCTCTAAGACCATCAGCAAATATAAATTATTGCGAACTATATTTTACGCAATCGCTTGATTGAAGTCTTTTGAATCCTTTCAAAGCAATCAAAGATCAAAGATTGAATGTTTCGCCCAATTTCGCCTAATCTTTTGAAAGATTTCTATGGTTGAGAAGTAGCAGACTCGAGTCAAGTCGAAGGCATCAAGCTTCTATTTTCATTTCATCGTTTCATCAATATTTGTCTTAGGTTATGATCCTGAATATCTTTGCATCTGCTTCGTCCTTCCTCCAATCTCCGCTTCATTTTTCATCACCATCTATTTCCTCTTCAGTAGCATTATACCTATCTCTGGCTAGTCTTTCTTCCATTTCATAGTATCATATTCATCATGACAGCATCATCATTTCCTAGTCTATTAGAAGGCGTTCGTAAAACAGTAGGAGAGGATCTCATGTCCAAAATCACATCCTGTAAAATTCTGTTGGTCGGATCTGGAGGTACGAAAGATATGTTTACATGTCACATCTTTACTCTTTCTATATATTCTAACCTCCTAACTCTTTTACTAGGAATTGGCTGTGAACTCCTAAAGAATCTCGCACTCTCGGGCTTCACTCACATTGAAACGATCGACCTCGACACCATCGACGTCTCCAACTTGAACCGACAATTTCTATTCCGAAGACATCACGTCGGCATGCCCAAATGTACAGTCGCCACTCAAGTAGCTCTCGCAATGCTTCCAAGTAACCACGACGAAGCAAAGTATCTCGCTCATCACGGTAACGTATGTGATAACTCGAAATTCAACGTTCAATACGTCCAAAGCTTCGATTTGGTCTTTAATGCACTCGATAACGTCACAGCGAGAAGAAGAGTCAATCGTCTCTGTCTCGCTGCATCCGTTCCATTGATTGAAGCAGGAACCACAGGCTACTTAGGTCAAGTCACCGTCATTGATAAACCTTCCAATGTCGAATGTTATGAATGTCAAGCGAAACCGACTCAAAAGGTTTATCCTATTTGTACCATCCGTTCGACGCCAAGTATGCCCGTTCATACCATTGTTTGGGCCAAGGAACTTTATAAACTATTGTTTCATCCCAAGGTAGAAGATAGTATGCTCTTTGAAGATCAATCGGGGGATGAATCATCTACTTATATGGATCTAGTCATGGCATTGCGTACAATGATTACCAAAGAGAAAGTAAACTTGCCAAAATTGCGCGAAGCAATTTCGCAAGTCATTGTGGCGCTTTACAATACGGAAATTCAAAAACAATTGGATATGGATCGATTCAAAACTGCACAGAAAGTTCCTACTTGTATCGATAAGGATATGATTGAGTCCTTATCGAACAATGAAGCATCGATTTCACCTTCTTCCAAACAAGGTTACAAACAGACGGATATCCCAACAAGAGAAGATTGTATTGAAGAATTGGTGGCGTGTATCCTAGATGCCAAGACTAGACTTGAAAATGATGAAGCTGTATTGCAGGAATTTGATAAAGATTGTTCCTTGGCGATGCGATTCGTCACTTGTTCGTCTAATTTACGTTCCTATGTGTTTGGAATTGAACCGATCCAATCCTATTACTCCGCCAAAGGTATTGCTGGAAACATTATCCCAGCGATTGCAACTACCAATGCCATCGTTGCTGGATTGCAGATTTTGCAAGGGTTTCATATTTTGAAAAAACAGATTGAAAATAAACCTGGTGAATTGAATCAAGTATGTTCTTATACATATTGTTTGAGGGATAAAACTCGCAAAGGATTTTATTTACAGCCGACTTCTTTACCTGAGCCGAATCCAAAGTGTTTTGTGTGTAAGAATGCATTGATTAATCTTTCACTTGATACTAATCAATGGACTCTTGAAGCTTTGTTGAGGCGTATCATCAAGAAGGAACTTGGATTTATGGAGCCTAGTCTCAACATTGGATCTAGTATCATTTATGAAGAAGGAGAGGATATTGGGAAAGATGAATATGCAGCTGTCACGGCGAAAAAGTTGGTGGATCTTCCAGCTGGTGGTGTGCAGAATGGAACCATTATTACCATTGAAGATTTTACTCAAGATCTTGAAGTGGAACTATGCATCAATCACAAGACGGAATGGGAACCAAAGGAAGGAGAAGATGCGAATGATGATCCTGAAGAACAGTTTATCATTGGAGGTGATAAACCAGTTGTCAAGTCTAGTGGAGAAGGGGACAAGTCTGCAGACAAGGATAATTCTAGTGAAGCAACCAAGAGTGAAGATGCTGATGAAGATATTGAAATCATGGATGCGGAAGAAGCGGAAAGTGCAGGAAAGAAACGTAGTCTCGAGCATGAAGACGACGACATTGAAATTGTTGATGGGGCAACAAAGAAGGCAAGAACAGAGTAAAAGAGTAATAATAGCAAAAGTTTAGTTGGTATTGTTTATAATAATGTGTATGCAATATTCGTATACATTCCTACATGCGGAAAACTCCAAACTGAGTTTCATTTGGTTCGCAACCAGACCTCATGGCAACCTCCAACGACATGCCCAATACTCTTCTAGAATCTGCAGGATTGATAATTCCATCATCCCACAGTCTTGCAGATGAAAAGTAAGCTGAACTCTCATGAGAATACTTTTCTAGAATTGGCTTTTTGAATTCTTGCTCTTGTTCTTCGGTCCAAGTCTCTCCCATACGTTCTAAATTGTCTCTTTGAATGGTAGAAAGTACAGAGCTAGCTTGTTCTCCTCCCATTACTGAAATCTTGGCATTAGGCCACATGTAAAGGAATCTTGGAGAGTAAGCTCTACCGCACATGCCGTAATTTCCAGCACCATAGCTGCCTCCAATAATCATTGTAAGTTTGGGCACATTAGCCGTTGCGACAGCTCGAACCATTGCTTGTCCATGTTTTGCCAATCCATTATTCTCACTACGCTTACCAACCATGAAACCAGTAATGTTCTATTCGTGAAAGGAATTAGTAAAGCTATAGATAGAAATTCGAATATAGTACATACAAATACTTACTTGAAGAAAAATGATTGGAGTACCTCTTTGGCAACATAGTTGAACAAAGTTGGAAGCCTTCAACGAACTTTCTGAAAAGAGAATACCATTGTTTGCAATAATTCCAACCTTTTTACCATACAGCTCTCCAAATCCAGTGACTATAGTTGTACCATATTTTGCCTTGTATTCTTGAAAACGAGACCCATCCAATATTCTCGCAATAATCATTCTTACATCAAACGGTTGTTTCGGATCTGTAGGAATGATGGATCCCAATTCCTCAGGTGAAAACAATGGTTCCTCGTAATCTCTTTCATCTTTAGATTTCTCATCTAGATTAAGTGTCGCAATGATATTTCGTACAGTAGCAATTCCTTCAATTTCATCCTCTACATAGTAATCACTCACACCACTTGTAGTACAATGAACTTCGGCTCCACCAAGTTCTTCCGCAGTAACTACTTCACCAGTAGCAGCTTTGACAAGAGGTGGACCTCCAAGAAAGACAGTAGCGTTACCAGCCACCATGACTGTCTCATCACTCATGGCTGGAACATATGCTCCTCCTGCAGTACATGATCCAGCAACTAGTGCAATTTGTGGTATACCTTGAGCACTCATATTTGCTTGATTGTAAAAGATTCTTCCGAAATGATCTTTATCTGGAAACACTTCACTTTGCCTCGGAAGATAAGCTCCGCCACTAAAGTTAAAGGTTGAGATACTATATACATGAAGTATATGCATAGAAATAGTTATTGAGTCCAATGCTACTTACCTATCCACAATGTAGATACTGTTTAGAAAGAATACAGATCGTCTGATTAGAACTTAAAGTGTATCACATCAAGATCACATTCAAATTGAATCATAAAGTACTCACCAAGGCAACTTATTTTCCATGGCAATCTCTTGAGCTCTCAAATGTTTCTTGACAGTAAGAGCATGATACGTACCACCCTTAACAGTCGCATCATTCGCAACAATCATACATTTCCTCCCAGCAACTTCTCCAATCCCCGTGACAATCCCAGCACATGGCCAATTCATTTCATCACTTTTAAACTCATCATCAGACCATGAATACATACCCGCCAAAGTTGATAATTCTAAAAAAGGTGATCCAAAGTCGATCAAAGTATCTATACGTTCTCTAGCCGTCATTTTATTCCTCGCCTTGTGTTTTTGGACTGCAGATGTTCCTCCTCCTTTTTGAACGATTGCAATTCTTTCGTGTAATTGTTGGACGAGTTTTTTATTTAGATTTTTGGCTGATGTGACTTGTTCACTGTCTTGTAATTTGTAGTTGGAAAGAATGGGAGCTTCTAGAGGAAAACCATCTTGTCTAGAGTGGTTGTAGCTGTTGCGAGGAGGTTCGTATTCATGTGCGAAAGAAGAGAGAGAACGGACTGCTTGAGTTTGTGTGAAAGCATATCTTGTGTTACTGATCCTTTGAGAAAGACGAGACTTGATGAGGAATCTACTCGCCATGGCTGCTTGAGTTCAGATTTATGTTTTACATTTTATGAGAGATGGAATAGAACAGGTGGTAGTGTATGATGGAAAAGAAGATATGAATTCTTTTCACTTTGATGTCGTGTTCTGATGGATTTTTTGAAACAACAAAAATTCTGAAATCATGTCAATCTGCAATCCCTGTCGGGAGGGGTCTTGTCCAATACGTGAATCGGTCGTGAATCAATCTTACTAATTTAGTAAAATGATGAATAACTTTGTCGCAAGATTTACTGTTTTGCGACAAATTAAATCTGTACCATCATGACTTCGATCAATACACATGGAAGTACGGGTCAATTTCAAAAAAGAAAAACTAATCACTACCCTTGTTTACACTACAATCCAAGCAATATTTACACATTAATCAATTGAGATCAAGATACAATACATATCTATTTACTACTATGAAGCACTTCCAGTTATCGGATGAGGCGAGTGTGGATATGGAAGCACCTATCCGGAAAAAGGCTCTTGTACAAAAGTTGAAACTATTCAATAAATTAAAACAAGGAAAGCAACAAATCAAACAAAACAGACAGATCATTTCTCCAGAGAATGTAGAAAAGAAGAATCTTGACTTTGATCCTATTGATACTTTGGAACAGGAACGAATGGAATCTACAAATAATGGTGATGTTCACTTTGATGTACAATTCAACGAGGCAGATTTTCTTTCAAGCAATCAACATTCTTCCAAACCAAATGATGTTTCCAATGAAGAGACTACCGTTGCATCTACACCTTGTGAAGAAGTAATGTCAAGTGAGCAGTGTTTGCAAGATATCATGAAACTAGAGATGGAAACTGAAACTCCACCCATGGCAAGAATTCATAGTCTACTCAAATTTGATTACAATGCATTGGAGGCTGTAACTCCTGATTACGAAGATGGAAAAAGCCTTGCCTCGAGTTATATCATCAAGAAGCTTGACTTTGATGACAAGAGTACTCATCCTATCGCCGATGATAACATTGGAGAGAAAAATCCTGTTACTGTGTACAATGAGAGTGCAGTGATTTCATTAAAAGATATCAAACAAGAAATTAAAGGTATCTGGGACTCAGCGATTGATATGGTTGGTGCCATCACTATACCAGAAGAAAATGACAAGAAAACTAAAGAAGAATTTGTATACTCTACAGAGGAATGCAAGGACGACAAGTCTTGTAATGCTGATGTAAATGAAATCCGTATTGTATCCCTCAAGAATGTAGACAAGAAAAAGAAAGGTGACAGACAGCAAGAAGCACTGGAAGTCAAGTACCAGACACCCTCTAAAGAAAATATTACAAAGAGACAAACCATTATTATCCCAAGAGATGATGATGATGATGATGCTGAGGTAGTATCGTGTGAAAAGACTGAATTTGCATCAAACGTTCATCAAGTAACTCCTGACCTCAACGACAGTGATGTATTTGAAGATATTGAGGATGATTATGAAGAATATTTGGATTCTCCAGACAAGGAGATTCATACCAAGGCAGTTTCAAAGAAAGTCATCGACTCAGCCTTTGATAATCAAAACAGCTACTCGCCCTTTGAGAAAATATTGAGCAAGTGTCAAAAGAATGTAGATGAGCAAAGTGATTTGTTTCAGGTGGATGTTGAAGAGGAAGTTCAACCTCAGATTGAAACTGATATTGATCCAGCATTTGATGTAAGTGTTAGCTTCTCTCCTTTTGAAAAAAAGAGAGATGTAAACGCTGAAGACAAAATCGTTGTATTTGACAACACTGAGGAGAAGTTGCAAATAGATGCTGGAAAACTTGATTCTTCGTTTGATGTTGGTACAAGTTTTTCTCCGTTCGAGAAGAAAATGAACAAAAACAATATAGTAGATCAAGAGTTACATTTATCAAGTACAAGTGACAATGAAGAGATAGCACTAGAATCGATGGCAATGAACATGAATACTCCCAAGAAAGTAAGCATAGAAGATTTCTCTGGTGAATTTCCGACCCCAAAATGGGTAAATGATGATGAAGATGCACTATCAGACTTTCCTTCTCCTACATGGGATACAGTAGGATTATCCAAGTCTCCTAATCTTGCAAAAGAGAATAGAGAAGTGAATAGCGCAAAAGATATCTCGATTATCCATTCTGATGCAAAGACTTTACTAGAGTCCCTCAAACATTTGAGGAAGAGTACATCTTTACAGAACAAAAGGTCTGGTGAATCAACTATTGATACTGCCATAGTCGCAATGGCTGAAGAATGCAAAATTAGACTGGAAAAGAACATTTCAAAATTTTCTGGTACAGACTGCTCCTTTTCCAAATCAAGCAATGAGAGAAATGTTTGCAGTCCTACAGAAATCCAGCATTTTCCTTCAACAAAGACTTGTAATAATGAAAACAAGGCGAGTGAAGAATGCACAAGTATGAAGCCTACACAAATGATGTTATGTCCAGTTGATGAGTTTACCTCAAGGCATGATAACTGCCCAGTCGATGAAGCTCACTTCGATACTCATGTTCATGTGGAAAAAGAAGTTGTTTCACCACCACAAACTTCACAGTTTGAGTCAAAGAAAGTATCTCCTTCCCTTGCTGAGAGAATTGCGTTACTACAGCAAAATTTTAGATAAAAATATAGATGTTTATAGACCCCCTAGAATTTTGATTAATACAAATAGATAACCCTATCTAAGTTACATTTTTATTATTTGGTTATACAACGCAAGATATCTAACTTTCATTGACTGACTTCAGACTTCTTTCAAAGAACTCGAGGCGCTGATGTAATTTACCCGATAATCTTTGCTTGTTTGTTGTAGATTTTATAGATGGCTTTTCAGAATCCTTTCTTCCTGAAGACTCCTTATTATCTTCATCAGTAATCTTACTCAGTCTTCTTTCTCTAAACTTGGCCTTCAGACGAGCTTTGGCTCCATCCTGATCCGGATCAGTCCCTACAGTGGAGGCGGCATATATCAAAGACTTCTGCGTGGTTGAATCAAAAGATGCATCTTTTAGTTTTGCTGTAAGTTCTGAGAGAAGAGAATGAGTTTTTAGTTTTGCTTCATAGTCGGATGCCATTATTGCGCTTTGAGCTTCAAGATTATCAAGTTTTTGCTGTGAAACAACAGTATATGATTAGGTTCTGATTGATTGCAAGGGGGCAGCAAAACGCATATGTGCACTTACCCTCAATTCAACAAGTTCCTTTTCTTTATTTTCAATTTCCTTAGCTGCAATCTCAGCATTCAATTCTGCCCTCTGTGCTCTTCGAGCCAAACGCTCTCTTTCATAGCTACCATTGGAAGAATCCGAAGATTCACTTCTACTACTTCTACAGTCTTCATCATCGCTACTGCTTGAATCGTCCATATCCTCCAACATATCCTCATATTCTTTGACTAGACTTTCGATTTCGTGTTTCACGCTTTCAAAAGCCCTCTCTGCTTTTTCTAATTTGGAGGTCAAAGCCTCCACCTCAACCATAACCTCAAAGTATTCAAGTTCTGCATCACTCATTTCTCCCAACGTCTCTAAAAAGTCTTCTGCAATCTCAAGGCTATTCTTACGAGCAATTGCTTCATTCAAATCCTCTCGCAAAATCTAGGAACAAATTGTGAGGATTGCTCAGAAAAGCCATTTGAATTAAAAATATTAACGAAAATTCATTTTACGTACCTCGCAATGTTCATGAGTAAGTTTCAACAACATACTTTGACAATCTCCTTCCGTAAAGATATCAGTACCTCGTAAAGTTTTGGATCCAAAGCATGCAAGTAAAGAGAGATCCGTGTCATCACACCAATCAATTCTTTCATAAACTATTTGCACCTTACTACAAGTACTATCAAGACTATCCAAAGAAGTTGAAGAGGTACTTCCATTGGAACTGATGGGTCTACTGCTCCTTTTGACATAGAAATCTCTTTCCCCAATCAGATTCTTTGCCGTGATTGCATCTTTTGGGCATGTTCCTTCCCGCCAAGCCTTTGAGACAATTACAGCATCACGAACTCTACATTTTGTTTGATAGTGATTTGTCAACACAATATCATCTACAACAGTAGTTCCACCCATTCGTTCAAAACCTCTTTCAATATCACTTGCCATGATTCGACTTCTGAATTCAACCAAAGCAAAGGATTGTTTTGCACCCTCATCTTCACCAGAGTAGGAACCTCGACTTGTGAATTTACTCATGTTTCTGTATGCCTTGACAAGCATCTTATTTTGTTCCTCATTTACTCGATATTGAGACAAATTGTGGTCAGAACCACCATCTTCCGAGTCACTTGAAGAAGAAGATGATGAAAAATACCCATCGTCATCATCTTCCTGATTCAGAATAGCAGTTCCTTTTCTAGTAGTTGCAGCGTAATCTGTATCCGAATCTGTAAGACCAGCATCAAAGTCATGAGACCTTTGTCGTCGTGCATAATCTTCCGAGGTAGTTTGTACGGTAGAGAAAGAAGCATTCAACCTAACAATATCCACTTGCGACTGCATCTTTTCAAGCCTACTGTTGGATTCCACAGACGCATCCGAGTTTTCCGCTTGCATACTACTGACACTAATATCCTCGTCCTCATTCTCCTCTACATCCAGTTTAGCATGAAGCGCATACTTTTTCGGCGTCACAGTATTGGTAGCCACGGTACTTGCAGAGGTAACACTCAAATCATCAATCAAATTGGGCACATCTTGCGTTTTATTAATAAAACCTTTGTATCCCTTGACATTAGCTCCATGTGCCACCGTCTGAAAAGTACATTCCCGATCTTTCAAAGCAGCCGCACACAATCTCGCCACCCCATTCTTATCTGTAAGATTTTGTCTCCGTGCCCTTTCTTCCAAACTAGGTGATAGTTTTCCAGCAGATTTGATACGAGTCATGCTATTGGACGTATCAATTCCAAGTTTCTTTTTCCTTGGTGTTGAGAATAACTGTGTAGTGTCCAATTCATACACTTCCACCGTATCATGTTCTGGAATGGCAGAATCATGACTAATATTGAGTATATTCCTAGCTGGACTATTGTCTGGAGTACTCTCTACAGAAGTTGCATGCGATAAGGCTGCTGCTAAATGTCGATCGGATGGTTTTTCATTTGAATACTCCGTGGGATCTTGATCTAAATCCACTACATCTGCATCTTCTTCTTCTTCTAAAAATGAATCATGAAATTCCGCAACTCTCCTTCTCAATTGTTCAATTTTTCGTCGTCGCACAGATGATCGCCTCTCACCTCTACTACTACTAGTTTGTTTCTCCTCTCTACTATTACTAGTTTGCATCCATGTATTCGCCATAACCTCCTGTTGTGCACTCTCATGACTGGATTCTTCTTGAACAGTATCATCATTATCATTCAAAGTTCCAGGCCACGCTACAGAAACTTTTTGTTCCATAGAATCTCGATTTCTCTGTCGTACTGGAGTACTCTTACTATCTCGACCTCGTAAATTACGACTGGCATAAAATTCCTTGAACCGCTGCGATCTTGATCTTTTCGAATTTTGAGAATCAGATTCTGTAATATCATTCAATAAACGATTCTCATTTTGAAACAATTGCTTCGGTTCTACTTTTGACATTCGAGCGGCGGAAGTAAACCTTGGTGAAAATTGCGATATTAAATTTGGTGATGCTTCTTCTTTGTTCCATTCAAAAGTTTGAGGCGTGTGTTGGTTTTCATCGTTATGGATTGGGAATCCAAAGGGGTCTAAAATATCTTTTTCCATTTTGAAAGATTAGGAATATTAGAGATACGTTCTTGCTTCTTATGCTTTGGAAAATGAAGAGAATGGACAGAAGTTAGAAGAGTCTTTCTTTATGTGTTCTTTATGTGTTTCTTGACTCCCTTTTTTCAATCTCTTGCTGCTTGTATTTGTACTGATACTTTCAGCAGATAATCGAGAACAGTAGGAAGTAAGTAGAGAGCTGAGCAATACAGAGAACGACTAAATAGTGATTTGCTCTCTGGAAAATTGAAGAGGCTCTCGTCTCGTCCAACTCCTCTCATCTTTTTGGTTTTTCAATGGTGCACTGGATCTTGTTTACAAAGAATCGTGTAACTCTTCACGACTCCGTAAAGAACGGTTATAAATGGAACCTCTCTCGTCTGGACGTAGTAGGTCTAAGTACTCTAGTTGTCGTAGGGAACCCTAGATATATACGACAGACACATTTGTTCTAGTCTAGTTTTAGGAATAACTGTTTTATAGGTGTTTCTACTTTTTCATGCAGGTTTTTGTATACACTAAATACGAATGTGGAAAGGAAGAGGAACATAGGATAGGAAAGTTGCAGAAGTGTAACAACAGATGGGAGGAATGCTGGATTGGAGTAAAATATGTCATGTCGTCATATATTTAGTCACACTCTGAATGTGTATATTCCGTATAACGTCTAACAGTAATGACCCGTTAGAAATGGCCTGATTTTGCATGTGTGTGATTAGGTCGCCATAAGTAATTAAGTAATGGACTGTCAGAAATGGCCTGCTTCTGGGATATTCTGTAATTTTCATACTGTATGCAGTCTCAAAGTCTCAGTAATACTGCATCCACAAAGCCAAACTCCGTGTGAAGCTTCTCGTTTGGCTGGCTGGGTTGGGGTTGCTTGCTTTACGCAATCCAAGAAGAAACAGCATAAAGTCACAATCTTTGTACTTCTATTATACGGTGATATCAATGGCTTGATATATGGCTAGGTGGATAGACATATTGATCATGTGACACGTCACAGATGGATTGCATTCCTCATTATTGTTGAGCACATGAGCAATGTTGGATACACCATCACCAACATTGCTGTACTCACACTTTACCTAATACCTACTTAATCAACCTATATCGTATCTTACTATCGCTTATATATCGCTAGTCAGGATCTCAGGTTGTCGTAGGCATTTAGGTATTTCAGGTGCATCGCTTGATATATGGCTAGGTGGATAGACATATTGATCATGTGACACGTCACAGATGGATTGCATTCCTCATTATTGTTGAGCACATGAGCAATGTTGGATACACCATCACCAACATTGCTGTACTCACACTTTACCTAATACCTACTTAATCAACCTATATCGTATCTTACTATCGCTTATATATCGCTAGTCAGGATCTCAGGTTGTCGTAGGCATTTAGGTATTTCAACTTCCACTATTTATATTTACACCGCTTCTATCAAACCATGGATATGACAGATGTTAGTGCTATGAGACCATGCAAACGCAATAAGAAAGATAGACATTCAAATGGTGGTGCTTCTAGGAGAACAAGGAATCATGTGTTCGCCAAGAGCCCCAAGAACCCCAAGAGCGAGGAGACAACAGTACAAAAGGAGAGTTTAAAGAATAACAACGTACAAAAAGGGACAGGCACTGCAATAATGAACAAGAGCAACTAGATATATACGACAGACACATTTGTAGTTTTAGGAACAAATGATTTATAGGTGTTTCTACTTTTCATGCAGGTTTTTGTATACACTAAATACGAATGTGGAAAGGAAGAGAAACATAGGATTGGCTGGATGATTATTAACCGGAAGGAAAGTTGCAGAAGTGTAACAACAGATGGGAGGAATGCTGGATTGGAGTAAAATATATCATATTGTCATATATTTAGTCATACTCTGAATGTGTATATTCCGTATAACGTCTAACAGTAATGACCCGTTAGAAATGGCCTGATTTTGCATGTGTGTGATTAGGTCGCCATAAGTAATTAAGTAATGGACTGTCAGAAATGGCCTGCTTTTGGGATATTCTGTAATTTTCATACTGTATGCAGTCTCAAAGTCTCAGTAATACTGCATCCACAAAGCCAAACTCCGTGTGAAGCTTCTCGTTTGGCTGGCTGGGTTGGGGTTGCTTGCTTTATGTACGTAATCCAAGAAGAAACAACATAAAGTCACAATCTTTGCACTTCCACTTTTTATATTTACACCGCTTCTATCAAACCATGGATATGACAGATGTTAGTGCTATGAGACCATGCAAACGCAATAAGAAAGATAGACATTCAAATGGTGGTGCTTCTAGGAGAACAAGGAATCATGTGTTCGCCAAGAGCCCCAAGAACCCCAAGAGCGAGGAGACAACAGTACAAAAGAAGAATTTAAAGAATAACAACGTACAAAAAGGGACAGGCACTGCAATAATGAAGAAGAGCAACAAATTAAGAGCATTATGGAAGGGATGCTTTGTACGAAGATCTAGTAGTATACATCATACTAGTAGCGAGGAGAACATTCACCAGCACGATCAAAATTGGAAGGTAGATCACGGAATGGTTACCGCTTCTTCTTTTTCCAGTAGTAAAAGTGCCATCACCGCCCCTCCTCTTACGATAAGCATCAGCACAACAGGTCCTAGTACATTGTACACAGTTTCATCATCGTCAATAGCATCCTCATCACCCTCCACTCCTCCTTTGTGCCTAAAGGACTTCGCCCAATTCGCACCTCCACCGCTAGAGCAGAGGAATCGAGTCAACTTCAGTGAATTTATATTCTCTATACCTGAACAAGTATTGCATATGTATACATCGGCCAGACTTTCGTTGGACGATTGTGGATCCAACCTATTGCATTTGGCTTGCTTTCAACGAACTACTACACACGACGCTATTAGGTACATATTTGATAATTGTAGTCAGGAGAATCAACAGTTTCTACTAACAACTATAGACCAAGATGGAAACTTGCCATCCCATATCCTAGTCTCTAGCATATGTCGCCAAAAGATTGATCTAGATGATGGTCTCAAGATATTGAAGGTACGAATCTCTTTATAGTATTTTGAGTTTCTTGATCCTAGATTTACCTTTTCACTCACCATTCAACATGATTTCAAATTGTAAATAGCTCTTCTATGAGATTTGTCCAGAGGCAATTTTTGAATTGAATTCCAATGAGGAATTGGTTACAGATATAGCGTATGGATTTCGTAGAAACGTTCATGAGGATAGTAGCGAGTTCTTGAGACTTGATACATTGTATTCGTGTCTTCGAGACATGATGTCTCAGGTTTGGTTGAAAAGAAAGCTTCAATGGGAAGAGATGGGCCATGAGCAAATCGATTTCGATGCAATTAGGATCAAAAATATCAAGTCTTACTGGAGAAGTTTCCACGACAAGCGCGATGGAGAGTGGAAGCCTTGTTGTTAATAATTATCTTTGTTGATCTCACGAATCTACATTTTTGCACATATTTAATGATACAATTTTAAAGTATTGAAAACTTTTGACTCCGATGATACTAATTGCTGTGAGACTCACTATTTGTTATCAAGAAATAATGTTCTACTTTTCTTGAGAACTTTCACATTTACTACGTGCATAAAACTTTACGGTACCTTTTGACAATTAACAATAAAGAAATAACTATCAAAATGCGATATGCACTCCATATTTGCTTCAAACACGATGAAGCGGAGGAATAGTGTTTCCACTCCAAACTCGACACTTGTAGGATGTTTGACTGCAACCAACTCTATTAATGGCACTAGTACTAATACTCATGCGTCTACATACTGCTAGATAGTAGTATACAGAGTTCATTCTTCCTTCTTTCGCTTTGCTTGTTCACATACTTCGTTTCTTAGATAGAGATAGTCTTCCCATCATCGTCATGCGACATGACAACTTTCTTTTCTGTCATTATTTCAAGGTATTTCTACGTTTCAAAATACGTTTAAATACACTATCATGCTCCTTGTATTTTTTTGAAAAAACAGGAACAACTTCTTGGTTCGATGCAATGGCAACGCAGTGGTAACCTCGAGGAATTAAAAAGGGGTAGAAGTAAAATGTAGTGTGTTAGAGTAAAATATGTCACGTCGTCATATATTTAGTCACACTCTGAATGTGTATCATTGTATTATTCCGTCGTCTTAATAAGTAGTGGGCTGTCAGAAACGGCACGTGCTCTGAGAATCATACTGTATGCAGTCTCAAAGTCTCACTAACACAGAATCAACATAACGTGTGAAAGTTCTCGTTTAGGTTGGCATATCAAAGAAGAATCAACCACACAAAGTCACAAAACCCTCATCCTGCCACTTTGAATTTTTCAGCGCTTCTATCAAACCATGGATATGACAGATGTTGGAGCTATGAGATCATGCAAACGCAAGAAAAAAGAAAGACATTCGAATGGTGTTGCTGCTAGGATGAGGAATCTGCTCGCCAAGAGCCCCAAGAGCCCCAAGACAGCAACACAAAAGGAGAGTAGTACCATGAAGAAGAAGAGGAAGAACAAACAGAAAGGGCAATGTAATGCAAGAACAATGAAGAAGAGTAACAAATTGAGAGCATTATGGAAGGGATGCTTTGTACGAAGATCCATACAAACAAAGACGCAGATGTCCAGCGTTTATCAGCAGCACATCAAGAATGGCAAGGCAGATCACAAATTGGTTGCTGTTACTGCTCTTTCTAGTAGCAAAAGTGCTATTACCAGCCCTACGATAAGCATAAGCAAAACAGGTCCTGATACATTGCTGCAAGTAGTTTCATCGTCCTCTTTATCCTCCCCTCCTGCCATATGCCTCAACGACTTCATCCACCCTACACTGCAGCAAAGTAATCGAGTAAAATTCAGTGAATTCATTTTCTCCATACCTCAACGAGCATTGGATCCATCTGCCACAATCTCGTTAGACGATTGTGGATCCAACCTATTGCATTTGGCTTGCTTTCATGGAAGTAATCATGATACTATGAGATACATGTTTGATAATTGCAGACATGATACGCAACTCCATCTTCTGACAAATACTGATCAAGATGGAAACTTGCCATCCCATATCCTAGTCTCTAGCATATGTCGCCAAAAGATTGATCTAGATGATGGTCTCAAGATATTGAAGGTACGAATCTCTTCATAGTATCTTGAGTTTCTTGATCCTAGATTTACCTTTTTACTCACATTTTCAATCTTGAACAGCTTTTCTATGAGATTTGTCCAGAGGCAATTTTTGAATTGAATTCCAATGAGGAATTGGTTACAGATATAGCGTATGGATTTCGTAGAAACGTTCATGAGGATAGTAGCGAGTTCTTGAGACTTGATACATTGTATTCGTGTCTTCGAGACATGATGTCTCAGGTTTGGTTGAAAAGAAAGCTTCAATGGGAAGAGATGGGCCATGAGCAAATCGATTTCGATGCAATTAGGATCAAAAATATCAAGTCTTACTGGAGAAGTTTCCACGACAAGCGCGATGGAGAGTGGAAGCCTTGTTAATAATTATCTTTGTTGATTTCACGATTCTACGTTTTTGCACATATCCAATGAAACAATTAAAGTTTGAAATTTATAAAAGCGTTGCTATTTCATTGATTACTTTAGCGTTAATAATTGGAATCTTCAACTTTTTGACTCCGATGATACTAATTGCTGTGAGTTTTCATCACTTTCTTCCACTACCATATCTAAATCATTGTGATAAATACATCCAAAAACATCCTGCGGTTCTTGAGAGATTTCACCTTCACTGCCCACAATATGATACCAATCTTGAGATGAGTTGAAAGTTACATTATCTCTTGACAATTGAATCGAACTATCAACATACATGCACTGCTCATTTGAAACATCATGAAATGATTCTCCTACTTGCTTTGGAGGAGGGTTTTCCACTCCAAACTTTACACTTGTCGGAGGTTTGACTGCAACCATTTCTGCTAATGGGCGTTGTTCTTTTAGAGCTTCACCTCCATTCTTAATGACAAGATAGTAAGCCTTGATCCACCATGAAGTAGTACCTTGTCCTCGGATCCTAGTAATACGAGCAGCTGGTCGCAAGTAAATGATAATATTGAAGAGACCTTGAAGAGGAAATAAAAATTGTGCAAAACTGTAGTGTGTGGGATGCGGTGTTGATCCTAGAAGCACTATTGCAACCGCTGACATATAAATGAGAAGGTACACAAGTAACAATGAGGAACTGTACATCAGTAACTGTGCCATCATTTCTTGTCTATATGCTCGAGCCATACTAATAGTCTCGTCTGTGTCACTTCCCTCTCTTTGTGTTGTGTTCTTCTTGTTCTGGCTACGAAGAGAAGTTGATACAGCAACAGCTGCCTCACAAGGTGATTCAATACAAAGAAAAGATTTCGTTACTTCATAGGTATCTTGTGAGAGTATTTGCCCTTCTAGTGGCTCTTCTACTAGCCCTTGCTCTTCCGAAAGATTTCTTCCATTGTTTTTCGGTGCCGGGTATATATTTTTGTTTTGGCCCTGGATTCAAGTGCGGTTGTTGGTCGGCAGAGGACAAAAACGCTCAATGAAAATAGTTTTTAGCTTTTAGTTTTTTGTAGTAGGCTTCTCTTGCTGAACTGAAGCTTCTCTTGACCTGGATCACTTGTCATCTCACCGTAATGCATACTGCACGAAGTTTTTAACTTCGTGCATTGGCATCTGTACCATTAGTACGTACATCTTCTATCCATACTTGCATAAATTTTTCCATGAGCATCTTCTCATCTGCCATCTGATGCGGCGAGATGAGCGTTGCCTAAAGGACAAATTATACAATCTTATTTTAAAAAACAAATACTTTTACTAAAATTGAATTTATTGTCGGGTCATTCTTTGGTCATTTTACTTTTTTATGATAAATAGCGAGATTGGTATGAACTTAGTCTCCAAGTAAGATCTTCTCAGCAAAAGAAGGCTTCTGGTTTCTCTCAATCGAAAAAGAAGCCTCCTCCTCTAAACTTACACATTATACTCACATACATTTTTCAACCAACACCATCGTTTATCCAAAATAAATCTTGCTCTTCTTGAGAAATATTTGTTGTATATCCTTCAGCAGCCCTTACAGGTAACTCAGACTTCTTCTACTAGAAAGTACACCAATCACCACACCAAGCAACAAAGAACAAACTGATGAAAATCCAAATGAACAGCCTTCTATTCCTTCCCCTCCTTATCAATTCTCTCTTTCCTTCTCATGCTGAACCTCTCACATGTATTGGAAACGGAAATACTTATGAGCAGCGCCATCCATGTAGTCAATCTGTAGGCGTGGATAGTTCAGGAGAGCCATGTGATACTGAAACACATCAGTGTATGACGCTTCTGTTTCCTCATGAAGATGGAGTTCGGAAGCAGGGATATGGATGTGTTCGGAAAGATACTAGCGATGATACTTGCGAGAGCTTGCGTCCTCATGCCGGCTACCTAGGCCTTGAAACAATGGAATGTAGCTATTGTGATTCAAACGATTGCAATACTTGCGAAAACATAGAAGAAGAGGATCTTTTATCATGCCAAATTGATACCAAATGGTACGACCCGTTCTATAATCAAGGATTAGTTTTGTGTGAGGCTACTACTCTTTCTTATGAAGGTCTTCCTTGTTTCAAGGAACATACACAATGGTAAGTCTTGATGTGTATTTTTACGATTACACAAGTTTCTCCAAACATGAATACTAAAAGAACCAATTCTTCTTTGTTTATTATAGTGCATATGGTAGCTTAGACTTTGAGCACTTAAATGTCGGAACCATTAGTTGGGGTAAGTGATCAAGATCATTCTGATTCTTTCCAAAGTTATTTGTCTTCTCATCTCTTCCTCATTTTTAGGATGCATTGCCAAGATCGATAATGAAGATACAAGCTGGACCTGTGACTTCTTGAAAGATTTAATGCCAAAGCTTTCCGAACCATTGTCCTATCAAAGCTGCGAGTATTGTACTGGTGATAACTGTAACATGTGTCATGACAATAGAGATTGGATGGTATTTGGCATGTCAAGAACTTCAGTGACTATAAATGCTGTTGTTTCTGCTCTTTCATTTTTCTCGTCTACCTTGATCCTGTACATCATCTTCAAAAAGACCGGAGAATGCCTACAGACAATTTATCACAGGCTAATGGTGCTCTTGAGTACATTTGATATGATGAGCTCTTTGTTCGGAGGATTGAGTGTACTCATGCTGCCTAAGGAACTTACAGAAACCGAGCCTTTACGTGAACTCTACGATGGCAAATTCTTTGGGAACTGGACTTCGTGCCGTGTTCAAGGATTTTTCTTGACATTTGGATGGGGTTCATCTCTAGTTTGCACAACTTTCTTGAGTTTCTAGTACGTTCTTGTGGCTTTCAAGATTGATGAATGGAAACTCCGCAGGTATTTCCAGTCTATTGCCTTTATTATCCCAACTGCTGCAGGAATTACAAGTGCTTCATATGCACTTCATAATGATTTCATCAACCCCTCAGGTATGTCAATACAACTCAAGTCGTTCCATTTCTTTGCTTTTTGGCCTCGACTCTCACTCTCATGTATCTTTTTGCTATTGATAGCATATGAGCCTTTTTGCAGCATCAACACTTGGCCAACATATTTTGAAGGGGACAAAATTTTCAAGTTTAAGTTGGGAATTAACATCATGCACGCAGGAATGGTTTTGTTGCTCATCATCAACATGATTGTCATCATTTCAATTATCTTTCGTAATGAAACTGATATGCATAAGCAATCCGAGGAAATTTCCAATGAGTCTCAAGAAAGTATGAATTCTGTTGGAGGAAAATCCACAAAGTCGAAGAAAAAGACTCAGACGAGAGCAGTAATGAAACAAGCATTGTAAGTTGTCTTTGTTATATTCATCGAGTCGTTGGTTCCCTTTATATATCAAATGCTTACTCCTCTTTACTTTCTCTCTATTAGAATGTACATTACAGCAGTCTTGATAACTTTTTTGCCAGATATGGTTTCATTTATCAATATCTACTTCGATAACCCTTGGGTCGTCAATGAATATCTAGGGTGGATCCTCACACCTCTTCAAGGCTTTTGGTAAGTATGGCTTTTGTCGATAAGTTGCTGCTTGCATGTAATAATTTGAATGTTCTCACTAAATGTTCCCTCAATATATTTAGGAATATGCTTATTTTTATCTATCACAAGACTCAAATTGTTCGAGATGCAGACCCCTCTATTACTTCGAATTCCGAAGCTCTAAAGAAGCTACTCTTTGCATCGGATGTGTACGAACATATGCCGATCGAAGGCCTCGAAAATGTTGAAATCAAAGATCGCATTGATGAATACAACCCTAATGAGTATCATAGTAAGAATGAATCGAAATCATCAGCAATGAAGCCACTTGATAAAGAAAGTACTTCAGAAATGTCTGGTACTAGTAAATCAAACATTACAGATGCCAAATACTCTATGTACGATGGCCTCTCACTGGAATCTCCGAGTACTGTGTCGGATGCTAAACCTACTACCATGCATGGAAATGTACACCAAAACAAGAAGCATACGTTCTAGGAGAAAAATGATATCCTTCAAGCTGGAAATGATCAAGAGTCAATGACCGGAATGTCTTTCGGAGATCCCTCAATGACAGGAATGTCTTTCGCACCTTCAATGAGAGGAATGTCTTTTGGTAACGATACAAATTTGTTTCAGTTGAATTCTCTCGACGAAGATGATGAACATGAAGCTTGAGTATACAATCTATTTGCTGTTTTATGTACATGTCGAAATCGCCCCTTTTCTATTTTTGTACGTAGATAATCCTTCATTGAGAGATTTCGAAAAACTACCTTCATTTCTACGTCTTGCTTCACCTCGACGACGATGTTGGTATACTAAACACGTTTCAAAGAGGCTTTATCATTGCATAATAAATGTTCTTTCTTTTGATCTTTACTTTACTATGTTTAGTTTTCAACTGCAAAAGTAGGATGACCCAATCAAAGTATTAGATGCTCAATTGTATATCCATCATTCCTTCATTTATTTGAAGTCACCATCAAAACCTTGGAATCCAGAAAGCATGAAAGCATGGTAGTAATTCTTTTTTACGATACGACTTGTCCAGTTCCAACTACTTGTCAGTCTTCCATCAATACAACTCCCGCCATCATCACCCGATCCATCGAATCCATGTTTGAAATAGTCACTCAAAACTGACATTTTCAATTTATGTTCATCTCCAAATTGATGTTCTACGTACGATGCAATCTTTTCATTTTCCATCAATTCAGGAATTTCATCACAAAAATCAGCAATAGGCTTCAAGAATCTTGGAATCTGAGTATACTTGTCAATAAACACCAATGCATTAGGTACATCACGATCACCCAAATGAATCACAGACAATCCAACCCATGGACTTCCAGCTGCCTTTTGAGTTTTATTCAAAAGGTATCGCATGACACGACCAACCTTTGGACACTGTTGAACTCTATTCAGTCCCTGCCCAGTATTGAGCAATTGATAGCTTGTATTGACACTCAATAGATCCGAGTCTGCACAACACCAAAGGCAATGCATGTTACGTTGCACTTCACGCCATAATGTCAAGGACTGCCATACAAAAGTATACTGTGTAGAATGGGAATGAGAAAGGGTAGGTCCTGAACTATCCCTATTCCCAAAACCACCTCCAAAAGCACCAAACCCATAACCATATCTAGAATTCGAAGAGAAGCTATTACCAGACCCACGCAATTCAAGAGAAAACTCTTTTTCATAGGAACTTTGCTGGAAGTTAGATTCAAGTAAATGAATCATACGTTGAACAGGTGCCACATTACTTTCTACAACTGCAATGGCATCTGAAATCGATTCAATACATCTACTCAGCTCTTCTTGTGAAATACCACCATCCACAGTAGCATCTTGCTCCTGTGAATATTCCTTGAGTAAAGAATTCAAAGCAGAACGTTTCATATCAATCATGCGTTCAATGACATGACGTTCGACTACTTCACCCGTCACTTCATCTTTCGTCTTGACATACATGGTTGCCGTCAACAAACGTGGATCATCCAAAATATTTTCCGCATTTCTAGATTGCAAAAAAGGCCTTACCATGACTAAATCCTTGAACAAACTAAACCCCAAAGATTTGGCAATAGATGGTGATTGAGCATCCTGTAACAAATGCATGAGTTTCCCATATGTAGCTCTCATTTTCGATGGGTTGAGTACCTTATTTCTTCTCCCAATTTCACATATATTTTGCAAAAATGCTTCATTTTGCGCGGGAGTGAGTGCTGCAATCGATTTGATATTTTGATACTGAGAAGGTGTAACATCCTCTTTTTCTGAAGTCTTTTTCTCTACAATATCAGGTTGTGAATCGTCAATAATGTCTTCTGCATCAGATACACGTTCCACTTCAATGGAAGGAGAATATTCTACATTTATTTTTTGCAATTGTTGCTTTCGTTTCTTTTTTTCCAACTTTTTTTTCGCCTTTTCCGCCTGTTTCATTGCTTTTCTTGATTTTTTCGAAAGACCGGAGGGTACTTCTGCAATCACTTTTTCGAGTGTATCCTCTTCTTCCTTGGCATTACTACTAATAGCCGTATTGGTATTGAGACTCTTGAGTACAGTCGAGGGATGATCGAGCATTCCACAGACACCCAATCCAGTAGCAACATGACAGGCTTCCAAAATTCCATCGAGAATTTTACGAACTTTATGGATGCTACCTCGGGATGTTCCTCCTCCGTATCGATTGGATGCAACGTCTACATTGTCTGTGTATTCGGATACATGAAGTGTCGATTCGAGTACTGTGAGGAGGGCTCGTTCGGATGCTGTGAGACGGACTGGAATGTAATTGCAGAATTCTTTGAGGGAGTCAGTCGTGTATTGTTCCATTGTGATGGTTAGATAGTTAGTTAGTTAGTTAGTTAGTTAGTTAGTTAGTTAGAAATGTTTGCTAGGTTTGATAGATTAGGTCAGCAGTTACGAATGTAATTACGTAATTTCAATTACTTCATTCATCTCTTCATCTTCTCTCTCGACGATCCAGCTCCTCTCGTTGTGTGGATCGTACGTAGTAGATGTTGGTACACTTGTATTTAGAAGGCCTATCATACGTCATATTTTGACACTTGGTGATGGTATAATGAGTACATACAACTCGTCATTTGTTTGGTATTTTATAGAAGACCAGAGAAGTAAACAAAAGACATGACACTATATCAATAATACAACTTTAAGAAAAGCAATTTTTAAAATTATACTATGAAAATAAGTTATAATATTACTTGACAATACGTTTCGAGTATGTAGTCATGTAAAACATGTAATATGTAGGCGGTAGGATTATCGTATAGTTGTTTCAATTCTTCAAGTGATGCTTCTGAACTCTTTCTAACTACCATATTAGCCACACATTTCCACTATTCTACCTTTATCCAACTATCCAGCTTGTTGCTTTTGTAGAATTATGAATCTTGTCAAAATTGAAAATGTGGGACGATCGTTGTGGTACTCAAATGGCATGCTTGTCGCAGTTGCTTCTTTCAATCTTCTGATGGGTTCTCGATCCTAAAAGGAGTACCATATGATATAGAATTATTTTCAATTCTCAAGTCATATTCACATTCAACTTGAAAGCAAACTAATATGAATATATGTCGAAATGAGATGTGGATTGTGTTGGAATGATTGCAATGATTTTATGTATAGCATATTTTCTCGAATTTGTTTTGGATGATATCATATTACATACGACATTTTGAATTTTCTTGAAAGTTGTTTCTATCAAATTATATAATCAAGAATATATGGGAAATATATACTGACATCCCCTCCATCTTTCCATCTAAACATTTGGCACTGGAATATTTGCAATACGTTGATTGACCCACTCTACAATACACTCATCCTTCTCTTCATTTCCTTTATCCTTCTCAGCATTTATGTTCAAACTCCCCATCAAATTCTCAAGATCCTTCTTTTCCAACTCCTCACGACAATGCTTTGGCAAACTCTCCTTCAAAACAGTCCCACCATTCTCACTCAACACATTTTCCAAATCAACAAATTTGATTCGTTTCAAAATCTTACTATTGGAAACTAAACTCCCCAATTTAATCAAAGCATTCACCGACAACCGTACAGCCTTGGAAGCACCAACAATAAATATATTCTGCGGCCGCAACGGATACGCATTATGTGTCTTTTGCAATCTCTTTTCATTGCCCATTTTCACATCGGGTTTTTGATTGACATCAATGACGAATGTAATTCCATTCCGAAGTGTTGTTGCATCGGCATGAATGGCCATGTGATAACGTATGCCTGCGTATATACTATATGTTTCTTGTTGTAAATCATTTGGAATGGGATGTTTTCCATCAATCCAAAATATCTGCGTCGATCTTACATCTTTTCCTGCTTTGGAATAGGATTGTAGATATGTATCGGATTCTTTGGGTGGAGATGTTAGTTGAGAATCTTGAAAGGTGTCAATGCCCCATGGCTGGAGTACGTCAATCCATTGTAAATATTTAATGGCAGCTTCTTCTGGTCTGTTTTTATTGATGATGGTTGTGATTGCCAAATGTCGTAATGATATTTCTACTTCTTGAAATGGTTTGGATCGTTTGTGTTTGGTACAGAATGAAGAGGAGAGTAATAGGTTCTTGGCTTCTTTGATGGCTTGAAGTTCCTCGTCTGTGTAGACGATGGCTTCAGTAGGTTCAGATGAAGTATATGAAGTGTTGGTCATGCTGTAGATAATGTATTCAATGGTCTAGCTATTTCTTGAATTAGAGTTTTTCTATTTGTTCTTTGGTTGCGTCGTTGCGTCGTTCGTCTCATCCACCAAAATCACGTACGGCAGACCGTTGGAACCTCTAACTAAGCTAAATCCCTCAAAATCTGTCAAATAGCTAAATAAGTATAGCAAATGTCCTATAAAAATTATACTCACAAAACTTTAAAAAAAAGATGTTTTTGTTTATTCGTCTTCCAAATCATTATTACACTCAATTTTTAGCAAGCTTCTCTTTTCTATTGTTTCCTCTTTTTTAGCTTTTCTTCGTCTCTTTGCTTTTTCAGTTCTTGGGTCATCATCACTACGCTTTTTTCTTTTCAACTCATAAGTTTTCAATGCTTTTTTTACCTTCGGATGCTCATCACGTCGATCCCATTTGTTATGAAGGATTGCTTTTTTAAAGTAACTTGTTTCACATCTTGATTTACTTTCGTAGTTTGAAAAAATTTGGTGCGACCGCTCCATGAATGATTCCTCATATTCTTTCAACCCTCGGAATCTCCGAAGGTAGTCTCGAACAAGATGCTTTTCAATAGTATGAAATTTTGGAGTGCTTGGAAAGTTTCCTGCTCTCCATGCTTTACTGAAGTCTCTAACAGTGCTTTCGATATCTTGAAGGTCATCTTCCGATAGAGAGCCGGCGGGAGCCATACATTTGGCGTAGATGTCGTCCGCAAGACCAAGGCAAAAAGTTGCATATTTAAAAGCGATATCAATTTCGTCATCAGTCATAGGGCTGGTATCATCAATAGTTCTTTTTCGTCTGTTTTCAGCAGCCACTTCCTTCAAAAACGATTGCATCCTCATATAACTCGCGGACTTTGTCTTTGGAGCAAAACAACTTGTTCTCAAAGAATGTATCAGTATAACTTTTGACTTTGACAAACTGAGTTGTGGTTAGATTAGCATATTTAATCAAACCTCCAACATCAGCTGCGGACATTTTTTTCGGCTCTATCATTTTAAATTTTTTCTTAGCAATTGTTCGTATAGATTCTTCATTATCTTTGTCTTTGACTAGTGACTCCAAGAGCCAAGTAGTCCTTTCACAAGCAAGATCTTTTCGTTCTGAATCTGTTTTTGCTTTTGATGCTGGCACCATCCGGTCTGCTATATTTAAAATCTGAGTTTTTGATCCGCCTCTCCGATAACTTTCTTTTGATATTGGTTGCGTCAATGGTATAAGCACACGTTGCGAATCATTTGGGTTATTGAATCTTAATAGATCCAAATTCGGATACAATTCACTTGTTTTCACAAATGACTTTAATAATACTCTGATGAGATGGGGCACGAAAGGGATTCCAAACATTTCAATCGGTGCCTTTACATCCGGTGGAACATCCAACTCTTGCAGTTCTACGTCTGCTATACCAGCATTGCGATATTTGCTAAGCAGCTGTGACATAAGTTCTTTCCTTTTTGGGCTTTGTAGGTGTGCTTGCACTTGCGGTGCAGTTGTAATAAAAGTGAAGTCCATTTTATCTGGACTAACTTTATTACTACTACTTATTTTGCGCAATGAGGACCGAGTCACCCGAGGAGATTGAATCTCATCCTCCACATCCATATCCTCCACATCCGTGTCTTCTTCTTGCACTCCTTTTAAAGACGCCACCTTTACTGGACTGCTGGCACTTGATACTATTTGAGGGCTGCTATTAGCAGCATACTCCCTAATGCTTTTCTTAAGTCTATCGCTCCATTTTGTCCATTCTGCTTTTTTGTTTACACTTGGCGCTTTCATTCCTTTCTTCTGGTCGCTAGGCTTTTTGATCAACGGATTATCTTTACCACCTAAGCATAGAAACAAATGCCGCCTTTTACCACCATCATCCATGCACTGGGATTTGGATTCGTTGAATGACGTATTGTAGAGCTTTTCTTGCAACTTTTCATGATCATGTTCTATACAGTCTTTTTTCTTCCCAATTTTCTTCAATACACCTGCACAATTCAAGACTATATTCAAATCTTCCACTGTTTTCAATCCAATAGCATAAGCAAGACTATTCTTTTCCATTTCCGTTGTCTTCACAGCATAATACCACTTCTCGGTAGTAACGAACGTGTCGCATACCTTTCGAAAATCATTTATAACTCTGTCCATGTCGATTTCTCTTAGGACCCTTTTTTACTAGTGTCTACTGGTATCTTCAGGAATCTATATCTGAAAAAGGTCCTAAGAAATATTTCTAGTTATCGAGATAGGAGTTCCGAACTGGAGTCGATAGATGTAATTACATTCATTTCTCATTTAGTTCAACGGATGTTGTGTTCATTTTTTTGTTTTGGCGCGAACGCAAAAGGGTTCTGATTGTAGACGTTACTGGCAGTTATAGTATTATTTATACGTACTTACGGAGTTTCTACGACGTTCCAAATGTAGACCGATTCTGCCGTACGTGAATATGAAAGTCAGTGCGTTGAAGAAGGTCTCGTGTCTCATCTGACGTCATGCTCTCATTTTAGGCCTTTTTAAAGGTGTCAAGTAGTAGTCATTGGATTGACACAAAGAAACGAAAAAACATGCACCTCGAACTATCTTGCATCTTGCTGAATATATACCAAAGCAACGTGATGATGGCCGAGTGGTTGCTTTGGTATTAAGCATATCTAACTTGTCCTCCTACACCTGCAATAAATAAAACGCAAAGAATTCAAGTATGCAAGTACCACCACCATTGCCGACACAAGCACCACCATTGCCTCCTGGATGGGTCCTTGCACAAGATCCTCAAGGCAGACCATACTACGCCAATCCTTCTACAGGCGAATCATCGTGGACTCCTGTTCTTCCTTCTGTAAATATGGTTCCTATACCAAGTATCCCTCCCCCTCCTCCTATGAAGCAACCTACATTTACTCCATCATTGAATGCATCGGGTTTAGTGGTCCCTTCAGCCAAAGCATTATTGGCAAAACATGAATCTCAAAGTAATGTTCCAATAGAATTGACATTGACGGGAGGAATGATTGCCGATCTCGTTTCCATTCAAAAGGAAAAGGAAGGAAAGGAAGTTTATCAGGAGATTGATGTTGAGAAAATGTCACCTACGAGTTATATTGAGCCAATGGTCGAAAGTCGATTGGAAGCGAGGATGCTTGGTTTAAAAGATGCTTTGCGGAAGATACAGTAATGAATAGAGAAAAGTCTATTCGGTTGATGGGATTTGTAAATGATGTGTTCTTTGCGAAAGATTAATGAATATTATCAAAATATATTCTAAAAAATGTACATTAAGCAACAATTTGTGCAGCTTAAAGCAACCGAGGGGGATCAGTACTACCAACCTAGATTTCTGCAAGCAAGACCAGCGGATACAGATGGAAGATGTTTTCGTCTTGGAAATTCCTATTCCTGAAATAAGCAGCGCAAAAACTCAGCCTTTCTATTTCAAGTTAGAACAGAATTTGATAAAAGTGTCGATGGAGATGAAAAGGAGAAAGTAAAAGAAGCCACCTTGTTGTTGTACTTACTACTTGAACATAGAAAGTTACCAAGGTTGATCAGTCTTACTCTTGTTCGATATTTTCATTCAAATGAGATGAACAAATATGTAATATAAAAATGTGCTCATGATGGAAAACAAAAAGAGATTGTTATTATGAAACGTATGATACTCAACACTATCCCTATGCTGCACTTTTATCTGGAGCTGCTCCTACAACAAATTCTGGCTCCTCGTTTTTCAATGGCACTGGGTACGCAGTTTGATCTTGATTTTGTGTAGGTGAATATGTATTCTGTTCCATACTCTGCTTCGCTTGATAGTCTTTCCACCACTTATAGAGTAAAAGTACTGCAACAATTGCACAGCCCACACCAAGAACAATCTTGCCATAGTTCACAACAGTTTTACAATTGCCACCTCTGCATGAACAATTCCAAGACCATTTACACCCGGTCATGTCACAATCACCTCCATCGCAATGGCAGCTATCCGTGCATCTTGATAAGTCGCAACCTCCTCTGCCGCAATAACAGCGACGGTTGCATCTAGAAGTATCTTGGCAGTAGAAAGCTAGAATTTCAAAATGGGTGAGACTATAGAATCATACATGGTATTTACAAGAAATCAAGAGTTCTTACCATTACACGCACAATCAGAATTCGTATAACATGGCGTTAACCAGTCAGGAGTATCTACATAGTCTTCCTCTTCTGTGGTGTTTGCTATGCGTGAAAATAAAACATTTGGTGAGTCAACAAATAATCCAAAAGCACTTTATCGAGAATCGAAACAAGAGCTCGATCTTCACTTTCTTACCGGCAGTGACAAAGCCTGTTGGGCAAAGAAAAGGAACAGAAAAGAGAAAGAATTTGATTAGGAAGAGAATGCTTGGACAACGATCGATATCAAATAGGCAACATACCTCCAGTACTGAGTCTAGAGAACATTGCAAAAAGAAAAAAGATATGGTAGAACGCAGCTAGCTTCATTTTGGAGAAAGGCAATAAATATAATATCTATGTACTAGAAGCAAATATTGATCTGATTCGAAATGGAGTTGATTTCTGTGTTTATTAGCTTCATTATGAAGTAGCCTTTTTTCGCCTTCTACATTCTAACCTCATTCGCAACAGTGCTTAGTCAAAACACAACAGTGCTTAAGTCAAAATTCAACAGTGCTTAGTCAAAACACAACATTACTTGAGAGTGCTAGGGTTTCTCTGAAGATATTTGTGTTTTGTCGGAGGATATAATAGTAAATCTGTATTCGAATTAGATTTCTTAGTACAAAATCTTCAGAGGGGTCCCGCAAAAGCAAGAGGGGCTTAAATGATCAATCAAAATAGCTCTTTTGACAGTTCGAAAAGATTTTTGTGCATATTATATTTTATATTTTAAAAATAAGGAAATAAAGATTGAAGTAAGTTTTACCTTTTATTATCGGTTTGTCAGGGAACCGATTCCTTACCCCGTTTATTTTTCCGTGCGTGTGTGTGTGTGTTCGTTCGTGTCACACTACTAACAGATGACCCCAACGGGGTGAAATGATTCGCTCCGTTCTATTGTTCGCGTCGCACTACTAACTGTTGACTCTAAATGGGCCGTGAAGATGATTCGTTCATTCTCACAATTAGTAACTACCTACTTGACATGATTGACGGATAGAAGGTCAGACTGTCTGCAAGTAAAGTAGACACTCTACCTAGGACCATTCTTCTATTGTACAGACATTCTAACACAGTGACGAGTAAGTGCTGTACCCAATGTGGGTCGTTTCATACAAAGGATTATGAGCCGTTCCATACAAAAAATCGTCATGCTAAGCTTGTACGTACGAGTACGTCATTTGTTTTGCAAAATAATTAGCTTTAAACATATCCACTTTAACTCTTCAATTACAGACTTTCTTAATTATGTAAGCCTTTTGGGCAATATAAATATTATTTCATTACCAGCAACATTCAAGTCTACCTCTTTCGTGACATATATTTCATACATATGAATTCGTAAGATTTCTTTGCATTATTTTCTTATAATGCTTTATTAATTAAAGGATGTGTCTATGGTGTAACTAAGCTTATAATGAAAGTATTATACTCAATTATCAAAGTGTGAGAATGAGAAAACACTACTCTTAGATTGATTTTTTCAAAAACATAGAGAAAAGAAAGGGAAAAGAAGGGTCTTTTGTACAAATTTGTATGAAACGCCCCTCATGGTCCTCATGGTGCTGTACCGTTTTACTTCTTACAAAATAGGTTGAACCTACTATGTACTATGGTTTACAATGTGGGTCGTTTCATACAAAGGATTATGAGCCGTTCCATACAAAAAATCGTCATACTAAGCTTGTACGTACGAGTACGTCATTTGTTTTGCAAAATAATTAGCTTTAAACATATCCACTTTAACTCTTCAATTACAGACTTTCTTAATTATGTAAGCCTTTCAGGCAATAAAAATATTATTTAATTACCAGCAACATTCAAGTCTACCTCTTTCGTGACATATATTTCATACATATGAATTCGTAAGATTTCTTTGCATTATTTTCTTATAATGCTTTATTAATTAAAGGATGTGTCTATGGTGTAACTAAGCTTATAATGAAAGTATTATACTCAATTATCAAAGTGTGAGAATGAGAAAACACTACTCTTAGATTGATTTTTTCAAAAACATAGAGAAAAGAAAGGGAAAAGAAGGGTCTTTTGTACAAATTTGTATGAAACGCCCCTCATGGTATCATTTACATTTAGTTTCGATAAGAAAAAATAAACAAACCGATTTCAACCTGACTTGTCAATAGACAGTATTTACACAAGCTAGAAGCTAGATAGACTTATTCGTTTCTAATGTAAAAATCTATATTATAAAGTTTAAAGTGTAGCAACTAAAATACAAGAATGTCAACATGAAGCATCAACCTATATCATTGCAAAAGCAATAGATGCAATGGTGATGGCAAAAACCATTACCTTGGAGACGACTGTAGAGGAACTGGACGATGCTGTACCTCCTTCACATACATCTTCTCCAGTATTTAAATGACCCACATCTTTACAGTCTAACTTCATGTCTTTCATAGAATCTTCAAATGCCTTGAAGACAGCCTTATAACCATCCACCACTGGTTTTGCTTCAAATTGGAAATTCATATTCTTGCTAATGCGTGTTGCTGCACTTGGATTTGCTGCGTCTATGTATGGTAACAATGCTCTGGAATAAATGTAACCTTCTGCCAAACTTGGAGCAGTAGTTCCTCTCGCTTCTACATGATTTTGAACAGCAGCGTTAAGAGTTGCTTGAATCAATGGGATTTTCATCAAATTCTCAATCGTATTTGCAAACTCCTTTACTAATTCGCATTGTTTGAATTTGAGTTCGTAACTTCCTGCAAATAGTGCTTCTTCAATCTTTTGATTGATCTTTGCTTCTCCTGTTGTGGAGTCACACGTATTAAATGTTTTACAGAGGGATGCAGCCAAACTATACAATAAATCACCATCGTCGTTTCCAGTGGATTGAGAAGAACCAATAATCATGGCTGCTCCTACATCCCACTGCTGCTTGGCAATTTCGAATCGTGCATCGTTTTCTTTACAGCCATCTGCTGCATCGTAGAGGTTTTGAAGAGCGCCAAACCATAGTACCTCGTACTTGAGAGCATTCACTACCATTGCTCTTCTTTGATCATCTGATGCACTTGATGTAGGTTCAATGAATTGGGTCCTGATAAGATCATCTACAACATCCATAGTGCTCGTACTAAAGTAGTCTTCAAAGAGTTTATACGATGGAACAACTTTGCGTCCAACAGTAACTGCTATGTTGCGAAGAGATAGAATCTTGTGATCTACCGTAGAGACTTCAGAATGCTTTCCAAATTTGTAGATTTTGAATGCAGCATCGTATGCACGTTGTTGCATCATGATATCAATGTATCTGATATCTACATCAAGATCTGAATGTTCTCTTACATCTGTACTTGGTGTGTATCCAGCGAGAGGTTTCAATGGAGATCTATCTACACAAGATGAACCTCCGTATTCTTTCAATTTTCCAATGTCACGACACTTTAAACCGAGGCAACTGTACGTACTCTGAATCTTTGTTACAATCTCGTCAACATCTGAAATTTCGTAAGAAGTATCTAATAACTTCTGACGGAGATATTCGAAGGTGTCTTTTTGACATGGAGCGAGCAAAGGGACAACTGCGTGAGCATAAATCTTTACTCTAGGTCTATCATTTCTTCGCAGGCTGTAGATTAAGTGCTGAATCAATGGGATTGTCATTTGAGATACAAGTTGTTCAATGGTATCTCCAAGAGTATCTGCTGAAACTTCACCATCAGCACATGCTCTACTAAAAGTGAGCTGCAATGCAGCTTCCTTGAAAAGTTTCAAGATATTCATGTTGGTTTTTGATTGGCCATTGATTTGCGGAAGATCAAACATTTCAGCTCCTTCTTCTGCTAAACGATACAGAAGGTAACCTGAAGACTTGCTTCCTGTTTCTTGTTCATCTCCGATCCAGTATGCGACAGCCTCATCTATGGAATGTACACCATCTTCATCAGTTGTGAAGCCACGAGTCGCGCAATTGTCCCATGCTTGATAAAGTTCATGCGCAATCCATCCCCAAATGTTCAAAGCAACTGCTGCTTCAGATGCAAGAACAGGGTTTGTTTTATCTAACACATTACCGCCACTATTTAAGAAAGATTCAACAATGGTGTGTCCGTATGCCGCAGCATCCTCAGTTCCCATCGCTTTGGCAAGAGTGTATTGATAGAGATTGTACACTTGCTCCTCGGCCATGAGTACGGAAGTGTTGTTACTAAAACTTGCAATAGTACGAGCACCCAAACTTTGAAATATGATCTGTCAGTCTTCTTCTACTTCTATAATTTTTCAAGCAAATAGTTTCCAAAGTACTTACATTTTTCCATTCTTATCCACGATCTCGCTATTCCATCCATTTTCATAGACGTTTCTAGCGCCGGCGATATCCTTTCTCTCTAGATGATGCTTCATATCTTTGATATCAATTCCAATCTTGGCTCTGTCATCTACATAAGTCCTGGTAATGTACAGACCGTCTGAAAGTTCAGTAGATTGCAATGGATCATAAGTATCGTCACCGCAAACGCTAAAGTAACTATTGTCATTGTATAATCCAATCTCCATACAATTTACACTCATATCAGCAACAACCAATTCAAATGCTTCAGCTACATCGATTGCTGCCTGAGTTGCATTGGAAGCCGAAGTAAAAGATGTCAAAATAGCCTGAATTACCTCATCAGCATCTGTATCAATTTTTTCTACATGAGGCAAGATAGCTTGCGCAAAAACATAGCCATCACCATTGATTGTCGTCGAGGCAGCATTTTCAATGGATCCTTGAATAAGTGGGATCATAATAGCTGGGAAAACTTTTTGCGCGAGCAAGAACTTCAAATTACCACATGAACCACCATTGATGAGATCTTGACCTGCTTTAAGAAGTGAAATGAGTCTTCCGTTGATGTTAGAATCTCCAGAAGTGCTACAGGTGCCAAAGTCATCGCAAAATTCTTTTGATAAACCGTAGAAGCTCACTCCATTCATTCTTTCGTCTCCACCCCACTGAGGTCCTTCCAAAGAGCCAATCAAAATTGCTGCACCTAGATCCCAGTTCTTAAATGCTTCTTCTTTGTTGCAGGTATTATCGGCTACAGTTTTGTAAAGATATCCAAAACCAGAAGGAGTCAATACCATTGTCTGAATGGCTCGTAAAATCATTTCCTTTCTATGGCTCATTAACTGAGGAGGTTCCATCTGGCCTTCAAGAGCTTTCTCGATGAATTTATCCGCATACAGAGCATCTTCATCGTGGTAATTCTTGAAATCTGTGAAGTAAGGGTTGTTATTTTTCCACTGGTTGTTCTCTGCAAGTTCATGCAAACTTGCTGTGTCAATACCATGAGGCAAATGCCCATGCCTATATAGTTGTAAAGCTCCTCCCCATGCTCCTTCATTCATAAGAGCTTTAAGCTTGAGTAGATCTCTGTCCATGCGAGAGACAGTACTAACATCTCGAATGCCAGTGAACCCAGCATAGGTATTTGAGATAAGTACGAAGTTATCACAAAGCAAATTTCCTTCCCCGTGAATATCCTCACATGTCACTGCAAAGCAATCGTAAGTCTTTTTGAACTCGACCATCAATTTATCAACATTCGCCACGTCCAGACCATTCTCTGTAATCTCATTACTCAAATAGTAATATTCTTGAGGTTTACATGTTGCCAACTGAGGTAAAGTGGCCAGTCCATACAAAATTGCATAAAAAGAACCCTTATCTGTTCTAGCACCAACCTCAAGTTGATGATAAAATGTTTGCACAAGTGGAATATTCATATATTTCATTATTTGACCCACGAGTCCACGGACTTCTGCTGCTTCGTCTGGCCCAGCATCACACTGAACAGCTGCTTCTTTTAAATCCTTGAAAAGTTCCATTATTTTTTGATTCGCAAGAGCTTCTCCAGTATCTTCATCAATGGTACCAAAGAGGCTTCCCGCCTTTTGCGCAAAATTATAGAGAAGGAAGCCGTCACTTTCACCTTTACTTTGAGTTACTCCCACGTAGTACGCAACAGCAGTATCTACTGCAATTCCAGCGTTCAAAGCAGCATTACTCTCGCTTGTCAGGCACTGACTTACAGATTCGTAGAGATGATGAACAACTTGCATCCAAATTGTCATTGAAATCAGGGTTTCATAAGCCAGATCTACTCCAGCTCCCGCTACAAGTGCGTCTCTGATAATTTTATGAGCATAGACATCAGCATAGGTTCCAGAAGTATCCCCAACCATTGAAAAAAGAGGATCATTTCTAAAAACGTTGCGATAGAAATTAAAGAATTGATCCTCAACCATATCCACCTTCATGTTTTCTGAAAGTTGCTTTAAACTCTTGTCAGAATGTACGACCTAAAGAGAGAATATTGCGTTAGAACCATACAAGAAACAAAAACTCAAGAATTTCTCACAAAGTAGCAACTCACTTTCTCATAAATATCCAATGCCTTGTTGTGTTCAATATCATGATGTCCACGCAAGTTCAAAAAGTCCCTCAAATCCAAAGCAATCTTTGCCTTCTTCAAGAATGCCGCTGGATTCGTAACTTGGTATCCATTGAGAATTTGAGGATTAACTTCATCACCTTTATCTTCTGTGGTTGGTGCAATAGTTGGTGATCTTGTCGGAGCTCTGCTTTGTCCAGGTACAGGGGCAGCAGTTGGAAATTCTGTAACACTCGAAGCCAATTCACAGAAAGTTTTTCCTTCTTCGAGGATTCCAAAAATGTCCACTCCCATTCTCTGACACTCCACACCAAAATCTGCAAAAGACAAAGCAATTACATGCCATACGGTCTCTGCGTTGAATTCTCCCTTTTCTTCAAGGCTATCACCAATAACATTCACATCGTTTTTCTGTCGAACTTGGATAAGAGGCAATGTCGCCTTTCCAAAAGCCCATGCAGAAGCAAAACTCTCAGTATTATCTGCACCAAGCAATTGACGCTGAGCAGTATGATACAAAAGACCTTGAAGAATTGGTGTGACTGAAATAGATTCCATGGATCGAAGCTTCTTCTTCAAACCTGCACAGTCATTCTTCTCAATTGCCTGTCTACCAAGCTCAATATATTCCATCATCAAGTCATGAGCAGTTGGAGTTGAACTATCATTTTCATCACATCTGAAGTATCCACAATACTGCTTGCTAAGGCCATACCAACTCATTCCACGGTCACTACCAGTTTCAGATTCTTTCACATTAGCAGCTTCGATAGATCCAACAAGAACAGCAACTCCCTTATCCCAAAACTCTTCAGCTAGGTCTTGATCTTCATTACAAACATCAACTGCAGCAAAGAAAGATCTCATGGCATAATGAGGCAACACAATAGTTTTCATCAAGGTAGGAACCGAATACGTAGCATCTTCAGGACTCAAGAAGGCCATTTCGGTCAAAGCATGAGCATAGACTTGATTATCATCATAGAATTCTTCATACATGTTGTAGATTCTCTTCTCATCGTTATTGGTATAGTCAATATCCTTGTGCTTTGCAAAATCCTGGAGAGCAAAAAATTTATTGTCATCTCCCATGACATTTTTTCCAAGATAGTATAGTTCTTTGGCAGAATGATCATTGCGTTCAAGTAAAAGAATGGAAAGTTGAGAAACATCTCGATCAACTTTTGCAAGCTATGGAGGTTAACACGTTTCCATGAGGTAAGTTCCAAGTTTCATAAATAAAAAGTACAAAACCCTCTCCAAGTCATTACACTTACATTTCTCACATCACTCTTTGGAATGTATCCAGCATAATCCATCAAGGATTTATCCATGTCTTCATCATCACATTTGATTCCAAGCGCATGTGTTCCAATTTGCGAACAAGTAACACCAAGACAAGAATACATGTTTTGAACTTGTTCCAAGAATCCCACCAAATCATCATTTTTATATTCATTGGCACTCAGCAAACCAATGTCTTGAATCAAGATATCAAAATAATCCATGTTACAAGACCTCAATTGTGGCATCAAAGCCAACAAATACAATTCAATCACTTTATGATCCGCATTCGTAGCAATGTAATGAACAAGATTTTGAATCAATGGCGTATTCATAATTCCTACAATTTCCTGAAAGATCTCATAAAGCTGAATATATCCCACATCGGTAGCGTCCGTCCCACCGGTACACTTATCCGCATCAATGACCGCCTTCATCTCATTCAACTTTTTCAAAAACTGTGTATTCACCTGAGCCTCACCATGATCCTGATTGAAATGAATCGCAACCCTTTCAGCCAAATTATACAACATGGTTCCACGAGTATTATCACCATAATTCTGCAATCTTCCAATCCAAAGCGCAGCCGCTTCATCTAAATTAAGCTTGAGGAAGTTTTTATGATAGGTCTGTACTTCGATATTCACAGCACAACTCTCTACAGCATCATAGAGTGCTCTATAAACTTCCATCCAGGCACCTAATATCAACACACCCTCTTTTTCAATTCCCTTGACGGGATCGGAATCTCCTTCAATATCGAATAAATCTGTGATGAGTGTGTCTGCATAATTGTGTACAAAGTTTCCATCGAATTGACCTTCATTTTCGGCATCGAGTTGTCCGATGGCGTTAAATGTGTTGATGTTGTAGTTTATGATTGGTTCCTTGACATTATGGCGATTTGATCTGACTCCTAATTTTTTGAGAGTGAGTCTATATAAGGGAGGTGTGAGTAGACCGCAGTAGTAGTAGTAGAAGTAAGTAAAAAAGTGATAAAAAAGGCACCCTATAAGTGTTCCCCTTTGAATTACTTACATGCCTTCGTTTTGATGAACGTGATCAGCGTCCAAATGTAAATTATTGATACCCTAATGAATAGTAATAGAAAGAGAAAGAGATAAGGAATCAGTGAGTCAATACCTTCATCTCTAGGAATCAGAAGCCACTTTAGAAAGTCTTATTTACCTTTTGATAGAGATTGAATCTCTCCTGTGTCTCATCGAATTCATACATCCATGCCAAATCAATTGCTAAATTTGCACTAAGAGAAGAAGTAGAAGTATTGATTACTATCTATCTCATAAAACATGGAGAGCATGCATCATCTCTTTTACTTACTGATTGGTAACATTAAAGGTCGTGACCCATCCATTCGGTTTGGGACCGGCTAGAGTCGTCTCTTGCAATTCAAACATATCATCAATACTACCACTGACAGCTGACAGTAGAGCTGATATTATTGCCAAGTTGCAATATTTCATTTTGATTTCAATATTGTATAGAAGTAACCAGTACTCTATTATAAATGGAGAGATGCAAAGAATGAATCGTATCAGAGATGTGATGCAGAAGTGTTCTTTCAAAAGTGATAAAAAGCATGGCTCGTATGTTTGGCAATGTAGAGGGGCTGTAGATGCGATGACAAAGCCAAATTTGTCGAGCACAGAGATATTTTATGTCGTATTTGAGTAGAATTTAGTGTGATTTGTGGCTGTTTTAGGCCTTTTATGTGTTTTATAACGATTGGATTCTGTGTTGTTGGCTTCTTTACCTAATCGATAGGGATAACATGAATGAGAGTGAGAAAGGGAAGTGCAAAAACAACAAGTTTTCATGAGTTATCTATGTAATGTGTAATGTATCAGCACCTCTAGCTTTCTCTAGTTCTACGACACTTCACGATGTTCAATCTCAAAGAAGCAGCATCGAAAAAGAAGAAAGGATCTTTCGGTCTCAATAAAAGATGCAAAAAATCTGTGTTTGGAAATGATTCTTCTTCCGACGAAGATGAAACTGGTCCTTCTTCTTCTACCAATAAGGCAACATCTCGACAGAATTTCAATAAAGATCTTTTAGCCGAACAGGCGGCACTTCGAAAACGAGCAGAAAAAGCCATGACTTCTTCTACAGATGTATACAATTATGATGAAGATTATGAATCCTTTTCAGCCGGTCATGCATTTGACAAAACGACACAACAAGAACCACAAGATGTGAGTGGTGAAAAACCGAAATCGAGGTATATTGAAAATTTATTGCAAAAAGCCAAGGAGCGGCAGTATGAACGTGAAATTGTATTGGAGCGGATAATAGCCAAAGAGCAAGCGGAAGAAGATTTAAGTGCGGATTATAGAGATAAAGAAAAGTTTGTTACGAAAAGTTATAAACGGAAATTGGAAGAACGGGAAGCGTGGTTGAAACAAGATGCTGAGAAGCAAAAGAGGGATGAAGAAAGAGATGTTAGTAAGCAGAATGCTGGTGTTGCCATGATGGGCTTTTATGGGAATCTTTCAAGAATTGGTGCTGGGCATGCTGGGGAGGAAGGGGTTCATACCGATGCTAATAGGGAAACGGATAGGAATGAAAAGAATAGAAATCGCAAAGATAACTCTGGTGATATTGGTGAAATAAATGATGCAACATACCAACCTGAAGTCGACAATACATCTAACTCAAGACAAGATGAATCCTTTGAGTCAAAGAAACATAGATCTACAAAAGAATCTTACCTTGACTCCAAGAACACAGAAGAAGTTGAGATTGAATATGAAATTGCTCATCAGTCTTTACGGGTTCAAACACTACAAAAGATTTTCAAAGCAAGAGATAGATACTTGAAACGGAAAGCTGATCGAGAAGAAGCTATTAGAAGTAATTAGGTTATTTAAGTTGTTTCTTTTCAGGTTTTATTGTTGACTGATCTTGAAAGTAAGAATAGGGCGGTATTGAAATATATATAGATGTCCATCATTCTATTCTATGCACAACTTTTCAACAAATAGAAGAGTTTGTTTTGAGAAGCATGCAAAAGAAGAGCAGCAATGATAGTGCGGATTCATCTACGAATTGATTATTTATTCCAAAGGAAGCGATACTGATGTGAAAACATTCTTGACTATGAACATATATCCAAACGATTGATGTTATCAATTATTCTCTAGCAAGATCGATTTTATCGGAAAGCAATAAATTCTACTTTTCGCAATTTGTAGTCTCAACTATCATCTGACAATATAAGAAAAAAGCACTTGAGCTAGGAAAGGTAGGCCTTCTTGTAGGTGCACAGTCTACCATCTCTGTTTCGTCTCTTGCCAAAGAAATTTTGATACAGTCGATTCTTCTTCTAATTCTTCTGTACCATTTATTTCTCATTGAGTCGAATAAGGAATCTACGATAAGCCTAGTCCATTTGCCGCACATTGAACCACTTCTTCATGGCAGAATCCTTAGTCCTACGTTGAGTCGTCTTCCTAATTGGTGTAAGCCATGATGTGCTGATAATATATGTATACTATATGGATATGGAATCCTTCATTGCATTTTGATGCTAGCCTTGCTTTCTTCTTCTCATCAAGTTCTGTTAGTTCTTGATATTCATTCTAGCTTGTTATTACTTTCAATCAATCAATCAATCCCGAGGGAGCATCAAAGACAGCCAAGTTGTTACAAAAGTCTTGAAGTTCCTATTTCTCTTTCCATATTCTTCTACATACTGGCTGTAAGCAAGGTATGATTTCCGATCTCGGAACTTGCTTCTTCATGAAAAATATCTGTAGTACATCTTCTCCGATAGCAGAAACTGTTCCAACGTTATGCTTTATTGATCAACACATCCATCAACACTCATCATTCTTGTGCATTGTCTTCGGAGATGTTAGAAGAAGTGGAAGATAAAAGAAGATTCTTCACTTCCTCTAATTTTTTCTTCGGTACAGATTTTCGTGTAAAGTCACTGTGCTAGGCTGTACTCAGTCCAGTGAACCAGCCACTTTTTGGCTGCTCCCCAGCATTCATTGTTTGAACATTCTTCTCAAAACTTGTTCAAATATAGTTTTGTACACATCATCGTATATTAAAAGTAAGTTCATCGCTGCTACATTGCATTGCTCTATGACGAAACACATGGAACAGCCAGCCTAAATAGCTAGCCAAGATGCGACGACATGTGTTGTCGCACAATCACAGCAGTCGCCATGAGAAATAATTCGTTTCCGTACTGACTCTTTTTCCTATTTATAGTTTTGTTTCATAATGAAGGTTCTCTCAGTATTACTTCTATTCCTTGGTGCAATATCAACGCTAGTTCTATCAGAAAAGGTAGTTGTGGTGGATTCTTCATCTGCTGTTTCGGAAATTTCTTTGGTAAGAGAGACGATCTATGAAGTGGCTTCATTTTGTCCCCTTCAATTTTAACGTTATTTTAACAGAAGACCCCGGACCGCTTGTTACAAATGAATCCGAATCCATCCATGCAACCCAGTTCTTTGCCCTCTTCAGAGCCTTCATCTATTCCTTCGAGCTTACCTAGCTATTTACCGTCAGACTTACCCAGCTTTGTTCCATCAAGCTCACCAAGCTCTTCTTCAATACCGTCATCTTATCCAAGTCAGTTTCCATCTGCGGAACCATCTTTATCAATGATACCCTCAGATACTCCTTCAGAGATTCCATCAACAGTACCTTCTTCCACTCCATCGGACATGCCTTCCAAAACTCCCTCACTAAATCCATCTTCGGAACCAAGTCTTGAGCCAAGCACTGTGCCAAGCGACATGCCATCAAGCTCACCAAGCTCTTCTTCAATACCGTCATCTCAACCGTCAATGATTCCGTCATCTGAACCTTCATTGTCGTCTAGCCCATCAGATGCTCCATCAGATATTCCATCGACAGTACCATCTTCATCTCCATCAGACATACCTTCCGATACTCCCTCATCACACCCATCATCTCTTCCTTCAGATATTCCATCGGATAATCCTTCCACTTCCTCTGAGCCGTCTAATATTCCTTCGGTAAGCCCTTCTTCAGAGCCGTCACTCATTCCAAGTTCCGAACCAAGTTTAATGCCTTCCTCCAAACCAAGTTTCAAACCATCAGAATCAAGTGCTCCATCTGATATTCCTTCAACAAGTCCATCTTGTTCTGTGGCTCCAAGTGACAGCCCTTCCTTTTCTCCATCTGTAAGCTCATCTCCGACAATGATCACTTTGTCTCCTACAAATGAAAAGAGTATCAAATCAGGTAGTAAGAGCAACAAATCGGGGAAAGGAAGTAAGAGCAACAAATCGGGGAAAGGAAGTAAGAGCAACAAATCGGGGAAAGGAAGTAAGAGCAACAAGTCAGATAGTAAAAGCTACAAAAGCAATAAGAGTGTCAGAGGGTGTGGTAGTGGTAAAGGTAGCAGCAAAACTGCCACAACCAGGGACATTAACGATTTTGGGAAAGCATCCGTATCCAACAATGATGACTTTTCTTCAGCAACGCGGTTCACTATCGATGTTGGTATTTTGACTGTTCTTGCGTGTATACTCATTTTGTAATAATAATGCAACCGTAAACTTTATTTGACATTATTGCATGGGCAAAATCCAGATGGCTAGTATTCAAGAATAATGATTTGTCGTAATTGAAATACTGTTTAGTCATCGTATTCAATAAAATTTAAAGAAATGAAAATGTTATCAATTCCAATTTTCGTTTGTACATTTTCATATCTATTTTGAATAAAGGAAAGCCTAAACTCTCCAAGTAACTATCTATTGTTTTCATCATGTATGTGGCTTTTCAGAGAATTGTAATTGGCGATGTAGATACTACAGTAGATGAAGTAGTAATATGTCATATATTTTAGCGTCTGTAAAGTCCATCTAAGAAGAAACGATTGTTGTTAGCAAGCATTTGCGACTGATCATTTTTCATTTTACACAAAAAAATGCTCCAGGTGCAAGCTCAAGTAATAAGTCACCCAGGCTCCAATGGACGATCCAATTGAGCATACTACTGATATTGTTGAAGTGTATGTCACAGGAGGACTTTATTGTTCTGAGCAGATCGAAAAATTATGGGCTAGCATTTGGACTGCAATTTAAAAAACAAGACAAAACAAAAAAAGTATCACCTCCTCATCCTGAGCAGTAATTGCTATTAGATGCAAACCGTCTAAAACGTCGCATTGTTCACATAGAAGAGAGCCTAAAAATTTCATTCTTTACTTGCAACTTGCTTGCCTCTACAGTTGGAATGTATAAATGTGTATTGGATTTATTCTCCATGTTTTATTTACTTATAGTATGCTTATATTCTTTTATTCAATATCTTCTTTTATATACCTTTTTTCCAATACATTATTTTCCACATCACATGGGTCTATTATTCTTGAGCATGATGGTTGCTTTACGACACAATTTTATCAAATGTATACAGAGATCCTATATTGATACTACTTTATCCATGCTACTAAACTACTTGATTCTCAATTGTTCCACTGCAATAGCCTTCATTGCTTTCTTCAATTTAACTCCCAACTCTTGCGTAGCAGCATCAAGATCATCACCTGTATCCTTTTGTATTCCTTCAAAGACTTGATCAAACAGTTCATTCTCTACACCAATTTCAGCCATGACACCCTTTAGTCTCGTCAAAATCGGAGCAGCTTCACTACCACCTGCAGCCTGAGCAGCATTGAAATCATCAATACTCTTGAGTTTCTGCGCTTCACCAATCTGTTCACGTAAATCACACCCACCAAGAAATTGCTTCTGTTCATTTTCTTCCTTGACATTTGTACACTTCCCCGTCAAGCACCCCTTGATGGCTTGAAAATCTTCCCAATCATAAGCCTTTTTCTGCGGACAGCAACTCCAAAACTTTGCCGTTTCATGAAATACCGGAGGCGATGCATGATATGTACAATCTGGCGGTGGGGTACCCTTTACCCAACGATTTTTACATCCAAAATGTACACAAGCGACTGTATTCGCCAATTCTTGTTTCTTTTTTTCAATTTCAGCCTGTTGAATATCTTTGATTTGTTGTAATGTCTGACTTGCTCCATGACACATGTAGAGTGCATCTCGATCATCAATCACTTCCATAACGATTGCATCGGATGCGAGAGGAGTTAGGACTGCATCATTTTCAGATTTTGATTCTTCAGGTTGGACTTTATGTGCTAGATGAAGTGTTGCTGCGTCTAAAGGATTAGATTTGCCGAGTTCTGATGCATTGTAGGATTCTACTCCGAATTCGAGTAATTTATTGGTGGGTCCCGACTTCCACTTTTTAGGTAACGTGATTTTGAGCGATTTATGTAAGGACTTGTCCTGATTATCTTCGTAGTGCAGAAATACCTTCATTGTAGAGTAATATGCTATTGAATTTATATGTATTAGTGTTCAAATTAGAAGACAGATGAAGAGAAGTAGTGATGAAAGTAATATACAGTAGATATGCAGCAACAAAAATGAGGCGAGGAGTTCTGTGGCTGTCTGCGAAGAAAAGAGTTCTTTTCTCATCATCTTGGAGTTCAAAGAAGTAGAGGTTATGAGATTTCCGGAAATTTGGTCATTTTTTTGGGAATTTATTTCATTTTTTGGTTACTTTATGATGACGTCTCTCTCATGTCAATTGATAGTCATTGGGCAAATGTCATTTTAGAAATGTTTTGGCTACCTCGTCCTTTTTATAATCCACCATAAACTCATCAATCCTTGTTTTGTCTACATTAATCAAGATACAAACACCCGCAAACTCAACATCATCCCGATCAGGCATAGTTACTGGCATCAACGAATATTTTTGCATCATTTTTTCGGAAGGACGAGGGAAACATACCTGAAGAGAAAATAGAGGATGAATCATTTTCTCTTCACCGACAAGTTCCGACATTCTCTCGACAAAATAATCTGTATTGCGGATACAATGCGCTACGACATCTTTCAATCTACGAGCATCCGTATGACAATAAAGTCCACATAATGTATTATGAAAACTCAATACATTGAATCCAGATCGTGAACCAGATGGAGTTATATCGTGTAATCCAGTTAGATACTTGACTCCAACTTCTTGTTGATTAAAGCATTCTTCCAAGAATTCGCTGCATGCTAGTAGTACTCCACAGATGCAAACGCTGCCAAAGAATTTATGACCTGAAATGGCAATTGTTTTGACATTAAAGTCTCGGAAGTAGTTAATGTTGTCTCCAAAAGGTTTAATGATTGGAAGAATGGCACCAGTCAATGCTGCGTCCATGTGAACGGTAAAGATTCCTCCTCTGTTTGATACATGTTTGACTAATAGGCTATGTATGGCTGGTAAGTCATCTACCAATATAAAGATGTTAGGAAACTTGGTAAACAATTACTATAAAAAACATGCTTTGAGTAACTTACCTATTGCACCAGTCATTGTAGTTCCAATATTTACTTGCATCAAAATAGGTCGTTCAGGTTCAGACTCTGAAATACTGATCAGGGTTCGTTCTAATTCTTCACAATTCATAGATCCATCCGGTAGAGTTGAAATTAGACGTCCTTCAATGCACAACTGCTGACACGCTTTCGAAACGGAATAATGCGAAAGGTTGCTTGTGAGAATTATAGGGTCACGACCTCCACTTTTTCGTTTCAAATAATCGCGTTGCCACCATAGACCGCAGAAATTTCCTTCTGTTCCACCACTAGTCAAGAACCCTCTCATCTCATCATAGCTAATCTCATAAAGCTTTGCAAACATTCGAATGCAATCCATTTCCAATCCTCGGCTATTGAAATGTATATTATTGATTTTATCCTGAGGCCATCCCACATTATTAATGTAAACATCTGCCAAACTACCAGGCTCGATACCCAATACTTCACGTGGGATAATTCTATTTGCTCCATTGTTTAGTTCTACTTTTCGCTCAGACTGATCAAGAGAAATACTCAAATCGTCCAATTCTTGATCTATGTCTGCTATTCCATCGTCGTCAGTCTCTGGAGGAACAATCATGAATCTTCCACGTAATGTATCAAGAAGAGAAACAGGATAGCCAACCTTGCGATTGACAATGTCTCGAAGATAAATTGCATATGGAAGATATTGAACTTGATAGTAATTGTGTATTTTGAACATTTGCAAAACATCAGATATTGATTTTGCAACTGCATGTGCTCCTTGCGACATTAAACGATTTAATTCAATTTCATTCGAGCCGATACCAATCACACACATTCCACTACTGTGAGCCCTCGTAACTCCACGTGTCGAATCTTCTATAGCTATGCAAAGAAAATTGTAATCTTCAATTGCATCATGATTGGAGCATCCCTTAAACTGGCTAAAGCCTCCTTCTGGAGATTCTGCTACAATCTTGTTGTGTTTCTTCACTGCTTCTAAATATGGATTACCTTCTTTCTTGTCAGCATAAACATCAAATCGTGTCACAGATATTTCATTCTTTTGTAAGCCTGACACAAAGGATTTGTTTGAATCATAAAGACATGGGGCGATGAATACTGCAACCTCTCTCATATTTGTTTGTAGTTTTGTTTCTGTATTAATTATGGCTTCTTCATTATGTTTGTGCAGCAGTTTAGCCTTCATGCCTCCGCTATGAATTATTTGGAGTTCGGGAAGAATCTTTTGTTGGCATCAAAGTTTGACATACTTCCATTCTCAGAATTTGATAGGGTGACACCATTGAAGCCGTTTTCAGGTATAATTGATGATTTTTCTAAACGATCTATTATTCATCTACTAATACCGTACAAGGAGAATGAGACAATATCTATTAACTAGAAGCATTAGGAACTAACTCATTTAGTGATATATGTATTTTGTGCACAGTACCGTCGGTACACAGTCATGTCAATAGCTCAATTTTTGCCTTCCGCATTCCTCCATCTTTTTAAAATCCAACACATTCCGCTTGAGATTGTCAGAATGTCTCAGGACGATTTTTTTATAATAGCTCGTTTTTATATAACTTTGGTCCAACTTTATTTCTTTGCATAATTTCAATTGAGTTCATTTTACATCATTGTCTACTCTGAAAAGTATCATTTACATTTAGATAAACTAATAAAAATTAAGGTTATGATATATATCTTCAAATCATTCAAAGAAATACATTGGTATGTTTCAAATTGATCAAATGCCGAATCAATCGTGAATGGGTCGGGTTTCTATGTCACAGTAGGAACATAGGCCTTTTAAACGCGGCAGTATTCTAATGATGAGAAGCCTAAATGAAAACATATTTGAACTCATTACCATAGTTCCACTCTATAAAATTTCATTGAAGGTCATCTCTCTCATAATTAAACTTAAAACATGGATTGGTTAACACAATATGAGCCACCATCTCTATTATGGCAACAACGTGGACTGGTTGCTTTGATCACGGACGCTTACTACGAGGATCCTCAAGCAAGATCTGAAATAAACATTAATTTATTTTGTTCTCCAGAAGAAATGGTGAATGGCATCTGCCCATATGAATGTAAATGGTGCCTACAAGGATGTGACCCAAAACATTGCGGGACATGCGGCTCAGATAAGTATGGTCCTTGTAGAACGTTTGATGAGTCTAGTCCATACAGTTGGAAGAGCTGTTTTGATAACATTATCACTGATAGGAAAAGATGCTATTATAGATGTTTGAACTTTTGCAATGGTGATTTCAGTCATGCACCAAGCATGTCTCCATTCATTGAAACTGATGTTCCTTCATTAACGAAAAGTGATAGTCCATCGGATGCTCCATCAACATCAGAACCGACTTCAAGTCCTACACAAACACCTTCTCGTAGCAAATCAGATTCTCCGAGTATATCTCATCAGCCAACAGCTAGACCCACACACAAGTCCAGTCCCAGTCCTTCTACCACCCCAACAGCGAAGCAGCAAGAATCATCAGCAGTGGTAGCTTATAGTGCTGAGGGATATGCAGTATCATCCACCAAACCTAATATCAACTGTTTAGAAAATAGACAAGACAAGGACTATTTTCAAATCGCAGAAGCAGACACTGAAGCATTCTGTATCATTCCTCGATTTTCAACAAAGTCGAATTCAATCATTACAATTGGACCATGTCGACAAAATGAACCATCACATTACTGGAAAATAGATTCCGATGGAAAACTGAGAAACTTGGCTGACGAATCTCGATGCATGACCAAAATCACAAGAGGAAGACTACAACTAAGAGACTGCGAGAAAGCAAAAGCAAAGTCCAATGTGTTTTCCATCAATAAGTTGACAAAATATATGCATTTTGGATTAAATCCAAAGAAAATTGTCGTATGGTTCAAACGAGACAATGGTGAAAGATATGAAGTTATAGTTCCCAAACCAAAAAAGGATCCAAGGCAAAATAGTATACAAGACGAAAGCAAGTATACATGGGCTGTAGCTTCGTGTCAGTAGTGTTTTCACGCGTAGAATCAAAGTAAAAACAGTTTCAGTATATATAATCTATTTATATGTTTTACCTATATATTTGTTAAACAGCTCCATCAGCTCTCAAGTTTCCTTGTCTCATCAAAGAAGGTCTAGTATCACACTTTGGCAATGGAATATTTGGAATCAATCCTCGTTCCTGTTGCGCATAATTAAGATACTCAATCAACATATTTCCTTTATCCAAAGGTGCACAAAATACATATGGAAACATTTCTTCCGAGATCTGACAAGGAATATCTCCACATCTCATTTCTGCAAAGCTAAACAAACGCTCTTCAAATCCATATGCAACGGTAACTGCTAGCCATCCTCTCAAGTTACTAGTCACTTGCCATAGCATATCTGAAGCTTCTTGTTCATAGTAAGTTGCTACATCTTTCAGAGTAGTAGGTTCTTCACGAACCGCTCCAATCAAATTAAAGACAGCATCAAAAGCCGCTCTTTCCCACATGAGCCTTCTCCACTCTCTATAAAAGCCCGATTTACATTTGATACCAGCTTCTGTAAATCTTTGTTCAACAGCACCAGCCCATTTTCCACAAACAGCAGTCTCACCAGCAGTCTTGACTTCTCCATAACTATCCGAGCCAATGTTACAACTCAAATCTCTCGGTTTGCCAATATTAGTATCAGGAGTGGTAAAACTCCCACAGAGCAATTGAGTCATACTATCCCTTGCATATCCATAATCTTTCAAAATCGGTTCGATACATCCACACTGCGGTCCACCGCTAAGAAATACAAAATCTTCCCGTTTAGCTTTCCAATCATCTGGTAGAGTCTTGATAAACAGTTCAAGTTCGGTAGGTGGAATAGTGACATAAATGGGATAACTTTCTTTTCCATCGAGAGTAGGAGGTAGGGGTTCTGTAGGAAATAGCAATACGTCATTCTTTTTCGGGTTCATGGAAGTAATGGCGTCTCCGACTGTGTTACTGAGTGATGCATGATGTACCGATTTGACAATGACGGAAGCTGTATCTTCTTCCTTTTCAATTTCTTGTTTACCGGATGCGAGAAAATCTTGATATTCGCGAATGGCTTGCCCATTACTCCAGGTTGCTTCCAGAGGAGCGATTTTTGACAGGCCCTTTGCAGAAGGTGCGAGGAAAGCCTTTGCTGTGGATAAAAGGGGTAAGATGAGGAGTATCTTGTTCATAGTGATGAAATTGTGGAGTGTAATAGACTAGTTGATTGAAAAGATACACATTGACATCTCATCGATCAACCTTCATCTTTTCGTTCGTCAGTCGTCAGGCCCACCTACCTGATAGGGATACAAGATATCTTCGGGGAAATAGAGAGAATGCGGACTTATATAAAACGGTTACGTTAACTGTCACGACTGACATCATAAAAGGCCAATAAATAAATGAAAATAAGAGTAGACTAGTGAATATAACAAACAAGAATTCATAAAGACCAATAAGTAATGAACACAAAAAGAATTATTCTTTTCATCTACTCACAAAATCTCCAACTCTAAATTGTAGCTTGTAATTCAAAAAGCCAAAAGCATTCGAATTCGCCCTACAACAAAACACACGAAAACGGAACAAACATCATATTCATATTCCATGGGAAACAATACAAGAGATTGTGAGGATCAGTCCGCCAAAGACAATACTATCATCAAAGAAGATCCAGAACTTACTAATGTTAAAAATACCGCTCGATCCAATCTCGTATTCAACACCACCAAACGAAATGTATCCGACTACTACACAGTCGTTCGAATGCTAGGTGAAGGCTCGATGGGATCAGTGGCATGTGTACGTAAAAAGTACAATGCAGTAGGTGGCTCAGCATACACTGTCAAAAAGAAAAACTGGTTCGGTGGTAAATCTATCGTGCGAAAGAGTATCCCAATGGATGTACTCTATGATTCCTATTACAAATCGTACGCTTTGAAAAGTATCATTCTGAGCAGAGTATCAAATGACATGATTGAAGAATTACGAAATGAGATTCGTATCCTCCAAAGTTTGGATCATCCCAATATTGTCAAAGCTTATGAAGTCTACGAGTCCAAAGTGAATCTATATGTTGTTTTGCAACATTGTTCCGGAGGGAATTTATACACTAGAGTGCCTTATAGTGAAAAGGACTCGGCGAATATTGTCAGCAAACTCGTGAGTGCTGTGGCTTATATGCATGCACATAATGTTTGTCATCGAGATATCAGGTTTGAAAATATCATGTTTGAAAGTAAATCTGACGATTCGGAGATTAAATTGATTGATTTTGGATTGAGCAAGGTGTATAGCCCAGACAAGAAATACAGGAGTCCAACAAGCATTGATACAATGGTGAGTAGCTATTTGTAAATTTGAGAGGGAAAGAATGGAGAAAAATGGTCACCTCCTTTTACATGAAATACATTTACTAATTGATTTGATTGGTGTTCCATTTTGTACAGGCACCCCAAGTTTTACGTGGAGTCTTAACATCTCCAGCAGACAATTGGAGCATCGGAGTAGTGACCTTCATGCTACTATCATCTACAAAACCATTCTATGGAAAGAAATACAAGAGTGTCGCGAATAAAATCGTAGAAGGAGAATATAGCTTCCATTCCAAAGCATGGAAAACACTATCACAAGAATCCAAAGATTTCGTAACGGCGTTACTTGAAGTCGATTCTAAGAAACGCATGACTGCAAGAAGTGCCTTAGCGCATCCTTGGCTGAAGAATCAATCTATATTAAGTGATCATCTACCAACCAAGGAAACCATGGAAAGTGTAAAAGAATCCATCCAAAACTATGCTTCTACTGGTGAATTTAAAAAGATGGCATTGATGGTAATTGCACATCAATCAAGTACACGTGATATATCTGAACTACGCAGAGTATTTGCTGCGTATGATACTGCCAATGATGGAACAATCACGTATGAAGAATTTTACCAAGCCCTCAAGAATGTGAACAGCAATTATACCGATGGAGAAATTGAAGAGTTGTTCAAAAGTGTTGATACTGGGAATGACAATAAGATTTATTATCTGGAGTTTCTAGCTGCAACTTTGGAAGCAAGAGGTAGAATCACCGAAGAGAGGTTGGCAGATGCTTTTGATCGAATGGATAGTGATGACAGTGGATCCATATCTCGTGAAAATTTAAAAGAATTGTTGGGTGGTGAATACTCGGATGAGAATATCGACGTTTTTTTGGATGAAGTAGATATAGATGGAGATGGGTGTATCTCTTTTGAAGAATTTTTGACATGTTTCCAAGAAGATCAAAGAAAACAAGTTAGGAAAATCAGACCAGACGTTGTTGACAGTTTCGTCTGAAGATTAGGATTCTTTGCATGAGTTTGCATGATATATAGTAGGAAAACATGTATGTTTGACGTGTAAATTTAAATTGATAAAAAATGTTTCGATTGGAAATTTTTGTAATTTAGAAATAGACAAGATATTTTTCGGGGAAATAGAGAGAGAATGCGGATTAATTATTCGTAAACACATAAGCCCCTCTAGGCCATTTGAATACCGGTGTGATCCTCACTCATAATTTGACAAGATCGAACTCCAAGAAAAAGAAGCCTTCATGTCATACCATTACTACCTCTTTTATATAAACTAAAAACAAGATAATTCACTATCAAGACTCACATTGTAAATCACAGAAGCACTAGAACTATCTTCGAAGGAATAGAATCAGGAAGCACCTGTATTAGTTAAATAATATCAGTCAAGAATCTAGCAGCTATCATGTTGAGGCACCGACCTATAAGTAATGAAAACAGAAAAGAATTCTCCATTCCCTCTGCTCAACGGTCGATGAAGAATGAAGAATTAGAAAATGCTAGATCTTCAGCAGAGCTAGTTCATATAGCACATACCGAGGCAAGAACTTCATCAAGGATGAGGATACTACAAAGTAACATTGCAGAAGGAGATACAACCGGAACGAACTTTACTAAAGAAGTGTCAGAACCAAATGTTCCTCCTTCGCCACCAATGCCGCCTCCTCTTGAGCCTGTTACGGTTGAGATACCTTTGCCGCCCTCTCTAAATGAAACTATTGTCGTTTTACCTCCACCTATCATATACTACGAACCTCCGCCAGAACAACCAAAGTCTGAGCCTTATATATCTGGACCAATTGTAAATACACCACCTATACCAGAAGAGTTTGTTCCGCCTCTTCCGGCACAGAACTTTACTGCAGAGACTGGTACGTTGTTTCCAGCGTATAAGGCACCCAAGACCTATCTCACTCGAAACAATACAAGAACACTGGCATCGGTGCAAATGACTTCATCCATCATATCACTCATTGCAACCATCACTTTGATCACCATGATTGCAAGATCACATGCAAAACTTACATCTGTATTTCATAGATTACTTTTGGGACTCTGTATTGCGGATCTAATATCAAGCTTTACCTTATCTCTATCTACAGCACCTATTCCATCCGAAGCGAGTAGTTATATATGGAATGCATCGGGATCTATTGCGACATGTACAGCTCAAGGTTTCTTTGCTTTTGTAGGTTTGACCGCTGCACCATTTTACAATTGTTCTCTGTGCTTTTATTATCTATTCGTCATTACAAAAAATAAAAAGGATGAATACATTCGTAAAAAGGTAGAGCCGTGGCTTCACGCTCTTCCGATTGTGATTTCATTGACAGGAGCCATCATCATTGCTTCCAAGGAAGCGTTTAATATCGGGACAAGCTTTTGTTGGGTTGGAAGTGATCCACCTGGTTGTTTTGATGATCCAGGAGTGGAATGTACTCGAGGAAACGATGCCAAAACCTTGTATTTGATATTTGCAACCGGTCCATATATTGCTCTTCCCATTGTGATTGTTCTTACCATGGCACTCATGTATAGAACCGCAAAGGAAAATGAAAAGAAAATGTCTGGATATGGTATTCATACCTTGCGGTTGAGGGCGACAATTGCCAATGGTGATCAGAGGCAAGAGACAGATGAAAGTAGTACGTCATCCTCGGAAAGAAGAAGATTCAGTTCTATTCGACAGAGTTTTCAAAAGTTTCGATCTTCTCTTCATTTTTGTAGAAAAGATGATTCTATTGCACTTACTACAAGATCAAACAAATTGAATAAACAAAGCAAGGCAGTCATTCAAAAAGCATGGGCATATTCGCTTGCGTTCTTTGCTACTTACTTCTTCCCTTTGCTTTTGAGTATCTTTGACTTTACTGGTAGAGATGACAATCTTACTCTGAATCTATTGGCGAGAATCTTTTATCCTTTGCAAGGTCTATTCAATTTCATGGTATTCATCTATCCAAGGATCATAAGTGCAAGACAACGGGATAAGTCGTTGACATTTGGTAGAGCATTTATTCATGCTATCCAATCTCGTGGACAACTTCCAAGAGGAGCTGGGAAAATTGTATCTCGACGCAGAATGGAAAAGAAGAGTCCACCTACAAATTTGTCAAAGTCATTCCCAGTTCGTGTCGAAGATGGTGGGATGGAAAGAGTGTAAAGTAATACAGTGATTGATTCATAACTAGCTTAGTTCTCGTAATTGGATATCTTCTTCAAAAGTGAACTCGTTTACAAAGACGTCATCTTCATCTAGTACATTTACTCTTTGCCTTCCCGATTTTCGCCTCCTTACCCATTTCCCAATTTTATGCGTAAAGAATCCGAAGGCAGCAATTGCAACAAGGATGATTACGATTGTATGCCTCGAAGGAAATTCATTTCCATTGCCATAAGTATTATCGTTAGTGTACTTGTCGTCATGGGTGATTCTTTCTTCTTCGACAAAGTCGTCGTTGTCATTTGGATCTCCGCCGTCTTGACTACTAGGATCTTCTCTAGGTTCAGGAACAAGGGTATCAGGGCTTGCAAATCGATCCGATAGATACTCCACACTGACTTCATCGTCATCAGTGATGACCAAGGTCAATGGTATCGAGTACCAGTCTAATTGACCTTGGATTACTTTGCCTATTTAAATGACGAAAGATTGCTGAGTTGTAAAGATACTCATTCATTTCTGAAACCATTACTCTCTTTCTATGCTTACCTGCACTTTCATGATACCAATCTTCATTTGTTCTTGCATTCACAACATGACTTTGAACAGGTACAATTGGCCTTGCTCCATCTGGGACATTCTTCCATTCTTGATCGACCCTTGCTGTTGCAAAGACTGCAATGCGATCACCCACATCAAAGCTAGAAGTATCAATTTTGGCAGTAAATACTGGGTACTTTTCTCCATCATTTTCAATAAAGTCAACATTTGTTTGTTCCCAGCCATGTTTCCATCGTGTCACTCCATGTTTCGCTTCTTTTTCTTGAAAGGATTGACCAAGATCTCCATCCAATGGTTGCAAGGAACAACTCATATCGTTTGGAACATTTTCCCATTTCGTATACAAGATTGTAGTGTAATCTACAGTAAATGATCCTCCCACAGTCCATGCAATGTCAACATTGCCTAAATTCTTGGATACCTTGACTGCTTTAGTTGCTTCACATTCTCGTGCATTTCGAGGCATGAGAGGTACAATATCATCTTGAAGTTTCACATTATTCACTCCCCAAATGGATACATATGGCTGTACAAATTCAATCGCGGCCAAACCAAGACGAATATTTCTTGCTACATGACCATTATTTTCAAAGGATACATGCTGATTCAATAATCCTTTCGTAGAACCTAAGTGATGCCTTGGAATTTTATCATTGGAAGTTTCAATCAACATGTTAAATGTTCGTAGAGTACTTTCATTGTACTGTGTCTTGTTCTCAGGATATCCTCCATAACTCGTTGGTGTACAGGACTTCACTTTCTCTACATCCCAACTTCCAGCATAAGCCCAATCTTCCATCCCTCCATGAACAGCATAGACAAGATCATTCATGGTACCAGTTTCATAAGCTTTGGTAGTTTCAAACGCCCCTGCAAAAGCACTATATCCTGTTGCAATTTCATATTGTGAAATATGATCAGGACTAATATTCCCACTTGATAAATAAGGATACGCACCCCATTCATACCCAATCACTTCTGTACCTCCATGATAAGTCAAAGACATTTGAAACAAATGTGTCTGAAACAATTCATTAATCGTCCGTCCAGCAATCGTCTGCATACACTCTTGAGGCTTTTGATCAAATGGAAAATCACGATTCGGATCAATTTTATCTTCCTCTCGTTTATTCCGATCATATCCCAATGCATTGGTCATGGGAGTAGCGACGATCCTTCTTGTAGAAACTAATCGTGCCAACCATTTTCGTTGTGAATCTGTAATACCTTCATTTAATAAATCTTGACGACAGGATCTAGCTTGTTGAATTTGCAATAACCATTCTGACCCTTGTGGAGAATTGCCATTGGTAGGAGTAGGTATATTTGGTAATGATTCACATTGGGCAGCAGCTAGTAATAGTTTGAGTATTTCAAGTACAGCTGTAGGTCCTACCCTTTCATTACCATGAAGTGCCCCTGAAAGAAATACTTCGGGTACTCTAGAAGTTTGTGGAGAGGCAGGAGGATAGGCTACTGGGTCTAATATTGTCATGATGTAATTTGGACATCCTGGTGCTTCATTTAATGGAAAGCCTTGACAATCATTTGTAGTGCCGGCTTGAGGCAGTCCAAATAGTTTTTGCGATGTGGTGAGTGTTGCAAATGTTGGATATTGTTGAGAGAGATTGAAGAGTTCATTTGCAATTTCTGACGATGATAGAATTTTAAAGTCACGAAAAGCACTGGAAAGAGAGATGCAAGAAGAGAGGAACAGGAAGAAGGATAGCTGCATGATTGCTTGGCTGTTTGTGTTCTTTCTTTGTGTCGTTAGTGATGAAATATTCTTTAGATGTGTCTTGGCGATCTATGAGAGCTGATCCTTTCCAAGCTGGTCAAATAAGAGCAGCTTATTTTATATAGCTTGCTATTAGCTTGATACAAGGCTTGTAACTTGCAGAATAGGTGGGTCACTGCAGTTGTTTCAAGTGAAATATTGTTCTTTCAATTTGTTGTTGTTTTTCGGTCGTTTTTGCACATGAGAGAGAGGTCGGTCATAGGAGGTCGGTCGTTTTTGCATGAAGGTCGGTCATTCAAATGATACCAAAGATATACGTACTATGAGAAGAAACAGCATTCTAACCGTCATTCAAGCACTCATTACTTTAAAAATCAATTTTACAAACCATTGAAAAAGAACATGAACTCATTGTTTTGGTTCTCATAAATTTGAATTCAAAATATTCATGAAGATTTCATATTATATTATAAGTAGCCTTACATAGGAGACCGACATTCACATCAAGCAATGTAATGAAGTAATAGTCAAAAGGTAAATTAGAAGTTCTTGTTACCTATTATTTCTATTATATTGAATTGATGTAACATCTAAGGTACATAATAACACACGGAGTAAAGTACAACATAGTTTCAAAATTTGTACTCAAAATTTATTCAGCAATCTCTGACAAAAAAGGATAGCTTCGTCTTCTCTTAGGTGCGCCCGCACCAAGAAGAAGACTGCTTCGGCCATCTTCTCCTTCACTCAAAGTACTATCCATTCGTTCCAACAATGCATCGCCATACATGGATCCCAAATCACTTTCACTTGCGGAACGTGTTCTAGCTCTTGCTCTTAGTCCTTCTCCTTCGTTAGATTCAAATAGTAATTCTCGTTCATTCACAGCTGTAGAAGTTAAAATGGAGTCGTAATCTCCCATAAATAACAATACAATGAATGATAGAAGGAAGTAAACGCCAAACGAACCAATGCCAATGCGAATATTCACTCCATTCTCATTCATAAGTGTGAATAAAAGAGGCGGTAGCCATACCAATACTTGCGAGGCAAAGACGTATAGTCCAGCCATTTCACCTTCAATTCCTTTGGGAATGAGACTGCATAGTAGAGTTTTATCCGATGGTTCCTTCCAGCCCATTAGCAATCCCATAATTGCTGCAATGATGTAAAGACGAGTCTCTTGACCTTGCTTGTATACTAAAAGTGATAATGCTGGACCAAGCATTGAAAAGAGTAGCATGCATACTTTCAATGAAATGAGTGGATCGTACTTGTCCATGATTGTAAGTGAAAGTTTGTTTCCAGGAATGGCACTATTGGTAGAAAGGATGAGTATATATTAGATTTTGAGATATAATAGCAAAAGGTGTACCATTACAGATACTTACAAAAACAAAACAATCAATGATGTAATCCCAATATTTGTAGAAGTAATTTGAATTTGTTCATTCAAATAAGAAATGACAGCCGCAGCAAAAGAAACAAGCGCCGAAGAGGAGATTGCACGAAAGCACAGAAACCATCTGACTTCTTTCCTCTGTTTGAATGCTTTGACAAATGTCACTTTTAGAGATCTGAGTCCGCTTGTTACAAAACTGCATTTACTATTGTTTGACGCTGAGGATGGTTTCACATGTGCTGCTTTACGCGGCCCTATCATTTTCGTCCATGTTAGACCATAGATGAGTAATTGTGGTACAAATGCTAGAAATAATGCGATCCGCGCCGATTCTAACGCACTGGTAATGTTGAGAGAAACTGTTATCCCAGTCATGATGGCCAAGTAAACTACCACAGCGATTGAATTGAATACTATGTGTAGATGTATTAGATATGATTGAAAATACACGTCGAAAACATTTCATCAATTCATACTTTCAACTTACAATAAATCAAGGTGTTATATTTTGCCAAAAGATGTTTATCATCGGTCAACTCTGGATAATAAGCTATACTAACACAAGTATTTGTCGTCAGTAGAACAAGAGAAAGAAGCTGCAGCAATAAAAGAACGAACCAATGCGAAATGAATGCTTCGGCAAATGTTACTATTGTCACTCCTAGAGCAGTGAGACCTCCCACAAGTCGTCTTTTATTTGAGTAGTCCAAAAAGGCACCTAAAAGAGGCATAATCACAGCTGAACAAATGCCGAGTATCAATACAAATAGAGAGATCAATGATGACGGCTTGATGGTGCCATACACTTTTCTATCGCAGTTTGAATAGTCCTTGTCTCCATCAACATCTTCACATCCGGCTGCTTCATAGGCGAGTTGCACAGTGGCAGTAGATAGATACACTGATGTTGCTACAATAGCACAAGCTTCAGGTATTTTATTCAAAGCTAATCCTTTTGCTTCATTATTCTCATGAAAAGAAAAGAAATGTGTCAGTTTTGCACAAGAGCATTTCTTCTTTGCTTGTTCTTGCTGAAGGTTCTCATTATTTGCGTGGTCTATAGATGAATCTTGATCTTCTTCTCTGCTGAATTCTTCTATAGGTAGTGCTGCATTTAGGTTGCCAGTCTCAATATCAAATGTACCGGCAGTATTGTCATTTGCTGTATTCATTTCCATGATTTCTTGAGTTTTTAGTGATGGTCTATTTGATGTTTGTGTCTTTCCCAGCTCGTTTCTACGAGCAGATGTTTCAAAGAGAAGTGTTCTCAAGTGATCTCCTAGTGGGCGCAGATAGGCTGAGTAGATGAAACTATTGAATATAGTTCAGTCACTAAGTAATCTCATGCACGAATAAACTCTAGCGGTGTGGTGGCTGTGAATAATGAGAAACAAAATCTCCGGTCCAGAGATGTCTGCCTTCAAGATGTCAGTGATACACGTCATCAGAGTGTCAATGGAAAAAGTGCGTCATTTTGTCATTTTGCTGAAGGCCAGTCTCAATATCAAATGTACCGGCAGTATTGTCATTTGCTGTATTCATTTCCATGATTTCTTGAGTTTTTAGTGATGGTCTATTTGATGTTTGTGTCTTTCCCAGCTCGTTTCTACGAGCAGATGTTTCAAAGAGAAGTGTTCTCAAGTGATCTCCTAGTGGGCGCAGATAGGCTGAGTAGATGAAACTATTGAATATAGTTCAGTCACTAAGTAAAATCTTATGCACGAATAAACTCTAGCGGTGTGGTGGCTGTGAATAATGAGAAACAAATTCTCCGGTCGCCAGAGATGTCTGCCTTCAAGATGTCAGTGATACACGTCATCAGAGTGTCAATGGAAAAAGTGCGTCATTTTATCATTTTGATTTTGGCGCGCTTTTCAGGCTTCTCATATCTTCCTCTTCCGAAAAGAATACAAGAATACGATAGTGCTTATGATGTGCTGCTGATAAAGATACATTCAAGCAATCATAGATAGCTTCGTTCAATCTATATGTATAATATAAAGTGATGACAGATAATGCAGTGATCAAAGAGGAAGAAGGACGAGAAATGCCAGCTACCTCAGCAATGAGGCAGTTGCCGATGGAGATAGTCACTTCGAAAAAGATAAAGATTGGAAATGAGATCTACAATCTTGATAGAAATATTCGGGTTCCTGATTCAAGTGTAACTAACAAAAAAGAAATCAGCATTAAATTAGAGGAAACAGCTGCAGCAGAACCAACTACAAAGGAACCAGCCCCAAAGAAAATCAAGATAGAAGATTCTTCTACTACTGTACAAGAGAAGAAACCTCCAGATCAAATTACAAGTACAAGTGTAAAAGAAGAGAAGCCGGCAGATAGAAAAGATACACAAGAATTATTTCTCGAAATTAAATGGTTTCGATTAGAATGGGTTAAAAACAAAAATGATAAAAAGCTGGAAGAATTCAATTTCTCAATGTTTGCAGATGATATTCCGAAAAGCAAGGGTTTTAAAAACTCTCGTGTTTTTGCAAAAAAAGAATGGTAGCGAACAGGGAGAAAATCATGAATATATTTTGAGCTTCTGTTTGGTGGATTCCAAAGAAAAGGATAGAAAGACTTTGGTTGAAATAGATACTTGGTATTGGACTGTACCTATTAATCTCATGCATTTCAATATACTAAGTCAAGACTTGGCAAACTTTTGCCGCACACTTTGGAGAGCATCCGGAAGGAAAATGGATCTATATTGTGATATGGCAATTGAATTTGGCGAATCCAAGTACTCAACTGTAACCATTGCATCTTTGGTAAAAAAGGCAACAGGGATTTCAGGTTTGCGACATGTCATGTATTTTCGAACTGCCAAACTTGACAATGGTGCTACAAAAGAGCACTCTGAAATACTCATCAAAATGATTTTCGAGACATGCCCTGCAATTGTCATTTCATATGAAGAAGACTTTTCAAAGCTTGGAATCAAAACAGATGATATAGAAGATATTGGATTTTGGAAACTTAGGGATTCCAACGTTTACGTTGGTCCTGGGTGAATTTGAGACTGGAATAGTTACTATTAACTTTTTCAATTCTTCTACTATTTTTTCATAAGAACAATACTCGTACGAGCAGCAGCCAAATTCAAATAATTTTATTGCATGTACATGATAGTTAAACTAAAATCTCAACATCCGATCCTTTTTCAATAGTGGATGAATAGAGAGACGTTTTTGATTCAATTGGTCCGGAAATGGAAAAGGTTGGACCCCTAAATGCAACACATCGATTGAGATAACTCGATAATTGAAGCTCAATAAGGAACACCTTCATTTTTATCTTGCAAAGAAAGGCTGCCAATTATAGTAGAAGTTTATCTTTCTCTTTTGTTCACGTTTACTTTAGGTTTAGGGTAAGCTATCTAGAGTTTATGAAAGGGTACTTCAATGTCGTTCATACGTTTGTGACATCATAATCTTTTTCTTCTCCTCTTCCTTCTATCTGTGAAATTTGTTATCCCTAGTTTTAATGATGGATCCTTCGATCTGTCTTTTACATTAAATATATGTCATAAACTACTCAGTGCATACTGTGAATAAAGGAAATACAGTCAGAATAATGTTCTCATATTACAAAAAAGCAACAATTAAGAATTGCAATACTTACACACATAGCTCATACAAGTCATTCCAGTGATGGGAGTTGTGGAATGATAAATTGCCTTTCGGTTTCCAGTACAAGGTGAATCATTCCAAAATCCAGTAGACGGATAATTCAAATCCATGCAATTCTCATTGCCATAGGAATTATTTGGCTGACCAGAGCCCCAGTTGGTATACGTCACAGACCCACGACCATCAAGAAATACCCAATCACCTTCGGATGCAGAATCACTTCCTCCTACCCAGAACCGATCAGAACTGATCAATCCAGACAATCTTTGGTTTTGTTCAGCACAACGGATTGACACCAAGTTTGCACCATTAGATATCGCTGCATCTTGACTAGACTGCCATGAGAGCAGACTTGTTTGTAGACAGATGTAACCTGGGTCTGCGATTGGGTATCTGATGATAACAACTCCGCTTCCTCCTGCTCCTGATGTTGTGGAGCTATCCGAGAAACCTCCAGCTCCTCCTCCTCCTAAAAGTGAAAGTGAAGAAAAGAATGAGTAAAATTATGAAATACACAAAAATGGTTCACAAAGTAAGATGAATACAACTTTGCTCAGGTAATCATGATCTTTACTTCGTCATTCTAGTAGAAATCTTACCTCCACCAGTATTTGGAGCACCTGAACTACCTGTACCTCGTGGAGCATTTCCACCACTTCCACCGCCATGAGTTGCAGATCCACCTGTGTTGTTTGATCCACCTCCACCACCACCACCTCCTGCTCGACCTAAGCAGAATGAAAAAAGTTAGATGTCGAAGTTATTGAGGGAACGAAAGAACATCTTTTAATGAATTCTTTCTCCATTTCTGAGTAAATTTGCCATACATGCTCGAGACAATACTTTGTGTCGAAGAATTAGACTCAATTTCTTACCTAGAGCGATTCCAGTAATTGTTGATGTCACACCAGCACCTACGAAAGGGAAAGAAAAGATTTTAGATTAGAAAATGTCGGTATCACTACTAAACATATGCGTCTAGTCATGGTTATGTCTACGTACCTCCAGGTCCTCCAACTCCGTTTGGAGCAGTACTATCAAAGCCACCAGCACCCCCTATGAAAGAAATGAAAGAAAATCCAATTAGCGATGATAATTCGAAAGTGACGTAAATAGGCAACAAGCTGGAATAATTGTACCGACTTACCTCCTCCATAAGTACCTAAAATTAAATAGATAGAATCAAATGATTTGAGTTTCTGATTGGGTCAAAAAGTTCAAGTCATCCATACTACTTACCACCGGAAGGCGTGCTTTGACCACCTCCACCTTGATATCCTTGACATGTTTCACCGCTACCATAATATCCAACACAAGATCCACCACCTCCAGATCCACCTAGCTTCCCTGATGAGAAAAGAGTTAGACATGTTGATTGTATATGATGCGCACTTTGCCTTTCCAGAACTAATGAAGCTTACCAGCAGTGTCATGACGATTGGAACCTCCACCTCCACCAATGGCAGTGTGCCCAAAAGCAGACGAATTCCCACCGTTCAAACCAGCCTGATTACTCCCGACAACCGCCGCACCTCCAGCACCAACTACAATCGAATACGAACCACTTGTGACAGTTACTGTCTCTACTGGAGAACAGCCGCCACCAGATGATTCACCAACAACTGATGATATATATCCACCAGCACCTCCTCCTCCTGTAAACAAATTATGAATAAGATTCTATCCAAGATTTGATGCAATCTATAAAAAAGTTTCTTACCTCCACCACAATTGTTACCGGAAGTAGCAATACCTCCACTTCCCCCGCCTGCAATGATGAGGAACTCGACATCTCTTGTGCCTGCATTCACCATGAAAGTACCAGATGAAGTGAATGTATGAATTCCATATCCATTAGATTCAGTGTAATCACCACCACTTGCTGAGAAACCAAAATTTAACAGTGAAGGACTAGAAACAGTCCAATCATATATTTTGAAGTCCGCTCTCCATGGTCGCCAAAAGAATCTTGAAATAGCCACATTGTAATTCGCAGTTGATGCTACCTCTTCTTCATTGATGTAGAATTTGATGGTGCCAAGTTTGCGCTCAACCTTGAAGTAAAAGAGATTATCATGATGAGTTCCTTTATTCAACTCTGCAAAACCACTATAAAAAGTAGAATCGGAATGGGTGAAAAGATGGTTGACAATCTGATAACTGCTTCCATCAAATCCAAAATTGTCAAGGTCATTGATGAAAAAGGAAGCAGCTGATCCACTTCCATCTACTTTCAATTTTGCCAGCACGGTGAAATCATCGTTTGCACCAATTGGTAAGTTATATACATTCCAATTATCTGCATTTGTAGCAGTTGCTCTACCAGGCACGCTGAGGTAGGTACCAGCCGTATCGGATTGAGTGACTAGATTGTTGTTGCGAAGACGTGTGTCTGATGTTTGTATACCATTTTCTACGATCTTGACTGTATCCTGACACCCTGTAGAAAACAGAACACGCACAATGGTAAACAATATGAACCAAATTCCATTACAACGAGAGAAATTAAAATCAGTACTTACCAACATATGGTGTACACTGTAACCCATCTATAGCAAAAGTCGATTCAAATATTGAACCCCTCAACCTTCCACATCCAACATCATTCCAAAGTCCATCAGATTTAATTACCATACAATTTTCTACATCAGAACCGTCAGGGTGACCTGGAGCCCAATTTGAATAAGTCACCGCATTGCCATCTGGCAAAACCCACACGCCTTCATTGTCAACATCTGTACCTCCAATATATACATTTAGATCTCCAGTCAAAGAATGCACAGCAATTTGCTGTGCGCTACAACGTATGGAGACTAAATTGGCGCCTGTCTGTGCTGCTGCAGCCGCTTGAACACTGTCAGCGTGTGTGCGTGTAGTAGTATCTAAACAGATGTAACCTGCTGAAACAGGGGATAGCTGGAAACTCTTTAGATTCATGATTCCACCATTTGAGGAAGTGCCCCTAAAAGTCAATTGATCAATGCCATAACTAGTCTGGATTGGGATTTCCGCTGTGACGAAAGTACCCCAGCTAGTACCAGTAGATGCTGGTGAATATGTACCAATAATTTCGCCAGTCTCATGATCACCCTTGCGGATCTCAAATGAACCACTAGTAGTACCCTTAGCATATGTGATCTTAATGCTGTTGGCTCCTGATCCAAAATCAATAGGACTGTATGTGAAGTAGTCACCATTATCAAAGGCACCAATGATGTCACCAGAGGCGAATACTCCTGAACATGTGCTCACTTCAGTTGCATGGAGAGTGGTAAATGGAGTATACCTCTCGGACAGGTCAATCAATTGATAAGAAATCAAAAGGATCGCTGCAGTTGTTTCCGAAGTAGTGAAGGTCAACGAGTTTACTCCAGATAACTGAACAGTCTTATCAAATGGAATCAACATGATATTGCTTACATCCCACGTGTCTGTCCCAACAGGGGTAAACTGAGCAATAGTTGTCCCAGAAGCATCGCCTAATTTGACTCCTACTGAGCCAGAACTATTTACTTCACCATTTGCATAAGTTATTTTGATTCCTTTTACACTGTTGGTGGACCCAAAGTCAACATTGTCGAAAGTAATGTGACTATTTCCGTCTCCAAGAAGATATGGATCTTGAGATGGATTTGAAGAGGGACTGAGGGATGGTAATTCTGACGGACTTGACGAGGGACTATTCGACGGTACTAAAGACGGACTACTTGAACCAATCATGAAGCTTATCTGCTTTGCAATATCACCAGAAATGTCTCCAATCACATTTCTACTACCAATTGTTGAACCATCTCCAAAAGTACCTCCGTAGTTTGTTCCTACAGAGTACACGGAACCATCATCAAACAAAGCATGTCCTGTGTATTCGCCAACATGCATTGATGATAAAGATTTTCCAGTGATGCCGTCAAAAAGTGATACCAATGCAGGATATAATACATTTGCTCCTCCATTAGCAATTCCCAGTTGATAATAATTGTTATTGCCAAAACACATTGGACTTCCACTCACAACAAGGCATGTAGATGAATATGCAGCATTAATACCCGAGATTCCGGAAAGCTCGGTTCCAGTGGAATCTTGAAGGACAAATACAGGTGAAGAAATATAAGCCGAAGTGAGTTCAGCAGAACCAATTCCAAGCTGACCTTGATTATTTGCGCCCCAGCATTTAGCCTTTGTAGTATCCAACAAAGCGCAAAAGTGAGTAGATCCTGCTGTAAGAGCGGTCACACCATGTCCCAAGTCAATGGTAGTTGAAGCATTACCACTACTAGAATAACCATATCCGACGCATATTGCTTGTGTAGTATCCAATTCTGTAATAATGCAAGTTGCTGACATTGAAAGTGCAATCAACACTGCTGATCTTGCTTGGTCAATTCCATCAGCTAAACTATTCAACCCCAGTTGCCCATCTTCACTAAAGCCCCAACAGTATACGGCTCCAGTATTTTGAATAGCACAATTGTGGTATGCACCAGCTTCAATATGTATCACATTTGTAAGAACGGCACCGTTCTTTTTGACTTGAACAGGAGTAGCTGAATTTGTAGTCGTTTCATCTCCAAGCTGCTGAAAGCCATTGGAGCCATTGCACCAGACATGTCCATCATTGAATAAAGTACATGTATGATCATACCCAGTGATAACTTTGATTGGCTTGGCAGTAATACTACTTGGAAAGTTCAATTGTACCGGCGTACCGAAAGTATCGGAAGTAGATTGTCCGAGCTGTCCATAGTAGTTGAATCTAACACATTGAACCATATCATATGAAAGTAGACATGCATGAGCAGAGCTTGAGAATTGAAAAGTTTGATCCTCATTCAGTTTTCGATTACTTTCATTATTATCATGAATAGGACTATCGCCACTTGTGCTATTGTTGCTATTATATGTAGTAGTACTTCTTCTTCTTGTTGATTGGGCCAATACCGAAGACGGTTCATGAGAGCCAAAAACTAAAGCTAAGACTGCAAAATCCTTGAACCTCATGGCGTAAATATTAGCTCTTATAAATCCTGCGGACGATTTCCTTTCAATTTGAAATGAATGATATTCAAAGTGTGTTTTCAAAAGTAATAATGATGCAGAGACAATATTCATATTAGAGACACCCTCAAAAACATACATTTGCACTTTGTGGAGAAACAGCTCAGAGAGATAACTGAAACGTTAAAAGTTACGTACGTACATATTGGTATGGTTGTCACGATGGCGTCATCTATGCCAATTTCCTTCATACGTAAATATATGATTGTCTTATTTGCGACTCTTGTAATCTGACGTCATCGACACATAAAGCCATCATACAATCATCATCATAAGCAAAAACAGCAACAACAATGTAACAAAAACAATGTAAGACTTTAACTACTTTGACATCAACATACATACTTAAAAGTATTTTCAAGTTCATTTTTATATTCACACCTGAGCATGCAAGGAGTAAAAGCAGAAGAGATACCATCTGATTCTCCAATCGAGCAGCTACCAGAGATTCTCACTCGTAAAAAGATTAAAATCAGAGGAAATATCTATACTTTAGATCGAGACATCGAGGAGGATAATACTACATCCGTAGAGAAACAAAATAACACAGGTGATAAAATAGAACATCAAGAGGAACCAATAGCAAAGAAAGTAAAGACAGAAGGTAAAAGAGAAGACGAATACTTTCTTGAGATTAAATGGGAAAGATATGAAGATAGTGACGATGGTTCTTGGAAAGAGACACCATATTCTATGTTTGCAGATGATATGGAGAAATTTGAGCATTCCCGAATTTTCTCTGAAAAAGAAGGGGCCGAGATGGGAGAAGAATTTTGAATATAGTTGGCCTTTTTGCTTAGTAGATTCAAAAGCAGAAGATAGAAAGACTCTGGTTGAAATATCAACTTGGTATTGGATTGTTCCAATTAATCTCATGCACTTTCATCAATTATCCGGAGACTTGGCTAGCTTATGTCGCATGCTTTGGAAAGCAGCTGGAAGGAGGATGAGAGACTGTTCTCAAATGGCGATTGAATTTGGTTCTTCTCCGTATTCGTCTGTCAAAGTTATCGAGGTGGTACACGAGGCAGCAGGTATCGAGGAAGATCATAGACAACATATAATGTATTTTCAAAGTGCAAAACTCAAAAATGGTGCTACGATGGAGCACTCTTCAAAACTAATCAAAAATGCTTTTTCGCAACTTTGATGAGGTAGTCATCTCGTTCAAGACTGTGATCTTGCCGATTTAGGAATAACTATAGAAATAATCATACGATTGGATTCAATCAAGTAGGTTACGACAATGTCTATGTCGGTCCAAATGAGAACGTCGAAATGTAAATGAATATTCATTACTTTGAACAAAATTTGAAAATGTATTATGCATAGATATACTAAACTAGTGTCCTATTTACTATAAAAATCACTCTTTTCAATAATTGGAGTTGAGTAAAAGAACCCGTCCTCCTCTTCAGAATCCTTTGTGACTGGTACTTGATTGTAAGCTGGAGTCTTCAATGACGATGATATCAAACTAATAGCATCTGCATCAAGTTCGTCTTTTTGTTTTCCTAAAGAAAGTGGCCCAGCAACAGGTACGTCCAAGCCTGTGTCCGCTTTCTTCGCACTCTTGCCTTCGTCCATACTTGATTGAACTTCTGCTCGAAGAATCATGTCGTAATCATTAATATCAATGTCAACTTCCTCTTCTTCCGCTTGAACCTCTTGATCTACAATGTTAATATTAGAAAGGAACAGAGACTCATCACCCAGTGCCTCTGAACTAAAGAGTTTCTTCAAAGCTTCAAGCAATCCCACCGATGGATATAAAAGTTTGTATCCATATATTTTCCCCCAAATGAATACAAGTAAATTGTAGAAACCAATCAATGGTGAAACTAAAAGTACCAAAACTTTTCTTGTCCAATTGTCCAAAATATGAGAGTATCGATCGGAATTAAAAACTAAAGGCAGTATACTAATCACAGAAGAAGCTAAATATAGCAAACAGTGCATAACCCCAATTTTGCATACCTGACTATACTCTTCTTCTGCTGCTAAATTATGATCCGATCTTTCAATTGGCTTACAAGAACGAGTAATGAGAGTCGTACAAACTGCAGAAAGAGAGAGGAATATCACTCCAATAGCACAGAATAAAAATGCAACTCCTATATCTGAAGTAGCTTTTGCAACTCTATTGCTACCTCTTTCACACTCTTGAAGATCTGTCGCTTTGCAAGAAGGTGGATAAACTTCATTGAAACAGAGTGGGAGGTCGATATGCGGATTCATCATTTTTTCATATAGCTGCCAAATGGAAAAAGTCCATCCAATCAAATGTGGAACGAGATGAAATAGCCACTCAACTCTTTTAACAATTGTATCTTTACTCATTCTAAAAGTAAGACAACAAACGTAGTAAATACAGAGTGACATGATGTAGCCTACAGCGCAACCTATCCCACAGCTTTGACCAAAAGCCTGGAACTCGCAGGACCTAACATTACCGAGAATAGTCCAATTTTGCGGCCACTTGTATAGAATATTATAATTCTCTGATGACGGAAGAAATAGAGTTGAAAATCCAATAGAAAAGCCAGCTAGGATACAATAAAAACTCAAGCCGGCCATAATTCTATGGTAGGTAGTCGTGAATCTCTGCGGACTCTTGAATATAATAAATATAATTGTCAAGGATGAAATCACAGTAATGGATCCTGCAATTCTAGGAGCAATAGCTTCAAAAGAGGAATAAGGATTGGTGGTGTCGTAGTCATGATTATCTGGTGTCTCAGGAGTGGCGGTGGGGCTGATAGTCGACATTGTATTAGTGGTGCTGAGAGTGACAAAAGTAGACAAAATTCAATTACTTTTCAAAAATTGCGGATGGTATCGTCGCCTCTTAATCGTCCTAAATGAGAACCACAAGATTAGCAGGCTGCCTTTTTGCTGGCTTGCTTTTGTTGTTGTTATGATGAGAACCCTTGTTGATAGCTAGTAGATAACAGATCCTTCCCCTTTCTGTGAAATAGCCGGGTCTTGGCTCACCTTACAGGAATGCTATTTCGTGTAGTGCTTATGTTACTGTCTATATGTGTAATAGAGTCCAAAAGCAATTCGTAGTTTCTAGTTGAGAGTTGATATCTTTTTTTGCATGCACACGTCGCCGACTTAGACACCGCGGTTCTCTAGAGTGGAGACCCGGCTTATGCCTGGGTAGTACCTTTCATCTTTTCAGCCAAAATTCTAATTTTCATTTCGGAAGTGAAGTAGATTAAGAAAAACTTTCATAGAATAAATTTAGTTTAGATTCAACTTTCGGAATAAATATATAATTCTTTTAGTTTATTTTGACCCACATGTCAGTCAAATATAACAGATTAACGTAGTAGGTGTAGCAAGGTAGGTTAATTTTTCTACGTTCGAAATCTTTCTTTTACTATAATGCTACCTCACAAACATAAGTTGCGCTCTCAGCTTTCGATATTGTTAGGTTGCCCTGTTGAAGCAACAACTCTCTCCCATGTTCTACCAAAAGGTCTCATATGGCGTGGAGATGTTGCGACAAGCTGAGGAATTGGCAGCATGACTAACTTATTATTTGTCAATCCGACCGAGAAGCCAGTGTATCCCGCCATAGTTCCATGCACTGCATTCTGTGCCAAGTTCATACAATACAAACTATCCGCTGCATTTGCTGGCACACTTCGAACCATATAGCTTGGATCTATATACTTCACTGTCGCTGTTTCACCCTTTCCTTTGAAAAAAGTTTCGGTAGCTTTCTTCATGAACTCGCCAATAGCCGGTAGCTTCTTGTTACCACTTGCATCTGTTTCTGCACTCTCGCCTAAGATCTCTTCTCCTGCCCCTTCGGCTACAACAATCACCGCATATCCCTTCTTCTTGACGCGATTGTACAAAAATGGCAGTACACCATTCTTTCCTTCCAACTGGATAGGTACCTCTGGTACGAGACACAAATCTACATCTCCCGAGCCTAGAGTAGCATAAGCTGCAATGTATCCCGCTGATCTACCCATGAGTTTGACGATACCGATACCGTTTGGTAGGTTGCATGTAGCTTCAGTCTTTGCACTTCTGATTGCTTCCTGAGCCGCTTCAACAGCTGATTGGAAACCGAAGGTTCTATCGAGGTAATCAATATCATTATCAATTGTCTTTGGAATGCCCGCTACTGCAACATTCAGTCCCTAAAGAAAGTCACGCGATTAGATATTGGAAGAATATTTGAATATTTAATGCTTTTACCAGCAAAAGCGTAACATACCTTTGCCATACATTCTTCATGGATACGGAATGCACCACGATGAGTACCATCTCCTCCAATGATAAATAGCATCTTCACCTTCTTCTCCAAAATGAAATTGTAAATCTTGTCAATATCAAATCCACCTCTAGAAGAAGCTAAGACTGTTCCTCCCTTGTGATGGATATTCTCCAGTAGCGCTGGGGTCAATTCCACTGGAGGTAATTTTTCATCATAAAATCCTCTATAACCTCCTCTGATTCCATAGACTGTTCCTCCAATCCCATAAGTGTACTTCAATGTATGCGTGACAGATCTTACAACATTGTTTAAACCAGCTGAAAGTGCATATTAGTGAGATCGACAAGAGAAATCATATTTTGTTCAGATAAATCAATTTTATCATGGACTTACGACATAAGCCTCCACAAGTAACAATTGCTGCATTAACAGTCTTCGGGTTGAAATGTAACTTCTCACGTGGACCAGCTCTTGGGAATGCTCGTAGCTCAATATCTTTACCTGGCGTTACAACAACGTCATGGATCACACACTCACTATGGACAATATGTTTGTTGTAATCCATACTTTCGTCGTCGTTACTGTGATCTTCGAACAAATCTTTCACAAAGGTACTGAGACGCATAAAGCTTGGAGGTTTGTCATTTGAGGTTCTGACTGAATCAGACTCAATTATGGACTCATCGTAATCAAATCCTCTCATTGTATTTACAAATCCTTCTGGAGCCTCACTCTCGAACTTATTACTCAAGTGTTCGATCGAAGAGAGAAAGACTCCCTTCACTTGAATATCATCTAGCACAGTGTATTGATGAGCTACCTCAACTTTTGATTTTGCTTCGAGTTCTTTTAATTCCGCTTTTGTAGGATTTGGTTGTCTTGTCAATGCAACTACTCTCTCCCATGTTCTTCCCACTGGATTCATATGCCGAGGTGAAGTAGCTACTAACTCTGGAATAGGTAACATCACTGTTTTATTATTAGCCAACCCCACAGAAAACCCAGTAAATCTTGGAACAAAAAGTCAGAAAATAATGTACATCATCGGGACATAGATACATGTATTCGTGAAAGTCTTACCCAGCCATGGTTCCATGCACTGCATTCTGTGCCAAGTTCATACAATACAAACTATCCGCCGCATTCGCCGGGACACTCCGAACCATATAGCTTGGATCTATATACTTTACTGTCGCTGTTTCACCTTGTTTCTTAAAGTATTCTTCGGTGGCCTTTTTCATAAACTCGCCAATAGCCGGTAGCTTCTTGTTACCACTTGCATCTGTTTCGGCACTCTCACCTAAGATCTCTTCTCCTGCTCCTTCTGCTACGACAATCACCGCATATCCCTTTTGTTCTACTCTCTTGAAAATATGAGGTAGCACTCCATTTTTGCCTTCCAACTGAATAGGTACCTCTGGTATTAGACACAAATCTACATCTCCCGAGCCAAGAGTAGCATAAGCTGCAATGTATCCCGCTGATCTACCCATGAGTTTGACGATACCGATACCGTTTGGTAAGTTACATGTAGCTTCAGTCTTTGCACTATGAATAGCCTTTTGTGCCGCTTCAACAGCTGATTGGAATCCGAAGGTTCTATCGAGGTAATCAATATCATTATCGATTGTCTATTTCCAAATAATTTCACAGAATTCTTTAGTTCCGCTGCGATTATATTAAATATAGAAATAGTAAGAGAAGTCAGAAGAAAATACATACCTTTGGAATGCCCGCTACAGCTACATTGATTCCCTTTGGAAAAAAGATGGAAGGTTAGAAATGAAACCAAATATATTTCCCAAAAATATTGAAGTTCATTCTTACCTTTGCCATACATTCTTCATGAACACGAAACGCTCCACGATGAGTACCATCTCCTCCAATCACATATAGTTGTTTAATTTTCTTTGTCTGAATAAACTTCATTATTTTGTCAATATCAAATCCGCCTCTAGAAGAAGACAAAACAGTTCCTCCCTTGTGATGAATATCTTCCACAACTTCCATGGTTAATTCAATAGGAGGCAGATCTGGATTATCAAAACCAGCATAACCTCCTTGAATTCCATAAACTTTTCCCTTGATTCCATAAATAGAAATCAAACTTCTAGTGATCTCTCTCACTACATTATTCAATCCAGGACACAATCCGCCACAAGTAACAATTGCCGCATTGACAGTCTTGGGATTGAAATGCAAATCACGTCTAGGACCAGCTCGAACATATGCTCTCGTCTCTGTACTTCCATTCGGTACTCGTACAATATCACCAATCACACATTCCTTTTCTCCAATCAATTTATTATATTCACTTTGATCTACAACTCCATCCCAATCAATATCCAGTGCAGCTTCTGCTACAAAAGTACTCATTCTCATGGATTTATCTGGAGTCATGTATTCTTTTCCTCCCATGGTATTCACCATTCCTTTTGGTGCTTCACTTTCAAATCTTTTTCCTAAATGTTCCACAGCTAGAAGATTGATGGTATCTATTTTGACATCATCTAGGAATGTCCCTTCTTCTTTGGAAAGAGGTACGGTTACATCTCGTACAGTCTGTCTCATCATGGCTTTTGTAGGTTTAGGCTTTTCATTGGATAGTGATGGCTCTTCTTCTACAATGGTTACCTTCTTTTTGGCTGGAGAGTCAGTAGATAGAAAATCTTCAGTTCCTTCTTTCAAAGATTCTTCCACTGGTTGTTCGGAAGAAGGAATCGCTTGAGCTTCTGCTTCTTTAGGAGGCACAGCGGGTACATCCTTTGGAGCAGAGACAACTGCATCTGTCGTAGCAGAAGAGGAACAGCAGAGCATCCTATGAAATAGAATAGGTTTGTAGGAAAGAACTAGATTGAGTTAGGTCCTAATGAATAAGATATGTGATGTGTGATGTAAAAGATGCAGCTCATCTTCTTCGTCGTTGATTGAAAAAAGTGTCGGAGAATCTTTCTGTTCGCGCACTTTTTGGAATGTCTAACAATGACATGGCATACATTACGTGTGTTAGCAAGCTCATATTGAGAACATCAAGCTGGATCAAGCCTTCAAGAAAAGATTTGCAAATTATATGTATTTTAAATATTGAAATTTTGATGAAATAAAAACTTTTCGTTTACGTGATTTGTAATGCCACAAAATATTTTTACAATGACAACTGTCATTGACGTCAATGAAGTCTTTCATACAGACTAGTCATTGGACAAATATGGACAATAGACTAAAACCGTTTTGGAGCTTCGTTATGTGCACTCTGCAAAACTAAATCCACAATATTCAAAGTTTCTCTTTCCATTTTCGATAGGCCATCTAATCCAAGGCGTGGATTTGATACAATATGATTGAATATAAAGTCCAGCCGCTTTCGAATTACTGCGAGTCCCATGGACGTTTCCTTTTCGCATTGGAATGAGATCCATTCATCAATTGTAATGATGGCCTTGTCATTGTTGCTTTCTCCAACTGCCCCTTGTATGCAAAATTGACCACAGAATAATATTACTGGTAAAATAGAGTGTAGATAGGTTGTTTGAGAACATGTATACATGGCTTTCCCTTTGACCATTTCACCATACACCATGAATTCAAGCATGTTTGCTTTCTTGGAGAGTGGTTGACCCTTGACGGAGTTGACACTACTCATATGGATCTTTGTCTTGCGATTTGTGCTTGTGGAAAAGTTTACTGCACCTGAATGACGGGAGGCAATGTTTGGATAGACCCCCGCTGCAATAGCTGACTGAAGATAGCACAAGTTATTTCCATTTTCATTTCGATTGTGCCAAGTATTTATTACTCCAGGTTCAGTAAATCCACAAGACGAGAGCTCCCGTGCAATATTCTTTCTCAATTCAGAAATCATTTGGATAGTAGGAACATTGATAAAGTTGTCTCTGCAGTAGGAATAAAACTGGCTTCCTCTGTTTTGTTTGTAGTATTTATCTCTCGTACGCAATACCTTGAGTAATGCGACCTGGTCACTTTCAGATCCTTCACTAATTCTAACTTTGGCAGCATCAGCTTTGCGTCTCATGTGTGTTGGAGGTATGATGAATGGAGACTTGTAACTCATTGCTACAGCCATCCACGATACCGACCTCGAGCATCCAAGAAGGTAAGACCAAATAACCATCTTTCCTACCTCGGGAGAAACTGATAGGCATGATAAACAATGTCCAAGATGAGTCAAGTCATTCGACTCCATGTCCATAGCACCCAATTCAACGAGTTTCTCGATTGCATTTATAACACTCTTTGGATGTGGAGGAGTAAGTGCACGAGCTAAGAAGGAAGCTATTCCATCGTCTTCTTCCAATCCACCGGGAGCAAGCTTGAGCTTCTTACATTGTAGGCAAATTTCTTCAAGTGAGGTTCGAAGCAATTCACTCTCCAAAAACTCGCGGAAGGATGCATGTCTTCTTCTCGAAAATAAATGAAAGCAAACACCGGCTTTGGTTCGTCCAGCACGTCCTCTTCTTTGCTTAGCCGATGCTTGGCTGATCCACATTGGCTGAAGTGTACTTGTCTTTTGATGAGGGTCATAGTTCTTCTCTTTCGCTCTACCTGAATCAATTACAAATGCAACATCATCAATTGTAACAGAGGTTTCTGCAATATTTGTACTAAGTACAATCTTTCGAACGCCCTTGGGTGGGCGTTGGAATACAGTTCTTTGCTCTTTCGAAGGAATACCAGAATGTAATGGTAAAATGCTGAACCGGCTTTTGTCACTAAATGGATGGGTACTCTCAAGAAGTAGTAGTAACTCCGTTATTTCTTGCCAACCAGATAAAAAGACCAAAATTGCTCCATCCAGGTAAGAAGCTTTGATGATATACCGAATCAATTCCAAGATCAAATCACTATCAATTTCTTCATCGTCGTGCATCATTTGATAACGATTCAAAGTCTCTTCATCAGTGAGAGTCACTTTGGAAGAAGAACTGATTACATCAGCGACTGCAAAAGGAGATTCACCATCCCATTTTCCATCATGCATTCCAAAGAGTTCCCCGTCATCGTCCTCGTCATCTTCACTTTCATCGATTTCATAATCTTCATCAAAGATGATTTCACTCTCGTCAACATCCTCGGAAAATTCAGAATCGTGAATAGAACCAAGGCGAGTCAGTACATTTGTCTTTTTTACTTTCTCTTCCAAGGATACCATATCCATATTTGGAAGTCCAGTGCATACCCCCATATGCGACCCTAATTCTTCCGCACACTTGAATCCAGTTTGATTGCACATGACGCAAGTATAGGAATCAGATCCCATTACAATTGTATCTACTGCCTCTTTCTTTTTGCCCTTTTTACTTTTCTGCTGTTGATTCTTATTCGAGGTAGGATCTTTGGAAGAAAGCAGAGAAGCTAAGTCTTTCTCAAAGTCTTGCATTCCTCCATCATGATTAGATACGAAGCCAGTAATATTCAAAACATCTTCTAAGAAAAAAGACTGAACCGGAAAAGTTCTACCCGGAACACAGACTTCCGCTGGCATGTAATCTTCATCACCGATTGAATTCCCTACACTACTCCAATATTCTTTCAATTCATTGGTTTGAATACTATCGAGTGAAAAGTCGAGACATGAGGTGCATCTTATTCATCAAAATAAACACCTCTATAAAATACTTACGTTGCAGACATGAGAACCACATGCAAATCATTTCTTCTCGCCATGAGTTCCTTCAAAGCAATCATTAGAAATTCGGTATACTGATCCCGTTCATGAATTTCATCCAACATTATATAATTGTATTCTTCCAAATCAGGACTATTTTGAAATTTCCTCAAAAGTATTCCAGGCGTACAAAATGTCAATTGGGTCGATTCGGAGATTGCAGATTCTAACCGTACATTGTATCCTACTACATTCCCTACAGTTTCACATCGTTCAGCTGCTACACGTTCTGCAATGGATATAGCTGATATTCTTCTCGGTTGAGTGACGACTATATTACAAGTTTCATCATTGTCCAATATGAATTGCGGTACTTGCGTACTTTTCCCCGAACCCCTATGAAAAGAACAAGGTGAGAATAAGATCGAAGTAATATATAAAACTATTCCTAATTCCTATCATCATAAACTTACGTTTCTCCACTGAGTATCGTGACTCGATTATTGCGTATAATATGTACAATATCATCTTGATGAGCAAACGTCGGTAACTTTTTCCGTACATTCAACATTTGCGCATAGCCCTTTTGTTGCATCTTTTTCGCTTGTGCCCGTTGATGCAACACAACTCTTCTTTCTAGATCCACTTGGCGCCTTTTATTTGATTTCTTGGATATGTTAGACTCGACATTATCAATTCCCAATTGTTTCAAGACAGCCGATGCATCATTACTATTTTCAAGAGAAGATCCCGTCTCTTGTGCCTCCTTTGATTCCACTTGATTCGGAGGAAACATTTGCAAATAATTTCTTAAAGCATTCGAACCTCTAGATCCAATATTCAAAAGAGGCAACAAAGACTGTTGATCTTCCTGTGTTAGTTCTTGCGTATCAAGACTGGGATCTACCCCCGCGACAATTTTAGAAGTACCATGTTTTCTAATCACAATACGTCGATCATCACCCTTGCCAGTCGATTTCGATTTCAAACCAAGTTGCATAGCTAATAAATGTAAAAACTTTCGTTCAGTATTGGTCAAGTCCGTCGGCATTTCCAATTGTTCTTTTGTAGCATCTTCACGAAAGGAACTGAGGAGAGATGTAAATTGTATCCGTGTCGATTCTGGTACGGTATGTGCTTCCGCTCCCTTTTGACCATTTTGTAAAATTTGATTTGAAGGAGTTTTGTTTCTAGATGGAGCCGATGAAGAGTTTCTGCCTCTGCCTCGACCGCGGCCTCTTCCTCCATTGTTACTTCTTTGATTTCTATTTCTGTTTCGATTCTTTTGAGAATTTTGTTGATTGTCTCCTCCTCTTCCGCTCATCTTTGTCAAGTTCCTTCTCTCGGCCTCTCTCTTTACTTATTTACAATTGAATATTAGACGAAAGATTTTATGCGATAGAATGCGATTGAGATATCTAATATCTTTTCCTATTCTTTTTCATATCAAATGTATCTATTTTCTATATGAGATGAAGATGTTGATGTTGTCATGAAAATCTTTTCAGTGGTTCTGATCCGTAGGTAGGCGACCGACCTGAACGAATGTCGTAGTGACGTCACAAGATTTTCACCGTTATAACGTCATTCATTTTCGTTACAAACTGCAAAAAGGCAAGTGACCCAAAACAGTTGCAAAGTGCATAGGAAAATACAAATACAGATCTCATTTGTAATCAGGTACCTTTATAGATTGAGACACTTAGATTTTCTTCAAGTATTCACATATAGCCACGTTCACAATTCTGCAATAACATACATCGTCATTGGAGTCTTGAGGTATCATCCAACGCAAATGAGAAGGGCTAATGAGAAATATGTTCTTTCTTCTCAACTCAACTCTCATAAGGAACATATATCACCAATTCAATCCCATTAAGTGCAAACCATTCCCTATTGGAGTAAATTCAATGAAACAAACAAAAAAGATTCATACCATCAAAATACATTGTTTTGCAATAAAGCCAACTCTAGTACATTATGGAGTTGAAATTTGGGATTTTGAGACAAATCCCAAATCATTACGACTGCGTTCACTTCATGAGACAGAAGATACACGCATCACTCGATGTACATTGCCAAAGGACAAGACGTTTATACCACTATTGAAATCAATGGTCAATCTTGTACTGGATTGGGATTAGATGAAGCAGAACGTTCGTTATTGAATGAAAAAGAGGATCAACAAGATGATGGCAATGGCCTTTTAGTCTTGTTACTTTGTAGAGAAAACATGAATTTCTGTTGGAAATGGATGTACATAATCAGAAAATCCTTCTGATGATGTACTATTCAATAATGAAATGTTTTATAAAAAGAGAAATGAGGAGAGTTCAATTAAGCTGTAGTTAGGTATGGAAATTATTAAAGTATACGTCAAATACGTGATAGAATCGTCGAATAGAAACTAGACGAAAGAAGATGCAACATCATTGTCATCTAAAGTTTTTTACTCGCCTTGCTATAATATTATATGCCTTCCTTTTTTAATCCTTTGAGAAGTTACGTCCAATGAGGTCAATTCCAACCTCTCACCTTCTCCGTAAGAGACTTATTTTCTGCTTCAAAATCTATGGTTATGCAAAAACTTCATCGTGCTCTTTGACTGTGCTTAAGACCCTCTTTCTTCTTTTTGACACTTTCATTCTCTTTATGCCCATGGAATGTGCTCCTATGCGCAAGTGCTGCTCTATACAGCTATTCTTGACCTTGTCTTTCTCAAATAGCTGATCCCTATTAGCAAAGTATAAGCGTCACTTGTTAGGCAATCGCGTTTCGTTATTATTTCCAAATATATTAAACCCATGATGACTATGATCTAATCCGGTTTCGCCACCAATGTTTAAAGTATCATGATGAGCTATTACTCCCAATACATGAGGATCTTGTATGCCAGGTATATCAATATCTTGTAGTCTTTCATTACCAGCCGATTCATTAATATTTGCATTATCCAAAACGTTCGCCATTTGCATTTGCAATTGAACTTCAATATCAATAGGTGCAAAGTTATGTACACTCGCCATATTCTGAGAACCATTGCCGATTTCTAATGCCGGAGCAACAGGTACATGAAGATTCATAGCGTTTTGAAGATTCATAACGTTTTGAGGAAGACTCTCTCCTAATAAGATGTTTTCTTGTCTTACATTTTCATGTATTATATTGTCACCATTCATGTCTCCCTCTATTGGTTCAATGGCTTCCTCTTCATTTGTTTCCATGTCAGCCATTGCTTGTGCTCTATGCTTCCATTCTAACTTTTCTTCTGCTGAAGTTTCTTTCCACCTTTGTGCAATAATATTAATTACGTCTTTTGACTGAACTCCTTCCTTATTGACGTCTGGTCGAGAGGTGAATTCATCTTTGACTTTGGGATACGCATCTTTCACGAACTTAACGGATGACAAAACAAGTGAGTCTAAATTTCAATGAAAAGATAAATGGACAGTTATTACACATTTCAAGTCCACTAACCAAAGTATAAGCTGTCTGCCCCCTCTTTGATCGCTTCCGCTTTTTTGTTGGTTTCCTGCCTCTCTTTTTTCCATTGTATTTTGGTTTTCCATGTTCATCCAGAGGAGCTCCATCCTCCAATGAAGCGTTGATTGAAGCCTCATGCTTTGGACCTACTTCATTAGAGTTTAGTGAAATTAAAAACGACATATATACTATGGAAAGTGCTCCCATTTTCACGTACCTTCTATAGCCTGATCTAAATCATTCTTTCTTATTTCCAATATGTTTGCAATGTCGCGTAGCCTATTAATTTAAAAGCGGACCGGTTACCATGACAGAAGAATAATAGAAGATACATCACTAGAAATAAGATTTGACGAAGACATACCTTCTTGCAGTTGCTTCTAAATTGTTTGCTTCTTTTCTGAGATAATTGATTTGATCTTCTAAATTTGTTGCCGCATCTAGTGCATGCGTTATGTTATTGTTTGACATATCTTTGAAGATGATGACTCGAATCTTTTTGGCAGAGGCAGCTGAAAACTGAAATACACTTTGAAACTACCCTTCGATGAGAATAAGATATCTTATATCTATTTCTATTTATTGTATTCGTGTATACAAAGCAATTGAAAGTAACTATCAACTACACCTCTATCCCTACGTATCTACATCTCAAAGAAGAAGTTGTCAGAAAAGAATAATCGCGCTCGGAGTGGTTCTGATCTGTACTTACGTAAGTAGGTATCATGAGAACCATGACGTCATAGACTTTTGCCGTTTAACGTTCGCTCTTCTCATCACAAACTCTAAAAAAGCAAGTGAAAGTGAAAGAAATCTGCTGGTAAGAGATCAACAGTCAGCATCTATCTTGCCGATTAAATTTAATACCAGAGGTGAACCATCAACCAACAATTCGTTCAATGCAAGTGTGAATAATTTGAAAAATGGAGACAAGAAAGGTCTAGAAGAATTTTTGGAGCATTGGGATGACGATGAAATTAGTCGCAAGCAAGATGACTTGAGTGAAGACTTGTCCTTCGGAAACTCTAAAAGGAATAGAGATGAAACCTCTCAGATTACCCGTGTATCACATTTGTCTTTTGATAAAGTTGTCAATCTACACGACGGTAATGTTCAAAAAGATATGTAAATGGATAATTTAATTCAAATTGACGCTTTTGTCAGAATAGAGTGCTAAAACAGACATTTGTGAAATAGTCGTTGCATGAATCATATCGAAATAAAAAAGTAAGCTTTCATTTATCTTTTTCATATTTCATTACAGTCTACATTTGTCCCATTATCCCATTGTATAGTTTCACCAAACGCATTATCCCAAAAGTTTCGATTATTATTTGTAGCTGCCTGCATTTAGTTCTGAATTTAGAATCCCATACCAAATTGGGCCATATTTCTGTTGAGATCTGCCATCATATCTCTAATTTCAATACCCTTTCGTCTCATCACGTCCTCAATATCTTTCTTATCTTGGAGTATATAACGTGGACAGCCTGGCATCATCAACGTTTGTTGAGCCATATCGTGTCCAAATCTAATTTGATGCTCTTCTTCACATTTCGAATAAGCTTGTAACATCTTATGTGCAACTGGGAAGGATTCTGGATTATTGATACAGTTCCCCTTGTGCATGGCAATGTAGTATGCTCTGTAAAAGATTGATGCAGCTTTGTCATAGTGCTCAAGGTCAAAGCGAGCATCCCCTACTGCCAATAGCTCATCTAGTAAGTATTCACTAGGTTCGACATAGTTCTTGTTGTCATCCACTTCTTCCTCCTCCTCATCATCATCTTCCTCCTCCTCAGTACCACCAGCCGCCACGAGTTTCTGTAGAGCAAGTTCCAATTTTCGATCAAGATTTGCTGCAATAATATTGGATGGTTTTACAGCAATATAAGAGCCATCCTTCTTGAGACGAACTGCCCATCTTCCTGACTTACAATCAATTTCAGATTTAGTTATGATGCCTATCATGCACCCGTTGAGCTCTGGGTTTGAAATCAAACCTACTAATTCCACCTGCTCCCCTTTCTTTGGTTTCCAATTATCATTCGACATCTTATTTCTATGGTGTCTATGGTGCTGCTTACAACTCACAATATGTTTCAAAGGAAGGAAGAAGATAGGATAGCTTAGGATAGATATAATGGCAATAGAGGGCAATGTTCAAAATGTGAGGGCGTGATAGCTTGAAATGCTTTATTTCCCGAGCTGATATGGATTATTCACTTTCCACTGATTTAGAGATTCACGATAATGTTTTGGATGACAAAACGCAAAAGAACGACGCAAAAATATCCTTTTCATACAAAAATGATAATTTTTGTACGTTGCGGGAGAGGAGAGGAAAAAAGGCTGCGCTGTCCTCAATTTTTGAACACACAATACAATTGAGGCTCAGCCAGAAACTTTAGAGTTACCCCTACACAAGTCTAAGCTAACAAATCGAAGCAAGTACATGCAAATCATATAACTCTGTAATAGAATAATGAGAGTGATTGATGCTGAAGCAGATGGACAGCAAGGTATGTTAAATAAGATAGCAAGTTTAGAGTATAGCTATAAGAAGTCAAATCTAAATGTTATATCATGCTGTCGTATGAAGGCAGTGTAACTTTTCTTCTTCCATTTGATTCTTTTTTCTTTTTATTCACACATCTTGTTCTAATTCAAGTAGCACTTAAAGAGAGTCTCACTTTACTAAAGCAAAATGAAATGGTCCTTGTTTGTCATAAAGGACTGAATGCTTGGCTTGTATGTGCACCTACTCGTATTGCATGTGAACAAATGGAGCTTGCAAAGAAACGTCCGAAAGGATCAAGAAACTTTTGCTTTGTGATTGGAGATATCGAGAAATTTTACAACTTATTTGATGAAGGTTCTTTGCCAAGTACACTAGACTCTGCTGAGAAACTTGCCATATTCGAGCAAGCGCATTTACGAGTAGCGTTGGCCAATGATACGAATGTAAATGATATTCTTCTACGAGATGGTATGGTTCAAGGTGCACTTTTTCCGGAAGCAGAATCTTCTATTAGATCATATTTCAAAGAGTTGGAAATTGGACTGGAGGGCTACAATGATCAAGACTTGTTGCTTGGAAAGGACTATCATGCTGCGTTAGCGACAAGTGCAAACTTTCATGGAAAAGGCAATATTGTAGACTTTGAAGAGGCAAAAGACTTTGCAGAAGGACTTGGTGTCAAACTATGTGTGACGTTTAATCCAGTGCAGTATATTGATCCTGGACATTGGACTATATATATAACACAAGATTACTAAGATTATGATTACCTAACCAAGGAATCGTCTTACAGCCAAAAGGTATCTTTTAAACTCACTGTTGGAATGCAGACCCAATCGATCAAGCGAATTGTTCTTTGTAATTAGGAATCAAAGTATCAAGTCTGTACGAAGAGGAACTATGCACTCACGTTTGATTGAACAGGATTCAATGAAAGCAATACGTGTCAGCTTTGCTAAAAGGATTATCGACTCTTTAGACCTGATGGGAGTTGATCTCGATCTCAATGATATCCATGACATATTCAACAATATTGATGCGAATGGAGATAAAGGTTTATGCGAGGAAGAGTTCTATAACTTTCTTCTCGAAGTGAACAGTTCAAGAGAGGAAGCTTTATCAGAAGAAGACGCATCCACACTATTCAAAGCTATTGATATTAATGGAGACGACGAAATCAGTTTTGTTGAACTCTTTCAGTTTCTGCTTATGAAGGTCATTCACCGCAAATGAGCAAATTGGCTATGAAATTTGTGGCTTCTATTCGATCGGAAGTCGACGATATTCAAGATATAGAGGCGATAATGAGATTCTTTGACAAAATTGATAAAGACAACAGCAAAGGCTTAGATAAAAAAGAATTTAGCAGTTTTCTCTTGTCACATGACTTCACTTCAGTCGAGGTCGATGTATTATTCGCTTTGATAGATGAAGCTTTTGTTGAGGATGATAACATCAATTTCGTGGAGCTGTATGAGTTCTTACAGTCTATTCAAGGAGTTGACCATCTACAACATGAAAATAAGGATGTTGAATTGAAAATAGAAGACCTGACATCCGAAGAAAGTGTTGAAACAGAAGAGGAAAGCGAAGAAGTATTTGAAAATGGGGATAAACACAATGATTCAAAACAATTGATGAAAGTCATTGTAGCTGAAAAAGATAGACCGAACGGTTTGTCAAGTGAGAACCAATTACTTCATGATGATGCGAAGTCACATACATCCGTAGAAAGTGTTGAAACAGAAGAAAAAAGCAAAGAAGTATTTGAGGTTGGGTTTGAAATGGAGATTGACTTTGCTCACAAGGGAGGAAATGAAGCTAATAATGAAGATAGCTCAAAGATTTCGGACATAGATGGTCTCTCAAAGATCAATACAACAAAGAATGGAAGCATAAAGAAGGTATCAGTAGAGTTTGTGACTGAACCCCGTAGATATGAGAGGTCCCACTCTAAAATCACGCGTCACAATTGCATCAAAATCCACTCAAACTTTCCGTCTCCATAATACGATTTCTGTTTCATACCATGAGGAAGGGAAGATAAAACAGTCGAAGGTAGAGAAAAGGCTTCGGAAAGGGCATTATCTTGGTGGTAAATATCGCCAGATCAATCAAGCGAGACGTGACAGTCTTCGAAACGAGTTTCAGAAACCTAAAGAGAAGATTACAGTGGCCCAAGCAGTCTCGCTTCATGATCGTTTTGTTGCTCAAAAACAAAAGAATGAGGAAAAGATGTTGCTGTTGAGAAAAGAACGTCAAGAGAGAGAACTCTCGTATTTACCAAGTAATAGTCAGCGAGAAAAAGAATTTTTGCGCAATTTTGCTATACCAAGTCAATAGCAAATCCATAGTAACATAGAAAAACTGAATAAATATATGAATATTACGTTCATGGTCGATACTTGTTATGACTAAAAATGTTATTGTACTTTATTGGGACAATAACGATGCATCTAATCTGAAAAATATTAAGTTTCTTCAAAAGAAAAGGTTTTGTATTGATAATTTCTTATATATAAGGTGCAGAAAAGGGCTGCTAAGAGTTATCGGGACCGTTGTAGGGGTGTCACTCAGATTCTCATCGTTTTGTATAAATTCGCACATTCATGCACTCCTCAAATTGTCCAATCTACAACAAGAATTCATTTTATTATTTCTTCGATACTCTTTTGTTTCTATTTCACCCGTCAATATATTTCTTTTTCAGCTGTTCTTCATCTGTAGACATGAGAACATGATCTTTCACTTGAAATTGTGCTCTTTTCACAATTCTCTTCCACGGATACTTCGGATCTTGCCAATACCATTGCTTATCCTCACTCAACGTATTCTGAAACTTATTTTCCATAATAGATGCGAGCACAGGCACCTTTTTGACATTGACACAAGCAATATTTGCCCAGGTCTTGATATCAAAGTATGACATCCAACATCCAGTGATTTTCCATAGTCGATCGTCTCCAGCCCAATAGCAAGTGAAATGAAGTTTTCGAAGCATCTCAATGACATCATACAAGTGATACTTTTGCCAAGTTTCACTCCAATGATATCCAAATTCTAGATATTCTACATTACGAAGTACTGTAGATGAAGTATTGAATAAAATATCAGCTTCATATCCTTGAATGTCGATCCTGAGTACATTTATTCTTCGCTTTGATATTTTATTCAATTCGAATGAGGTTTGCGCTTTGTTTTTCTGAACGGTATCTGTCCTATTTCCTTTTTGTGCGTATGTTGGATCATACTTTATTTTGAATCCTAGTTCTTTGTATCCTAATGATTTACTGACAGACCTTTGATAATGAAATGACTTGAAATCAGGTTCAGCACAAATAAACTCTCCTCTTCTTTGTCTCTCCATGGACTCTTCTAAAGTAGCATCAACTTGATACAAGGACGAACAAGTATTGACTATAGAATGATTGGACTCTTGACTCAAAGCTGCGTCCCATTGCGTTACATTCCATCGATCATCACCAGTCGCAAGTTTCAAATGATGAATGGCTCGATGAGAGTTACATCCTATAGAAATTCCATAAAATGGTGCAACAGATGAATGAGATGAAAAGAGAATGTTGTAATATTCAGTCAGCCACGTTGCCAATGGACACTTCGTAGCTACTGTGAGTGAACATTGCTGCACCCAATATGTTTTCCGTTCGTGATTATTGACACATAACTCAGGTACGAGTTGCGATCTTATTTGTAAAAGTTCATTGTAGCTACATTGATGAGAGGACGACGATGAGGATATGTTTGTCGACAGTACAAGAGAGTTGTTGGTGGCAGAATAAGTATGAAAGAGAACTGGGAAAAATAGAAAAGAAAGAATAGCATGGAGAAGCTTTGGACTATTCTTTTTGCTGAAGTCCTGAACATAAGATGCATCTACATTACTTGCACTGCTGCTGTTGGTTCCTTCTTCTCTAGTTGAAGTTGTATCTTTTTGATATGTCTTGACATCTCTCTCCTTATTGCTGCCGCTATAGCCCTCGGCCTTTCTTCGATTTATTGGCATTTACGTTCGCATAGAATAATCTGTATAAGTGATTGCTTCAAGTTAAAGTGCTCTTTATTCTTTCATTTTCAATAGACTCATTTGAAGAAGTAGGGAAAGTTATTCCTAAAAAAATGTTTGGATATAAGCGTTGAGTGTCCATGACGTCATAGACATCATCTGTTTTCTTATCTTTTTAGCTCATGTCTGTGACATTTTCTCGGAAGCAAGTTTTGTTTCAGCGAGTGGCACATCATCTCTCTTTTCTTTTACTCAACACCTTCTTCTTCCATTGAAATGCATTTATAAATAAAGCGCAACAATAATAGTTCACATAATATATCTATCACACAATGCAATCGTTTCAGGCTGAACAAAAGAAATGTAGAAAACTATTTGGAGACATTAGTAATGACAACCGTGCTTCTGAAAAACGCTTCGGTGATGTTGATGGACAACTTTCTTCATTGAAAATCAAGTCTCGCTTTGTAAAATCACCTGTTCCACAAAATGGAATTCTTTCTTATGGTGATGGGGATCTTGCCATGGATAGTAGCCTCATTTATCATCATTCTACAGGTAACAAGATGCCAATACTAAAAAGCATTCCGGAAGCCTGTCCACTTGATTGGAATCCTGTTGAGGAGTCTTTCCCTCATGAAGATGAGGAAATGGAGTTTGAGTTGCTACCACAATATAAGGAGCTTTTATCCAGGAAACGTATGCGTCTAACCTAGAAAACCTCTATCTCAATTTTCTCCATTTTCTCCATTTCCTGAGGGCAAGTGAACCATCGCTCTAGCAAACTGAAACACAAATATTTGTAAAATCAATCACATGGAGAGTTTAATTACGTGTGTAGTATTTTAAAATTACATTACTATATGATATAAGACAATATAAAACGTTTTTATTGCCATAGAAATAGAATACCTGAACTTTCTTCCTCCTCCGACCAACACTTGACTTTTTAAGTACAACTCAGAAGTCAATGGTTGATTCTGAACGGATCGCTCGTACTCGTATAAATATGGAAAGCTCTTTGCTACCAATAGCTTAGATGACAGTTGTCATATTCATTAGATGAACATATTTGAAGCAAAGGAAAACAAAAAGTGCTTCAAGCGTTACAACCAACAAGATGCAGAATGAATGCACTTATTTGGACGTTTTATCACTCAAGCAGCCACTGGTAAAATCTGTTAGTTCTCTCACAGCTTACAATAAATAGAAGTGGTAAATCAACTGCGTAACTAACAACCCTCCTTTACCCTCCCCCAAGTGCTTTTGCTACAGTCTGCTCGAGAATCTTTTACATTCGTTTGCCATTCATTAGGTGATTTGTTACAAAAGATGAGTCCTGTTATCTTGAAGGACGATCCTGATGCAAGGTTAACATTCAACTTAGCCTTTGTGCTTGATGGTATGGGTGTAGTTAAATGAACTTCAAAAGATTTGATATCTGTAAATGTCTCAACGTGATGACCAACAAGAAAACCTTGCCAAAGTATTCGAAGGCCAAATTCGTCCTTCTTATATGCTTTTCCCTCACTCATCTTAATATCGGCGCTGAGAGTAAATTTTGCCTTACTGTTTAACCATTTTGCTCCATATGATTGAATGTATAGAATGGTAACTGTATTCACATCTTGCTCAAAGGCATCAAATGATAGTGTGAATGACGACTTTGGAGTGCTCGTCGACCAACCAGTTTTACCTCCATCTTGCATAACCTTCCACTGACCTCCAACACCTCCATACTTTGTCATAAAGTTTTGCATTTCTTGTTTATAGTTTTTTGCACCATCATTCAAACGAAACTGAGTCAAAGATAAGGCACATGATTTGCTCTTGGTTGTATTACTTTCACAATTCTCCTCATAGCTAACTGTTTTTGCATCTTTCATTGTAAGTGTGATGTTATCCATCGATAAGTCATCGGTCAATCGTGGCATCAAGTAGAATAGTTTGTCTTTTGAAACGTGAGACTTTCTTTCAAAACTGCGTAAACTTGCTCGCCTTTCTTCTTCATCACTACAGTAATTAGTGATCAACTCAAAAGAAGCAAAGCCAAGCGTCCAAGCAATAATTTGATGAGGCCAGTGACCATAGTGTAAGTTTTGATCATTATAAAAACGTTCATCTGAAGTGTCTTGATATACCAAGTCTCTTGCAACGTCGGCATAGCTTATTACACCTGTATCATACCACTTGGCTAGCTTTAGTATAGTCTCTTTCCAATGCATACTTGTTGTAACCTTGTGTGGCCAAAAGGGAGAAAGCCCAAAGTAGTCATCGAGATGTAATACTAAAGGAGGCGCCTTGCCGCATTGTTTGGACTGGAGTGCGATTCGAATGAAATCTTCATTATCCTCCTTTATTGTTTCCTTCATCTTTTGTGAGTCTGTTGGAAGTATTCAATTAGTCATCGCATTGGTTTGATGATCTTCTCAAGTCACACTTTTCATAAGCTTACCATTTGTGCTGTATGAATTTATAATAACATCTGGACCATTAGTTTCCAAATTCTTATCATCATACAGACTATTTCCAAGGATGATTGATCCAGTACTTTTGGTTGTCGTTGCACCCATACCCAAGTTATAGACTTTGATCACTTCCTTACCAGCGAATTGATTTATTAGTTCTTGAAATCTATTTGGCCATGCACAAATTTTATCCTCCGTATCATCTTTTATACAATTTCTTCCAGAAGTTGTTGAACCACCTACGACTACAATTCTCAACGGTGAACATGTTTCTGTTGACTTTTCTTTATCACGATGTACTAAACATTTCTCGATTTTGTGAATTATCTGCTTCATTATCTCATGTGTAGAATCCCTAGTAGGTGGAATATGCAGCATTCCTTTCCGAAAAAATTTTGGGTGCAAAATATCAAACAATAGTTTTTTCATCGTTTTCGCTTCAGAGTGCTCTTTGTCCAGCGTAGGAAACGACTTCTGCAACTTTGTAATGTGCGATGCTTTTTGGATCTTGTGCAAATTCATAACCCAAATAGATGAAGCAGAGGGGAAATTGAGAGATGAAAGCGAAGCACAAATTTCATTTGATGAGAAATAGGATTTCTTCTTTTTTGAAATGCTGATCGTCGTATCTTTATTCATCATTAAAGTTCTTGAGATTTCCATGATGAAGAAAAGGAGACAAATCAATGTTACGCCAATAGAAACATATTGCCGGGAAATGAGTCCCCGAAAGCTGCTATTTCTCATTATGCCATTTGCTTAAAATATTTGTACACTGATGAAAAATCTTGCTTGAAGCATAGTTATAAATACTGAATCACTTGGACTGAATCTTTCAATTTACAGTAATGAAACAAGATATCAAAAAGCTGATAAAAGCTGTTGTTATTGGGCAGAATACGTACGTATTGCATTCCTCATTCAACCAACAAATAACGTCTATATTTTTCTTCACAAACCTAACCCTCCTTCTTCGATCATGAGAAGACCTGAAGGAAAGTTGACATAAATGCCCATCAGATGAATTGGAACCCTTTATTTTGATTGTGTTGATGACTAGATTTTTAAAAATAATTGGTAGTATTTTGATAAAACAAATTATAATGAAGACTATGATAACACCACGAATAGTTCAATAGGTTTTTGTTCCTGATTGAATCGTGTAAGCTTTTCGAAAGTCCATTTCTGACTACAGTAGTTTAAATAAAGTACGTACAGGGGGACAACAAAACGATAAAATAACTACTCTTGAGAACCATACATAACCTTCATCTCACCGATAACATACATTTAGGTTTGACTACTAGCTAGTCTACTTCAAATTTTTACGAAAATGAAAATCTGCATTGTATGCAAAGTGTGGTATTCTCAGTCTCACTATAGTATGAGGCAATGGTTCATACAGGACTCGGAGAGAATATGCAATCTATGTATAAAGAAACAACAAGAACATGAGCAAGAAACTGCTGAACAAGAAGGGCAGGAGGAGGATGGTTCTCCTCCTGGCATCAGTTGCATTCCTCGTCTACACAAGGAGATTTCGCAGGTAGACACATTAGCGACTAGACTATCTAATATAGATATGACAAACGATACTACAGAGCCGCATAGGGCTATAGATCAAATTCTGGGTGAACTATCTGAACCGACGGTCCCAGTAATATGTGAGCTTTTAAATGCCCTTGTGTACGAAAGATCTACTTCTCCTATCTATCTAAATGCTCTCAAGCAATTGACCAATAAAAATTGCACTGAGATCCCAATGACTTATGAAACAGAATATATGATTTCAGCAAATAACTACTTTCTCATGGGACATTCGCCATTCTCTCTTAGAAAGCACTCGTTCAGCGACTCCAACATTGGAGCTGGTCTACTTCTCGACTTCAAAAATTGTGAAGATAACGATTTGCACCCTATTGTTTATGTAGGAGAATGTCACTTTTCATTAGAGGATTTGTGGTACTTTGCTCATATTAGAAATACAAAACCAAGTCCTAAGAAGAATAGACATATTTTACCAGAGCATGTTCGTAATATCGACTCACCAAGGCCTCATCATCACTCAGTATTATTATGTCCATTTTGTGCGACACTGTTAGATCCTACAAATCATGAGGAAACATACATTATGCTTGCAAGAATGATGTATGAATTCGTGGGTGACATGGATGTCGGATATACAGCTTTTCATCAGCTTTGTTGCAAAAGCTGTTTTGCAAAGAACCTGATAGAAAACGGTGAAGACTGGGGTGAATTTCCAGGCTGTGAAAGATATGGATTAAAACAAAATCTTCTCAACGCTAACATGCTAGGTTTCACTTCAGGCACACCTGCAGACCACTGTATGTCTGCTGAGAATATGCATTCATTAACGGTTGAGAGTGGATTGTCAAAAATGTGGTGCATGTATTTGATGGAGAATATTTCTGCAAATTATTCACAAGAGAGCACAAAGTATAAGGTCAAATTGAGTAAATCCTTGTCAAAGGCATCCGGTTGGAAGTATATGAAAGTTACTATGACAAACTTAGGAAAACGCACTTGCTTTACATGTGGAGTCAATATCGTCAACACATCTGCATGTTCGAAATGCAAAAATGCACATTATTGTAGCAAATTTTGCCAGCGTCTTCACTGGAAAGAACACAAAAAGATTTGTAATCCAGAGACAAAAGTTGAGCCTCTTCCTTGTGATAGTATTCTTCTGAATACAAACGAAAGATACTCGATAGAAGAAAGGCAGAATCCTGAGAACTTTTGTAAGAGCTGCAAGAAATTCACAGGTGATTCGCATGGTTATGAGGCTTATTGCTTGGGTTGTGCAAAATTTTTGTTCTGTGGTCCTTGTAACGGTAGTATGCCGAAGAACAATGGTGGGGAGATACACGGTGGTACCTCAGCGATGCACTACAAAGGCTGCTGTCCAGACTGCGTCAAGCACCTAGACCCCGATGCACGTGTCATGTATGCAGCTCTTGAAAATCTTATCGAGAAGAATCCTACTGGAATTCATGTCAAACATATGCGGCTTTGTATGGCTCAGTTTATGCTGGACGAACAAGATGATCTCAATGGCAAGCCTAACGAGGATGGTATAGTTTACGCCAAGAAAGAGATAAAGTGGCTGGCAAACAACCTTGACTATGCGCCAGCTCAGTTGCTTTTTGCATCTCTTCATGATCCAATTTGTCAAATGACAGATGTTGGCGTTTACAAAGGTCCATTGAATATACAAAAACTTTCAAAGTGTAATTTTTATGAGGCAAACATTGCAGTGGCAAAGAAATACTATGAACGTGCATGTGAACAGAAACTGTCATGTGCACTTGTAGTTGTTGGGCTTTATTATAAAGATGGTAATAATCAATGCATGTTTGAGAAAGATGAAGCAAAAGGGATTTCGATGCTAGAAGAAGCTGCAGCAATGGGGCATACAGGAGCAATGTACGAGGTGGGTGTAAAATATTACTTCGAAAATATTAATAGAAAGAAAGGCATTAAGCTTCTTCGTGAAGCTGCTTTCAACGGGCACTATAGCGCAATGTTTTACATTGGGATGGAAGGAGTTGAAGACAAGACTCTCAGAAGTTTCGGAAAATGGTGTGTCTTAATGCTACTTCAGAAAAAGATATTTAAAATGGAAGGAAATCAGCAGAATTTGAAAGATGCTGCATCTTTTTATGGAATCCTCTGAAGTATGGAACTATATTCAGAGTGTGTGTAGAAAATATCTCTGAGGAGTAGTATCCGAAGATAAAATAAAGTGAAAGGGGCAACAATATTATAGTAGCACACTTGCTTCTAGCAGAACTCTAATGACTGTGCTTTGTTAAGAAAGCGCGAAGAAAGAAATCAAGTGGATAGTATGCCAGAATAAATTGTCATTAAACAAGTCAAGCTGAATCGGATTGATGGTGAACATTTCTTACTTATTATTGTAGGTACGTACGTAGTATTTGCAATAGAGAGGAGTTCCTGGTAGTAACAAGGTAGATGGGTAGTAAGTAAGTGATGAACGATGAACAGTGCAAGTATGTACGAGCGATTGATTAAGAGGCCAAAGGCAGGAGGAGCGAGGAGGACTCTTGTAGTTAGCTAGTAACCCAGACTAAGTAAAGTAAAATATTTAGAACCAATGACGTTTCGAATAGAGATGGAATGGCTATTGGATAAGTACGTAGGCAGAGAAAAATTGCATGTCAACCGTTAGTAGAGTGTATGAAAAAATAGAACGAAAGTATGGTTGTCAACCGTTGGTAGTGTGAAAACACGGACGGAACGGACGGAACGGACGGAAAAATAAACGCGGTAAGGGATCGGATATCAATCCGATAAAAATTACTCTAATAGCACGAATAGTTCAATAGGTTTTTGTTCCTGCTTGGATCGTGTAAGCTTTTCGAAAGTCCATTTCTGACTTGATTGAATTCAAGTAGGTACGTACATACAGGGGCGATGATAGCCACACAATGAGAGGTAATGATAACCACACGATGATATCCAAAAAAAGGAAGTACTACTCGGAGTATCATATATATTTTGTAACTTTATCTCACAAATCTTCAGGTTTAACTAGTTAGATACTGTAGTAGATATTTAAGTATTTGCGAAAATGAAAGTCTGTGTTGTATGCAAAGAGCAATGTCCTCCATCTCGCTATAGCATGATGCAATGGTTCCAAGAGGATTCAAGATGCGATCGATGTGTAAAGGAAGAAGATGAGCAAGGAGCGGAAGAAGGGCAAGAGGACGATACATCTGCCAATAGTTGCATACCTGGTCCAGACAAGAAGAAGATTTCGCAAGTAGACACATTAACAACTGGACTATCGTATATGGAAATGTCAAACATAAAGCCGCCTAGGACTGTAGACCAAATTCTAGGTGAACTATCTGAACCAACGGAATCAGTAATATATGAGCTTTTACTTGCCCTTGAGTACGAAAGAACTACTTCTACTACCTATCTAAAAGCCGTCAAACAACTGAGCAATGAATATTCCACCGACGTCCCAAGAACTTTTGAAACAAAATCTATGATTTCAACAAACAATTTTTTTCTCATGGGGCATTTGCCATTTTCTCTTCGGAAGCATTCATTTTCTAACTCCGACATTGGAGCTGGTCTACTTCTCGACTTCAAAGATCGTGATGACAACGATTTACACCCTATTGTATATCTTGGAGAATGTCACTTTTCACCTCTTGATTTATGGCACTTTGCAATGATTACAAAGAAAAATGCAAATAACGAGAAGAAAGTTGGTTTACCAGAGCGCCTTCAAAATTTTGACTCGCTACAACCAGAAAAGGCTAATCATCATTCAGTATTATTATGTCCATTTTGTGCAACACTGTTGGATCCTCTAAATGCTGACCAGACATATATTATGCTTGCAAGAATGCTATATGAATTTGTGGGTGACATGAATCTCGGATTTGACGTCGCATATCAGCTTTGTTGCAAAAGCTGTTTTGTAAAGAACCTACTAGTCAAAAACGATAAAGATTGGAGTGAATTTCCAGGATGTGAAAGATATGGCTTACTTCAAAATATGCTAAACTCCAAGTCACTAGTTGCCACTACAGACATGCCTAAATGTCCATATGCAGAGGATTTGTGTTCATGGACGATGAAGAGTGGATTGGCTAAAAGTGGGTGCATGTATTTGATGGAGAATATTTCTGCAAATTATTCAGATGAAAGTGCGAAACACAAGATCAAATTGAGTAAGTCTTTGACAAAGGCCTCTGGTAGGGAGGTTATGAAAATCAGTATGACACATTTTGGAAAACGCAGATGCTTTGCTTGCGGACTACATATTGTCAAAACATCCGCATGCTCGAAATGCAAAAATGCACACTATTGTAGCAAACCTTGCCAGCGCCTTCACTGGAGAGTACACAAAAAGATTTGTAGTCCAGAGACAAAAGTTGAACCTCTTCCTGGTAACATTATTCTACTCAATACAAAAGATAGATACTCGACAGAAGAAAGGCAGAATCCTGAGAACTTTTGTAAGAGCTGTAAGAAATTCACAGGTGATTCGCATGGTAAGGAGACATACTGCTTTGGCTGCGCCAAATTTTTGTACTGTGGTCCTTGTAACGGTATGCCAAAGAACAACGATGGAAAGATAAACTGTGGTAACCCAGCAAAGGCTTACAAGGGCTGCTGTCCAGACTGTATCAAGCACCTAGATACCAAAGCCAATGTCTTGGTCACAGCTCTTGAAAATCTTATCGAGAAGAATCCTACTGGAATACATGTGAAACACATGCGGCTATGTATAGCTCAGTTTCTACTCGATGGAGATGACCTCAATGAAAGTGTAGTTTACGCAATGAAAGAAATCAAGTGGCTGGCAAACAACCTTGATTATGCCCCTGCTCAGTTGCTATTGGCATCTCTTCATGATCCTGTATGTCAGAATCAAGATCTCGGCGTGTACAACGGTCCAATGCACATGGCAAAGTTTTCAAAGCGCAATTTCTACGAAGCGAACATTGCAATTGCAAAGAAATACTATGAACGTGCATGCGAACAGAAACTGTCAAGTGCACTTGTAGTTGTCGGGACTTATTATAAAACGGGCTCTAATCCATACATGTTCAAGAAAGATGAAGCGAAAGGGATGGAAATGCTAGAAGAAGCTGCAGCAATGGGACATACACAAGCAATGTATGATGTGGGTTCAATATATCTTTTCGAAAAAAGAGATAAAAAGAAAGGGATCGAGTTCCTTCGTGGCTCTGCTTCCAATGGACACTATGACGCAATGTTTTGCATTGGGATGGAAGGGCGGATGGACAAGAATCTCAGAAGTTTGGGAAAATGGTGTGTCCTTAAGTTACTACAAGAAAAGATTACATTTGGGGAAAAGCAGCATCTATTAAAGGATGCAGCATTTGTTTATGGAATACTTTGAGGGATGGAATCGAATCACATAAAGAATGCATAAAAGGAGAGGGGATTTGGAGTATGAAAAGTAGATAAAATAATAAAGGGGTTAACAACTATCAATTGATCCATTGGCGCTTCATCACCCTTCAGAGGGAAGCTCTTTATTATGTTTATCTATCTACATAATCACAAAGTATTTTCGTAAGCCTCCATCTGCTCCAAAGCCTTGTGTACCCATCCCTCCGCTTCATCACTGGTAAACATCAAATATGTCTCTCCATCTTCTTCATGATCTAATAAGACAAAGCCAACACTCATCATGATATCCACTGCACCATGCATTTGATTAATAGCAGCATCAATATGCTTGTTTGGGTTTGAGATTCTTACTTTCTTCTTGTCTAAACTCTGATTTGGCTGAATAGCATTGTGGATCAACTTTCTCATGATCCGCAATGACTTTTGAATTGAAGCTTGATCAGTCTGTGTCGTAATGATTGCAGTAAATGCGTCGTCAAATTCTGGATGAATGGACTGCTGCTGAAATGCTGAGGAACTCGATGGTGCAGTCTTAGCGCCTGTGCTAGGTCCATTGCTACTACTACTTTTCATGCTCTCTGCCTTGCTACTTTGAATACTACCATGATTTATATTCGTAACAGCAGTTGAAGCTTGAGTCCCAGTACCCTTCATAGTTTCATAAGGATTATAACCCAACTTTTCAACATGTTTCTGCTCATCTTTCTTTGCAAGTTCCACAGCCTTTTGTGCTTCCGCGGATAATGGAGTATTGGACATGTAAGTCTCATTCTTTTTCGCAAGTGCTTCTCTTTGCTCTTCAATCTTTTTCTTTTGCTCTGCAGTCAAGTCTCTTGCTTTGGAAATTGGCTTCTTTTTAATCTTATTGGACTTATCCCTCGCTTCAGCAGCAGCAATCACTGCCTGACGTTTCGCCTCTGCATCTGCTCTCCCCCCACCGACTGAATTTTGATGCTTGAGTTCTATTCTTCGAATTTCAAACTCCAAAGGTCGCTGAGAAGACTTGACCATTTCCAAAAATAACTTGTAGGGAATTTCAGATTCACCATTGGACCCCGAGAAGCAAATGATATCCCCTCTTTGCAATCCTATGGAAGCAGCTTGAGATCCTTTGCCGACCGAAGCGACAATTGCCGATCCTTCCTTTGTGTTTTCAAGAGTGACTCCAATGGATCCCTGCTCGACAATGATTTTAGGAATAATGGAACCAGGTTTTGATCCTCCTAGAGATTTCCCACCGCCGCGATTGTTGCGTTGTTTCTTTTCTTCGAAATGAGATTGAATTGCTGAAAACGGATTTTTAGGTTTTTCTTTTTCATTCTTTTTGTTGTTGTTGAGTTTATCAAAGAAGCCCTTCATGATTCAATTTAGTTCGAGAATTAAATATATATTTATTAGATTTCTTGTTATGAAAGACAAGGCAATGAAAAAGGAAACTGATCAGATTGCAACGTTAATAGGAAGCAATGAAATAATAACATAAAAGGTAGTGCAAGAAGAAAGAACTGTATGTTCTTCAGTACGTCCTTACAAAACTATTCCTCTGAAACCACGACTGAAAGATTTTCAATTTCTTTTCATTTTTCCAAAACATACTGTATAACTTACTGTTCAAATAGCTATAGTCTATATCTTGTACATTTGATTTATTATATATTATTACACCCAGAATCTATAGTGTGATTGCATTGATGGCCTCGAAATGTAGAAACATGCCCTTTCGCAACAAGGTCCAAGCCTTTTACAAGACCGTCTATGATCCCAACATTGGTTTCAATGTACTTTTTATAGATTTCAAAATAGCAATAGTTGCGCATTCTACATATTCTTTCGGAATCAGGCAAGAGGTTCTGCTCTATATAGGTCATCGTTACGTTACCTGAATCTTTCTCTGGGAAAATGATTGCACATTTACTCCAATCAATGAGTTCAGGTCGAAATGGCAATACGTAATTGTCACCATGATAGACTGGGATAGCACCTGCACTCAAAACTTCTGTGAATCTATAGCTGAATTTATTATCGCCTCGAGGTGCAAGTGCAATTTTCGACCGTTTCAAAACTTGTACAAATGATAAGGTCTCCTTTGTATTATTTGACCTTGGATCTTTTGGTTTCGACGCATCTGTATGTTGTATAAAGAAACCTTTTTTGATATTGTGATAATCACGATAGGACATTCTTGCACCTCCATATGTATTATGAAACTCAGTATTCCTTCCATTTCGAAAATTACCCATGTAAACAACATTGAAATCTCGCATCTTTTCAGAATTACATGATCGTATTGATTCTTCTTCTTCTGGAGTAAGCATTGCCTGTTTATTCGCTGGAGGGATAAGCCCTTGATCGATTTGTTGATCAATTTTATTCAAGTCTCCGGAAAGGAAAGTGATGGAAGTTGAGATGTTTGGATTCTTCTTCCCCTTATTACCATCAATACAGTTTCCAAAGCCCGCACAGTCAAAAAGCATGAGCGTTACATTGATATTCAAATTGTTGCTCTTTTCTTTTGCAGCTTGGAAGAGTGTAGTGTACTCTAGATGTATTCCTGACTTTGGAGGAGCACATTCCACACAATTATTCCATAAATGGGACATGCTGTAAGAAGCTCGACCAAAGTATCGATCTGTATTATTTTCCAATCCTTGTCCATACTTTGGATAGTTACTTTCTTTACAGTTCATTCGATCAAAAAACACATAGTAATTGGTATTGTTCCGTATTGCCTGTATACCATTTTTCTCAATATCGTCCCAACCAGTCGGATGAAACAGTGGGTGGTTTACTATGCCTGAATATAATTCACGTTCACGCAACATCCGAGGGTACCTAAGGGCAGCAATTTGATCTTCTTTGTTCCAACCGTAGTTTGTAAGGAGTAGCATAGATTTTACAACATTACTACTGTCGTTTTCTTCTTCTAGCCAAGTTCGATATATAGTTGTATTGAAAGGAAGGGTCACATCGTTAATGAGTCTTCCATGTCGTTGCCCCTTTTGTCTTTCAGTAGGTTTGGCAGTACTATTTATTCTCTCTCTTAAATGCTTCATTTCTTTTCTCAAATTCTTCATTTCATCTGTAGATGATGTATTCACTATATTTGGAAAGAAGCTAGTGCTACTCACACTTTTATATCTTGTTGTCTTATAGGAAGAGGTGATGTTGAAGTTGTGTCCAATTAAGAAGCTACCTGTTGCAATAACAAAGTACTTCAGAAAGACTGTTGTTTCCTTCCATTTCATTTTTTGCTTTCATCACTTTGAATGACACTGTAGGTTTCTATCCCCTAATCTAAAAGAACTGTCCGGATTTGTATTGTATTAGCGTAGTTTACTCGAGCAAGCAGATGTTCTTTGTCCGCTGAAATGAATAATGAGTCTGTCCCGTTCATAAATGGGATTGAAAAGTCGTAGTTGTTTCCTCTTCACAAGGCTCTCATCATCTGAAATGCGAAGCCCTCTACGAAGATTCATTCGTGTCACTCGAACTTGATGTTGATATAGAGTTTATGAAAATTTTTAATAGCATAAATAAATATAAAATTGACAAGAACAATCAAATGAATCCTCAAGAACTATGTGACGGTCGGGGTTATGCTCAATATGAAAATGGAATTCTAGTGGATGGCACAGCAGCTTGTTCAAGAGAAACCTTTTGCTGTCGATTCTTTACATTTCAGAGTTACAACAATGGGGAGTCTTTTACAGATGAAGAGCAGTTTCAGCGGACTTGTGGTGGAGGATATAATGGTGGTTATGGTGGTAACTATATAACCGGAGCTACTGGAGTTATATGTCATGGTACAGAGAATAACCCGGCGAATTGCGATGGACCACAGTCATGTCTAGCTTTGGATGCTGTCGTTGTAAAAGGTGGCTCTTGTCGAGGATGGAATGTTTTAGAAACGGGTTGTTTCTTTTTAATGAGCTTTGCTCATTAATACCTTTCATGAATCTTTCGTTATGTTTCTTCACTGCTTCTGCATACGTGGAACGTTTGCTTTCAGCGATTCTCGATGCCTGTGACGTCACCGACTCGTCAACCTTACTACCGTCAGTTTCTTTATTTCCAACACGCTCCTTGAGATCGTTGTACTTTTGATACAGCTCGCTCATATGTGTCCATCCCATTAATGCTGCTCTAAAGTTCATAAACAATGACCCTTGTACTGGTTTTGACATGAAGTCCGCTAACATTTCTTCAGTCGGACAATACACTACTTCAATGTCCCCATTCTTTATCCTGTCAGTGACCTAGAAGTATTTAATGCCTATGTGCTTGCTGTTCCATGTACACAAATCTCGTCCGTTCTTAAGGAGTTTGATTTCAGACTCATTATCTTTTGCAATGTAATTTTTGAGTTTGTATCCTAACTCTCCCATTAGCATTTCAAAGTAGATGTTCTTCGGCATGTATTCGCTTGTGCCGACGTGCTCTGTTTCAGTGGAACTACGTGTATTCATTTTCTGTTTCGTGGATTTAGTATCCACTACCCCTGTTCCGAACGATATCAATCCACCTGTATGCCCTCGCATATCCCTGTGTACAGCGTGAGCCGAATCCACCATTGTCAGCATTTTGTGCAGACTATCTGCTCCAATTATTCTTTTGTCGTTCAACGTGCCTTTTATGAAGCTCATCAGCCTCATAAGTTTATGCCAATCATCCTTGTTGGGTTCATGTACCCTCGTCATTAAAAAGCTATTTGTCGGCTCTACGTCCGGCCTTGTCCTTTTCATAGCCCAAGCAACCTTCATTACGTACTTCAACATCATGTCAGCTTTGTCTTGCGACAGCTTCGGCGAGTCTTCCCTAACTTTGAATAGCCAGCTACTACCAGGTGTTGTATAGGTCCTATTCAATGTCTTCCCAATTTCATCCTCGAAATCCTTCACCATGCCAGAAAGGTACTCAATGGTATCCATCAACAGTTTTCCATCGTCTCTGAATTCCAAGTTGATTCCTAAAAAATCTAACTTCTTTCCTCTTTGAATGGTCAATCCAGGGAACTTCTCTTCAATTCTTGAGAGTAGTCCGGTTATCACATTATCGTTCATGTGTCCAACGATGTTGTCATCTACGTACCAACCGATAGTGCAAGGTTTGCCATCAATGTATTTTTGCGCGATACACTTGTCTATTTTGTTGATCTCGAAACCTTCCTCCTTCAAAACAGTCGAGTAAAGTTCATACCACAGTAGCGCTGACTCAATCATTCCATACAGTGCCTTCAGAATCTGCACATAGAGTACTTTCTTTCCGTTCTCGTAACGCACATCCTCTTTGAACTCTGGATTCACATCTACCATGATATCGACGAACTGACCCTCGATCTTCAGCAGCACAAACTTATCCGGGGGTAAATCAGCATGCAAGTATGCCCCTGGTACATCGAAGACTGCTACATCTCTCTTCTCATGTGCAAATACAACTAATAGTGCCATAAGTGACTCTACAGCTAGAGTGGCGGATGAAGCATCTTCCCTTGGTACAAACTTTCTATGCTTGCTGCCATCTGCGCATGTTCTACCTTTTATTTTCCCATCACGTTTCTCCTTGATCAAGTTAATGGCTCGGAGTGCACGTTTCTTGTCTTCGTCTGTTAAGTCCTCATATTTTACCTTTCCTACTACCGACATGTCGTTCAATTGCTTGTATTCCTTGAATAGTGCTGCAACTGCACGCTCCTTGAACATCTCTATTCCCTTGGATGCATGCATTTGGTTAAAACACATTTCGTCGAACATATGATTCACTACTGTGGAATTCATTTGTCTTGTAGTGGTATGGGTAAGGGGTTTCTTGAGGCTCATAAACTGAAAACCGTTCCCATAACTTTTCCCACTTGTGCTGCCAATGTTACCTAACGGATCAGAAGGCTGTCTACGTTCCCTTTTTGACCGTCTGTTTGATTCACTGTCGAGGTTCTCGCTCCTTAGTTCTTGCTGAATGTCCTCGCTCCTTGATTCTTGCAGATTATCTTCCTGTTGTATTTCATTATCCTCATCGTTGTTCTCCATGTCGCTCCTTAGTTCTTCACTCGACTGTAAGCCATTAGTAGATTGAGCGTCTTCCTCTATTACCAGTTCAGTTGTGATGCTTGGTTCATCGTTATCTTCGGCATCTGACATGATTCCGGCATCTGACATGATTCCACCATCATCATTACTGTCATCTGTGTCTTCTTCATCCTCAGACTCCCAATTCTCATCTGATTCATCATCCAAAGGTTCGAAACTCTCCTCGGAGTCATATGAAGAACTGCCATCCTCAGTTTCATCATTGTAAAGATCTTCGTCACTGATGGATTCGTCATCTGGTGTGTACGATTCATCATCTGATTCGAGAGACATATTGCCTCCAGGGATAATGTCCAGCTTTGGAAAACCTTCCTCATCCAAGTACTCGGCATGCTGTTGTTCTGCTAGCTCATGTACTCTGTCTATTACCTCCTGTGTCGTTGCCAGCCTGGTCCATTTGAAGCCATGGATGCGCTTTCCAGTTTTGAGCGACATAAAATAATATCCACCTTGATTGTTTGATGGTCTCAAAGCAATGGCTCTAGCAGCCCTCGGTGTTTTATCATTAGTGGTTGTTCTATAAACGATGCAATAGTCCAAGAACGATGCCTTCAAAGTGCCAGCGTCAACTGGGCCATTCCCTCTCACAATAGTACCTGGACTCATGTTCCTAGATATTCCGTTTTTTCTTATGTAGTGGTTGAGCCATTTTACAATGTCGACTAAGTTCTCGTCGATCACGAGCTTTGGTACTTGTTTGAAAGGACTACCATCCCAGTAGCAACGTTGTCTTTCCTTGACAACTCTAATCTCTCTTTCAATGTACGGATTGTGTTCTCCAGCTGCGCATGTTTGCAGCGCTGCATCAATCTTTCCTTCAAGCTTCTCGAACTCATTGTCACCAAAGACGTATTCTATCTCAAAACCCCTGTCTTTGTGTACCGCAATAACTGTATTGACTGCTTCTATTACTTCCTTAGTAGGTCTGGAGTAAGTGATTTTTCCATTGGCATTTTTTCGTCGAATGTTGAATGTCATTATCGCCAGGAAAAGAATCTTTCGTGTCCTGATGAGTAGGTATGGTGCATTATCCGAAAAGAAGAGATCTATTTCCAATATATCGCATTTGTGATGTTCTAATAATGGTGCAGGTATAGGAATTCTTTTGGGTGGTGCAAAAGTCTGACCCTTGGTCCTTGTCATTTTTCCCATGAGTAGTGGCTCTGCCATGCCGCCATAAATTGCTGTAGCTCTTGTTACATCGTCTGGTGTTACAGGTGCATTAATGAAAGCCTGTCCTTTTCCTGAGAGTGCCTCTTTGAATTGTTGGTCAGAAGGCCATCCTACTCGGCCTTGTAGTTCTCGTGCCTTTTCCGCTCCTTCGATTTCCTGGCGACTAAAATATTCCTTATTCTTGGAAACAGTGGAGAAGAAAGATGTGTGTGTGGGTGGAACAATAGTCTCTAGTTTATCTACTGACGTGTCAAAACCATAAAGTCCATTTGCCAATCTTTTGAAACGCATGCATTCGGTCTCCGTCACATGCACCAAAAAATAATCACCGTTACGAGAGTCAAATGTAACTGGATAATTATCAACCAAATCACAGAATCCAATAATGTTAGCTAAGGAGTTTCCATTCACATACGCCTTGATCTTAGGTAATACCTTGACATCTCCTTTCTTAGTATAATCAAGAGATCCGCCGTTACTGTAAGCCCTAATCCCAGCACACACACAAATTCTAACCACCTGTTCAAGATTAAAAAAGGATGAGAAAGTCGAGCCGGTGTCGGCAATAAGAAGAGTAGGCGATAGGAAACTCTTTGCTTTGGCATAAAAAGACAAAAACATTTGTGTGAACTGATACTCACTGTTGCCATCACCGTTGTTGTTGGGGCACACATTACCGAAATGTCCATACTGGTTACAGCGGAAACATTGGATATCAGCTCGTAGTACTCCGTTTGTTCCAGCAACTGGCTGACACTGCATGAAGCTTAAGCCTCTGATTGTTACCATTGTGTCTGTTGTTGTTGTTCTGACCATTGTTTGTGCCTGACCAGTGTTGCAACATATGAATTGCCGACAAGAGATCAGTAGGGTACTTGTCCTCTCCCAAAAGAAGGCTGTTGCTCAAGTACTTCCACATCTCTCCATATCTCTTCGGGTCCGCGTTCATGATGAAAACCATGGCAATATACTTCTGGCGTACCTCCTCATCGGTGATCTGGGGATTCTTGCTTTGTTGTTTAGCTAGGAGCTCCGTATGATCTAAGATATCGACATCCGCCTGGCTTACTAGTTCCTGAAGGTTGATAAATCCATTGTAATACTCATCTACACTCTGATTGCCTTGTCTGAACTTATATAGATCTCTAATTGAACAGAATGCAGTGTGGAAGTCATTGGACGATGCTGTCACTCCGTGTACGATCCTCTTGATCGTTTTCAGTAGCCAAATACTATTGAACGCTTCAGCCTTTTCCTCGTAATCGTGCTCCGCTCTGATATCCGCTACTAGTGCCTTTGTGCACTGACCGATAATTATTCCCCACAAAGTAGTCATGTTCGATGCAGTAACATCCATCTTCTTACTAAAGATGGCCATCTGGGACGTCTGGTACATCTTTACTGCTGCCAACTTATCATCATTATCCGCCTCCCGCTTCAGTTTCTTGACGTCCGTCTCTGTCTGTGGTGCTCCTGCTAATGTAACCTTCAATTTTTCCATACAACGAGTCAGAGTCGGGAGCTCATCGTTCAAGAAATTAGTTGGATCCTCAAGTTCCACTATACCTCTGGCAATTGGTGCTGGTTGCTTGAAATTGCGTAACACATAATTCTCAAGCTCTTTCAAGAAGTGGGTGGTGTTCTGGGTCCACGCTTCCTTCCGAGTCCCTAACACTGGCAGGCTTGCTTCCTTGCCTTTGAAGTTCCTTAGTGCATTATTGTTGTTCCTGTTCCGATCCCTAACCGGGTTACGTGTCGGTGGCTGCCTCTCATCGCCCGTTGGAGGAGCTGGTGCTGGTGCTGGAGGTTGACTATTAGGCTCACTCATGTCTCGTGATGGCACAGGTTCTCCGGCTTCCTGGTAGTAGTCTTTCCTGACTGTAGCCTTACTGTAATGAATGCCTTACCGATGTGTTCTACCTTTCCTATGTCGCCCCTCTTCCCGTATTTTGCTTTTGTTTTCAACTTTACTTCGTCGCCAATCCTGAAATGACCCTCCTCTTTTGTCTCCTTTGCTATCTGGGTCTCCTTTCTTCCTGCGTCTGTACTGATACTGATCCTATCTATCTTGTCCGATAGTTCCTTGATTACGTCCTTTAGAGCTTTTACTTCCGCTGCTAGTTCGTGGTATTCCTTCTCTGATGAACTTTTATAGTTGATCCTGGCCATAAGCCGTTGTGTTGTTGACTATGAATTTTAAAAAGAAACAACGTTGGAAAAATAACTCTTGGCTGCCTACGAGAATGCTATTGAAGCGTTGTAGAGTCGTAGTGTAGAGTATCTCGGTCTTCTTAGATTAGACTATATAGATGTTTTAGAAACGGGTTGTTTCTTTTTAATGAGCTTTGCTCATTAATACCTTTCATGAATCTTTCGTTATGTTTCTTCACTGCTTCTGCATACGTGGAACGTTTGCTTTCAGCGATTCTCGATGCCTGTGACGTCACCGACTCGTCAACCTTACTACCGTCATTTTCTTTATTTCCAACACATTAGTATCATTGAAGAATGCCAAGGCGTTGAAGCTTGTGGAAGTATTCCACTTGTTCTGAAGCCCCCGGGAACAGAACCCCCAACACTGGAATACTACAATCCTCCTCAAGATGAGCAGTTTTCCATAGGTGCTATAATTGGAATTGTTGTGGCAAGTTTAGTATTCTTGATAGGAATTGCAATGTTTTACTTTGTACGTCGTGAAAAAAGAAGTCAGGAAACAATGACCAATGATTCCTTTGGAAGAAATGAAATCGAACATCAAGAAGATTTTCATTTATCTCCTACTGTGCCGGCTATTCCTATTGCAGTAAAAGTTGGATCAGTTTACGTAGAGGGAACAGAAGAAGGTGTAGTTCAACATGCTAATATCGTGGAAAGCCGTTTCGATCAAGACGACTCCCATCCAATCCCCTCAGCTCCTCCTTTAGTTGAATGATTTCGTCATCGTTTTTAATCCCACAAAATTGAAACTTTTCGATGGAAAAATATGAAGAAACAAGATCTCTGAGTGAAAGATTTGGACATACAAAGAGATTCCACACTAGCTCAAATTTCCTAAGAAATCAACCTGAGTTCACCCTCCATTTTTCAAAAACTTGTAAACATGGAAGGTCAAGCCAATGAGATAATGAACTTTCCCGAAGATAGACCTTCAAAGTTACTGTTAGTTGCAAGTGGGAGAGACTTTAATCATCCTAACTATGCTTCTCACAACCCAACTTATCGGGAAGTTCTCCGTGTGTCTGCACCTGTCGAAAACGGTCAACTTGTTTTCAAAGTTTATCACTTTAATAATCATGATCGTAATAGTCAGGAGTGGGAACTTATTGAGTATCCAGAGGAAGAAGCCGACGGTGTTGTTGGCTTTATTAATGCTTTCCTTAGTAAGGAATTCCCTGGTCAAGGAGTAAGATCCGAAATAATCGAAACGGTGAATACTGAGTCAGGTAGAAAGATTGGTTGGACTCATTTGGTGAAAAGACACGACATGCAATCAGATAGGAGAATGCAAATCCGAGATGTAGTAAAATCTCTTTTGGGGAGATAAGAATCACATGGTTGAAAAACTTTGATCCTACTAAAATTGAAGCTGAGCTTTAGTATTCAAATCATTTGACATGACTACAATAACATCGCAACTATCATATGAAGATGCACAAATTGAGTCTAGAAACCTCTTCGACGTCAAGTTTATTTTAAATTTAATTGCTTTTTGTTAATATTTTATTCTTATTGGCATCCTACGAAAAACATCAAAATCAATTACAATAGGAGGTGCCATGTATGGATCAGATCTTTGCGATTGTAAACTAGACGCATTCACAAAGACACTCTTGTCTTCTCTAGCACCTCCTTCCTTAGTAGCAATGCTATCATTTGTCCATTCCCTTCCGTTTTGACGAGTATAATGTTTTACTTCTACAACTCCTCGAGTCCAATGCACATGTCCTCCTAAACAAAGTGGAATTTTATTGGAAAGTACCACATCAGCCAACTCTCTATTCATTTTCCAACCATTACTTTTGTCCTCCCCAACTTGAGGTATGGTTATTGATCGAGAAAGATAAGGAGGTGAATGGGCAAGGAAAATATCTGGCTGCAAGTGAAATCTATGAGGAAAGCTGCCTGATTCACATGTATTCCAAGATGCTCCATAAATTAAGATACCATGTTTCGTCTCTATAAATTCATCTTGCAGTAAATAAACACTATCACTTCTTTCAAACATTTGTTGCAAATCTATGTTATCCTTTGCAGATGCATTCTTTTTAAGGGTACGATCATGATTACCATCAATCACATATTTCTCAGGATATTGCGATAATCCTGACATCCACTGAATAAAATATTGCACATCTTGTTTATTTCCCTTGTTTGCAAAATCACCACAGTGAATCAAGATATCTCCAGGTGGTAACATATGAGTTAGCATTTCATGTTCGCCATGTGTATCCGATATAACAATGATACGAACAATATCCTTTCTAGCTACTAGGAAGGTTTGACTGCGAATCAGTCGTTGCTGTGTTCATGCTATTTATTATTGCGTTGTTATAATGGCACCAATGGTGTGATCATCGTGTCAAATGAACTGCCGTTTGGTTCTTCAACATTCTCACACAAGAACAGCACAGAACAATCATGGCATCAATTTTACAATGACGTTACTGGTAGGTAGGAGAATGAAATAGCCCTTTTTTTTGAAGACCTCCTTATTTTTTCATCTCTCAATGAATATATATGTAGAACATGTGTATTTTCTGTGTTCAAAGCTAAAGTACCATGAAATAAAGATGAAAATGTGGTTTGTTTTTGAAGAAGGCTTTCGAAGCAGAAAGAACAATTCAATAAGGGGTACGTGATATTTTCATCAATCGTAGAATACAGTTTCTTATTTGTATTTTCTGTAGCCTGCACATTTACGACTGATTTTGCACAAAAAAACGACACATATTTTTCTCTTTCATCTTCTTCCATAACATTTCAACCTCTAGATAGATAGACCTCTACAACATAAAACATGTTCCGCAATCTACTACAAAAGAGCAACTCAAAAGATGAGAAAGTAAAGCAGCTCGAAGCGATGGGCTTTGACAAGGAGTCTGCAAAGATTGCTTTGGAAATGACCAATTTTAATCTCGAAGAAGCGACACATCATTTGTTATCCAATCAGGAAGCATTGAGTAGTCATTCCGCTGCTGCTTCATCGTCTCAGGCTAGAAGTACTGCTAATAACAGACCAAATAGATCTGCAGCCATCATGAGAGCTGGAGAAGCTGCTGCCAATCGTGCTAACAATTCATCTGCTAAATTTGGTTCAAATCAGATACAAAAGAAGAGCAGTGCTGCTACTACCAGGACTACTAGTACTGCTTCTAGAACTCCTGCTACTTCCACGAATACCTTTACTTCCTCTTCTTTAGCTTCGACTAGCACGCAAACTGTATCCAAGATACATCCCAAGGTAAAAATGCCTACCAAAATGAAGGATAAATCCAAAGAAGAACAAATTCTACGATGCTCCAAACGTCTTGCGCCATACCCTCATGCAGTCGATACACTCCTTCAAGCATTCACATTTGTCAAAAACTATCCACAAAATTCCAAATATCGTAAAATCAATACTCAAACTTTAGGTTATCAAAAAGTACTCGAGGGGAAACCAGGAGTTGTGGATTTGATTCATGCCATGAATTTTCAGAAACGTGGTACAGAGTATATTTTGAAAGAGAGTGATTTAGATTTGGCACTTTTATTCTTGGGCATTTCCGCATTGGAGAATATACGTTCGAGTAGAGAATATCTAACTGAAAAAAGAAATACACAGTTCAAACGTGACATCAAGAGAATTATGGAAGGATCAAATTTGAATGCGAATGTAGATCAAGATGCAGAATTACTAAAAAGATCAGCATTTTTGCAAAAAGTACCAACGGAACCTGATGATGGTAGTGGAGCACTTTTGCAACTGTATTTAGGATCTGCGAATCGTTCTTCGGTACATGATGAAGATCCTACCAAGAATATGCTTTTGAAACAGACCAAGGATATGAATATAAATGAGACTGAGACTGTAGAAAAGATTTCAAGAAGGTTTGATGGAGATGATACTTTGCAAAATATTGTAGATTGGATAGGAGCACATGGATCTTGTATTCCAGAGAAATTGTTGAATCGTGAATGGAGTTTGGTGGACTTGAACAAGTATCCTTTGGAAGAAATTGATGTAGAGACCTGCTTGGGTGATACGTTGCAGCGTGTAGGTTGTTGGCCAAGTGGAAGATTAGAACTTCGACCAAGTACTTTGGAATGGCGGGATGAGAAAGTCAAGAGTGCAGCTTAGAAGGTATGAGTAAATCTCGTGTACAGAAGATAGATAAAAGCTTCTAGCATTAGGATATTACATATTTTACAATAGTCCACTAAGTTCTTCATTGTTAATGTCGAGAGGGAATAATAAGAAACATACAAGAAAAAGTATTTACCCTACTTTTAACGTTCCTGAAGTCTCTCATTTTATTGTTGGGTAGGGAGTTGGCCTGCTGACGTTGATCATTTGGTTGGCTTTCATCAAACGTTCACTTGTGCTGCTTTTGTTCTTAGCATTTATTTACCTCTCTGTTGCACACATATAAACATTCCAATCACACGTCATGTGCAACAAAACTAAAAAGGTTCCTCGAAGTCAGACTTCTGTTCTTCTCTCTTCTTCTTCGTTTCACTGCAGCGATGAAAAGGGAGAAAAACTTGTGGCTCCATCTAAAAAGTCGGCACTTCTAACAGTAGCATGTTATGTACTTTTCATTTCCATCAATGAACACATCATTCGCTTCTTCATGAATCAGCCATTCGTCATTTCTATTGATCCGATATTTGAAGATGAAAGAAATAGACTCATTCTCTCGAGACATTTTGCAATTGATGCATTTTCATGTTTGGTCTGTGCCGTTCTAGGATGGAAAAGTAGACAATATCTTTCTTCCAGTAACATGCTCACATTCAAAAGAAATGATCCAGATACAAATTCACCACAAGCATTGGATAAATCTCTTCATTGCGATTTTCACAAGAGACTTTATTCGTATAACCCATATGGACATCAAATTATGCTCATGTTCTTTGCCTATCAAGTTCGCAACATGTACGATACGATTGTTTGGAAAGATGGCTGGTTATTCGTCGCACATCATATCTTTGCAGGGGCGAGTGCATGGATGGCAATGTATCCTGATTCCAACAAGCATCATATTTCACTTGCGAACCAATATGCTATATTCTACTTTGGTGTCAGTGAGATATCGACATTTGTACTCTGTCTCTTGGCGAATTTTGAACCAGATCTTGGAGTCAAGGGATTGGAAGATGTATTTCCGATGACGAGAATTGTACTTGCTGGAACGTTTGTAGTATTGTTTATACTTTGTCGAATGGTTTTGTGGAATGTCATTACTTATAATTATTTGTTGGATATTGGACTAGCTTTAAAAAGAAAGAGTCCAGCCTTTGAAACTCCGAGTGTCAAGACCAATTTGAGATTCTTTCAGTTCTCGCTTTCCTTCATGACCTTGCTTCAGGTTATTTGGATGTGGGAAATTATCGTAATGGGCAAAGAGGAAATTGCAATGTTATTGGCGAAATAAATGTTCAAATTATTCAAGTTCTACCTATGAGTACTACGTGCATTTAATATATGCAAAGAGGTGGAGAAATAGGAATACAGCTACGCTTGTACTCCCAAAGGTTTGAAAACTTTGGCACGTGAGAGAAAAAGATTTCATACATGTAGGTGTAAACTGTCAGTGTAGTATTGCAAAATTTTTATATTTATGTACATGTTTTAATGTAGCATTTTTCACATTCTTGGAGAAAGCCTTGCCTTCTCAAATATTTGCATCTCTCTTGTCTAAAAACAATGGATGTTCCATGATTCCTTCTCCACCAATCCAAAATCCTAGCTCTAAATCTACTCCATCTTACATGGTTCCAGCAAAGTTTGCAGCATCAGTAATTTTCGCCTTTTTCACAGGATTCTCATCCTCACCACCATCAATCTTTGGAACAATCCACTTGGTAGTCACCTTGATACGATTACTAAAGAATTCCATAGCTCCATCACCCGTAATATCCATGTCACCATATTTAGACTTTGTCCCATACAATCCTCCAAACGAGAAAGGCTCGCGAGGAACAGGAATCCCAATATTGACTCCCAACATGGATGCATTGAAACGTTCCAAAAACCATTCCGCAGACCCTCCATTACAAGTATACACACAAGCAGCATTCCCAAACGGATTGGAATTTTCAATCTCAATCGCTTCAGTCCAAGAAGAAGTTTGATAAATGGAAAGAACCGGTCCAAAGATTTCTTCCTTCATGGCTGCATCTTCTTTGGAAGAATGAAGAAGAATAGTAGGTCCCATATAAAACCCTCCATCACACTCTTTTTCCTTCATCCAGGATCTACCATCCACCAAAACTTGAGCACCCATGGCTTCCGCTTCATTGACATATTTCAAAATCTTGTTGTAACTCGCTTCATCAATGACTGGACCTAATTTCCCTGCAGTGGTTCCCAATTCAATCGCCTGTGCCTTTTCCACAATTTTATCAAGTAGATTTGGATTGTCACCTACTAGCAACAAAACCGAAGCAGCCATACATCTCTGTCCAGCACATCCCATACTACTCACTACTACATCTCTAGCGGTATCATTCACATCACAATCTGGTAGAGCTACCAAATGATTTTTAGCCCCTCCAAGTGCCGTACAACGTTTATTCAAAGCATTACAACGTTCCTTGACAAGTTTGGCAACTGGCGAAGATCCTACAAACGTGACGGCTTTGACATCTTCATGATCAATAATTGCTTCGACACATTCTTTCGTGCCCTGAACTACGTTTACTACTCCATCGGGTACACCCGCCTCCTTCAAAAGTTCCATTGTTTTATACAAAGTAAGAGGAACTTTTTCCGAAGGTTTGAGAATGACAGTGTTACCCATTACTAAAGCAATAGGTAGAGTCCACATGGGAACCATGAATGGAAAATTAAATGGAACTATGGAGGCTACAACTCCTAATGGCTTTCTATGATCATGACAATAGATAGGTGATCCATAAAGACTAGAAGAAGCGGAAACGTGGAGTCGTTTTCCTTGGGAGAGTTGTGGTAGTGAACAGGCGTATTCGACCGTTTCATTACCTTTTGCAACGTCTGCAAGAGCTTCGGTAATGTTTTTTCCATTTTCTTGTACAATCAATGAAGCGAGTTCTTGTGAATGTTGTTGAACTAGGGAATGGAATTTGAGCATGATGGCTGTTCGTGATTTGGTAGTGAGTGATGACCACTTTTGGAAAGCAGCTTTGGAAGATGCCACTGCCTGTTGTACATCTTGTTGAGAAGAGATTGCGACAGATGCGATTGGTTTGGAGGTGGATGGTGAAAGGACTGGAATGTACTTTTGTGAGGATGGTGGTACTGGTGTGTTGTTGATAATGTTTTGAATGAGTTTAGTAGTTGAAGATGGAGTCATGCTTTGATAATAGGGTGATTAGTGACTTGACTTGGAGTAGATATTTGATTTCTATTTGATTCTATTTGATTTGATTTTTTATGTGAAAGTACTCGTTCGTTCGTTGCCTTTGTTGTTGATTGCTTCAACATTCGTCAAGAACAAGAAAGAACAAACAGAACTCTTTTTTCTTTTTTCCTCCAATCAAAATTGGTCTCTGACGTATTCGGATTTAGAGTGTCTCTAGAAATGATGATGTCAGATAGATTCGATTTGAGTTTTGGATGGAATGAATACCCTTTTATAGGGGGTAGTTGATGTTTTCTTTGGAGTATCTTTTTTGCTCGCAGCTCCAAAACATTATTTGCTGCTTTCAATTTGTCTATTCTTTACCATTTAATTAAAAGCAGTCATCGTTACTTTACTTTTGCAATTAAGAGACAATTATGTGAAAAAAACAGAGATTTATCGATAGTACGTGGTAAGAGATGCAAGTAGAAAGAAAGAAGACTCTTGTATCATGTTTTAGCAGGTGCGAGAACCAGTCACCAGCCGAGAAGGAGGACAAGCAAGCAAGCGAGCGGCTTAGGCTGAAGCGGATGAGAGATGGCGAGAAGGATAGAAGCCAGTTGACTACTGCCAAAAAAATTCTAGATGCTAGCTACGAGTAGCTAGTAGGCTCTGTCTCCTCCAATATATATATCATTCACTCTCTCGAAATGAGGCAAAAAGAATTGATGTTTCGGCTTCTTTCTTGATGGCTAATACAGGAGATCCATAATGGAGGTATACTAGTCCTCTCTAGAATTTTATCGGCTCTTTGGTTTGAATAGTGAGATGACAATGAGAATGCAATCTAATCAAGTATCGGATAGCTGCTGAATTGTATCTTGCTAGTAGTATTAAATGTACAGAGAAAAAGACAAAAAGAGAAAAGTGAAGGGATGGTTGGTGTGCTATTTGTTGTATAGGACGGTGATGTAAAGATGCATTCATGAAATAAGTATGGATAAGAATTTTCGTAGCTTAGAAGAAGGAATTGTTTGATATAGAAAGCTACTACAAGGAAAGATACAAACTGCTCTATTCTGTGATGGCCTTGATACTTTATTCATTTCATTTGTTCTTGTAGTAAACGAGATTTAGCAAGAGAAGGGTGAAATTAAGATGTGAGCATGAAATACGGAGTAAATCGAACATATCTGATCCGAAAGAATTTCACCCAGCATTTTTGATGGAGCAAAGATTCAAAATTAAGACAATAAAAGCGAGAAAAACTATGGAACACGATCGGTGCCATTTGACATTACTATCAGAAAAGCTAGTCTATGCTGTCAAGAAGCTTTAGCAAGATACTTAGGGTAGAAGGGAAAATAAGTGAAAAGATGAAGATTTGAAAAGAAAGAAAAGTTATATGATGCTTGTTGGGACAGTGATACAGTGCATTTGTACAAGAATTGAACTAGGCCTAACTTTATATTCTTCGATGCGGATGAAATAATGATTGTAATCATGTACATGCGTTAACAACTTATTGCATTGTTGCATGATGAAAATAAAGCAAACTTTGTTGTTACGATGATCTTATTCATTTGTACTTCTCGCTCTTTTTATTCTTTTTTCAATCGATTCTTAACACATGCCCGATTCATCATCCATATATAATTCTATTTCTCTGCCTTTGGTATTCTTCTTCAGTTATTGATCCCATTTCCTTTTTGAAATCCAAGCCGCGCATATCCAATCTCTGCATCAAGCTTAACTCAGGCTTCGGCTCTGGTTTAAATCCTTGTTGAGTGGATGAGGATGGTCTCTGTATATTGCTCGTAGTTTCTGTCTTTGCTAGACCAAGACCTTGAGAAAGATCAATCTCAGGTTCTGTTACAGGGACTGGATTAATCTCAAACGCTGGCGCGCTTGGCTTGGGAGGAGCACATGGCTGAATGGTTGCATTAATACCAATATTTGAAGCACTTGGAATTACTGCAGTCTCAGCAGGTACTTCTTGAATTTGATTCGACCAAGGATCAGCCGGTTTGGAAAAGTCAGGGCCATTATTCTTTGATGAGCACAAGTAGTAGTAAAACAAGTATGCTCCACCTAAAACAAACAATAATCCTACTACTACTCCAGCACCGATACCAACCTTGACGAGAATACCCTTCCAGTCTCTCTTCTCCTCCTCTTCCGCCATTGGTGGAACCACGTTTGGTGGAACAGGTGGTACATTCGATGGATCATTGTAGTTACAAGCCGTATCAATGTTTCCAGCTTCTGCACAGCATTCTTCTGTCATTTGAATAGTGTCATCGAAAGTCGAATAGCGTCCACATGCAGTGCAAATATGGTTACATTGATTATCATTGATGATGAGCTGTGTCAATGATTTTGCATCGGATGCAGCATACTTGCATGCCTCGGAAGAAGTGCAGGCGTCATTTCCCACTACTAATTTCCTCAAGTTTGTAGCTTTAGAATAGGCCATGAGATTGCAACTATGTCCTTTAGTACAAGACCGCTGCCCGATAAAAATATCTACTCTTTCTGTGGTTGAACGTGCCATTCCATAACAAGAATATCCAAAAAAAGAAGTAGCTCTAGAAGTATCGGAGCACGAATCCTGCGAAAGGTGAATAGTTGAGTAATCCGCAGCGTCCACTGCAATATATAAACATGCATATGAGCCAATGCATGAATTTGGGCATACAGTGTATTTTACGTGGGGTTCCTTGGACCAATACCCACAGACAGAATCATTAAAGAAACCATTGATATGATCTGGTAGAGCTTGCTGACAACAGTTGTTCAAGTTACAATATTCTTCTAATGTCGTTCCACTTTCACTTGCACCCAAGTAACCATCCTGTTCAACATAATGATTTGCATCTTGTGAGAAGGCAAATGTCATACATTCATCATTCAATTGTCTTTTATCTGCAATTGAATTAAATGGTGGGGTTTTGTCGATGTCTGTTGCTCTCTTCAAATTCATAAAATTTTCAAGTGGAAATGTGACTGAAAAATAAAATGTGAAAAGAAAAATATCCGTTAAAATTCAGTGTTGTCATCATGACGTAGATTCAAGTTGGGACTTTTACCATTTGGAGAAACATCTTCATCTGCTTCTTTTGCCGTTCCAACAACGGAAGATGCCAAAGGATCAACCTTTTGAGAGAGAACTACTTGAGAGAATACAACAAGTACTGAAAGTAATACTGTAATGATCATCTTCATAACTATTTGAAACAGAAACAATGTTAGCATTCAATTGAATTGTTGAATTTGAAGTAGTGGTCGTCAGCAAGTTCGCTGCTGTTTTCTTCTTCAAGATAGTCCGAAGCGAACTACCGAGAAGATGATGTGTTTGACGAGGCTGATTCTATTCATCAATATAGACAGAAATAGACTTACTTTCTATTTCAACAATCACTACTACTTCGCTTTCAAAACGAACGATAAAGTATTTGTGGGAACAGCTGGAAAGTTTGTTCTGTTTGAATTCCAGCCGGCCGAGAGAGAGAGTTGTTCAAACACTTTGCTGGTTGACACCAAAAACTTCACATGAAAATCTGTACCATGGATTTCACTTTACAATTCCTACATAATATGAAATCAAGCATCAAGCCATAGACGAGTGCATAGAGGATTTTAAACGTATTGTGGAATTCAGTTCTTTTTAGAAGAAGTCTAAGTAGTTTATAGGGAACAAAATGAATGGAGCAAGGAAGATGTAAACTCATCATCTAAAGAGAGAGGACCTGATGTAGCAGAATAATGCTTCAGAAATACGTACCAAATCGAAAAGCAAAGCGAATGGGGAATTGTTCCTCACGCCAAGAATATCAATATCGACTTTATTGTATACATCTAGATGCAACCAAGGGTGATAATACCTCGTGATAAATATGAAACGAATTTGTAGCTACATAATCATTGAACTCAAAGCAAGGCGAGGGTCAAGCAAGTGGCTGATGGAATGGAGCAATGGAATCGATGGAGCAAACTTGTCATATATTTCTCGTTCGGCTGAAGCTTCCTTCTAGTTTGCAATGAGTATATTTAATCTGTCTTGCTATTGGTACTAAGTTTTCTCGTTGAGTTAGGCAATCTTGAATGTACTTTCACAGGTCCTTTACATTCTTACAGTATCTCAAATAGAAAAAAAACTAGATGCTCTTGGATTCTTAAAGAGAAAGTGATTCTTGTTATCATATATCTTCTTAGTATTACTTTGTATAAATATTAGTCTGATAGTTCTTGTGCATATATGATTCGATTAATTCTATTATCTTTCAGTTGAATTCGAAGCATGTGTCTGTGTATCATGGAAGTTATTCTACAATCGCCTATTTCAGACGTACAAGCAACCTAGTTTCATGAATAATTATGTTCGAGGGAATGATCTGTGAGACTTAATCTTCAGATTTGTTGTACTTTTATGACCTGAGAGATAAAAAGATCGGCTCAATTTCTTCGCATAGTAGTAAGAAAGTCCAACTCTTGCCAACTACATTTGATTCAAAACCTTTACGTTAAAGTAAATCGCAAAAGGGTTAGAAATTAACGTATTATAAACATAATAAAAATAAGAAGCTCAAGAGAGATGTTGGGCTAGACAGGTCCTGTAAAGATCCACTGACACAGAATCAATCAGGGTTAAAAGCGCTCATTCTTCACTCTTCGAAGACCGTGACACCCAGCAGTCAATAACATTTTTGTTATAACATATCGTCCATGGATAGAAGCAAGGTTTGTACATTTTGTACAAACTTCTTTCTTCAAAGAACGACGGGCAACGCCTATAGTCTTCGGATCTATTGTATTTATTTCATTTCAAACAAACAAACACTAAATTCACAATACATACCTTAAAACTCGAGTGACTTGTTGGAAGATCCAGGTCGATTACTTGCACATCCCATTCCAGGAGTAAGTGCAGTCTTACTACTCGAAGTATCCTTCTCTTGAACTTTTCCAGCACCACTTCGTGCTCCACTACCAACACTACTACCACCCGCACTGAAATCTTCGGGTGGTAAATGCAACATACGAATATGCATCTTTCTCCTATCCCTCTTCATTCCATACCGATTTGCAGGCGGACGACGATTCGTAGTAGTATCTGAAAAGTGCGAAAGACTCTGTAGAGCAATCTTTTTGATGGTCAAGATACCAGCCAAGTCTGAAAACTCCGGTGGAGGTGGAGAAACCATGGCTGCAAACCCTTCACAGGTAAATACAGCATCACAAGTTCGTTTCAATGCAATGAGACCTTGACTTGAGGTTCTTACATCTATCGTCCATGGACGGACACTCAGTAGAAATACGACTGGTAGAGAATGATTGCGCACATGACTGAGCAAGAGAGGCATAGCAATCGTCATGATGGATATTGGAGCATTCATAATCAGCATACGAATCACAGTATTGGGACGAGCATTCAGTTTCTCCTCTATGTGCTTCACACAGTTGTGAAAAAAGGCTATAGCCGTAGCTCTCTCCTCATTCCCACAGAAATTCTCTAAAATGGAAATGTATTCACTCTCCATATCTTTGGGCCAATGTGGATGATTTTGTTCCATCATTGACGAACCTAAATCAAAAGAATGACAAAAGACCTTTTGACCCTTGACCTGATTGGAAACGGTAGGTCCCATTCTCTTATTTTGAATAGAAAGTTTATACTGCCATGCATTGGTCAAACCCTCTTCGGCAACCGTATCTTCCATTTCTTCCTCGGCATAATCATCATCTTCTTGAATCGTATCAAAACCTGATAAAGAAGTAATATTCTTTTCAATCTTGGCTTTATCGATTTTCCTTTGGAAGGCTTCATCTTTTGATTTGGCCTTTTCGAAATGTTGATCGAGTGGGATCATTTGTAGGAATTTGGAGAGTGCTATTGAACTCATGCCTTGTGATGACAGAGTTCCTTTGGCTTCTATGCTATCCAGTGAGATATCTTTGACATCTTGTTGCGTTGCAGCAAGTGATAATGTCTGTCCTTGTGCTACTGCCTAATAAAGAGTAGAAGCGATCATCAGTTTTCTATTCTCAAAGAAGAAATGAAATACTCTCAAATAGATATCAATAAAAGACTTACTTCACCGGCCCAATATCTCATGAGAGCCATTGCAAGATCCTGAGTCCATCGATCTTCTTCCAAAAGCATGGCGGTACCCAATGGCTGACCGCCTCCTAATATCGCATCAAATTCACGTAAGCCCGATGAAGTCAATGTGAAGCCTCCAACCCATGGCTTGGTACCGACTCTCTCCAAGACGGCAGAAGAAGAAAGAGGAGTTTTAGGGAATGTATCGGATGAAGATGTGGGTCTGCTGCGGATCCTTCCGCCTCTTCGAAATGAGGAACTCATTGTAGAAGTTTCTCTAGTTGATGTTTCTATGTCGTCATTCTAAAGATTGATTAGATTGAAATATTATGTGTGATGCGAATAATGAAACAGAAACAGAGAGTTTCAGTTGCATTTCAGAGAGAATGTGTGGTCATCTTGATTCCCAGTCCGATAGGGATAGAATTATTTAGGGTTCTCATCCTTGGAGACACTCTTCTTTTAGAGCTTCCTACTTTTTTGAAAAAAAATCTGCTCCAAAGTTCAAGTTATTTGATGATGATACGATGGATCATTTTTCAAATTATTCTATTTCATTTTATAATGATTGGAGTAAGATAGTTTATGATCATAAACTAAGCAGAACAACCTTTTACCTTATTCTTTTTCCTACCACTTTTCATGACACCATCTATACCAGTATATAAGTACGTACGTTTAAGCATAGTTTTTTATTTTCTCTCGTTCCTGACACTTCATGTAGTTGCTAAATAGATACCACATATAAATCGTCTCTATCTATTTATCTCTATATATATCTATAGTAATGTCGTATGGAAGTATCCATTCTTTACTTCAAAGCAATGAAAATGAACAAGATGAAGATGATGCTATTACAAAAACTAAAAAGAAAACTCCTTTCCTCATTTTTACTACAATAGTTGCAACTCTTTTCTTTGGCGTTGGTGTTGGTTTGTCGTTTGGACATTATGCTTCCACAAAAGGGGGCTTTTCAAAACGAATAAAAATGTAGAGCCGATAGAGCAGATTTCTGATATGAAATTTTCAAGTAGTATGGAACAAGACCTTGTTGAAAAATAGTAAAAAAGCGTTGGAATTTATGAATGATTTTTTCTTCAACAAGGATTCAGAAGGTGCAGAGAGTCCATTGCTGAGTTTTTCATTAGGATCAAGTTCTTCAAGAGTGAGACCAATCGTGTATCTTAATGGACCAGATGCATATGGATTTCTCAAGTCAACTCGTCCTGGAGTCACTTCCATGTCTGCATATTCAAATGATTTCTTTCTTATTTCCAGTGGATTCGATGTACAATTAAATCAGGCTTACTGTGGGGTAGCTGCTGCTGCGAGTATATTAAATTCACTCCGCTTCCTAAATTCTACAGACAGCAGTAGTGCAGTCGATATTCCAATGGATCCAATATATAATCCATATCCATACGCAACTCAAGAAGACATTTTCAATGTTTGTACTCAACAAACAGTGATTTCTCATACTGGTGGCGGACCAGGAATTGATGGACTTCTAACGCCACCATATGGCCTAAGTCTATCACAAATTACAGCACTGTTAAATTGTCATTTGCAATCCACCAAGGATTCGAGTTGGACTGCAACTGCGCATTACGTCGATAGTGCTTCTTGGAGTATGATTGGTATTGCAAAGATGAGGTTTCATCTTAAGCATGCCCTCAAGGATCCAAATAGTAGAGTTCTTTTAAATTATGATCGATGGAAAATTGGACAGACTGGATCTGGTCATTGGGCTCCAGTAGGAAGTTATTCTCATACTTTGGATGCGTTCTTATTGATGGAGGTTGCAAAGTATAAATATCCCTCTGTGTGGGTTCCATCCGAGCGATTGTTTGATGGTATGTCCACTACTGATGATTGCGGTGAGTGGAACTTTCCTGCTGCTCAAGATACGCTAAGTCGAGAAGAAAGACTTTCAACGTCTCCTAGAGAATACGAAACAACTATATCGAAGCTCTGTTGTAAGAGTGAACCACGTGGATATATTATCATCTCAAAATCATAAAGAGCTTTGCTCTTGCGTGGCTCTTTCGCGTCGAATTGTTGTAACATAAGTCTTCTTTCTTTCTATAATTAGTGGTACTATATTTAGTAGAGCGACCTTAATTTTATTGCAATGACTTTTTCTTGATATTCTTTTTCCTACTGCTTCTTTCTTCTCATATCTGACATACCAATCTAAGCAGATTCAATGATTCTTCCTCCATACTATCATCCAGCTACAAACTTTTAACGCTCCATAGCCTGTCCTTGAGGAGCACTCGCCTCCCTTAGATTCACTTCACGATTGACTTGCGCCGTCATACAAGCAGCAACGGAACAAAAGACAACATCACTGATACAATCCACCACTTGCGCAAAAGCATCATCACCCTCACAATCGGTACACATGGCAATACAACTCAAAATAAATGAAAAGTAAAACAAACAATTGGAGCATCGAATCAATCTCACATCATCTTCATCCATTCCAAGTTGATAATGATCTCTGACAACTCCAGAGGATGCAGATACAGCCAATCCTGGACAACAGAATGCTTCCAAACACATGCATGGCAGTGGACAGGTCTTTTCACCCATTTGACCTGGTTGAATACAGCAACAACCACCAAATTGAGATTGACAACAGGTATAATTCGACCAACCGGATCCAGGCTCCAAATGATTCAATACTTTATGTCTCATGTAAATCTGTGCTGGACAGAGACATGCAGCAGAAGCAAGACAGCAGCATGGTTCCTTGCATGGTGCTTGACACATTGTAATGTCATATTTGTTATCGTAGTTTGCGAATGGTGCGTAGCTTGCTCCATACTTTCCCTTGAGATCGTCTATATTGAAAAGAAGAAGAAGAAGAGTTGAATTGAGAAAGGGATGAAACAAGAGGCAAAGAAGATTCAAGATATGTAGAGAAGAATAGAGACCCATTCCTACTACATGCTAGTATGTCTTACCTTGGGAGAGTGGATCTTTGCTGAAACAAAAGAGACAAGCCATGGTTGATGTAGTTTATTACTTCTTATGTAATGCCATCCAAAGAATAACGAAATAGGAATGCAGATTCAGATGATGTTCGATGAAGATGCGAAATAACGAAAAAACGACGTCCGTTTTCGTGGGACTCACACACAAAGCACGTCTAAATATCCAAAAAAGTCCTTCCGACATTTTAGGAAGAAGGAACATGTTTGAGATTTCTTTGGCGATGATTGGCGAAGAGAAGACGAGAAACCTTCCCATTCATTCATGTTCATTAGAAGCACGACCATCATTACTACTACTGTACATGAAACTTAATAACTTGACATGAACCAAATATTCAAATAGATATAGGATGCAACAAGAATCAATAGAACTGCATCCACTGATACTAAGAGGCCTTTCATGGTTCTCTTCTTCTTCCTCATCCTCATCATCTTACAATGCAACCTCTTCTTCTTCTTCTGCAAATGAATCAGACGATTGGCACATTAGCAACTGGTTCCACAACAATACATTCGACTACGAAGAATTCAACGAAGACGTATCAGACGCAACATCATCCCTAGAAAAATCATTGCATCCAGCAGCAGACGTGGATATCAATGGTGTATTGACTTCCACAGCATTTAACGCTGTCGTATTCATTGTATTAATGATTACCTATGAAATACTCAGAAGATTCTTTCCCAATGTATATGCCAGTCGTCAATCAAGGTCTGCAAAAGTAGAATTACCAGATTTATATCAGAGTAATGCACCTTTGGAATGGATTAGTCCTGTGTTTGGTATTTCTTGGAAACAAGTCAAACAAACGGCTGGATTGGATGCATACTTTTTATTGAGATATATACGAATGTGTTTTCGAATCACGTCCGTATCGAGTTTTTGGGGAATGTTGATTTTATTTCCATGTTTTGCAATGGGACAGAATGGTGCTCAAGGATGGTATCACTTTTCAATGGCGAATATTCAACAAAAGTCTACATTGGGTATATGGACTCCGACACTCTTCATGTACTTTTTTAGTATGTTTGTATTGTTTGTCATGAAACAGGAATTTAAACATTATGTAGAGTTGAGGTTGGACTTTTTGGGCAAGGGTGATACGGTGGAAGATACAGAGCATCAACATCATTACTCTTTAAAAGTGGAAAAGATTCCGAGTGAATTGCGGTCGGAAAAGGCCTTGTTTGATTATTTTGAACAATTGTTTCCCAATCGAGTTCATAGTGCTACCGTCATTATTAATTTGCCGGAATTGGAGATTTTGAATAATAAAAAGTTGAGGGCTGCAAAACGGCTTGAGAAAAGTATTGCAAGGTATCAAGCGACCAAGAAACGGCCGACGCATGTGGTGGGAAGAAAACGGATTGAAATTCTTGGGATTGAATTTGGAATCATTGAGAATTTATTGAATTTCTTTACTTGGAATAAGACTCTGAAGCAAGTGGATTTTGATGATTTTGAGAATAACACTATTCAAAAGGGTGATCTTGTAGATAGTATTGATTATTATACAAAGCAATTGATGGATATGAATAAAGGAATGTTTGTCATGCAAAAGCAGAAGCGGGATATTGCTGAATATGGCAACAAGAGTTTGAAAGCTAATTCATGGTTTGAACGAGTAGAAGAATATGCGGAGCACTTTATTTACGATGTGGAGCAATCCGATAGTGATGAAGATGAATCCTCAATCAGTAATGCCTCGTTATGGAGTGGATCCATCAACCATGCGCTTGATGCGGATAGAGGTAGTAATTTATTGTTTACTCCCCCCGAGACTGTACATCAGAATATTGACATGACACAAGAGGAAATGGAAAATAGTTTGAGAATAGATAGTGAAAGAGCCATTGGAAGTACAAGAATCAGTAACATTGATACATTGCGAGGTTCAAACAATCATGCTGGTTTTGTAGATACTGGTCGAGGTGTTTTGAGTCCTATCAATTCACCAGCTAGCTATGGTTCCCTCAATAATGTGGGAGATATACAAGAGAAGACTAGTCCAGAGGTGATACTAAAGACTGCGAGGAGGCGTAGAAGATTGTTTCGTAAGCTTCGACGAAAGAGAAAGGATGAGAAAGAAGAGTCATCTTCGAATGGCTCCAAGAAAGAACCTCTGTTGGAAGATACCGCAACGGAGCATGCTACTTCAAACATTCGTGGAGATCAAAGTACAATTCCTTCCGTGAGAAGACGAAGAAATGGTGAAAAGAAACGGAATTCCCTAGATTACTATACGCAATATCAATCGCAAGCAACAATGTGCATAGGAGATGAAAAGACTTCTCGAAAAATATCTAAATTTGCAGGTCGTCTAGGACTAGACTTTGGAGCATATACCCTCAAAGTACTTCATCGTTTCATTTATAGAAGTATTGACAGTGAAGAAAAGAAGAATGTCATGTCCAAAACGGGTTTCGTTACGTTTACCGATCTCGCAACCGTAACTTGTATTGCATCAGCTCCATTGACTCATAAGCCATCTACATTGGAAACATCTGTTGCTCCAGAGGCTCGAGATATTATTTGGGCAAATGCGCATTATTCCTTGGAAAATACCAAGCGTAGACAAGGTATAGCCAATAACCTTTTGGCAATTGGTGCATTGCTATGGTCTATTCCTCTTGCATTGATTCAAGGTTTATCTTCTGCGGAAAATGTAGCTAATTTACCTGGTATGGATTGGATTTTGGAGTACGACAATGGAAACTTAGCTCTTCTTCTCAATGCATATCTTCCAGTTGTTGCCTTGCTGAGTCTCATTTTGATATTACCAATCGTTTTCGAATGGGTTGCAAGGAGTTACGAAAAGCGAAAGACTACAAGTGATGTTCAAAGGTCATTGCTGGGACGATACTTTTACTACCAACTTGCAAACATTTATATTTCAGTCACTGCAGGTTCTTTATGGAAGTCAGCGGCAGATATCATTGCTCGACCATCCGCAGCATTTGAAATTCTCGGTAACTCTTTGCCAACAGTGGTAGGATATTTCATTTCCCTAATCATTACAAAGATTCTAGCTGGTCTTCCCATGGTGATATTGAGGATTGGAGCACTCTTTCGCTACTTGATATTACGTTTAGTGACACGCGAAGCATACCTGACACAACGAGAATTGGATCAAGTCTACCGAAATTTACCATGCTATTATGGATGGGAATACCCAACTCAACTACTCGTCATTGTGATTTGTTTCACATATGCATGCATTTCTCCAATCATTTTACCAATTGGCGCCATTTACTTTCTCGGAGCACTCATGGTATACAAAAAGCAATTACTCTATGTCTACACTCCAAGTTATGAAACAGGTGGTAGTTTATTCCCATTAGTCTGCGATCGAACAATCGTAGGATTAATTTGTGGACAGTGTACATTTATGGGATATTCTCTCATTCGAGGAGGATATTATCAACCACTAGCTATAGTCCCTTTGATTTACTTTTCACTATGGACCATGACGTATTTTCATGAAAACTATGCCGAACCATCGGATCGTCTCACATTGGAACGTGCCATGGAATTGGATAAAAAGGTGGAAATTGTCGAACATGCCACTACACGTCAAAAGAGAAAGGAAATGAATTGTCCCATTCCTAAAGATACTTTTTCGAAAGATCATTACAAACAACCTGTATTGACAGAGAAGCATGGTTATCCTTTATTTTATAGAATGGGAAAAGAGGATGAATTGACTTTGAAAGCGAGAGATAGATTAGGTGTAGGTGCTCGATCCGATCTTTGGATGGGATATGATATCAATCAAGGTTCTTCTGGTGACTTGAGTAGTGGAAGAGATGAGAATATAATTGTATAATGTTAGTAGTATATGAGTATGTTGCGTACTTGAATGGTCGTAGTGATTTCAATTTCATTTCATTTAGCATTAGTTTATAAAAGATGTATAAAATCACTTCTACTAAGCCATCCCATCATGACAACAAAACGAATTCTCAAATGACACAGATGCAATTCATGAAAAGAAGTACTCGCCAATGGAAGTGACGACACTCTTGCATCAAGCAAAGGTATCATAGACTTTCCAAATCCTGTGATGAATCGTCATGAGTTGTCTTTACTTATCTCATCATGATTTCATGATTGATTCATGCATTCTCACATATTGCTCCTACAGCTTCTAGTTTGACCTTGAACTCTCCACCTCTTTCATCTTGATTTCTTTCTTCATATCTTTTCAACCTTTTGCCATTTCCGTCGGCACTTTTCTTTATGCAGTGATTTCTAATTTCCTTCATGACCTACTTTGATTTTGAATCAAATCTCGTCAGTTTCAAATCAAAGGCAGTCTTTTCTTCCACTTCTTCGGCCGTAGCTGCTGCACCGCTTTTCCTCCTCCTCCTCCTCCTGCTTGCATAGATATATGTCCGATTGAGGTGCGAAAGATACCCATGTTCTCATATTTTAAAACTGTAACTTATGAATTTCGAAAGGCTTGATCCACTTTTCATAAAAGTGTGGAAGCTTGATCTATCGTGACATCGTGATCTCAAGCAGGTTTTCATGTTCTTTGTGCATGGTCCGTGCTGACTTTTTAGAGATAGTAAGTAGATCTGTCGGCAACAATACGAGACACCATTTTCAAAAGGTTTTGATTGCAAACATTTGTTGTTTGAGTTTCTGATCAACGCTGGATCAATTCAATGTTGTTGAGATGATAGATGTTATTATGCATTGCATTCACATCATGGTTCTGTGTTCATTTCTATCTGTTCAAGATGAACTACGTATGTACTAACTGTACTGTGTATCAAAGTCCCCCTAAATAAGGCAGAACCCAACAGATACATTATGGTGATGGGATTCAATTTTGCCGGGGTTGGGCCGGGAGGCTAACAACTCCGTCTTAAATTAAATGGCTAGAAGACGAGTCCCGTAAAGGCGGGAGAGTAACAACACTGTATTAATAAAATGGCTAGTCAAAATGAATCCCGTTGGTGCTGCGGGGGATATCTTTTGGCTCCAATTTTGTTGGTTCCCCCCCTCCTGATTCAAACGCAGAATTTACTCAAATTGGCCTATTTTTAGATGTCAGTCAAGTCTTGTAGAGATTTTTTCAGACTTGGGCCGCCATTTTCCACACAAGATGTGTGAGATGCAAACGAACGCAAGATACCTTCAGCCTGCCCTCTAAGTAATGATCAACATATCAACATAGCATTCTCATTCTTAATAGAAGCAATAAACATACCATTGACGAGCAGCATTGAGACCTCTATTTCTAGATCTCTCATTTTTGTTCTTCTCTTTCACTCTTTTTTGCTCTTCAGAGTCTTTTTCTTCCAAGCTAGAATTACTTAGCAGACCAGAAGCAAAGAGCAAAGACGATCCTTTCATAAGAACCCTACTACTTTTCTCATCTCTCTTATCTCATTCATCATGACAGCAGCAGCAGCAGCACCCGTCAAGAAGACGACTCCAATAGACATTCGCATATTCATGGTAGTCATCACCACAGCCATGGCCATATCCTTCTTTGCAGGAGTCGCACTTGGTCCCTCACCAGAACTCATTCCTTCTACAGTAACACCGCCATCCTCTCCTCTTGTGGAACCAGTATCTCAAAAGTTTCCTCAAGAAACAAAGATTCACACCAAACGCAGAGCTAAAACCAAACACGCGGCTGAAATTGGTCAAACACTTCCAGATTTGAATGAACACCACGTCAATTATCAACAACCCGTATTGCAAGATTTTGGAGATGGATCGGGTGCACAAATTATTCAATCCACTGGAAGTATCATGGACACGGAAGATGAACATTTACCAGCTGGTCAACATTTATTAGTTGATTTGGGAAATGTTGAAGCGGCGTTTTTGAATTCTGAAAAGAGGTTGGCGGATGCCATGGTGAATACTATCAAAGAGGCTGGATTGACTTTATTGAGTTATCATTGTCATTCGCTTTTGCCAGCTGGTGTTTCTTGTGTCGGTGTTTTATTGGAGAGTCACATTAGTTTTCATACCGTGAGTACTAGTAGTATTTTATATATTTTATTATAGAGAGGACAGTGCTGACACTCTCTTTCTTTTTTTTCTTTTAGTGGCCGGATGAAGGAGTCATTACTCTAGACTTGTTCACATGTGGATCCAATCCTTTATTGCCAGTGGTACCAACTCTCGAACGTCTCTTTGGAATTCCAAGAAATAAACCAAATTCTTCTGAGAAGGAGGAAATTATCTCACTCTGGAGTCATGAATTGCGTGGATTCCGTTCCGATAAAAATCTTGCAGCGCATAAAAACAAACATTTGGATAATAAATCTGATTTGGCACAGGATATCTTATCTCCATTGCTATTTGGAACTAAGAAACAAATTATTTCGGTGGAAAGTCCATACCAGAGAATTGATATTTGGGATTATTTGCCCAATGTTGCCACACCATCGTATGAAGATGGTATCAAACATAATTTGACCGAAGGAGATCCTAGATGGCTTACCAAAGAAGTGGCATCCTGGGAACGTTCACTATACATTGATGGAATCTTTCAATCTTCAAATTCGGATGCTTATGCATTCCATGAAGCACTTGTTCAACCGGTAATGTTTGCACACTCCAATCCGAAACATGTAGCAGTCATGGGTGGGGGAGAAGGTGCATCCATTCGTGAGATTTTAAAACATCATTCTGTCGAATCGGTCACCATGATTGAAATGGATGAAATGTTGGTGGAAATTGTCAAAGAACATTTGGCACACATGTCGGATTGTTCTGATTTTGAAGGTGTTTCAGATAGTTGCTTTGAGGATGAAAAGGTTACTCTCATTCATGCGGATGCTGTCGAGTGGTTCAAGAAGAATCAACATTCTCTCAAGAATAAATTTGATGTCATTATTTTGGATGCAATGGAACCAAAGGAAAAGGAATCTATTTACCTTGATTCTGAATTTATTGATGCACTTTATAATTCCATGAGTGACGATGGAGTCTTTTCCATTCATGTGGGTGAATCATTTGGAGTTCATGATCCAAGACCTGATATGGGTGTGACTGCTCCACGTGAGAAATTTATGCAGATTTTGGAAGCCAAGAGTGAAACTGCTGCAATGATGGTTTACGATGATGCTCATGTGGGATATGATGATCCACATTCCTTCCTTGCTGTTTGCAAGAGTAAGGATTGTAAGAATAGATGGTATGCTCAGCCATTTATTGTGGATGCAGAGGTTGCGGAAAGAATCAAGCCTACAAAGAGTGGCGAAGATGCTCTACAACTTTTTGATGGAGCTACCCAGTACGCTTACCAGATTACCTCTCGTGGTTGGGAGACTGTCTACTGCCGTAGAGAGCCTATGCCATTTGAGTGTGCGTACCGTGAGCTCGATGTGAATCCTGAAATCTTTGAGATGAATGATGAAAACTACGAAATCAAGATTGATGATGTAAATGGAGTCCAGAAGAAGTCTGTCTTTGCAAAGATTGACATTCCAAAGGGATCCTATATCATGCCAAGTGACTTGGCGGCTTCTCTTGAACTTCATGATGATGTCATTGAAGGACTTGATGCTAACACCAAGATGAATGAATATGGAGAAGCTACTGTCATCAAGAACTTTCTCCAATATGTTGAAAAGTATGGATCAGCTTCTTCTAATGAAGGAAGCAAGCATAACTATGTTGAGATTGGAGGTTCTGTCTTTATTCGCAGCTCTGAAGATGCGGACGAGGTAAACATTGGCAAGTGGGTACCTGAGCATCCAAGTGGAAAGATTCCTGTTTGGTCTCCAGTTTACCAGCGTCGTGCTTTGTCTCTTGATTTGCTTCTTGTGGCAACAAAGGACATCAAGGCTGGAGAGGAGATTGTAAGAGCAAGCAAGTAAGGCAAGCAAGTAAGTGGACTTTGACTTGGTTAGAATAGGAGCTAGCGACGAAAAGTTCCATGTACGATGTTAGTCTATTAATTATAAACGAGAAAGTTAAAGAAACGTCGGACGTAAAGCTTACTTTGTTTTCGATACTCTTGTAGTATCTATGATGTTACTACAATTGAAGCATGCTTATCGTTCGGTTCGCTAATTCTACGAGTATTTTTAATTTATATTGTAGCTATTGTAATAATATATAAATTATATAACATTAAAATTTTCAAGCTATTCCAAGAAGACATCCTTGTTCTTCATACAATTGTAGAACGTATTCATATAGCTCCAAGTCTAGGAGATTATTCGATCTCAAAATTCTCCAACCTATTGTATTCTCTGCTTCTAAAACATGCTTGTTTCGATTGGATCCATTGGAAAGATAATTCTTCAAGCAAGTCTGCTGATCTACAGACAATGGTGATTTATCCCATTGAAAATACTTCATAAATCTATGGAACGAGTGTTCCATATCAGCAGTCAGACCTACTACTACTTTCCGTCTCAAAATTTCCTTGGCAAGTGCCAAATGCTTTCTTGTGACTATTCCGTACATTTCATTGGTTAAAAATCGTACCATCCAATTGTTTTCTGCAAATTCAGAAATGGCATAGTCCTCTACAGTTTTGATTGCTTCAAGCTTTTTACTAAAGGTAGGTTCCCATGTTGCTTGTTTTAGATAATGAAATAAACTCACTGCTCTTTCCATTGGATGACGGAAAAGACAGAATGACCTAGCCTGTAAAAAAAAGAATAGAATAAGAAAGATGAAAGGTAATAGAGAAAGCATTATGACCGTTTTTGACTTACCCTATAGTTTGTATTATTAAATAATAAAGATGATTCATGCAATAGAGGAGAGAAAATAACATCAGCCATTTGACTTTCTATCAAACCCATGGAAATAGCCCTTTGGATCCCAGCCGAAGTAGTTGTGTCCACTGCAAATGACCAACGGAGAATTATTAGAATCCAATAGAAGTGCAAGAAGTATTATATCCAAACACCTATCTGTACTTACCATTCACATAGTTAATGTTTCCATTCATAATATTGACTCGTCGCAATTCTTGATCAGATATATGACCATCCAAAACTCCTGATTCACTAGCCTCAGTTTTTCCGAGACAACTTCCTATTGAATCTTTTGTGGTTGTTCCTCCACTCTTTAATATATGCCAAAACAAAGGAACATCATTTGCAGCCAGTGGCTGAGTAATGTCTGCTAGAAATGTATTGATATTGCTCGGTAATATAATGGAAGGATTAGGGCCTGTATATTTCGTAGGCTTGAGTGCAGTCCGAGGGACATCGACCTTTTCTTGCTCGAGTTTACGTAAAAACTCTCGTCGGTGATTCAATTCTATAGGAGGACTTGCAGGTTCCTGTAGATTCTGATGGTTATCCTGATTCAGATCTGCTATGAAACTTTTACCTTGTTCTTGATGTGAATGTTCTATGGCTGTGTTCCATTCCCAACAGAGTAATGACCCAAAGAGAAGTAGTACTGGAAGCAAGAGAGAAACTTTTCTCCTTTGACTATGACTTGTAGGAGAAGGCAAATTACTGCTAGGTTCATTATCAAAGCTGTTTGATAGAACACTTGATGATTGTAGATATAAGTTAGATCTCTGTTTAAGGGTCGCACTGGATTCTAGACCGATGATTCTACGTTTCATAGTGCCAGTTCTAACACTAGAAGTGGATGAGAAGCTAGTTGGGCGTTGTTCTTCTAGCAGTAGCTCGATCAATTCAAAGTCATCGTCGGAGCTATCGCTATTCATAGATTTATTATTTGCCACCATGTTGCAAATAATGGAAGATATGAAGTGAATAGTCGTTCAAGTATGAAGTAAGCTGTTGCTCAGTCTGATCGGGATGCGTTTTGAATGCAGACAACTAGTGATTCAATTATATCAGATTTTGATGAGAACGTTGTTTTTGAGGAATGAAATTTCCCTTTAATCAAGGAGTCGTGTGATATTTTACTTAACGAGGCATCTGGCATTTTGCTACGAGACATTTCATACTTTGGCTTCTTTGGCTTCTCGAAGTACGTAGTGAAGTATTCCCACTTTCCTAAAGTGGTACTGCATTCTCGATCGTCAGTTTCTTGTACCACGTCTGGTAATCATGAATCCCTACTTTTGAGGGATAAAACTTAAACTAAAATAGCTTCAAGCTAAAAAGTCGACTTCAAACAGCTCACAAAATCGCTGAAAAAGGCTGTTTCAAACAACATTTTCTACACATCTTTTTATTTTCAACACTACTCAAAGGGACAAACACAAACAAGAAATACATGTTGATGTAACTCTACATCTTCATATAAATATATAAACATGACTAGAAACAGTGACAACGTGGCTGACTACCTAGAAGCAGGAGGAGTATCTACAACTTCCGATGGAGATCTTGACACTGCAATTCTGACTGGAAAGAAACAAAGAACGAGATCATCCGCACGAAGTAAAAGTAGACCCAAATCAAGAGGATCATCTCGAGCTCCTTCTCGAACAAGATCATCTCGCGGTTCTTCTCGTGCACCTTCTAGATCTCGATCTTCAAAAAGTGTATCTTCGCGACAAAAGAGTCTCAATACTCAAAAGGAGAAACAATCATCGTCATCGAGAAAGAAGAAGGGAAGTAGAACGAAATATACTCATAAAAAGGGTATGGGAAAAAATGCAACTTTAGATTCTACATTTGACATGTCTATTATGAGCGATGTGGACTACTCAGAAGATGACATGTGGACTCTCCACTCTGCAAAATCTAATTGGACACATGCTACAGGATATACAGAACGATATGCAGCCAAAGATTTGGAATCACTATTACTCACGAGTGACATTGATATCATGACACAACGATACGGAACGGCATGTTTCATCATTACCATTATTCAATTACTGGTATTCTCCATGATGCTTTCCTTTTGTGGTATAGCTCCTTATGGTGTCAATTTTGGAGTAGGTCCCTATCCCGATACATTATCGCACTTTGGAGCGACCAATCCGTATCTATTTGAAGTAGATCAAGAATATTGGCGATTGCTGACTAGTTCATTTTTACCTGCGAGTTTATTGCATTTCTTCTTTAATTCCTTGATTCAATTGGAATTTGGTGCTTATTTAGAAAAGGAATGGGGTACCAAACGATGGCTCATGATTTACCTCTTTTCGGCAGTGGGAAGTGTTGGATTTAGTTGTGCTATTGTTCCTACAGATGTTACAGTATGTATGACGGGTAGTTTGGCTGGATTACTTGGAGCAAGATTGAGTGAATTCATCAAGATATTTTGTTTGACGACTCGAAAGAAATACAGTGATGATCATTATTATCAACAAAGTGTCATTGTCACTGGTGTATCTTTGTTCTTGGTACTAATGTCTGCCATGCATCCTAGTCTGAGCGTAGCAGGCTGTGTAGGTGGATTCTTGTATGGATTTGCCATTGGAATGTGGTTATTGAGTGGAAGTATTATTGAATTAGTAGAGAAAGTGACATGGATGGGATTTGGTTTCATCATGACTGGACTGTTATCCATGACAGTCATATCTATGGTGAAGGAGTCGACAGCTCCAGAAGAGCTGGAAAATGTTTGTAGTTTCTATGAAGAAATTCATGAAGAGACGTATGACTGTATGTGTGGATATTAATTAATAAGACATGTCTAGTGAAGTAAATATAGATTACGTAGAATTTTTAGAATTTATAGTATACACATGTGTTTTTGAATATATATTCGAAATGCATATAGATGAAAAGACTTGATTTTGGGTAAGCCAAGGAACAATGTTTTTTCAAAAGAAATAAATCATAAATGAAACCACACATTTGACATGCACGACTAAAAAGGACTCTTTTGCCCTAAATACTGTATTAATCTTGCTAAAACGTTGTAATTCTATCGCTGAAAGTCAAAACGTCACCGATAAACTTGATGAATAGAAAAGGTAAATTTTCTCTACGAAAACCTTTGAATACCTCATCTATTTTATAATTTGAAATGTTGAGAAAGAAACAAATCACGAAGAAGAATAAGAAAGTGGAAAAATTCAAGACAGCGGCGGCAAAGGTTAGGAAATCTAGCGTCGGTATTCTTGAGGAGACGACACAAACTGAACATGGCAACAAGAATCAATTCCTACAACATGCTTCAAAAAAGAAGAATATTGGGATCAAGTCTCAAATATTTGGAAAGGCGAAGAATAAACATAGAGAACATGATCAGCCTGTACTTACCATGACTACAAGACATGTAAATCATGAGAAACCTAATTTCTTGAAGAAAAGTAAGTCCATCCACCGCTAATACAGAACATTTGTGTTCAAAGCATCTGACAATTTCTTTCTATAATAGTTCGTAGCAAAAATTGCACAAATGAAAGGGAATTAAAACTTGGAACAAGTCTTGTGCGTAAACCAAAGGTTGTAGAGTCTATTGATACTGTAGACAAGAGACTATCCGATGAAGAGAATACTATTCTTCGTACAGATACATCTATTTCTACAGTTACAGATGTCATGGACAATACAAAATCAAGACCTCGTCATCGTCCATGGGAGGCAGATGATTATGAATACAAAGAGACAGAAACTGAGAATGAACATAGCAGTACTAGCAAAGAGTCTACAATGGCAAATTTTCTTTGCATGTCGATATGCAGAAGTTAGCAACTTGGCATACGCAGTCTACCTTACTGGAAAAGACAAAGAAAAGCTATACTGTTGAATTGGGGAAATAGCACTACGATGAAACATAAAAGTGTGAACCTTTAAGAGTAAGAGATTGAAACATCTAGAAAATCTCAAATATGGGAAGTTTTAAGTTGATACGTGGATTGATTGAAAACAATTTGGAAGAATTGTAATTCAACGAAATGAAAACATTGCAGAAGTACAAAGAACAGAATATCAGTATTATACTTTGTACATTGTACTTGACACAAACTTGAATAAAATAATGACTTCAAATCAAACTTTTTGCACATTCCTAGTTCAACTTGATGGAATCTATCCAATCTAAATCACCTTGATCTAGAAAATGACCATCTAGAAATAATCTCGAAAGTTCTTCAATATGTTCTTCCTTTGTAGATCTAGGAATGACAGTCATGTCATTCATGAGTGCCCATGACAATACCACTTCTGCCACAGATCGATCATATTTTTCTGCCAACTTGATCAAGACTCCATGATTCAAAACAGGGTTTCTTCCATCTGGAGTACGATGCTGCGTCCCCAATGTTGAATAGGATACAAATTCTATGTTGTACTGTTTGCAAATTTCTCTCAATTCATCTGCTGGCTTCAAAGGATCAGCATAGGCTTGTAATACATCCGGCATTCGAGGAGAAATACCCTTGCCATCGTATGTTTCTTGTCGTTGTTGTATCCAATGAATCAATTCCAGTAATTGATTTGGCCATATATTTGACAAACCTATTCTCTCAGCTGAATGATCATAATGTACTGCTTCCATTGCCATCCATGAGTCGTATAAAGATAAAGTATTCTTGACGTTATTACATCTTGGATGCCAGCCTTGCCAACATTCTGGAGCATGAATGTAATAAATGTCTAATGGATAAAATGTACTAGAATCGTCGCACCAGCCAACTAGTTCCTTTCTTGAAACTTTGGCTCTATTTCGAATACTGTCAAATGAAGTCAATTCCCAAGGAGGAATCTTTGTCGATATCTTTAAATGTTGAGATTGACATGTGTTTTCTTTTGATGTTTCCTTTTCTTCTTCAAAGTAGGATGCAAGTGTCGACCCTAGCAATGATTGATTGTACCAAATGTCTGCTTCGGCTGTGTCAAAGGATCGAAAGCCTGATTCCAATGCCATTGTTATTGACTGCAGAGTAACAAGCAAGAAGATGTGAGATCTAAAGAAAGGAGAACAAGAATTGATGTCAAGAATCTTCTTTCTGACTTACCTCGACTGCCTGATCTCCAAGGGCAGCAGTACCAAAGCCTACTCGATGATTATGTACAGCTACCATGCCTTCTTGAAGATGTATTTAGTGTGAGGGATGCTGGTTTGGATTCACTAACTGATTCAATAGTTCCATCTCGTCTACCATGGTTTAGTGATATACTTACATAAAGCGTATGCAGAGGATAGAAGGAGCCTCCTCGTTCTTATTTTGGTCCGCCAATCGGTCGGCCAATGTAGGTCGAGTGGACTTACAAAACTGTACTAAAATTGACCGTCATTGGAAATGCATATCCATTTATTTTACGTTGCCACACATACAGTCATAACACAGAATTTTCACATGGAAACATCATATTATAATTATTTTTATTTCAATTCTGTTGCTAACTACAATTTCCAAACAAATCATAGACACGCACATAGCCAGTGTTGGTATTATCCGCACCACGGGAAGTAACTGCTATAGTTCCACCATCAGCAGAGATAGCCACAACATAACCAAATCTATCCTGTTCATAATCACCATCCATATCGGCGCCGATCTGCTTCCAAGTTGATCCATTTGAGTAACGGTAAACACGAGCATGACCAAAGTTATTACCCGATTTTGGATTAGCATCATTGTGATTAGCTCCAATGACGACTGTCTCCCCATCTGCAGATAATGCCACCGAGTCACCAGATTTATCATGCGCACCTTCACCATATATGTCTTCACCAAGTTGCTGCCAAGATCCACTCAAATAACGAAATACTCGTACGTGACCAGACTGTGCGTTGCCACTACTACCATTGAATTTTCCTCCAATGGCTATCGTATTACCATCTGAAGATAATGATAAAGAGTAACCAAACATGTCCCCATCTCCTTCACCCTCAAGATTCATGCCAAGCTGTTGCCATGACCCACTGGAAACACGATAGATGCGGGCATGACCAGAATTGACATTTCCGGTATTTACATTTTTGGGTGCTCCTACAGCTAAAGTTTCTCCATCATAAGATAATGCAACTGAATATCCAAACGAGTCTGCTTCTTGTTCTCCAAGTAAAGGTGAAGACATACCAAAGAGAGTCCAGGACCCATTCGCAAAACGATAGACATACGCGCGACCTTTGCCAACTCCAGAAGCAGTAGAGTCACTGTAAAACCAAGCACTCAAAGCTATTGTGTTACCATCTTCTGATAGTGCCATTCCACCAGTCCATCCAAGTCGATAATCGTTTCCTTGGCCTACAATGAGTGCTCCAATTTGTCCCCAAGAGTTACTACTTTCAAGGAAACGGAAAATTCGAACAGCGCCATTTTTACTAAAACCATTGCTATCTCGCAAAGGAAGCCCTATAGCTGCAGTACTTCCATCCGGAGACAATGCTATTTCACTACCAGATTGCTGGCCAGAAAGTGAACCATTCAAGTCTTGACCTATTTGTTGCCATGAACCACCATTTGAAAGACGAAAGACACGATTTTGACCAGCCATGTCGCCATTATCATCATTTCCATGCGCGCCTACGGCTACTGTCCTACCATCTGCTGACAATGACATTGAGTTTCCGAAAAAGTCATCAGCAGCTTTTCCAATCATTGAAGCACCTACTTGAGCCCAGTTCAAACAGAGTGCTTCCACTTCTACCTCAGCTAGACTAAGTACTCTATTATTTCCAAAGAGCTGAATCTTCACAGCATCACCAATTACTTTCGGTGGTACCAGAATAGAAGTGACCAAATTCGCAAGTGGAGCGCTATCGTCATATCGAAATACTTCGACTTCATTCAGCAATACAGTCATGCGAAAGGCGTTCAACCTGATTTCTGCACCTTTGTCAGCATTTCCTTCACTTCTATTATATACAATCACTCTTGAGATGGAATACTCTTGGGCTAACTGTACCTTCCACCATGGATCGGTTTCATCAGATGTATGTGTGACCGAACCGCTATCAAAATTACTTGCTGTGTTTCCGTCAATCGCACTAGAAGCCGGACGAGCATATGCCGTGGATGACTCAGTAGCTGTACCACCCAAAGCAACATTTGTTGTGCATTCTAAAATAACGATAGAGAACTCGTTGTCAGTGAAATTGTATTTAGCATAAGATGGTAAAATACAAGCAATACTCACCAGCATATTGTTCGCACGATAATCCGTCAATTGGATAAGGTGATTCATACACAGCTCCAGTTGCAGTGTAATCACATGGTCCATCGTTCCACAATCCATCAGATCCAATAACAACACAATCCTCGTTACCACCAGCATTACTTGGTTCATTTGCATTCCAATTGGTGTATGTCATTGCATGTCCGTCTGCTAATATCCATGCATTTTCAGTGTTGATTTCATTTGCTCCAATCCAATCCGCTCCGCCCAACGACAATAGGTTCACCTTTTCCTGTTGTTTACTGCAACGGATAGAAACTAAGTTTGCCCCAGCCTGAGCACTTTTGGCTGCTTGTACACACTCACTGTATGTTTTCTGATCCGTCTGCAAACAAACATAACCAGCTTGATCGATCGATGAAAAATCCAAGAGAGAAGGACTAGAAACAATCCAATCATAAATCTTTAAGTCCGCTCTCCATGGTCGCCAAAAGAACCTAGAAATAGCCACATTGTAATTCGCAGTTGATGCTACCTCTTCTTCGTTGATGTAGAATTTGATGGTACCAAGTTTGCGCTCAACCTTGAAGTAAAAGAGATTATCATGATGGATTCCTTTATTCGATTGTACAAAACCAGTAATAAAAGCGGAATTGGAATGAGTGAAAATCTGATTGCTACTTCCATCAAATCCGAAATTGTCAAGGTCATTGATGAAAAAGGAAGCAGCTGATCCACTTCCATCTACTTTCAACTTTGCTAACATGACGAAATCGTCATTTGCACCAATTGGTAGGTTGTATACATTCCAATTATCTGCACTTGTCGCGATAGTATTGCCAGGCACATTGAGGTAGGGACCAGCTGTATCGGATTGAGTGACTAGATTGTTGTTGCGAAGACGTACGTCTGATGTTTGTATACCATTTTCTACTATCTTGACTGTATCCTGACACCCTATATAATACGGGACAAACTCACAATGGTGAAAAATATGAACTCAATTCCATTGAAATAAGAGAAACTGTAATCACTACGACTTACCAACATACTCATTGCAAGTTAAGCCACCTATTGCAAAAGTCGATTCAAAAATTGCCGGGCCTGTTGTGCCACATGGTCCGTCCAACCATACTCCACTTGAACTATCAAATACAATACAGTCTTCGTCACCGCCAGCATTATTTGGCTCGCCTGTATTCCAATTGGAATAAGTCATTGCATTTCCATCTGGCAAAAGCCATGTACCTTCATTGGCAGTGTCAGTACCTCCAATCCAGATACCTCCTGCTGCACTTGATGACAACGAAGCTACAGCATTTTGCTGTGCACCGCATTGTATGGAGACTAAATTGGCGCCTATCTGTGCTGCTGCAGCCGCTTGAATACTCGCAGTGTATGTGCGTGTTGTAGTATCTAAACAGATGTAACCTGCTGAAACAGGGGATAGCTGGAAACTCTTTAAATTCATGATTCCCAGAAATATTTCCCCATTTGGATAAGTGCCCCTGAAAGTCAATTGATCAATACCATAGCTAGTTTTGATCGGGATTTCCACTGTGACAAAAGTACCCCAGCTATCAGTAGATAATGGTGAATATGTACCAATGATTTCGCCAGTCTCATGATCACCCTTGAGTATCTCAAATGAACCACCAGTAGTTGTCCCCTTGGCATATGTGATCTTAATGCTGTTGGCTCCTGATCCAAAATCAATAGGACTGTATGTGAAGTAGTCACCATTATCAAAGGCACCAATGATGTCACCAGAGGCGAATACTCCTGAACATGTGCTCACTTCAGTTGCAGGGATAGTGGTGAATGGTGTATACCTCTCGGAGAGGTCAATCAATTGATAAGAAATCAAAAGGATCGCTGCAGTTGTTTCCGAAGTAGTGAAGGTCAACGAGTTTACTCCAGATAACTGGACAGTGTTATCAAATGGAATTAACATGATGTTGCTTACATCTACCCACGTGTTTGTCCCAACAGGGGTAAACTGAGCAATAGTTGTACCAGAAGCATCGCCTAGTTTCACTTCCACCGATCCAGAACTATTTACTTCACCATTAGCATAAGTTATTTTGATTCCTTTTACGCTGTTGGTAGACCCAAAGTCAATATCATTGAAGGTTATGTGACTATTTTCGTCTCCAAGAAGATATGGATCTTGAGATGGATTTGAAGAGGGACTGAGTGATGGTAATGCGGAAGGGATCGATGTAGGTGTGCTCGAGTGAAGAAGCGAAGGTGAATCCGAAGGTAGCAAAGAGGGACTTGAAGAGGGACTGAGCGATGGTAAATCGGAGGGACTTGAAGAGTGCATTAGCGAGGGAGTATCCGAAGGTTCGCTAGAGTGAAGAAGCGAAGGTGTTTCCGAAGGTAGCAAGGACGGACTGGAAGAGTGCTGAAGTGAAGGCATATCCGAAGGAAGCAAAGAGGGACTTGAAGAAGGCTTATCACTGCTCATTGATGGCGACTCCGATGGATAAGATGACGGACCGGAAGAGAGATTGATTGAAGGTTTAACCGAGACACTTGACGATGGACTGGAGGAATCCTGAATTGAAGGAATATCTGAAGGTATCAAGGACGGACTCGAAAAGGGACTTGTCACAGGACTGCTAGAAGGGAGAAGAGAAGGTGTGCTTGAGGGCTGAAGTGAAGGTATATTTGAGGGACTACTTGATTGATCGATTGTAGCAGAACTGAAGTTCATTTGTGGAATAGTAGCACCCGATACATCTCCAACCACATTTCTAAAACTAACTATTGAACCATCTCCAAGAGCGCCTCCATAATTTGTCCCCATTGAATAAATTGAATCATCATTATAAATAGCATGGCCAGTTTGCTCTCCGACATGTATAGATATAAGAGTTTTATCAGTAATCTGAGCACTTGATACTACAGTTGGATATAAAACATTTGCACCGCCATTTGCAATTCCCAATTGATACGATCGATTATTTCCAAAGCACATTGGTGATCCGTTCGCTACAAGACATGTCGACAAATATCCCGCATTGATATCAGTAATACCAGAGAGGACTGATGTACCAGGTGACACAAGAACATTCACCGCTGTATCATGGCGAGGAATGAAATCATTTGATCCAATTCCAAGTTGGCCAGCATTATTGGCGCCCCAACATTTTGCGGTATCTCCAACAAGCAAAGCACAAAAGTGATCTGATCCTGCTGTGAGTTTGAGTACATCGTTCACTAGGTCTATTGTAGTAGAAACAACATTCTCAGAAGTAAATCCTTTTCCTACACATGTGGCAAATTTGCTTTGATTTGCCTCCGTACCAGTAATTACACATGCAGAAATCATGGAAAGTGCCATTTTTGTAGCCTTCTTATCATCTGTCATTCCATCTATAATAGCATTCATTCCAAGCTGTCCTTGTTCATCAAAGCCCCAACAATACATAGCACCTGTATTTTGAATAGCACAATTATGATATGCACCAGCTTCAATATCAATTACATTTGTAAGAACATCTAAACCTTTCTTCACTTGTACTGGAGTCGCCGAGTTCCCACTAACCCCAATTCCAAGTTGCTGAAAGCCATTCGAGCCATTGCACCAAACATGCCCATCATCAAATAAAGTACATGTATGATCATATCCGGTGACGACCTTTTTGGGCTTGGCGGTAATAGTATTTGGAAAGTTCAATTGAATTGGAGTGCCGAACGTAGTAGACGATGATTGTCCGAGCTGTCCATAGTAGTTGAATCCGACACATTGTACCATATCATATGCTAACAAGCATGCATGGCCAGTACATGAAAATTGAAACACTTGGTCTGTATTTAGGTCTCTTCTTATTTCTAGCTCGTCATCATAATAGTATGATGTTGAATCATCGTTCTGAATAATAATTGGTTAGTAGAGGCAATCGTATTATAAAATATATTTTATATAGACAAAACTCACATTCTTCCTTTCATGTTGCTGGATAGAAAGTCCATCTAAACCGATGTCTTTTTCGTTTCTTGTTTTCCTCCTACTTCTTGCTGCAATTGCTGCTGTTCTAGTATCATCCTTCTCTGCGACAGCTGTCGCCGAATCATGGGTACTAGCAATTATTAGGAAAAGAAAGAAGCAGTTTTTGTATATCTTCATTGTTGTGAAGAGGACGGATGATGATATACCTTTGTTGCTTTTAATAGGGGTACTAGAGCTTGGGTAATTCCTTTTGTGCAGTGTGTGTTGTGTGTCGTTTTCCTCTCTTCATCACGCGTTTTGTCTCTCCTTCCAGCTTCCAAAATTTTCATTTGGTGTCATCACATTTTTAGCCGGATTTGACAATAGTTTATTTTTCTGCGACTCAATTACTTTCAAATTAGCCCACATTTTCGGTTAGATGTCGTTGATCGAAAAGACAACAGGCTAATATTCACGCATTTAGTGGGAAAGGTGTGGTGGTGGCAGCAGAGAGTCCAGATACACACATCCACAGGTTCACAGAACGATGCAATAGATATCGTACTTTGGAGAACGATCTCTTTACATTACTCCTACCTTTAATTCTTCTTCTCCTAATGCCAAACAAATAAAGAGAGCCTCAGGGACGATGCAAGAGGCTACGAAAAATTCTTAATGCTGTAACGCTACAGTTTCACTGTATCACAACAGTGCTGCCTCGTTTCTGATTTTTGCTTGGGTCGGCTCCTTGCTGCTTACTTCCTAGCACCTCGCTCTTTTGATTATTGTAGTGCCTATAAAGAATTAGCATCACCACAAAAGTTCGAGATATAATACTTCTTTTTTGAAGAGAATGATCATGTTTATGCTTTACTCAGTACTCTCGAAGTTATTACCTAAGCCTGAAATGACTGAAGTTTATTTAGACGTTCGCACCTCCAATTGGAGCACATGTTAGAGAAGATGGTATTGCAGCACATTTACTCTCATCTTGAACTTGATCATCACTTAAAGAGAAATCTTCAAAAAGTTCTGTACTTTCAACTTCTACGAAATTCACACCCTGCCACATGTAAGCAGACTTTTCCATTAACCTCTTGCTTCTTGAAGAGAGTTGGGATATCGCAACATGTCGATCCAAATCACAAAAGCAATCATTAATTTTTTTCAATGCAAGCATACCACTCACATCGTGAACTTCTGTGTCCTTGAGGACGATGAGTACTTCCTCTGGATCATCTAATAATTCATGTAGTTCAAATAAGTCTTTGAATCCATCTGCTGTAGCGTAAAACAAGGAACCAGAGATATGATAAGATACAATGCCATCTTCTACAATGCGTTGAACAACTACACGTGTACTTGAATCCCAAACGTGGACAAATACTGCAATCAATACCCCTAATAATATAGCTATGGGAAGATCTACACAAATTGCAACAATTGTGACAACGAGCATGATAAACGTATCAGCTCTTGGTACCTTGTAGTCCAAGTTACATTTGATTCGAAGTTGCTCAGGAAGAACATTGGCAAAAACTGTTAAAAGTGAAGTCCAGGAAACTAATTTCAAAGCTCCCCAAGTCATGATTCCCATCACAGCTCCTAAAGGAATGATATTGACTACATCATATGCGACGTAGATGAAAAGACAAGAGAATGCTCCGGTCATAAAGGTGGAAATGTTTGTATATGCATCCAAAATCAAAGCTACCATAGATTGACCAATAGATGCACTAAATAGTATGTAAATGTTGGTAAGCTTCAAAATAGAGGTTTGAAAATACACAAAATATACTTGTTCAAAAAGACGTACCTGCCTCCCATTCCACCAAATGAAGCTGCAATAAAGTTTGCAAATCCTTGTCCTATAATAGTCATGTCCTTTCTTCCTTTTCCATAAGATGTTTCATCTATAAAGTGAGTTGTTAGCAATGTTTCGCATAATCCTGTTGCAAAGATGGATGAGCCATACACTGCTGTTGTCTGGAGAGTCTCTACATTAAATTCTGGGAGAGAAATATTGTTATTTCCCCATATCGGAGCAAGAGTAGGTGTCTTTACAATTGCAAAGTCTTGAATGGTTGCAGATTTGTAACCAGAAACTTTTCTAATGACAACGTGTTCGATGAAGGTACAAAGTGCCAAAGCCACAAAGCAACTTGGTACAATTGACATCTTCTTTGGTAAGAGAAAGCAAATCAAGAATGAGAGAGCTGCAAGCGACACCAGGATGATCATTGGTGAGCCAAATTGCCAATCAGCGCTCATTACATGTTTCCACGAATATCCTACTTGCTCCTCAATCATATTTCTAGTAGGATATTCTGTGAGAAATGACTGATCAGGAGCTATTGCTGCAAACTTTGCCTGCGCTAATACGATATGGACTGCCATAGCATTTGCGAATCCTTGGATGCAAGGAAAGGGAATCAATCTAAAGACTTTAGAAAATCCAATTGTGCCAAAAATAATTTGCAAAAGTGCTGCAAACATTACCGCGTAGTATACATATTCAACTCCCTTCTTTTCTACAAGTTCAGCTATTGCTAATCCTATAAGAGGTGTAGTTCCAGAAATCATACCAGGTCTACCCCTTTTAGTGACAATGAAAATGATAGCAGTAACAATATTCAAAATCCAAATAGATTGCAAAGCGAGAACAGGATTTACTTTCGCGATCAGTGCTCCTGTGACAGCTTCTGGAATCTGGGTTATTGCAACTAATGAGAGAGAAAAGTTGAGGTTGAGGTATGTCATCAATCAACATGAAATTAAAGGAAGAAATCTGTTGTAGTTTCTCTTCTTGTCTTACCTGCAAATGGCGCTAGAAGCTGTTCTTTGTTTATCAAAACCCAGTGAAATCCTTTTTGTAATTGAGTTTTACATTTCGTATCCTCAGTATTTTCTAAACACAAATATTCTTCACTTCTGTTGGAAGATTGATCTTCTGTTGTGTAAGATCCATTACTTTTAGTATTTTCAATAAATCCAGCATCCTTAAATGATGCTGATTCTTCGTCCATGTTCTGTACTTCGATAGCTTCGGGGATGTCATCGTTTATAATGTCATTGCCGCTACAAACTGGATTACTTCCTATACAAAATATATTCATCTTCAAAGTGTTTTCTTGATGAAATGAGCATGTTTGTTGTGGAGTAGAAATTGGAAAAGATAGAATGAGAAGAGTGAAAAAATTGCGTTATTATCGCTAAAACATGAAATGTTGTGTAGCATACTAAATTTGAATAAAGAATTCTTTTCTACGACTATTTTAACTTCACAGCCACAGCCCCCGCAATTGGACATTTTGGAAGCAAACCGCTTTTCAACTGCCAGGCAAATCAATTTTTTTTCTTTTCAAAGATGCTCTCTGGACTTTTGCTTCCATAGTCCTAAGTAGAGGAATTTAGATTAAATTTTCTAAAGATTAAAATAACAATAAAAATAAATTAATCCCAGTAAATGTGAGTAACTCCAAAGGAAGCATAATGTTTGTTGATCTCGCTTCTAATACGAAGTCCTAGCTCCACATCACCAGTAGCACTTGCATCATTGACAAGCGGATAGAATGCCTCATTGTATGCATATTCCTTTGTAAACTCCTTCCATTCGGTATAGTTGTAGGTTGTAAGAATCTTCCCATTCACAGCAATATCCAACTCAAAGTCCTCTGGAATATCAGTGACTCTTCCACCGAGCTCACGTCCGCGGTATCCATCCATGTCATTATTCACCTCTGTCCAATCCTTTGTTTTGGCAATGGCGCGTGGATCCCACCATTGAATCTTTGCAAAGATGAAACCGGTCTTGACATCTGGCACATTCACAACAAGCCATCCACTCAATGCATTTCCAGCAACTTGCTCACGAGCATCATTTTGACCGGATAGAAGACATGAGTTTGTGATCCCACGTTTGCAATCCCCACTTTGAGGTGACCCATCGCAGTATCCTGTGACGATACCACTATTTACAATCCAGCCCTGCCCTTGCTTCACATCATCAGGTCCCAAAGCTCTTGACTTTTCCGCAGCAGTATCAGCAATAGCCTTCATCTTATTCTGTGTACGCTTGCTAATAACTTCTGTTGCAGCCTGTCTCAAGTAACGACGAGAAGCTTCTGCCTCCTCCTCATTATCATCATTTCCTTTACCAGTCCATGATTGATCAAGCTCAGAAGGAGCATAAGTCGATGCAATTGCAATAGCATGCACGTCAACTTCACCCTCTGGAATCTTCCACATCAAAGGATAAATATCTACTCCTTCGTATAAAGGCTCCAAACCATTCGTAGGCACATATCCATTTGGAGCAGGCTTAGCGTGCTTCGCAATACTATTGTGATATCCTCCTGCAATAGGTGTGAACTGTCCCATACCCTTGAACGGTCTACGACAAGCGCGATCGAGTCCAGCAGGATGAGCAGCCCATCTCTTCTCACAGGCTGTAGTGCCAATGTAATCTTCCTTGTTCAGGTTTTTGACGAATGCTTCCTTCATGTCTCCGTTGATTGGTTTGATATGCCAGTAGTTTTCTTTCAATGGGAATCCATCAGATTTAATACCATTCTCCCATAGGTTCAAAGCTTCATCCAAAGCCTTGAGCATGAGAATGACATGAGTGCGTCCATGAAACTTGTGAACACGATCGCCTGGATGCCAACTATAGAACGTGAAAAGAATGTTGTATAAAAGTTAGATATTGCGTTGTCCAACAAGTTTAAACTAAAGAAATCAGTCGATAAAAATCTTACCCAGCTCTTCCACCTACGAAAGGCTCCTGCCTAAAGGAAGGATTATAGTCAGATCTAGGCTCCCAACAAGAACTATGATACCAGCTGATTCCTTCTTTTCCATTACAAAGTCCACCAACAGAAGGATCGCACTTTAAATATTGCACTGCCCATGGAAGTGTAGCTCCTTGATCCAGAGAAGTAGTCGTTTTGACCAAAAGATTACCTCCCCAAGTTCCCATGAGGTTTCCATAGGCTAGATTCCCCTCCGTTTCTTCAACAAGATTCGCAACACAACCATTAAGAAGTACAGGAAATCGTTCTCCGCTCATCAAATTCTGTTTATGATTCAAATCCTGATCCTCACAATTTTTTTCCGTCATACTAGAGTCCCAGTACATTACATCCGTTTCTCCATAAAGACTCCCAGCTCCAAACGAAAAGTGAGTAGTTCCAAGTCCACCCATTGCTAGATTTCTAACAATCAATCTAACACCGAGACGATGCATGACTGGCTCCATGATATCTGCAAGTTGCATCATATAAGATTGAAGCTGATTATTTCCATGACCAGTAGCACTTGAATGCCCACCCATGACATAATAAAACTCATCATTCGTCATCATTGCATGCAAAAGCTTCTTCGCATAAGTCTCCATACCATTTTGATTCATCCAAGCAACACCTTTTCCTCCTGTCATATTATCTCTCATCCCCTCAGGAGGCTTAGTCTCTTCCTGAATATGTACTTTGAACAGTTCGTCACGTTCCTTCAGTTCCTCCTCTGACAAATCTTTCGTAGCATATCCATATTCCGCATAGACACCCTCACGAACACGTGTGACTAGCTTCTTTGCTTCTGAAATAAAATCCGTCACGTACTTTTCATCCATTTGCCATGCTTTCGATGGAAACTGACTATTTGGCAAATCCTTGTATGGCGTCTTATCAAAATTGGCAATTGGACGGATCTCAGGATGCTCATCATTAAAGTCCCATGCACCCCACTCTTGACGAATTTTATTCATTTTTTCTACATATTCTTTTTGTTCCTGCTCGAGTTCTTCCTTGGTACGATTGTAAAGAAAAGAAGCAAATGGACTACGATGTTCATCATGTGCATAATGTCCATGCAAATTCATAATATTCTCTTCAAAGAGAGACTGGATCGCTTGAGGTGTTGGTGACTTTGGTACAATTACATTTGTTTGCGATAAGTGACGACGTGCCCTAGCTCCTGCTGGATGATTAGGGTTCAAGATTCCTCCGAGTGACGATTGATGAAACTTCCCATTCAAACCGAGACCAGCTTGAGATGGAAAGGAAAGAGATTCCAGATTACGAATGATAGCATCATTACCATTGGCTGTAGAAATTACATTGCCATTTAAGAAAGAAGAAGAAGAGTTGCTTTCTGCTGCTGTAGAATCTTTTGGGTGCTTCAGTACAAAGACACAAGCTGCTGCCAAACAAGAGACGGTTGCCAGATTGAAGAGCTTCTTTCCTGAAGAAGCTTCAGTTGACATATTGAATAGAAGGATGAGTTAGGCTTTATTGATACTACTACTTAGGAAAGAAGAAGATATGTTCATCATTATTTTTTTAAAACACATGTGTTCGATGATCGATCCGTTGCCTTTTTCAAAACACAAACGATCAAAAGGCCCTTCTCTTATGTAGATAGTCACATAGCTACATTTCATTTGAGTTGCTACGTTTTCATATCAATTGAAAAGGGAAGAGAAGATAGTCTAGAAGTTACAAACTGCCTTTTCATTTTCCCTTCTAGAATAAGATATATTTATTAATTTTAATGGTGCTCCAAACATTGAGAGTTTCAATTTATAATGATTCATCTCTTTTCTCCGCTTGATACAGCGCTAGATTTTACATTAGGTGTATCCTTTTCTTTTGAGGATATGTTGTGAAAGGCATGGCTACATCTGTCATCTTTAACTTAAGCATCATCAAAGATTCTTATTTCCCAACATTTCATCAGCCATTGTTTATATGGCTGGAATCGCACTGCATATTCGTAGGGGCCAAAAACATACAATAGTTGTCATAAAAAAATAAAATTTGCTATGACTTTCCAGTTAAATATAATTTTGAGGCAAATGCCTATATTCTATTTTCATACCACACTTAGCTATACTGAATACTACATATTGTTTATTGTTTATATATTAGCAAATGCCTATTTTCTATTTTCATATCATTACTTAGTGGGATTCATTCAGACTTGTGGGAATAGATAGATATACGACTTTTATAATGTCATTTGTCTCAACGATAGACACTCTACTTTCTACTTAGCTAGGTACCTCAATAATCAACAAAACATGTCGAAAATAAATAGCAAAATCTTAAATAAAACCTCTGCGTACACTTCAAAACCAAATGATAATAGCATTTAAATTAACTTATTGTATTCGCCAAGTGAATTTTGACAAGAAATATTGTTTTTTAATCAAATTGTGATATCTTCAGGTTATTTCTTTGATTTAATAAAATAACGAAAGATTTGGTAGATTTAGAAATGCAGATTTTACGAGAAAAGAAAAATGGCAAATGATTCATTCAAACTTTTAAATATAAGATTTTTGATTTGCAGCAAAATTATCTACAACAGTGCTATACAAAAAAATGACAACGCTGTTAATCCCAGTAAATATGAGAAACTCCAAAAGAAGCATATTGTTTGTTGATCTCGCTTCTAATACGAAGTCCTAGCTCGACATCACCAGTGACACTTGTATCATTGACCAGTGGCCAAAATGCTTCATTATATGCATATTCCTGTGCAAACACTTTAAATTCAGTGTAGTTATAGGTTGTAAGGATCTTTCCATTCACAGCAATATCCAACTCAAAGTCCTCTGGATAATCGATAACTTTTCCACCAAGCTCACGCTCGCGGTATCCATCCATGCCGTTGTTCACCTCTGTCCAATCCTTTGTTTTGGCAATGCTACGAGGAGCCCACCATTGCATTCTTGCAAAGATAAAACCAGTCTTGACATCTGGCACATTGATAACAAGCCATCCACTCAAAGCATTGCCTGAAACTGTTTCTCTAGCATCATTTTGACCAGATAGAAGACATCTATTAGTGTTTCCACGCTTGCAATCCCCACTATGAGGTGATCCGTCACAGTATCCTGTTACAATGCCACCATCAACAATCCATCCCTGTCCTTGCTTCACATCATCAGGTCCCAAAGCTCTTGACTTGTCAATAGCAGACTCAGCAATAGCCTTCATCTTATTCTGATCACGCTTGATAACTTCTGTTGCAGCCTGTCTCAAGTAACGACGAGAAGCTTCTGCCTCCTCTTCATTGTCATCGTTTCCTTTACCAGTCCATGATTGATCAAGCTCGGAAGGAGCATAAGTCGATGCAATTGCAATAGCATGCACGTCAACTTCACCCTCAGGGATCTTCCACATCAAAGGATAGATATCTACACCTTCATACTCCGTTTCCAAACCATTCGTAGGCACATATCCATTTGGAGCAGGCTTAGCGTGCTTCGCAATACTATTGTGATATCCTCCTGCGATAGGTGTGAACTGTCCCATACCCTTGAATGGTCTACGGCAAGCGCGATCGAGTCCAGCAGGATGAGCAGCCCATCTCTTCTCACAGGCTGTAGTGCCAATGTAATCTTCCTTGTTCAGGTTCTTCACTAGAGTTTCCTTCATGTCTCCGTTGATTGGTTTAATATGCCAGTAGCTCTCTTTCAATGGGAATCCATCAGATTTGATACCATTTTCCCATAGATTCAATGCTTCGTCCAAAGCCTTGAGCATAAGAACCACATGAGTACGTCCATGAAACTTGTGAACACGGTCACCGGGATGCCAACTAGAGAAGGTTGGGAATGAGCATTGTACAAAGGTCAGTGCTAACGACAGAAATTGATAAATTTACCTTGCTCTTCCACCTACGAAAGCATCCTGTCTAAAGGATGGATTATAGTCAGATCTAGGCTCCCAACAAGAACTATGATACCAGCTGATTCCTTCTTTACCATTACATAGACCACCCACAGAAGGATCACAGTGTAAGTATTGTACTGCCCATGGAAGAGTAGCTCCTTGATCCAAAGATGTAGTCAGCTTTACCAGAGGGTTACCGCCCCAGGTTCCTATAAGATTTCCATAGGCTAGATTCTCCTCCGTTTCCTCGACAAGATTCGCAACACAACCATTCAGAAGTACAGGGAATCGTTCTCCACTCATCAAATTCTGTTTATGATTCAAATCCTGATCTTGGCATCCTTTTTCTGTCATACTAGAGTCCCAGTACATGACATCTGTTTCTCCATAAAGATGTCCAGCGCCAAACGAAAAGTGAGTAGTTCCAAGTCCACCCATTGCTAGATTTCTAACAATCAACCTCACACCGAGACGATGCATGACCGGCTCCATGATATCTGCAAGTTGCATCATATAAGATTGAAGCTGATTATTTCCATGACCAGTTGCACTGGAGTGCCCACCCATGACATAATAAAACTCATCATTCGTCATCATTGCATGCAAAAGCTTCTTCGCATAAGTCTCCATACCATTTTGATTCATCCAAGCAACACCTTTCCCTCCTGTCATATTATCTCTCATCCCCTCAGGCGGCTTAGTCTCTTCCTGAATATGTACTTTAAAAAGCTCATCACGTTCCTTCAGTTCCTCCTCTGACAAATCTTTCGTAGCATATCCATATTCCGCATAGACACCCTCACGAACACGTGTGACTAGCTTCTTTGCTTCTGAAATAAAATCCGTCACGTACTTTTCATCCATTTGCCATGCTTTCGATGGAAACTGACTATTTGGCAAATCCTTGTATGGCGTCTTATCAAAGTTTGCAATAGGACGGATCTCAGGATGCTCATCATTAAAGTCCCATGCACCCCACTCCTGACGAACTTTATTCATTTTTTCTACATATTCTTTTTGTTCCTGCTCGAGTTCTTCCTTGGTACGATTGTAAAGAAAAGAAGCAAATGGACTACGATGTTCATCATGTGCATAATGTCCATGCAAATTCATAATATTCTCTTCATAAAGAGACTGAATGGCCTGGGGAGTTGGTGACTTTGGTACAATTACATTTGTTTGCGATAAGTGCCGACGTGCCCTAGCTCCTGCTGGATGATTAGGATTCAAGATTCCTCCGAGTGAAGATTGGTGAAATTTCCCATTCAGACCGAGACCCGCTTGAGATGGAAAAGAAAGAGATTCCAGATTACGAATGATTGCATCGTTTCCATTGGCTGTAGCAATCACATTGCCGTTCAAAGAAGAAGAAGAGTTGCTTTCTGCTGCTGTAGAATCTTTTGGGTGCTTCAGTACAAAGACACAAGCTGCTGCCAAACAAGAGACGGTTGTCAGATTGAAGAGCTTCTTTCCTGAAGAATTGGAAGAGGCTTCAGCTGACATTTTGAATAGAAGGATAAGGTCAGTAAGAAGTCAAGTTCTATTGATGCATAGGATCTGCCTTGATGATGAATTACTTCTTTTTGAAAAAAGAAACTGAGATGTGTTCTCTAAATACAGAGTGAGCCGTTGCTTTTTGAAAATGAAAATGTCAAAACGAGAAATGAAAATACGTAGGCTCTTCTCTTTGATAGATAGTCGCATTACTACATTTATATGACAGACGATAAAGGCTGCAATCTGATTTTATTTTTTCCAATTAAATTTCAAAGCAATAGCAAAAGGAACAAGAAGAAGTCAGCAAAATGATAATAAATCCTTTGAACTAGCTCATTTGTATATATTATTATAAATATAATTTGAAGAGGAAGGAAGTTACGATAGCATGCACAAAGCACTTTGTTTGTCGAAAATGGAAAAGATATTATTATTATAATTCTTTTACGCGTATTTTTAAAACTTGAAGCCAACCAAATTTACACACTCATTTTTCTGGTTTCGTTTTTTTTTGCAGTAAAAGGTTCGCCCGGTGTATTTCGATCTAGTTAGGGCTAATGGTCTGGTTATATTGAAAAGCAAGGAAGACGCTCATCTCTGTTGCTGCTCATCTCAAATTCTCCCATTGGAAGACTCATAATTTTAAAGATTCTAGATGCAGTACTCATTTTTATGGTCCCATATCCTTGATCAATGCCATCAGCTCTTCTCTATCCAATTCCTCTGAATCATCATCTTCATATTTCACTTTGTACCATTTTGATCTCTTGTTTGGTAGTCTCACGACTTTCCCTCTATAATACTTTCCATGGAATTCCTTTTGAAACTCTGTTCCAATTTGTATCATTGTAGCAGTAGACTTTTGAACAGCGTCATTCTTTGTATCTTGAAGCGCTTCTTTGCTTTCTGATATGCTGCTGATATTCTCACTGGAACTAGTCTTCGCCTTCATATTATTTGCAATATCTATATTCTTCGCAGCTGCTCTCTTTCTATTGTTTCTACTCAGATTGTTCTTGGCACTGCAATTCTTGTATTCATTCTCATCTTCTTCTATCCGTATCATTGGTGTATAAATAATGATGAGCTTATTAGATGCACGATATGAATCATATGTTTTCTGAAATGAAATATATACAGACTCCACACACTCACCTTTGCTCAAGTTTCTACGCTGATTACGATGAACATGAACTCTCTTCTTCTTCATATCTTTCTCAGCAGAAACAACAATGACTCGTCTCTTTTTCCCATAGGATGTGAGATTGACTTCGTCCTTGAATTCAAAGTCGTCTGAGATCGTCAATGTATTTGATGATGATGTGTCTTTTACTGAAACCTTTTGAATGACTGAATCTTGTTGACTCAAGAGTTCTTGTTCATTTGCTTCAAAGTCGAATTCATCTTTGACAAGAATGCTCATCTCAGTAAGAACATCTGATCGACTTATTGTTGAGGAGGAGTGGCGGGGGGCTACTTGTTGTACTCGACTTCGTTTCATTCTTTTGTTTGTCATCTTCAAAATAGTAAATGACTGACTGCTAACTGCTTCTAGCTCTCTCTTAAATCTCGGCTATCAGATTAGGAGGAAAGGTTTTAGAAGTTCCTTTCAAACATACCTTCTTGCAATGAAGATGTGTATGGACATCACATGAACAAAGTGCTTGCGACGAAATGCTATGTGCAATCTACCATGCCAAATAAAAATCTATTTCAGTACCTAGCTCGTTAAATGCATGCAAGGAAGTCCGTCATTGTCATTGTGTCTATCTGAATGTGGTTCAATAGAAATAAAGAGTAGAACTAACATCATGATGTTAGACAGCAGAAAATATAAATATAAATGTTTCTTTAATAAGTATTACTTTAGCTCATTCTATCTTTTAGCGATTTCTATATTTATTATTTCTATGTACATTTTCAATTTTAGCGTTTTTCATTTATCCCTGACTCTGGTTTTGCGACATCATTTCAAACCATTGTTTGAGTGCATCTCCCAATACTTCTGGAAGGGAATGCATATCCTGTAGCACCATATAGTAAGGGAAAGGATAGTCGTCAATGAAATGCTTCACCTTTGGCTTTCCATTTTCAAATGAGACTTCCTTCATATTCACAATGCTATCCTTTGCATTTGCTTTCGATCGAGAAGAGGATTCTGGATTAGTTCCATTACCTCCCTCTACTACTACCATAATGACCAATACATTCTTTTCAGTCATTTCTCTAACAATGCGACGGAGTTTCTCACGACTATCACGTTCGATACGTCCATCACTTATAATGAATACTAATTGCATCGAAGCACATGATCCATTGTTGCTTTGAGACTCCAATGCTGCCAATGCACTTTCGACACATAATGCTGTTCTAGTTCTCTGATCATTGAACTTGAATTGACTCACTAAATCTACTCCACTTGCAGATGTAAATGGAGCATGGAATGGATGAAGTAACTTCATCTCTTCTCCAAAACTTGCAATTCCAAGTTCACCAATTTCCAATTGACTCATTCCATTGGCCAATGTTGATAATGCCAGCATTGCCATATCACCAGCGCCATTCTTCATACTTTCGGAATTATCTACTGCAAGAAGGACGCGATAGTCACGTTTGCCAGGTTTAGTTCTTCGCAGCCAGATCTTATCCTTACGATATCCACTTGCAATGTAACCAATGACTCGTTTCATATTAATTCTCTTTCCAGTACGATAGTCACCGCGAAGTTTAGATGCAACTAGAGGCTCCATGACAAGACGTAGCTTCTCGCATAGGCGACGCGATAGAGCATTTGTCTCAGCTTGAAGGCTAGACCACTTTTGACGAGCTTCGTCGATATCTTCATGAGTTGTACCTTCGGGATTCGCATCCTCTTCTTCTACCAACATGGAAGTCTGATAATCATGCTCCTCTGCATCTTCGCGAACGTGTAGCTGTTCGATATCAGTCACAATCTTATTCTCTGGATCTTCCGCTTCGTCAGGTTCCGCATCTTCATTTTCGTTCTTAGATGCATCATCTTCATCTCCTGAAACATCTTCCATCTCGACATCAGCATCTTTGCTTGGATCTGCATCTTCGTCATCAGATGGAACATCTTCTCCTTCGTGAGAGGACTTGGTTTCTTGCTTTGAAGATGTTGGACGCTTAGTAAGAGGTTCTGCAGACTTGTCTTCTTGCTCTGCCTTTTTGTCTTCTTTATTCTCTTCGACTGACTTGGATTGCTTCTCGTCTTCTTGGTTGAGTTTTGTAGTATCCTCATCATCTGCTACACCACCCAATACTTGAGTAGAATTATCTTGTTCCTTCGAAGTGAATTCGAAATCTCCATCAGGATTTGCATTGTCTTCCTTATCGTCTTGACCATTGTTAGTCTGGTCATTCTGATCTTCTCCATCGCCATCCTCTTGTGCATCAGCAATGACATTTAATTTCTTATGCCAGAACTTTTCAGCATCACCTGGATCTCGGAAAGGATTAGGAGCATCCATAGCAGTAGAACTAGGTTTCGATCCAGATCCATCTTGACCATCTTGAATCTGTCCTGAAGTAGCATCACTTTGTCCAGCGCCGGAAGTTTGATCATCTTTCTCTCCTTCTCCAGCTCCTTCATCATCCTCTTCATCATCGCCTTCACCTTCTTCAGGATTCTCTTCGTTTTCTTCCTCTTCTTGGCGCTTCACCGAATCAGTACCTGACTTCGCTGCGACACCATGAGTATCTTCCTCCTGATTCTCGGATGTATTCATATCTTGCAGTTCTTCAGTTTGCTCTTCCTCCTCTTCATTATCTTCGTTTTGATCATTTTCGTTTTGATCTTCATCTGCATTCATCTGATTATCATTGCCTAGAGTTTGATGAGCATTTTCAACTCCATCTTCGTCCATTTCTTCATCATCTTCTTCTTTCTCTGGATCTACTTCATGAGTCCCGTCACCATCTTGGCCATCGTCTTCATCATCCTCAGGTCCTTCAGGATCTTCTTCTCCGACCTGACCACCTGCTTCACCATCTTCTCCTTCCTCTCCGTCTTCTCCATCGTCGAGATTCATTTCATCATTAAGGTCCATGGCGTCGTCCTCGTCTTCATTAGGTTCTTGACGTTCATTTTCATCGCGGACATCTACTCCATGCTGATCCTCATAATCATCTTCGTAGTCATTATTGATCATGTCCTCTTCAATATTATCATTGTCACCTTCATTTGGATCATTATCATCCTGAGCCTCGTTATCGTTTTGAGGCGCTTCATCATCATGCTTATCATCGCCAGATTTCTCTTTAGATGGATCCTGGTCCTTGCCTTCTTCTCCGGTACCTTCATCCTCTTCCTTTGTACGAAGTTCATCTTGCAGAGCTTCTCCTTGCATTTTGCTATCTTTCTCAAACTTCTCTTCCTCTTGATTGGTTTGATCCTCTTCATCGTCCTCGTCTTCATCCCACATCTTCTCATCGACAACTTGCTCATTCGGATCGCTGCCGTCTCCCATTTCGCGGTCAAGCTCTTCCTCATCGTCGTCATTTTGATCATTATTTTCATCTTCCTTCTTATCTGGAACATCAAACATTTCTCCATCGAATTCATTTTCCATTTCCATACCTGTTTCTGCTTCTTCTTCGTTCAGCTGCTTCTGATCTTGGTTCTGCTGCTCCTTTTCTTCATCGCCCTTCAAGCCTAGCAGTTGCTCTTCATTTTCGATTTGATCAGTTACATCATTCTTCCCTTCACCTTCACCCATTCCGGTTCCTTCTACATCATCTTCGAATTTCATATCTCCAGCTCCACCTTCACCATCGGCATCGCCACCTTCTTCAACATCATCGGCACAAAAGCCTTTTGCAATCAAGACACGGAAGACTCTCAATTTCACGTATTCAAATTTAGCAATACTTCTGTAGAATTGAAGTGTTTCTTTCAGTCGAGTTTGGCACATATCTACAATCTTTGCAACAAGAACACATGTATCAACGCATATTCCTTCAATATTCAAAGATGAATGATTTTCTTTTGTAGAAAGTACTTTCACCATATCATTGATATTCTTTGAAAATGTAGAGATATTAAGAGAGTCCCACTCGACAAGGATATTAGAATGACTTTGCCAAAGTGAAGTATTTCTTTCGTTCGAATCACCTGTCTCTTTATTTGTCTCTTCATTCGGTTTCACAAATCCATCATTCAATGTTTGTGCAGCCAATAGGGAAGATTTGACAATTGCGCATGCTTTTTGAAGCACGTTATTGGCAACTAGTTCTGAAGTCTCCTCCAATGTATGGTTCTCATACTCTGAAAAGTTCTTAGCTAGAAGTAAACAGGTACGTAAGTCATGCATGCATTGATCAAATGAGTCTTGAGGAAAGCAATTGGCTTCTAAGTTCATGCTAGTACAATCTTCTACTCGATCAATCGCATCTTCGATACCTGCTTTTGCCAATTTAAGGACGCTGACGTCTTCATTTGTAATTAAGCTTCTCTTCTGAATTGGATTGTAGATACTGCTAAGATTCGAATGAATCTCTTCAATGATACCAATAATGTCGATACAAGTAGACTTATTGCTGTCGACAAGAGATAAAACAGATTTAATCATCAAAAAGGTCTGACGGATTGTCTCTTTACAAACTCCGAATTGTCTATCAAAAGTTCTAGCATGTTCAAGCAAATGTGATTGGTGTACAGGTAAAGCATCTTTAACCTTTTCAATGACTTGCAAAGCTGAAATATTGCTATTGATATCTTCTATGACACTCGCAATCATTGCTCTTTGTTGACAGAGCATGAGTAGACCATGTTCCCCAAAGCCTACCATGAGATCCATTTCTCGCTTGCTCATGTACTGGCTGCCAACCATTTGAACTTCTGAGCGAAGTCTAGATATCTCAATAGTGCATCGACGAAAGTATTTTTCAGCACTATCAAGAGTAGATGCTACTTTTGAATCTAAGGTTGCTGATGATGGAGACTGAATCTGTAGAAGCGCAGACATTTCCCTAATTTCTCTTGGAACGCTCCATTTCATGCTTGAGTAACCTTCTTTCTTCAAAAGTTTGAATAGATCGACAAGAGCTCTCTGCTTCATCGGTTTTGTTCCTTTATCACGAAGTACATTGATGCGCTCGAAAATTGATTCAGTAATGTCGTTCACAAGCTCTTTCGCATCAGAAGCGAAACAATTTTCAGAGGAAGAAAATAGCTTATCCATCTTTTTGGAGTATTTTGGAATCGAAGTAATCATTTTGTCGAGATTACGAAGAGATTCAGCTTCTACACTCCAGACATGTGACTTGGAATTCAAAAATGGAACTTTGAAGAAGTCTGAACTAGAAGTTGATTTGGCAGACTTTTTTTTGGACGAATCCTGAAGGTCTGGGAAGATTGAAGAGTTTGATGGCACTTCAGTTATAGGCTGGTTCTCAGCACCTGGTCCAACCTCGCTATTCGATCTAATGCCACTGAGAAAGTTTTGTTCAAGTACTCTAGCAACAGTCATATCTAGAACCTCTTCATAATCATGCACAATCATCATGAGCTTTCTATGACTCTTCTCTGATGAATCAGTTAAAGCATAGTAGGATTGTTCATCCCATTTTGCAAGCTTAACCTCTGACTTCAGCTTCTTCTCAATTGGTGCTCGAAGAATTTCTTTTGATTCATTAATCATAGTGGTGAAATATTCATAATGACGAACTAGAGAATCAAGGATAACAGATTTGTTCACTAATTCTAGATCGCCTCTTGCTGTGCCTTGGATGTTCAATTGCTGTGCAAAAGTCTTCAAAATACGAAGTCTCTCATCGAACTGTCCTAATCCTGATGTCAAAATAAAAGTATCAAGAAGTTTGATAATCTCCGATAAGCTGTCATTGACAACGTTCTCCATCTTGTTCTTGTTGATATGATGAAGTTTACTTGCTTGCCCCATCCATACCCACTTTGGAAATCTGATAGATGAGTTTTCTATAGCAGGCTCAGTGATATACTCTTTAGAATCGGCATCAAGTGCAAGAATATTGTACAATCTCATCCAATGGCGTTTTGCTCGAAGAATATGTGTCTGATCGCGGACATTCAATAGACTTGACCAACTCTGTAGCTCTAACTTTCTCCATTGAGCAACCAATCGACTAACTCTCTGAAGACTTTCTCCAAGAACAACACGAGTACTTGCATGCTGTTCCCATTCTTGAGCCCTCTTCAAAATGACCTCAAGCCCTGTCAACATTTTCCCTAAGGATGTTTTCTTTGCATCCATTTGTCGAAGTCTTTCAACAATCTGACCAATGGAAATCAAAATCGAGTTTCCTGGGAAAGCCCTAATAAGTTGTGAAATCCGAATAAGCAAGCCGCGGAGAGGAGCATCAGCTTTCAATATTTCCATAGGATTGGGATCTTTGTGAAAATCAATGTCTCTGCATGAATCACTGTTCATGTAGGTATGGAAGTTCAGAAGAGCACCCGAGTCATTCTTGGTATTAATTGATAGGGCATATGAATGCGCTCCTAATCTTGTGGTTTCGGACTTTATGGAGTCTACAAGCACAAGCGAATTGTTGATCTGAGAGGCAGCAGTGTACGATGCAATAAAATTCTTAATACGTAGTGAGTCGCCCATGTTCTCATTCAAAAATAATGCCTGATGAATATCTGAAAGAAATCTCAAGTGTTCTTCAGAAATAGTGAAGTTATTGACTTCAGTCTCTGCAACTTCTTCATCGTCATCCAATTCGCCCCCCATCTCAATGGTTTCAACGGACTCGATAATCTTATTGAATTCTTTCGCATGGTCTGGGAATTGCTCTCTATACTCTCTTTCTTTTTTCTCATCATCGGTCTCATCATCTGGATCAGAAAGGAGGTCGCCAGAGTTTGAAAGATTCCATGCATCTGCCAGTGTCTTGAATATCCAAGAAGACAACTTCAAAATATTTTCATTGTCAACAAGTGATTTCTTCTTCAATATGCATATATTAGTCAAAAGAGCCAGCAAAGTTGATAGTTGGCAATTCTTCTCCATTTTTGTTACAGCAGATGTCTCTTCAAAACCTCTCGCGATGTACTGGAATGATTTCGAAATATCCTGGAGTATGTCTACCTTGAAAGAGACACCGAGATTTACATTGGGATAACTCAATAGTTGGTCCTGAAATTCCATAACTTGTTTGTTGAATGGTGCCTTTTGCTTAGCTTTTTGGTGAATCAGACATCTAAGTGAATCTTGAATTATACCTAAAGCTGCTAAAAATGGACTTGTTACATCCTCGTAGCAAGCGTATTTCCTTGTTACTTGAGCCTGGAAAGCTACAGCAGAACTTTGCCAGTTCACTTCTTTCTGTCTATTTGATTCGAACTCTGCTCCCTCCTCATCACTGCAGATACTCTTCATAAGTCCCAATATATTATCCGTACTTGCTACAGTTTTTGCAAAATGGTGCACTTCCTTGAAAAAGTCAAAGAATGGTGGAGAATTTGATGGACGCTCAACCTTCTTCTTTTGCTGTCTCGAGCGCTTATTTTCTGCGTTCGTAAGAGCGTCAGTAAGATCAAGGATGGAAGGATTGTTTGGCTCAAAGTTACCTGTTTCAAGACCATTCTGGATTCTGATGGCTACAAACTTCGAGCCCAATTCTTGTAAATAGTAATCCCATTCACTGACTTTAGCACCTGGTTTCTGTCCAGGATCCATTGGGGAACATGGGATCGATAAATGGAAGCGAATCAGTCCAACATATATCATAGCTTCATAGAAGGAATCATCATTGTTGCAATCATCCTCAAATTTACTCATTGCAGTCAAGAGAGGAGGGAAGATATTAATAGCAAGATGGACAAATAACTTGTGTTTGCAATTGTCCAAATCTCTCTCCGGATTGAAAGAGCCATGAAGTACTCCATCGTAGAAACTTTTGAAAGATTCTTCATTTGGAAAAGCATCTCTCAAGGCATTTATGATTCCATGAATGATGTACTTTAATGTAGCAATGGGCGTTTGCAGTGACTTCATTGAGTCCAGAGAACTAGACAAAATTGTTCTCAAGTGTTTTGCCTGAAACAGTCTTGCCTCCTGATTCTCTAATGTAAGGCAAGGAAATGCAATGCCAGTATCGGTCACACGTTTGAATCCTTGAACTCTAAACATGAATTCCGTCAAAATATTCTGATTCATTCTAGGAGCTCCAGCAAAGTACACAAGTCCTGGATAATTGTGTTTCTTGCTAACAAATGCTTCCACTTCCATAGATGATGTTCTCCAAAATGGAGGTGAGCAAACTATTTCTTCAAGAGAATCAATGTCATTGTAAGAGTTGCACCAGTTGTGCTTTGAGTGTGTAACCACCAAAGTTGAGAAACAATTTTTGAATAAATATCGCATTGGCTCAGCAGTCTTGGTCAAAGAATCAAGTACCCAGTCAATAGTTTGATAAGGTCTTAAATCAGTAATTGACCAAATAGTGCCTTTCAACGAAATAGCAATGAATCTTTTCAATCTAGGAGATACTACCTCTCGCAAAGATATCAACACTTTCTCTTCATTTGTTTCTTCTAGAATACTTGCAATCATTTCAATGAGCCAGCGTTCCTCCCGGACACAAACAAATTCAGTAAATTGAGTGAGCTGAACCCCAGCGAAAGTACTCAAAAGATTTTGAATTGCATCTTCTGACCCTTCCTTGGATTGTTCCTCTCTCAGTGCTTCTAGTTCCTCAAGATCAAGTTTGTTATCAACAGTCTTGATGGAGGTATCAATAGTGCAGGCATCTAATGTTTTCTCAAAATGACATTTTGCATCGCTTAATTTCCGCTTAAGCATCTGTACTACGTCTTGAACATTGTAATCTCTCTTCCTGTCTAGGATAGAATCACTCATTTCATCAGTCGTAGCCCAATAAGTCATGGCAAGTGCTGTGAGGTGCTCTGACTTTAAATCGAAAGTGTAGACAAGTCCTTCGTGTCTATTTTCAAACAACGACTTCAAATCAATCTTTGTACTAGATCCTGATAGCAGTCGCAAGAACCCATTGTTCTCATCGGACATAAGAGCATGAGAATTTGCTGCATCTTTTAGACTGAGAAGCGCCTCTGAATTTTCTGCTTTTGCAGGGATAATAGGATGACCAATGCGCTTCCAGAAAGAATTTGCATATCTTGCATCTCCACCTTGATTGTAACAAGCTTGATCAATAGTTGCAATTAGTAGTTCGATCTCTCGTCTACCGTCCATGACATCATCATGCTTGGCCATCAAAGTAGAATCCATGCGCTCTAAGTGCTTTTTAAACCAGTTCCAGTTCACGAGGAATCCTTTTTCATCAAAACCTAAAAAGGATGAATCTTGATTGAACTTTGAACGATGAAGAAACTTCCATAATCGATCTCTGCTAATCATGACGTTTCTGAAAGATAGCCAAAATGTATCCAATTCCTCATCCCAGCTCTCCACTAATCTTGTTACATTTTGGAAATATCCTTCAAGAGAGTTAAAAAATGGAAATAATATCGGTGTGACTGGACATGCAACCTCGGATTTATCAATCTTGTTTCCATACAAATTGAAGGAGACCTCAATCACAGAGAGTGTTGAGATATCAACCCCTTCTAAATTTAAATGTTGGAGCTTGTGGAAGGTGACAAATTGATCAAATACCTGTGATAATTCACCACTCAAAGCATATTTTCCAATAGAAGCTGCTGAATTAGGTAACTGGTACAGCACTGATGATAGACTGTTGTAATATCCTTCGAAAAATACTCCGGCATCTTCTTCTATATTTGACAAGAAGAAAGATGTTGTCAAGGTCGATCTAATAGTTGGAAGCCTATCGTCACCATGGTTTATCGAAGATGTTACCATATTAGCAATGTTTTTGTCTGCACTAAACATGTCCGTTTGGAACAAAGTTAGACCAAGTGGAAGCTCTTCGTTGTCAAGGAATGATTTCAGAATACGTGCATCAGCAAGTATCTTACTGAAACTTGATGCTTTTTCCAATACACTTCTAAGTCCAACAGCTTCAACCGCTCGAACATCAATATCATCATATGGAAGAGCATAGACTTGTTGATCTTCATCGTCATGAACTTCATATGCAACCTGAATAGGCATTTTCATGCAAGATCTACTATTGCAACCACGATGAAGAAGATCAATAGACATCTTTGCCATCTCATGGAGGTTTCTACAAGGCTGTTGATCATCAGTCAATTCACTCAAGTTATTCTCATACTCATGTGCTCTGATCATACACTTTGTGAGGCAAGATGAACGTATGCCTGCCTTCCATGTTGAATCAAGCACATCTAGAGTCAACGCACTTGCAACCATGTCTCCCTCATCATTTGAAACAGCGGCAGCACTATCGATATCGTTTCCGAAGGGTGGCAAGAGACTCACTTCGATGCATCTATTTCTCATAGCTCTTGATACCTCTCCAAAGGCAGGATTCATTGAAAGGAACATTCGGAAGTTAGGATGTGGCTTAATAACTCTTGAAGTTCCCATTCCATCTTCATCGATACCACACTCTGTGAGAACAAGCTCCCCACCAATTTCCATGAGTGGATTTAGACGGTCTAGAACAGATGATGGGCAGAAATTTACATTTTCCAAGTGCAACCAGTAACCATTTTCTAAGGCTTGAACAAGGACGCCGTCGAACCAGCGAAAGTGCACTGCATTGCCATCAGTGATAACCTTTTTACTTCGTTTGAAGGTTAACAAGTCTGCAGCAGCCGATTGAATACTATCACTACAAATGTTCTTGAACTCAGCACTAGACAAGGATGCTTCTTCGGCAAATGAAATGAGCTTGGAAGCCAATACCATTGCACTTTTGTTATCTATTACAACAGGGGTGGTGTGTACTCTTCTTAGCTCATCCATTTCAAGTACCAGTTTGTCGTGAGTTTCGCAAATATGTTGGAGAATGTCAACGTGAGATTGATTGGCTCCAAGAGTCAAACACGCAAAAGTCGAGATACTTTTCAAACTTTTGCACAAACGACCTTCTACTTCAGCCGCATCAATTTGTTCAAATGTACCGATGAGTTCGTTCACGTCAGAAGATGGGGTGAGAGCAATTTCTTCAAGCTGTCTATTACAAGATTCTGCCAAAGATTTGATGATAGTTGTCTTTCCACTCGCAACAGAACCAACTAAAAGACACGCCCAGCTCATTTCCACGCACAATCCAATGGCTTCCATAGGTCTAAGTAGCTTGCGATGGATAGAGCCTTCATTTCCCAATATGATCGAGTCTGAAGGAGGAAGGACATTCATATTTCGTTCAATCATAGCAATTCCAATCCCAATATCATTATTACCCACGGTGAATTTGACATCATTACGGACACAATCACGGTCTCCAAAAGAAGCTTCGTATCTTGCAATCAGTTGGGCTCTATCGCGCTCACATCGAAGTCTTTGTATGTAAATCGTGTCAGCAAATGCTGCATGATTAATCTCTCCAGTCTTCTTGAAATGATTACTAATCAAATCACACCATCGGAACACATCACGGAGATTGAATTCCCATGGACTTCCCAACTGTCCATATTTTCTCAATTCAATATCTTCCTGAACTTGATAATTGAATTCTACCATGTTTTCAACAAGATCGGAAGGAAGAATTGGAAATTTAGCACTAACTATACCCTTCAAGTCATCCTTAGTCAAAGCCTCGACATATACTTTCGTAAATCTATTCAAAAATGACTTTGGTAAACCCTTTCTACCGCCTCCTTGCGCAACAGGATTTTGGGCTGCAAAAATTCGAAATGTTGGGGGACAATCAAATGTTTGCCCAAGTTCTGGAATATAAACGCTAGCACGATGATCTAAACAACTATTCAAGCCTTCTAGAACAGACTGTGTTGCAAGATTCAATTCGTCTAAAAGTACCCAATCTCCATTTTTGATCGCTTTCAGCAAAGCTCCATCGCACCATTTGAATGTTCCTCCCGTACTTTTATTTCCTTCTTCGTCGGTAGTTTCTTCAGGCATTGGTAAATCGCTACCCATCAAGTCGGAAATATCTGTTTGTTCAGACAAGTTGATTCTCACTAAATTATGTCCAGATGCAGCTGCTAGAGCAGATATTAAACTTGAAAAAAAGAGGGTCAGTTGTATGTCACCAAACCTCAAAACATTCAAAGCTTAATACTTGTCAACTTACCTAGTTTTACCAACTCCTGGACTTCCTTCGAGAAGAATAGGTTTCGATATTTGCATAGCTCTCAAAACTCTGCGTAGATTCATACCAGTTGTAGGAGCATTGAGCTTAAAGCCAAGTTTGTTGGGGATGTCAACGTCACCAGTAGGTATGAAGAACGGATGAACTCCAAAGGTTCTTTCAGAGTATAATTTACTATCATCAATATATTCATACTCATCTTCGAAACCTGCAACAGAGTTGTTATTACTTGGGATTTTGGATCTTAGGAATCTCTTTGCCATAGCCTTTGTTCCCATAGCTTCCTCGTGAGACAATCCAGTTCCCAAACCAAGTCCATCAAGATGCATAAGAGAAGCTCCATGTGCAAATGATGACCAAATACCAAGATCTTTATCCTTGCATGATGTCTCCATTACAAACCTGGCCCAAGCCAAAACATCACGGAGAGATAGAACAAAGTCAGCAAAAGTGGACATCGGCTTTCCACACACGTCTCCGTTAAACCAGTTCACGTATTCGAGCATGCTATTTTTGACCAGATCTACACATGCAGGAGTAATGTATGTGCAACCAAAGCTCCGAAGAGATGAATGTAAAGTTTGTCCAAGGACTAGATCGATATCAGAAGGGTCTGTCACAGAAGGAACCCAGATCTCAGTGAAACGACTTCTCAATGCTGGCGACAACTCTCTTTTCCCAAAATCACCCCCTGGATTCATTGTGGCAAAAACTCGAAAGTCATCATGAGCTTTAACTTCAGTACTACTTGCACCGTCATCTGAAATGTCACCACCTTTCTCTGCAAGAGTAAGGGTTCGCGAAGGTTCTAAAACGGAGTTCAAACGTTCCAAGACAGCATCCTCAGCTAAACTCATTTCATCTAACAAAAATAAAGTTCCATTTCTCATTGAACTAACTAATGGTCCATCAACCCATTCAAATAAAGATGCATGTTGCTGAAGAAGAGAGTCAATTTCATCCAAAGACGTGAGAATATCAGCAACATTGATATTTTCAATATCTACATCACTTGCTTCTCCATTTTCAAGTTTTCTTCGTTTCGACTTTGATTTACCATTCTTATCTTGGGGAGTCTTGACCAACAAAGATCGAATCGATTTCGCAAGAGCAGTAATTGATTTAGACGCATTTTCAGGAGCATTGATTTCTTGCGATTTCAAATAATCAGGAATAGTTAAAGAAGCAAAATGCTCGTGCTCGGATATTGCCGCTATTAAATCTCTGCTCTTTTCAATGATTTTTTCCATAATCAGTTTTCTCCCACGTAGAGGACGCAATCCTCCCAAAAGGTCACTAGTTTCAGTACTTGCATGACAATTGACAATCCCTAGTTCTCTATTTAAGAGGACACTCATCAATTGGACAACAGTAGTTTTCCCACATCCAGTTTCTTTTGAGTCATAAGTTAGTGATTTGTGTTCATAATTTTGAATAACAAATCATTCCAATAAACTTACCACCGACCAATAAAACAGGTTCTTTTTGTTCTACGCATCTTTCCACAAGGACTAGAAGACGTAAGAGTGATTTGGTAGGAGCAATAGCTTGAATAGATAGACCAACCCGTTTGGCAGCTTCTTCCATTTGCGCAATTTTGGCAAGTTTATGTCTAGACTCTGCATTATCTCCGTAGTAAAGCTCATCACATTTAATCTCGACTTTCATGTGCTCTTCTATTATTTCCTTCACTAATTGCTTTTCCTCTTCATCTCTTAAACGTTCAGCTAAAAGCATCCATCCATTCATAGCAAGATCATGCTTGGTGATAGCTTTTCTTTCAGCCCAACGAAGTAAATCTCTTGGAGTAATTAAACCATCCTTCCCTTGGAAAATACCACTTTTACTTCTCCTCTTTCGTAAAGCTGACATGACTTTCACCAACAGCTTGGCATGTGTTGGAGGACAATGACAACGCAGTTCTAGAATCGTTATCATTTCTTTCTCGGGGATGTCACCAACATGCATTTCTACAAAACGATTTCGAAACGCTCTAGATAAGGGCTTACGACCTCCATATGCTCCAGATGGATTTTGAGTTGCAAATAATCTAAAGTTTGGATGAGGTTTGACAACTTCATTGATCTCAGCAAGATATAATTCCCTATTGTCATCTAAAAGACGATTTAATGCCTCTAGAACTTCACTAGGTGCAAGATTCAATTCATCAAGAATAACCCAATGACCTTTACGCAAAGCTTGGACAAGAATGCCTTCCTGGAAACATAATCTTCCACTAGAATCGGAAGCATAGCTACCAGTATATTCCTGAACGTCTGTGTGTTCATGATTATTGATTCTCACACAGCGGTGGCCACATTTTGCTGCAAGATATTCCACCATCGTTGTCTTACCAGCTGAGGTTGGACCTTCAAGCAGAACAGGCCATGGTCCTGCAGCTACTGCTTGGCTCAGACGACGTAAATTCTTGCTCATGGATGCTGTTAATACAAACCGCGTCTTTTTCGACTTTGAAGATGTTTCGGACCAATCATTTTTTTCAATTTCTCCAGTTTTGAGCCAAAAGGGTTTTGACAGTATGAAATCATCTCCATTGGCGCCTCTTCCACCTGGTCGTCTCCCCGGATGATCCAGTTCCTTTGAAGATATATCTTTGCCTAATGTACTATTCAATAGCTTCCTCAAAGCTTTCTTGGACTGAGTGTTCAAAGCCCCTTCGAAACCTAACTCATAACCCTCAAGAAGTGCCCTTTTGACACTGAACTTTTGTTCCAACATCAAGTTTCGTGCAGCAGAAAGAGCTCTGCACATAGTTCTTAGAGTGTATCTGGGTCTCTGTCCGCCTCCATCTACCAGTGACTGTTCAGCTAATTTCCTACATTGTAAATATACATCTACTGCACTTATTACACTCTCTGTGTGCTCCAATGGCGTGGCAGAAGGTGCAATAACGCCACTCAAGTACCTAGCTGCCACAGATCGAAGCTCAACAGGATCAATTAATTCATCGACATAGATCTCTGTGAAACGAGATCTTAAGCTTGACGGCAAATCTTTCTTCCCAGCATCTGTTGCTGGATTCATTGCTGCGAAGATTCTAAAGTCGGGATGTCTAGATACTACTTCCGAATCTCCCTTTTCAGTTAAAGTCACACTACTCTTTGCATCATCCAATAATCCACATAACCTCTCTAGCGTCTCACTAGAAGCAAGGTTAATTTCATCAAGTAGTACCCTTTACGGAATAGGCAATAGTTAGTATTGAGCTCTTGCTTCAAATTTGCGTAATAGAACATTATAGCCACTCACCATTTACCAGTTCGAATGGCTTCAACAAGAGCTCCTTCAGTAAATACGAATGCCAAACCCGTATCACACGCTACTCTCTGCTTTTCGAACCTTTCACTGGTTCTTTTAAATTCGAACCATATATCCGCAGAAGCTTGAGTTACTGCACTCTTATCCTTCTTCTGCTTCATTTTATCTAATCCCATTTTAGCTGCACGCTGAAAGCACTGTGATAATCTCTTCCATTGTCCCTTTTCATATGCAGCCGTCACATAATCCAAGAATTGCGCATTTTGCGATTTAGAAAAACTCGAACAAAATAATTCTACAAAATCTGTATATACATTTCTAGCAATATGGCGAATCTCAAGAGGTCTATATCCTCCTAGTAAATCAGTAGAATCTGTTTGTAGCGAAAGATTCTGCACTACTAATTCATGGCCAGAAAGTGATGCTAGACGCTGGATCAAGGTTGTTTTCCCACATCCCTAAGTGCCCAATCCGTTAGCTCAAAAAAGATCATGAAATGAAATTTTAATGCAATTCTATAGACTCACCGTTTCTCCTACCAAAAGCGTTGGTTCGTTCTGAGCAATACATACTCCTGCAGACTCCATCAATCTCAATGCATAATTAGTCTCTGCAAAGTTGGAATTTTGAGGAACATTACGGGACCCTCTTCTTGGTCGTCGAATGGTACATCTGCCAACTTCTATGTAATCTTCTTGAGTTTGTATTTGCGGTTGGCGATCCTCAATGTATCGAACCGCAGCAGTGGAAGTGATTCCCCAAATTGGTGCCAAAATCTCTGCAACAAACATTTTCCGAAGGTCACGACATGGACACCAACCAGCAAAGATATCGAATGATTCAGCCATACATAATATCCTTTGACTTTCTGTACAAAAGGTTGCCCCAGGTTCGAATCGAATGACAGATGCTATCCTCGAAAGTAATTTAACTAAATCACGTACTGAAGAATGTCTTCCATTTCCAAGCATTGGCATGTTCCTTCGAAATCCTCCAGAAGGGTCTTTCTTTTCTTCATTCGTTGAAACATCTTGCATATCTTCATCTGCTCCTGCATCAACCTCATCCGATCTGCCACTCTTGTCTAGTTTCCTCAACACATTCAAAGCAGCATCACTGACAGCTTCTGGTAGATTGGGAAAGAGTCCCCTACTAACAATTTGCAATTCAGAATAAGGCAAAGGATCAACATGGACTTTTCTCCACAGACCAGGATGCAATAATCGCTTTCCACCGCTTCCAGCATTGGATACGCCTTTTCTCAACCGCCGCTTTCCTTGATGAAAACTATCGCTCAAAGAAGGAGTAGTACAAGTTCCAAACATTCTGAAATTAGGATGACACTTTTCACTCTTGTTCACACCCAATGGCAAAACCCTTTCTTCCAACAATTTCACTAACGCCGCTTGTATTTCCGCTGGACAACTTTCAACATCTTCAAGTAAGACCCACTTCCCCAATCGTACAGCATTGGTCAATGCTCCTGGTCGCCATGTAAATTCACCTGGAATATCTGTCGCCGCATAGGAACCTAACAAAGTCTTGGAGTCAGTTTCTTCATCTACATGCAATTCTAGTAATTCATCATGACTATTGGTAGAAGAAGAGGAACAATATTGAGCTAGTTCCCGAATCAAAGATGACTTTCCTGATCCTCGTGGTCCACATACAAGAATAGGAGGCGGATATGGATCTGAAGCCAAGGCAGTACCCAATAAAGATAAATTTCTAGAAGTCGTTTCCGTCATGACTAGTGACGATTGTATCCTATTCTCTTCCTCTTCCGATAATGACATGGTAGCTGTGGTTGAAGCAGTAGATAGAATGGTATTTTTACAAGGCATCAATAGCCCTTGTCCCAAATGAACCAAATTTCTAGGCAAAGATAATTCATTTCGTACTTCATCTGGAGTAGGCAATTCCAATTGTGTATATTCATTATCCTTTACAAATTGTACCAATCCTTTGAATTGCAAATCTTGACTGGTAGTCTCTTCATCTAGTATAATCCAAGGATGCAATACCCACGGTACCATTTCTTCATCCTGTTGCATATACTTTACATATGCCATTTTGGAAGTAGGTGTCAAGTTGAAAAAGTGTGAAATAGCCCTTACAGTAAACCATCGAACGGCTGCATACGGATGATAATCTCTCTTGGCATATCCACTTGGAGAAGTAATGGTAAAGTCATATGGCGACTTGTCTTCCTCGTCATCATCTTCTTCTTCCATTGGTTCATCGACATCCATGGCATCCTCATTCTCTTGAGGTGGTACATATTTCAACAATGCAAAAAGAGGTGTCCATGACCACCACTGTTTCATAGAAGCATGATCATCTCTCTTGGAAAAGAACTGTACCAAGAAAAAGGTACATTCACTCACGACACGGATATATTTTTCTTTAATATTCGCAAGAGGACACTTGTACTCTATCAAAGAAAATAGATCCATTGCAAATGGTGCACATTGAGGAGCAAGCGGCAACCAAATTGAAAACAAACAATACATTTCCAAATCTTTAGATCGATTATCTGAATATTGAATGGAGATACGTGCGACAATGTCAAATGCCACACTCGAAAGATTTCTCAAAATGTTGCGCAACACATCGATGCGAGTTTTGACAATGGTTGGGTCTCGTTTATAGATGGAATGCGGATCTTGATTCCGACTTGGATCTGGTGGGATTATAGATTCAGGAATTTCCTTGTTGAGGTTAGCTGGGTGACTGGCTTGAAGAAGTAACGATGCAATGAGGGCAATTGCATCTTCACAGGAAGTTGGAGGCAAAGATGGGACTGAATCATCGTTTGCGAGGAGAGACAAGGAAACAATGATTTGACGCAGATACGTCAACACCTTGTTGCTCGACATGTTGGAATTATGATATAGTTGTTGTGTAGTAGTTGTTATTATTGATTCAAGCAGATTTTGATTTCAATTAGATAATACATTTCATGTCAACACACATCTTCATTTCTGGTTTTGTTCTTTGCAAAATATCTTTTCAAGCTGCAAACTTTTGAATGGCTCTCAATACTCCCAACCCGACAGATGACGATCGGAGTTCTCATACCGACTAGCCACAAAATGTCAGCGAACTGGAACCATTCAATATCACCGAAGAGGACAAGTACCTTTCATTCGGAATTTCTACGCACCGTGTTTTTCATTATTTTCAAGCTTGCTTGCATATTTTTGTGTTCTGTGTTGTTCGACTCAAGTGAATACACTACGTATTGCCCCTGGAATACTTTATTAAATTTGAATTCTATCCAAGAAAAAATGAAGAAGCATTTCAACTGCAATGTTTTGCACGTCATATTTATTCTTTATGGAATAAATTGTACATCGAGTACAACAACTAGACTTTTTATAAATGCACAAAATGAGGAGGTAAGTTGCTTGCTTCTCCTTCTTTCTTCTTGCTCTTCTTTATTACTACGATTGCATACATGGTAGCCATACTATGCTGTGATATAGAACTGTCATGCATTTAGCTTTTTTGATTCCATGAAGATTCTAACTCTTGCTTCGTATCTTCATTTATTTCACAGGAGAATATTAATCAAAACATAGAACACTACAAGAATGCTGGAAAAAGTTCGACCTCACAACATATGTCATCCAGCAGATATCTCAATGAGGATCAACCTTTTCAGTTCTCAAGCTCTGCTCATGCATGTCTGCTAGCATATAATATGGTTCAATGTGTCGGATATAACTACTATGGACAACTCGGACAATCTTCTTCCGATACTTTCGGTACTCCAGTACTATTGAACTTTCTAAATACTATTACTGCCAAGCCTAAAAAGGTCGTCACTGGATATGATCATGCATGTACTTTATTTGACGATGGGCATGTTTGGTGCAATGGCTCAAACGGCTTTGGGCAACTCGGAAATGGACTTAGTGTGAACTCGGCGACTCCCGTACAAGTCAAGGAGAACAGTAGTGTCGTTCTTGCAAATGTAATTGATATTGAAGCTGGAGCATATCATAATTGTGCTATTCAAGATACAGGAGCAATGTATTGTTGGGGCTTTAATAATAAAGGACAGCTTGGATTGAATGACATTATGGATGGAAGTGCAAATGATAACAAGGCAGTCAAAATGGCACTTTCATTAATTTCCACTTGCGTAATTACTGGAACGGAGACAAATCCAAGCAAATCTGCAACATGTGTAGGAAAAGGATTTACTTCTGAAAATGCTTCTACTACAATAGACCTAGTGAATGATGTACGTAAACTCACAGCTGGCTCGCATCACTTTTGTGCATTGCTTGTTGGAGATACCGCAAAATGCTGGGGTGCTAATAATGCTGGACAACTTGGAATCGGATCAAAAGATCTTAGCCCTCGCTACAACACAGCGGAGACTGTTCGTGCGTCACCTAGTACACCAATCCTCTCTAACATTGCAGATATCAATGCAGGATATTTGTCTACTTGTCTTGTACTAGCAAATGGATCACCAATGTGCTTTGGAAACAATCGATTTTATCAATTGGGAATTGCAAATGGTGGTGCAAATGAGTTGTATCCGAAGTCTTTGTCAATAGCTCCTGTTTCTGGAAAAACGCTTGTTTCTATTTATGTAGGAGAGCAAACTGGCCATGCCATCTACGACGATGATTCAATTTATTCTATGGGGACCAACCATGGAGGTACTTTTGGAGATGGTTCAACAGTTAGTAGTAGGAATGTGGTTGGAGATATTCCTGGTGCTATTACTCGACAAATGGAATTTAGTCTTGGTACAAATAGTCCATCAAATATACCTTCACTTCAGCCATCGAGCGGTCCGTCCTTACTTCCGTCAGACAGTCCGTCAGATCAGCCTAGCTCAATTCCATCAAGCTTGCCTAGCGCTCTACCTTCATTGAGTCCATCAGATCGACCAACTTCTGTTCCGTCGTCGATACCATCAGATCTACCTTCGGACAATCCTTCTGATCAGCCTAGCTCAATTCCATCAAGCTTGCCTAGTGCTCTACCTTCGCTTATTCACTCTAGCGAACCTTCGGATACTCCATCGCTAATTCACTCTAGCAAACCCTCGGAAATACCCTCCCTTCAAACATCGAGCAGTCCGTCATTAATTCCTTCAGATACACCTTCGTTAATTCACTCCAGCGAACCTTCGGACACGCCTTCGCTCGTTCACTCAAGCAGCCCTTCACTTCAACCTTCTTTGAGTCCTTCATTGACACCATCATTGACTCCATCGGCATCAAGTAGTCCATCAATTTCAACACAACCCTCTAATACTCCAACCGTGAATGTTGCAAGAAAAACTGCAGGTGGAGTTGCAAGTCAATCTTCTACCGGTGGGGGCTTTGGTGCTGGGAAGGCAATTGATGGAAATTTAGATATCAATTGGAGTAAAGGATCCTCTTCTACATATTGGAATGATTCCAATCCCAATCCTTGGTGGCAAGTACATTTCAGTCAAAGTTATGAAATACAATTGATCAAAATATACTTCAAGTCAAACACTGGTAATAGATTATTAGGTTCGAGACTTACCCTACTCCATGAAAGCCAAGAAGTGTATGAAAGCTACATTAGTACAACAGAAACACCACCAAATCCAATTATTTTAAATATTCAACATATCGTGGGAAACCAATTTAAGATTGCAGGAGCCCTTGGAAAGGGCAGAGGAAAAGAATTAATGTTCACTGAAGTAGAGGTATATGGAGCACAACCACCTTAAGACAGTCCGAGTGCTCTACCATCGTCTGCAGTAAGTCATGGAATTCCTCTTTGGAACATAATATGTTTTATGATATCTCACATGTTTCTACCTCTTTTACATCCTTCTCTATACCTTCGGATGTACCCTCGCTTCAGCCTTCGAGCGGACCATCTTCGAGTCCCTCTGATTTTCCATGGCTCAGTCCTTCTTCACATCCATCCTTGCTACCTTCGAACACACCTTCCCTTCAGCCTTCAAGCAGTCCCTCTTCAATCCCCTCCGATTTACCACCACTCAGTCCCTCTTCAAATCCATCTCAAGACCCATATCTTCTTGGAGATGAGAATAGTCACATTACTTTTGATAATATCGACTTTGGGTCTACCAACAGTGTAAAAGGAATCAAAATAACTTATACAAATGGTGAACAAAATGATACTGGCTCAATCGAAATCAAACTAGGAGATGCGTCTGGAGCGACTCTTGCTCAGTTTTCTCCTCCTGGGACTCTCTCATGGGTAGATGTAAGCAACACTATGTTGATTCCATTTGATAATACTGTTCAGTTATCTGGTATGAATTCTTTGACCTTTATCACTACGGAAACAACTGCAACGATGCATTTGATCTCTTATGAATTGATTGACCTTTCGGAGAGATTCACACCATTTACCACTATCAATGCAACTGAAGTAAGTGACCAAAATGGTATTGGGGCTAGTAATGGTGATAGCGGTTTTATCGATAATGGTGACTACTTCATGTACAGTCCTATTGACTTTGGGATCACTTTTGCAAAGGATACTACTGGAGGTAGACTTGAGATTCGGAAGGGTGGAGTGGATGGCGAAATTATTGGTAACTATTTGCCAGTATCGACTGGAGGATGGGAAGTTTACCAAACAGTAGACATTCCAATCAAGACTACCTTCGGTATTAACGAGTTGACATTCATTGCAAGAGACTTGACATATGGACTCATGGGATTGAAGAGCTTCCAGCTATCCCCCATTACAGCAGGTTACATCTGTTTAGATACTACTGCACGCACAAATATTGCGAGTGTTCAAGCGGCTGCGAGTGCACAAGCAGGTTCTAGTTTAGTTTTTATACGTTGCAGTGCGCAGCAAAATGCTGTAGCTTCAATGCCAGTCACAACAGGAACATGGATTGGAGGTACTGATGCTGCCAATGAAGGAACATGGGTTTTTCCAGATCGCAGTGCCATGACTTATTTCAATTGGAACACAGGCGAACCGAATAATGCAGGTGGTAACGAAGACTGTATAGTAATGGCAACTAGTGGAAAGTGGGTAGACGGACCATGTAATAGTGCTGCTACAACCGGCCCGGCAATATTCGAATCGACTTCTGCAATAACTGGCTTAACTTGCAATGAGTATGTTGGTAAGTGCTCCTAAATGCTTGCATTACTGCGATCTTTCTTGTTGTTTTGCTAACTATTGCATTTACTAAAATGTCTAGAGTGTCAGGATACAGTCAAGATTGTAGAAAATGGTGTTCAAACATCAGACACACGTCTTCGCAACAACAATCTAGCAACGCAATCCGATACAGCTGGTGCTTACCTCAGCGAGCCTGGTAGAGCAACTGCTACAAATACTGATAATTGGAATGTATACAACCTACCAATTGGTACAAACAATGATTTTGCCGTGCTAGCTAAGTTGAAAGTAGATGGGACTGGATCAGCTGCTGGTTTCATCATCAATGACGGAGATCTATTTGGTTTTAATGGTTGTACAAATTCCAATGGGATCTTTGGCGAAGGTGCATTTTCAGGTGTTATCACATCTCACTTTGGAACATATAGTGACCTCTTTTACTTCAAAGTTGAGCGCAAGCTTGGAACTATCAAATTCTACATCAATGAGCAAGAGGTAGCATCATTTGCAAACTACAATGTAAGCGTTGCAAAGTTTTCATGGCGACCATGGAGAGCAGAGTTGAAGATATATGATTTTACTATTTCGGGCCCTTCTCTTTTGTATTTTGGTTTCTCATCGGTTTTCAATGGCTACTCTTTTCTCATCGATGCTGCAAACACAAATAGCTATACAGGGTCAGGGACTGTCGTGTCTGACCTGATTAGTGGTACCCAAGGCCAGCTTGTCGGTAGCACATTCTTTGATGCTTCATCTGTCAAAAGCTTTGTGTTGAATGGTAGCACGGACTATATACAATTTGGCAATATTGGCACCTTCACATCTGCTACTTTCACATGTTGGGTGACGAGAAGTGGCCCAGATAGCAACTACACTGGCCTCCTTATATATAGGTCCTCAAATGTTTCTGGCATTGGGATAATGAGCACCGGTAAAATATGGTACTTCTGGAATAATAAAGAATTCACGCATGATTCTGATTTGTCCGCACCTATAGGGGAATGGACCATGATTACTGTAACCTTTGGAGCAGGAGTAGCCAAGTTCTACAAGAATGAAGCTCAGGGGATAAGTCATACATACAATAACTCACCTACAACAATGACAAACATGAACCTAGGGGTCGACACTTACCCAAGCACCGAAAGATTCTTTAATGGGCAAATAGCAACAGCAGCAATATACAATAGAGCACTTTCTGCTTCGGAAGTTACTCAGTTATACAATGATTCAAAAGCAAGGTATCAATAAGATTAAGATTAGTGCAAATATCAATCAAAGTGACTTTTCGTACAATTCAGCGGAACAATTATATTCCCTCACTGCTGAAACTGGAGATCTCTGGTACACTTTTAATATTCTGTTGTATTTGCAAGATCCAATATTCAAGATACATCTACCATTTCAATGTCAGTATATTTTCCAGACGTTCCAGCATACACTGGAAATGGCATTATCAAATATGGACTCTGGTTCAAAGTTTTTAGCTTGCCATGCAACAACACACGAGAATGGTGTATTTGTGGATAGACGAGAAGCTGTTGGTAGCAATGTTATTGGCTCAGGCTCGGACAGTATTACTGGTCTCTCTTTAGAGGGACTGTGGATGAAATTGACAAGGTCAGGAAATACTTCTCATTGCTACTATCGAGAGAATGAGAATTATCCTTGGATTGAATTTTGCACTCCTCTCACTTTTGCAATGAATACTCAATTATATTTCGGCGTGTTTCTCTCTACCTCTAGTAATGCTCCTGTGGAGACAATTACATTCAAAGACTTTTCTTTAACAAACTAACTATTGTCAGCAAATTGTGGCGATTACAGCAGAGAATCTGGGATCTACTGTAGAAAAACGTAAATCTCCAGTTTTACGTGTTTAAAATTATTTTGAAATTTTACATCTTTGTTTTGGATCATTTCCATGATAAATATGATAATTGAACGTGATCTTTATATGATTGATTAGTGGTCTCTATTTAAGTCACCGGGCTAAACTTGAAATAAGTTGGCTAGGAATACATTGTACCAATCGAAACTTCAACTCCTCTGATAAATTTGAATATTTCAAAGTACAATTCCAATGTCAATTCTAAATTACTCATACTGCGACCTTTTCTCAAATCATGTATTTACAAAAATAGCATTTCTTCCTTATTTACTAAATGGATCCTATTTACAACCCCTAGTACATACAACACATGAGAGGGGTTACAGCACATGATGTGTTGCCGTTGAAGTGAAGGGGAAGACAAGCAAGCAAAGATCTAATAAATGCAGTCCAGTTATTGATATCATATATAACATTCCAAGAACATTTGTAGATATCTTTGTGTCTTTTTCATTATAGCCATTATAGAAGCTACGAGACTTATTAAGAAACTCTGATTTGAAGCAGCAGAATTGAAAACAATTTCCAAAGAGGCCATTTTCTATTCTTCGTCTCAGGCATCATCGGATCATTTCAGTCAGTCATCAGTCAGGCAGTCAAAGAAGAAACGAGAGCAGCCAACAGCAAGCTTTTCAATTCCTTCTATCCACATATCAATACACATAATAAATAAAGAAGAAGAAAGAGTGTCATTGACATATCTCTAGTCAACAACAACAACATGAAGCACGACCTGATTCTGGCATCTCTCGTCTTTCCATCTTTTCTCTTTTCATTCGTATCTTCCTTCAGCACCCCTTCCTCTCAGATCTCCCTTTATGATAACATGGCTCATCAACGAAAACATACGACTGCATCGACTGCATCACCGTACAAACCTATCGCAACGTCATCGCCAACGTCTCAACGAGAGACTCACTACAAAAAGAACAATAGCAATCTAGCACTGCAAGCATCGCCTCATCCTCATCCACAAAGAACTCGAAAAAGGGATCGAGTACAACAAACTTTTTCATCCATTCTTACAAAATTAAGCTTCTCCAAAGAAAATGATACATGCTCCACGGACATTGAAAAATTACAACAAGAAAACCTTCTTTTGAAACAAACCATTGAATATCTCGAAAGCCAAAATGCACAATTATCCCAATCGCATCAGAAACAACGCATCATTTTAGAACAGTTTGAAGGTGAAGGGCGACAAGTGTATGATCAGGATGGGAATTTGATTGAGAATGATTGGTGGGATCAAGATTCTCCATCTACTACTGGTCTGAGACAGAGGAAAACGTATGATGAAGAATCGCAGTCGTTTTCACAGGGGAGTAGTGTCAGTCATACTTCCAGTTTGACGCAGGAACATGTTCCACTGACAAGTAAACCTAGTAAGGATATGGATACAGAGTCTTGTCAGGAGTTTGATGAGAATGCATGTCCTATTGAACCGGATATTAGTTTTAAAGATGCTTTGAAGGATAGGGCTTATTGGCTGGTGGGGTTATTGACTTTGCAGTCCATGTCGGGTTTTATTCTTGCTAGGAATGAGGATTTGTTGCAGACACATCCTGTCATTGTATACTTTTTGACAATGTTGGTGGGGGCTGGTGGAAATGCTGGAAATCAGGCTGCTGTGAGAGGTATGTATTTGATGGTGATACAAGTGCATTGGCAAGATTACCATTTTTATACTCACGTTTTTTTTCTACATAGTCATTCGTGGAATTGCATTGGGAACACTCAATGAAAGAACTCAAAAACAATTTCTCAACCGTGAATTTAAAATGGCGGTATCGTTATCGGTTATCCTATCTTTAGCTGGATTTATCCGTGCAACTGCGTTTGGTACACCGTTTCCGGAAACGGTAGCGGTTACTTCCGCTCTTGCCATTATTGTATTTACTTCCATTTGCTTTGGAGCGGTATTGCCACTTATTTTGAGGAAAATTGATGTCGATCCTGCACATAGTAGTACTACCATTCAAGTAATTATGGATATCCTAGGTGTGGTGCTTACCGTGTTTGTTTCAACCACTTTATTGGACAGTCCCCTAGGCAAATTGATTATTGGAAAGTTGACTGGAGCTGAATAGGCAATGGAGCAGTTACGCATTTGAGAGTTAACATGTAAAGTGTTTGTCTAGAATATTTATTCATACTACGCTCAATGCGAGTCAAGACAACTTGTTAGGAAGTGACAAATAGAATAAGACAAAGCTAGCCTCGAAAAGATGGACAGAAATAGTTACAATGACTGCAAATTTTTGGAATATATTTGTAAACTAGATTCCATCTATAATGTTTCTACTTTATTTCTACTTTTGAAATAAAAAAAATATACTTATTTCCCTAAACTGATTCATCAAATTCCTTTTTGATTCCTAAATCCCCAAAATCTTTCGTATTTCCACTACACTTTGTTCGGGTGGCAGATTATCCAATGTCTCTTTGCATTGACGCTTCACAGCATCAAATTTGCAGATAAATTCTCGCTGATCGTCAAGGATTGTATCAACCATATCTTCCAACTGAAATACGTATTCATCCGTAATATTGGTCATGATGGACTTCATACTCTTTTGCGATTCCATCATATTCATAGTTTCCATTTTCAATCTTCGACTATCTTCTCTTGACAATTTACTTCGATATGGAAGATCCAACTTTTCAGCAGCCTTTTGTTCCATCTGTTTCTGTTCTTGTAAATTTACCAGGGATTCACATATAATAGCAATGATGAGATTCATAGCTACAAATCCCGTAATGATTGACCAAGTGACAATGAGTGTCCAACTCCAAGAATAAGTATCCATGACTGACCTTGCTACAGTTGCCAAATCATCAAAGGTCATGAGCTGAAATAGAGTCAAGAATGTTTGATCCATTCGAGAAAAGTAATCATATTCCGTCAGACCACGTTCATACAAGTCTCCAAACAAGATGGTAAATGCCACTCCAAAAATAATGAACAAGAGAGAGAGTAAAAAGGCCACGACTCCCATTTTAGGCAATACTCCAATCAGAGCAGCTACAACTGATTTCAACTGTTCTACTTTCTTGATGAGTCTCAATACACGCAATATACGAAAAGCTCGAATAATGCTAAAGGAGGCGAAGGCCCATGATAGTAGAACTACAAGAGCATCGAATACCAACCATGGAAAGTTTTCCTTTTGCAGTTCTTCTTCTTCCTCTGACTTTGGTGCAAACTTGATTCTCTTATTTTGAATAAAAAGACGATCAAATCTATAATGGTGTATGCAGTTCAAACAAACTTCTACTGTAAAGACAGATAGAAATGCAAGGTCTACCTTTTCAAATATAGAATCTACTTTCGGATTCTCGGAAACAAAGTCAAATGTAGCCAATCCCATTTGAATAGCATTCACAATGATGAGTACAAGTATGACAGGATCCATTGTATTCAAGAAGGATCCAAGTTTCGTCTGCGAATAAGCAATGTAAGAATTTTCATATTTGGATTCCTCATGAAATGGATCTTCTTTCTTGAGTACAACTTCATACTCTTCATTTTTATTTGGAAACGTCGTATAAATATTTAATACAGAAGGAATCTTTTTAACACAGACGTCATCTTTGGATGCGCGAAGGGTACTGACGACTTCCTGTTCCTCTTCTCTGGACGATGCTTCATATTCTCGCCTATTTTTATTTCTAGTAGCGAACCGTGAAAGTCGTCGTTTCATTTTGGCCAGTTTTCGTTTCACTCCTTTTTGCTTGGCACTTGATAGTGCTCCTGAGATTCCTCCAGATGCTGCATTTGCCATGATTTTAAGATTTGAAATTGTGCTTTGCAATGATTCAAATTCAATTCCACAAACCTAGGGGAGAGAGAAATGGTGGTGCAAAATTGTATGATAGAGAGAGACGTTACATGTGCGAACGAGCATGCATGTACTTATTGGTCCTCATGAAATTTTTCGGAGAAATAAGGACATATTTTAACATTTTAGCAGGAACGCGATAGCTTCAAGTTATCATTGAAGATATTATCCTATTTGGAAGTACGTACGTGGATTATTGTGAAAAGAAAATAGAACATAATAACCACACGTTTGCAATACCTTGTGCTCATATTCATATATATTATACTACTTCATTCACATACACATTTTTCACGTGTATATATGGTTAGTTTTATGAAAGATTCCCATTGTTGTTGTTCCCCTAGTACTTGTTGCCCGGTATTGTTCATTTTGGTTCATTATAGTCATAATCCCAGAAAAGTATGTAATTCTTTCTTTCTCTGCTCTGATGGTGGATTATCCAAAGATTCTTTGAACAATCTCTTGATTTCATCTACAGTCTCAATTAAATCCTCTTGATCTTCCAAAATCTCTCCTACCAACTCTTCTAATTGAAACACATAGCCATCCGTATTATTTGTTCCTGTAGATTTCAAACTCTTCATACTCTTTTGCGATTCCATCAAACTCATGGTTTCCATTTTCAATTTCCGACTATCTTCTCTTGATAATTTATTCTTTTCGGATAGATTCAATTTCTCGACTGCCCTTTGTTCCAATTCCTTTTCCAACTTTTTCTGTTCCGATAAGTTGACGAGTGATTCACATATGATTGCAATGATGAGATTCATTGCAACGAATCCTGTAATGATTGCCCAGAGAACGAATACAGTCCATGACCATGGATATACATCCATTACATCTCTCGCTACTTCTGCCATATTGTCAAATGTCATGAGTTGAAAAAGAGTAAGGAGAGAAAGGTCAAACTGTCCAAAGTAATTGTACGGTAAGCGACCTTTCTCATACAAATCTCCAAACAAGATGGTGCACGATACACCAAAGATCATAAAGAGTAGCGATAAAAGAAAGGCTACCACTCCCATTTTTGGTAAGACTCCAATCAAAGCACCTACAACTGATTTCAACTGCTCCACTTTGTTAATCACTCGCAATACACGTAGAATACGAAATGCACGGATGATACTCAAGGAAGCGAATGCCCACGAGAAAATGACCTATCAAATGGAAATGAGATGAGTGTATAAATTAAACAATTCTTTGCTGTTGAAAATAAAGCATTCGACTTTGGGTCTTTCTTTGAAAACTATTCAGCAAACAAGAAGTAACTTACTACAAGAGCATCGAATACCAACCATGGAAAGTTTTCCTTTCGTAAAAATTCTTCCTGTTCGGATTTAGGCGCAAATCCTAATGGACTCATCGTGATTCTATCGAAGCGGTTATGGTGCCAAAAGTTCAAACAAACTTCGACGGTAAAGATAATGAGAAAAATTTGATCCACCTTTTCAAATATAGAATCTACTTTTTCATTCTCGGATACAAAGTCAAAAGTAGCCAATCCCATTTGAATAGCATTCACAATGATGAGGACTAGAATGAAGGGATCAATGATATCCAAGAATTTGCCAAGTTTTGTGTTTTTGTATTCGACGTGTTCTACGTCCTCTAGAAATTCATCCGAATTGTTGGGAGTCTTTTTCTTCTCTTTTCTTTTTCGTTGTTTTTTAATGTTCTTTGTATTTCTGTTGGCATTTAAGCCACCAGACATTCCGCCTGCTGCTACTACTGGCATCTTGTTGTCTTTACTGTGTTGTTTGCTCTTGTTGCTCTGTCGCTCGAAAGATTTGTACTAGTATAGGGCAGCTAGCTCCTAATCGATTTGGCAGTCCCTTCGTTATACTACTAGCTAAGCTATCTAATCCTCTAGTGTACTAGGCTCTTTCCTCGTGCAGTGTTACTGTCGAGGCAAATATTCCAAGTAGCACCTGCTCAAGTTTAGACGAGATGTAATTGATTCAATGAAGGAACTCTGTTTACATAATATGAAGGATTGGGCCCTCTTGAATGGAAAAGAGGTAAGAGGTGCGCAGACAAGCACAGAAGATACGTGGCACATGTGTCTAGCCTCAATCTTCCTATCACGCGCCGTCGGAAAACGTCATCAAAACTGCTAAATTGTGAGAGAATGCGAGGATCAAAGCATCATTTTAACCGAAAACAAAGTAAAGACAAAATATTATTCTCCATACTGTGCATAATGTAATGGATATCTTAGGTGCATAATATGTGTTTATATTTAAACAAGCTATTTTTAAAAGTTCAAATCACTTTTCACAAATGGACCTCTTTCACTCGCTCTACTTCGTTTTAAAATGAGAGGTGAGCAAACAGCAACAAAAGAAGATGCATGTCGAGCTTGAAGCTTCCTAAGACGAAAAACGTCATTGAACTTCTAAATTGTAATGATGAAAGAATCATTTTAATAAAAACAATTAATAAAGAGAAAATGGGATTTATTGCGAAGAATGTGATCGCTTTCGCTTGGTGATGGGTAATATACCACCTTATGTGCAAAATATGTGTTTGACCTATTACAATTCAATAATGGAACGTCTATTATCCTTCAAGATGCCTGTCATAGTAATTGAAGCACCGCTACTAAGCTTCTGTTCATACAATAATGGCTGAGAAGGAGTGCTTCCATGTTACATGCTATAAATTGCAGCCACTCTTGAGAATTTCTAATTTCGCACCTAGAATTGTCTCGAGAAACTGTCGACCATAAACATCACTAGGTTCCAAAGCCATACCTTCAGCCCATTCATTCATGGCATTTATAACGATAAATCTATCATCGTCATTCTTGCTTCTCCTTTTTCGTTGTTCATTTTCTTGTGGAAAGCAACAGGATTCATAGTACAATGCAGCATATATGCTCTTTCGGAATATATCTACAACCTTGTCTGGCTCATCACTACTCCATACTTTGGCTTCATCAAAATTTCTTCGAGGAGTATTATCAAATGAACTTGTAATTCCTACAATATCAAGCTCTCTCTTGTATTCTCCCTTTTCATTCCCATGATTCATACACCATGTTGGCACAGATAAACTCTTTTGACTAGGAATCTCATTCCATTCATAAGGATTCGGATACGATAAAACCTTATCAAAAGGAAATTTCTGCATGGTAGCCTTCAAACTCTGCGGTTTCGTAGAATATTGATTCACATTGCCAATCTCCAACAAATGACTATGAGGTTTCGTCAACCCAACTGTAAAGTATAACCCAGGAAATCCATCCTTTTTCGCCATTTCATTTAATATTTTCAATACGGGAAACGATCCAGGTTTCTTTTGATACATCATGAGAACGGGTTTACCAGCTACCTTGATGTAATTCGAGTGATGAAAAAATCTCTTGAGCCAATTGTAATGTTTTGTAATTTCTCCCTCATCGTCATTGATTGGAAAATATTGTTTTTGAAGTACGCCCGGTTCTTTGAATACGAAATCTGGATTCACTTTTCCATTCCATATGGATACCCATTTCGAAGCACACCAGTGTAGACAGAACGGGACATTGGGTTCTCCGTCGACCAACATTTTTTCGAGGGGTTGATGAAGGGATGGACCTGGATGATCCTTGTCATAGAACCAATAGTGATGGAATATGAATCCGTCTATGGAATATTCATGTGCGAGTTGTGCCTGTTGTTGTCTAGGTTTCAGATCTGTGTAGTCGTAATAGCCTAATTCTGTCGGTCGAGGTATAGACAAGCCTAATTTATTTTTGGAAGGAGCATTTCGGAGACTGTCCCAATCTGTGAAGCCTTTGCAATGAATAGTCATTAGCTAGAAGTAATATGTAGATATATTCAAGTAGTAATATTTCTTTCTTTCTTACCTTCTCCCCAAAGGCGATCATTTAGAGCATCTTGATGAAACTGAGGAAAGACAAAGGCGAGTACTCGAGGAAGCATGTTGTCATCATCCTGAACTATGAGATCTGAACTACTGAAACGTGTAGAAGAATTCTTATAAATTGCAGATATGAAATGAATGTAAAGCCAACCAATCAGCGATATGAAAGATACAACAAATAGGAGCATCAACGTTTTGCAGGATATGAGGGGACCGTTGGAGCCTTTTCTCTTTTGTATCCTCATATTTTTACTTGCTGTTCTTTCTTTCTTCTCTAAATACGCATATAAAAGACCACACAAACTGGAGATCACCTGTTCTACACAACAAGAAACAATAGCACCAAGTACAGTAGGTAGTAATGTGGTGGTCGTTTTACCTTTGCATGTTTTTGCTTTTGCTTTTTGCTTTTTTCTCGTTGTTGCTATCTCTACTTTTGCATAAAGAAGATGGGACTTGAAGTTGTTGACAGCTATATTTGACTGATTTTGAGCAAGGGGCAATAGTATTCTAACTTTTTTGTCGTACATATCGAAGTGATCACATTATCAGTTGTTGTTTTGAGTTTGTTTGGAGGGAGGGATAATTGCGTGATAAATTAGTCATGATTCAGTCGACACTACTAAAGTGAAGATTCATAAAGTATAATTACTGATGTAATTGATATGTGTCCCCCCCTTCTAAGGCTTTCCGATGACAGTTACATTTGCAAATCAATTGAAAAAATGCTACATTTAAAAAATAGAAAAGACATAGATACATTTTTTTAAATAAATCGATGCACCATACTTTCCGCAACTCCGAATAGAATGAGTTAGTCTAAGGATTGAAGACACAATTACAGCCGCCAATATTATCGCATTGAACATTTGTACCACCTACATAGTAAGTGCCTAGTCAAAATACAAAAGAGCTTACTGTTCAAAAAACAACAACAGTGCTTGATCATGAAAGAATTGCTAGGTTTCTTGAAGATAATTAAGTTTTACTGCAGATAGAATCAAAAGTATTCGTATTGGATTTTTTCGCATAAAATTGTCACTGAGGTCCCACAAAAGTCAAGGGGGATATACAATCATACAAGGTTTATTTTTTTTGAGAGTTTGAAAAGATTTTGCACAATGACGCATCCGAAATATTAAAATTTGACAGGTGTCAATTGTCATAACAACATGTTTTCAACCGTGTACAGTCAGGTACCTGACCTCTCCTCCTCACCACCTATCTTCTTGGGTATGTCATTACTTCATACTTCATAGTTGTGAAAATAACTTCCCTTCTTCTTACATAGTCAGTAAATTATACCAAAATATCTATCAGCCTCCTCATCTTCAAACACTTTTGAATTATGTCAGAACAGGAAATCAAGGAAGTGCCTCCAAAAGAGGAAGAGGTAGAAGAAGCGAGTGACACAAACAAGAAGGAACAACAACAACAGGATGACAGCAACAAAGAAGGGGAGACCTTATTTGACATCCTCGTGCAAGGAAGCAAAGACTCCAGCGACAAGGAGGAACAAGACGACAAAGGAGAGACCAATGACATCGGGCAAGGAAGCAAAGACGACAGTCACAACGTTGAAAACGGCAATGACGAAGGAGACGAGACCAATGACATCGAGCAACAAAGAAGTGACTTCTGCTCAGGTGAAAACTTCTCCTATGCAAGGTAAGTCTATCCTTGACTTAAAAAAGAAACTTGAATGTTGATTTTTTTCAATTCTCACCTTTTTCTTTATTACATAGAATTGCTAGTATCATTTGTTTTTTTATTTCGTTGATTTTCGAAACTTTTGCACTTACCTATCTCTTTAAAAATGGGGCGAAGTGGTATTTCATTCTCGCATATATCGTCTTCTTGATATTCACAATCATAGGCCTCATGGGGTGTATACTCATGAAGAAGTTCATCGGGGAGCAGATGACTGCTGTTGGTCTTCTCGGTTGTAGTCTTAAGGCTTTACTTACTGTACTTGCAATCGCATTATTTGCTATATATTGGGGTGCTGTTTTTTTCACGGCTATTTGGCCAGTTCTTGATGAATTGACTGATGACGATGCAATTAAAGTTGATGCATTTCGTGCATTTTTTTCTTCACCAACATTTGTTTATCTTATTCTATACTTAATTTTCCATCTTGCTGAAGGGTTTATTGTTCTATGGTACTTGGAAGAGGTAGAATGAGATCAATCAGTTAGGTAGCTATGAGGCAAAGTACATTTGAAAATAATACCAAAAGAATGACCCGGATTCTAAAATACTTCATTACTACGCAAATGACAATACTAAAACAATAACAAAGCAAAAATCACAAAAAAAAATCTCGTCACAATATATCATGTAGAATTATGAAGTGCAACAATATCATACAAGGGAGAAAGGAACTGCTATGAATCCTTCTTTTGTTTCACCCCGAAAAGTTTTTATGCAATGACGCATCTCAAAACATACAAATGAAAGAAGAAAAACATTTACTGGACAAAGAAGTAGCATGTACGCTGAGTTAGGCATATAATTAAAACCAACTATAGGAGTATATATTTATTTTATAAATCTTCTGCAGTACTAGCTAACTTATATCCCCTACAAAGAAAGTAAATTCATCAAATAAAACAAAAAATGACGAGAAGATACAGCATCGGCGGACTGTTGAGTGATATATATAGCTAGTCTCTAGCTAGATGGATTTGACATATCATGTGGCTGCATCCAATGGCTGCATCCACACAGTTATTACACATAAAACATAAAAAACAGGAATTGAAATCTAACGAAACAATTACAAAATATCAAAAGCAATCATGGACAACAAGAGAAAAGCCAACGAATCAATCGAACTAGAAGCCATCTCTACCAGAGGAGGACCCAGAAGAAAAATCACTGGAAAGAAAACACAAGGCAGCGTCAGAGCCATTGACTACTACACACAATTCGGTCGCCTCAACGCCTGTGTCGCTCAACACCTCCTCAAGAGAAAACATCAGATCCAATTTTGTATTGAAAACTCCCAACCAATCCCAGATCATTTACTAAATGTCGATCACATCATTGAACAATATTTATTCCATGCGTCAAATATTAAACAACGTCTTTCACCAGAATCAGGAGCGTTGTGTGCTTTTGGCTCGAATGAATTTGGAATGATTGCTCAACGTGAAGGAGTGGATGAACGCTATCGTCCAGCTTTGATTTCTTCCATGAAGAATCAGACACTAGTTCAAGTACAGTGTGGAGGACAGCATAGTGTCTGTTTGACGGAAGATGGAAATGTATCCACTTGGGGATGTAATGATGAGGGCAGCTTGGGTTCTAAATTGGAAGATACGGCTTATGCTCCTATTCGGGTGACTCAATTTCTTCCAAGTTCCGAACAGGGGAGAGTGGAAGGTATCACTGATCCTGTCTTTACTTGGAGAGACTTTTCAAATGCCAAGCCTGAGATTAAGGATCCATTGGAGATCAAGATTGACCCGAAATATGAGGATACTATTATTGATGTGGCATCGGGTGATACTCATTGTTTGGCTCTGGCTGCTTCAGGACGTGTCTACTTTTGGGGATCTTACAAAGATGTTGAAGGAAAGAATTGGGCGGATATTCAACCTTCTGATGATCCGAGAAAAGTTGAGGATAAAGATGCGAAATACTTTACTGGGCCAAAAGGAAAGAGATTTTATCCTATTCATGTTTCCATGTTGAAACATAAAGTCATTGCGATTGCTTGTGGATTTGTTCATAATGCAGTGATTGTGGAAGTGAATCAGGGAGGAGTTGTTCGTAACAAGCTCGTTACTTGGGGTATGGTACGTATATTTGTTCATCTTTTTTTTGTAACATCATAGAAGTACATGCTTAACGATTCTATGATAACCATACAGGGCGAAAAAGGACAGCTTGCAAGACCTGTATTCACACCTGTCAAGAAAACACCAGAGGAAATTGAACAGATCCCTGATGAAGTACTCGACAGTGACAGATACGTAACTTTCCATGTGGATAAAGTTGAATCCGATTATATGCCACCAAAATTTGCCAATTACAGTGATGGCGTTGATAGACATGTGGAAAAAGTTGCTTGTGGAGGATATCATACCCTTGTCCTTGCGAAAAGTGATAAGGATGGATTTGTTGAATTGTTTGCAGCAGGTCTCAACAATTACGGACAGTTGGGGATATCGGACGGATATAGCACCAAGGAAGAGAGAGTCAAACTGTCTGACAAAACAGCATTGACGAAAGTTGATTTTTTCACAAAACGAGGAATTAGTATTTCCCAAATTGCAGCGGGTGAGCATCATTCCCTATGTGTTGATGCAAGTTGTCGCAGGCTATTTGCATTTGGTAGATCATGTTCTGGACAGCTTGGGCATACTGGCGAATGTCCAAAGCCTGGAGCCTTTGAGGTGGAGCCAGTCGAAATCTTCTTGGAGAAGGATAAAGAGAATCCCATCATTGAAGAAATTTCATGTGGTTCATTTCATTCCTTCGTGGTGACTGCTGATGGAGATGTTTGGTCTTGGGGATCTGGCTTCCATGGGCAACTTGGAATTGGTAAGCTTGGTGAGAGTGAGGATGTTGTAACTCTCCCAACCAAGGCGGATGTTTTAAGTGGTATCAATAAAGTTCGTAGCAAGAACAATGAACTCCAATATCAAAAAGCAAAAGTACTCAAGGTTGCTGGAGGGAGTCAAAGTAGTGCCTTGATTGCTATGTTGAAATAAGCATAAATCAACTAAACTCAATATCAATCTTCTGAAACTCTTACTCTTGAAATCTCTACTTCTTCCCTCATATAGTTAGTAGTTCTGTAAAGTTAAACGTGCACGAAGTACTTGTAAAATTAAAACTACTATGAATGGATGTCCGTTACATGTGATTTCAACTTGGAACTTCCATGAGGTCTATTCCATATTAATTGGGGATAATTTTCAGTTTAACCTCTAAGTTGCCTAAAAATATATAAAAGCCGAAATACTATAAAGATGAAGCAAGCTAAGAAACATTACTCGATTACTTTCAAAGACAAGAAAGGTTCAAATGGCTTATGTTATATCACTTTAATACAATACTTGTTGACAATAGTTTGTTGCAATACCAAATACTCTCAATTTTTATTCATGGAAGTAACATAATGTCTCAGCGTCAATGCAAATGTAAGGTAACTATTATCATAAAGTTCGAGAGTGCTTTCAAAATATTGTCTACTCCATATGAAGTATTGGAAATGTATTACTTGCTACTATGAAGCACCTCTCTTCAATTGAAATTTTCATAGACAAACGCGTTCTCCATATTTTAGTTCATAAATATATATACATATATTTATTCTCCTCTATCCTGATATTTTTAAAAGATAACTTTTCGTATTACGTAGCTTATTCTACTATCGTATTTGTTTGGAACAAAAGGAACTATACCTATGATCGTTTGGAACAAAAGGAACTATATCTATGATCACATACTCTCTTTATGCATAACATGATCACCTTTCATACTAGGAATCACATTTAATTTTCCAACACCAATAGTGTTGGATGAGTCGCTTGATTCTCATGCTCTTTACTAGCAAACTTGACAAATCCCTTATCACTCATGAAAATCGCCAAATGCATAGAATTACTAGACTGATCACGACTCCCGAGCAACTCTGTAATATCTACTTGACCAATCTTCCCCTCGTAGTCATTGACAATACGAAACTCTACCCAGTGAGGATCTTCTTCATGAACATCATATTCACTCCATACAACTTCATCTTCATAAAAGTCTTCATTGATTCGTCTAATTTTTACAACTCGTTCTTCGTGATTATCATCTACCTCGGATATAAAGAGACGAAGCAGGGCTTTTGACACATCGTCATTCCTTCCAATGTTATCAAACTTGATGATTGCAACTCTGGCACTCTTTGCATCCTTGGTAGTGACTGTGAGTTGTCTACTGGAACCATAGTTTTGGTATTGGCGATCTCTACGAATAAAAGTATCGCCTGAAGCATGAATCACTCGTTTGACTTGATTCGCTGATGTGTGAATCGTACAGAGGAGAAGCAAAAGAGCTGATAGGAGCATCGTACTGAAGGAAAGCATTTTATATGTTTATTTAGGTTCTTGAGGTGTGGCTATCTCGGTAGAAGTAGACTTGGCTTATCAAAGAGTGATGAATTGTGTTTTATGTGAATGTGTTGGCTTGGTGATAGAGATGTGTCGTTTTTTTAGCGATGTAGCGGCTCTCTGTTATTTTGGCGAAGACTTTCTCGGGCTATTGTAACGATTCACGACTCAGCTAAATTAGTACAGTAATGAGCTATTGACTTCTACTGACTCGTATCATTGAGGATGCATTGTGAAGAAATTGAAATTCATATTTTTAAAAATTTCATCATCGGTTTCATTCACAGCATATACATTTCGAGAATTCAGAATAAAAATTATTTTCGTTTTTATAATTACCCAATTTATACTATTTCAAGAGAATAGTAAGTATATAATCTACAATATGAGCATGTTTTATTACATTGGATATTTATGAAGTGATTACAGTGTAATCACTTTCTATTTCACAAATAAAATAGCAACCTTTTTCCATGCATCTTTTATCAAGTATTCTATGCACACTGGCCCATCATTCTCAAGACAAATATTCTCATGATGCCCCATTGATCAAATTCGACATTCGGATTGACATTGAAATATTCCATAGCTTTCGCACCAATGTCATCTTCTACATTCAAAATATCTGTACCTTGATTTTCCAATAAATTATATATTTCTTCCAAGCTAGGTTCTTGACTTGCACATATTTGATGCAATGGATACCACACAAATCTCTGTCTAAACCATGCTTCAAAACTTTCATCATCATATGTATCAAAAGGACTCAATTCAAATAACTTTGTAGCTTTGAATACTTCACTGCCAATATCAGTAGTAGAAGATAATACTACAATTTTCAACGATGAACAGTGGTCAAATGCAGAATCATCTACATCTTCACATTCGACAGGAATAAATAGACTTGTAATCGAGGAACAAAATTGAAAAGCGGATTCACATATACGAAAACATCGTCTTGGAATCACCAATGTTTGCGGTAAAGATGTACATCGAAAAAAGGCAGATGCTTTGATAAGTTCTATATTTTCACTCCATACAATTTCACGCAATAGTTTACATCCGCAGAAAGCAAATTCAGAAATTACAGTGACGGACGAAGCCATGGTCACTTTGACGAGTTTGGGACAGTTGCTAAATGTTCTTGTTTTGATGCGGGTGACGCCTTGGATGATGATTGCATGCTCCCATGTTTCACGTTCTTTTTTGGTGTGGACTAGAAATTTGCCTCTTTTCCACCATTGTTTGCCATCGTAGTAGACTACTTTCATGGTACTGGCGATGTAGAGATAGATGCGACCAAAAAGAGCGAAACTTGCTTCTTCTTTTTCCTTTCTTTTCCTTCTCCTATTTTCAAAGCTTTGATAACTTTATTCTCCTCATTTGATAGTCATGTACTAGAGTAATAGAACTGAAATAGATCCTAAGATCTTGCAATTGGGATACAAGGTTTTCTGTGGTGGTGAATGGTGAAAAGATGAAAAGAACACTTTACACACAACATGCGTACTTACGTACACTTTGCGTACGTACGCACGATTGTATGCAAAATCTATTACTCCGATAGGGATAAGGAACTAACGTTTTCAAGTATGTAGATTCTACCCCGTGCACAAATTGGGGGGTAAATTTTCATCTGGGGGAATTACACAATTTTAAGCTAAATCACTGTTATTTCGAATTTGCAGATTTTCTTCAACTAATTTAACTAAGAGAAAAGACCCGGAAGTTCACGCGACAGCAACGCTAACAAAAACCTAACTCACCTCCTATTTGAATGAAATGCATTGAATAGACCTAATTCTTATCAGTAAAATAGTATTCTAATTATTCAAGAATAGACTAAAAGTACTCCTCGAATAGAATGCGAAGGAAGAATACTATTCTATCATGGAGAAGAGATGCTATAGTAGAGGAAGACAAGACTGAAAAGGTGGGAAAACACAACATTTTCGGATCGATAGAAAACAATTCACAACACTTTACAAACAACATCATTCGATGCACTATACATAGAGACTAATAATTGTTTATTGATGTAAAAGATTTGTTTCAATATCATTTCTTTGTTATGCTACAGAGCCTTTGTATTCACTCTATTGTGGTGTTCGTTTGCGATGTTGTTGAGTTTGGTGTTCAGATGCGGAAAGAGAGCAGCAGCAGAGAGCACCAGTATCTAATGTACGTACCCTACTGTGCAAATATGAAATGTCGCAGAAATCCCTTTTTACTTAAGCCCCTCCCCTCTTCTAAAAAGATGAAATTATACCCCCCAATTTGTGCACGGGGTAGATTCAAAAGCAGAGGTCATGCCTACACTAACTAAACGCTTTTTTCATTTTTATATTTTTGCGTAATTATAATGGTTTCTAAAGATTCTATCAACATAAATTGAATTTAAGAAAAAGAATGGAATATTCATTGACAGGTGTCAATAGATACGTTCTCCCGACATCTCTTCGGAGAATTTGAAGAAAAGTTGATGCCAACCATGAAACATAAGAACTCAAAATTTCATGGAACCAGAACAGGTAGAATGTGGAACATCTTCATTCATCTTTCTTGTTTTATTGATGTACAATACTCTCATAATAATCAATCGTAAAAAATAAGACAGTCTAGAAATAGATAGAAATAAAGATAATCTAAAGTCCCACAGACAGACAAAACATGCAATTCAAGATAGTAGCCTCCACGCTTTTCTTTTCCATGGCAGCTTTGAACAAAGGTGTCGATGGGATTGACTTCCATACGATTCGTGGTGTATCAGTTCATAAATATGAACGAGAAGCTTTAGAGGTGAGTGCATTATAATTCATATCCCTTGTGGTAGCTAAGTAAGGAACCATATTCATAGCTCATATGTCATCACGTTTGTACTCACGCATGTCTTCTTTGTGTATCAACAGTCTTTCAAAGAACGCAGGGGATTAAAAAGTATTAAACTAGAAGCTTCTTTGGTTGATGAAGGTGCAGATCTAGATATTGATGACACAGGTGCAAAAGGGAAAATCAAGTTGGAATCCAGCAAAAGTTGGTCTGGTTCTTCCTCAGGAAACAATTATTTTGAAATAGATTTAGATCTGAAAGTAAGTCGATGCCTTTACATTACTTTTTGACCAAGGAGAATTTTCTCACTTCCCCCTGTTTTAGGATTTACCTGAGGACTGTGATAATTGCTACATCGAATTTCATGAGGGCAGTTCCTGCGATGACATTGGGGATGAGATAGATATAGATGAAAAGATTGAGTTTACGACAGATTCTGATGGGAAAATTGATCAAAAACTTGAATTCAGTTCCGACAATGATATTGATGATTTTGAATGCGAGCTTGTTGTTGTTTATGCTGTAAGTTCTAATATGAAATATATTTGGAACAATTGTATATCTTATTTTTTCTAACAATTGTTCGTAATATAGCCTGCTGCTGAAAGTGGAAGTGGAAGTGGAAGTAGAAGATTGGGCAGTCATAGCGAAAGTGGTAGTGGCAGTGGCAGTGGAAGCGGCAGTAGTGATACGAAAGACTCTGTTGCATGTGGACAGATCCTACCAAAAGGTGCCGAGAGCGATGATACAATTTGTCAAAGTGGATCACGTAGAAATGTTTAATAAGCTCCAAAGCGGTCTCCTTCTATACATTTTTACATGAAGAATATTGGCAAATACAACAAGCACTATAACGTTGTTCATGCCAAAAATACATCTGTGCATATTTAAAAAAAGATAAAACAATGATGACAAGAATAAAGCTACATCAAACGCTTCAAATTTATTTTCTACTTCGAATAAATCTCGCTTCCAGTACTGATCGCTTCTTTGCTGGTGCTCTTGAGTAAGTTATCCCTTTACTATAAGTCAAGCTAATTGATTATTCGCTGTTGTGCTTTTGGTAGTTTCCTTTTTGTGTTGTCTTTTTGTTTTTGATGAAACATACCTTTTGCTTGCTAAGTAAAGAACAAAATGCGTCATACTACCTTACCTGTAATCTCATCTTCGATACATTTTGGTAGTAGTCGTACAAATAGATAGATTGCTGAAAAAGAAGAAGTGGCATCTTACATCTCATTCACTCGCTCAACATCTTCTGAGTAAAAAAAAAAGAAGATATCTTTAGCACCAAATCATAATATGTAGTACTATGCCGTCAATCCTCTTCGTGCGTACAATTTCATTTAGCTATCGTTGTACTAGTGCATGATGTAATAGCCTGTCGTGCAACAAGAACTGCCATCGTCAAGCACCACCAAGCAAGTACATAAATATTCTACTCCTGATTCATCGAAGCTTGACTGAAATATCATTAGACAAAAATGTATTCACTCATGAATCACAGGAATACGAGTACACGATAGTAATGCAGTGAAGAATGAAGAAAAGAGGAGAGCTTTTTGCTCTTTTGAAAATCTAAAATATCATAATTTTTCAACCTAAATATCATAGTCATACTGTATGAATGAATTGAGAGATGTCCGTTGAGAAGATTACAGAGATGAAATGGAAAGGTATGTACTTCATTACCACGATACGAGGAATATCAATGGACAAATAGACAAAACGTGACGATTCGAATTCTAAAATATCATAGTCATTATTTGCAAAGAGCAGATTCCGGTTGAGAATTAGGAATTTGAACAAGGTGGAACTTTAGGTACGACTCGGCAGTATTTTCCAAATTTTTCCTTCGAAGAGCACTGTTGAATATTCTCAACAAGATCAGTAATATAAAAAATTAATATATACGCATTGCTTTCGAATAGAATTCTTTCCATCAACTATTCACTTCAAAATAGCAGAAACAAGTTCGATCGGAGAATTGTGTATTTTCTGTATGCAGTCCACATTCCCACTTTGCACGGGTCATAGACATTGCAATCCTTTTTAAAAAGTACAGCTACTTTAGCTTACTTAATGATTGAGACAAAAATACCTCGCCAATGTGGCTATTTAGCTGAAATTCTTATCAAAAAGTTGCTGAGGTGGCACAATTTGGCTCGGAAGGTGGTTTGCTGCCCGCCCTCCTCGGCAAAAGTCATCTGCATATGTTCATTCATGTACCATAATCTGAGTATATTGGTTTTTGCAACACATCAACATCTACTTATATTATTGATTCAATCAAGATGAAGCTACCTCTTGCAGCGACTATCGTAGTCTCTACCCTCTCATTCGCTGCTGCTCAGAACTGTGGGTTTGCTATTGCAAACAAAGGCCAGTCTATTGCTGCAGAGAAGAGACCAGTTGACCTATCTGCTCTAGCAAAGGGATGTGATTCCAACAAGTTCATTCAAGTGGATACTCCTAGAGGTCGAAAGAAGTTCAACAACAAACCTAATGCAGCTGCAAAAGGTTTCTATGGAGTAACTGATGATGGATCTACTCTTCAGTACATTCGTGGAGAGAATGATACAGTCTTTGGATCTCTCGTCGATATTGAAGACGGTACTGTGACTCAAATCAGTGTGGACTATGAAGGTAATCAAGTCATGGAGACAACCAAGAGCCTCGACTTTCCTCCTGAACAGGATCCTCCAGAAATAGATGCTCCAGAACTAAAGGTCAAGACTGCTGATGTTTCTCTTGTGGAAGATATCTCCTCTATTGAAACCAAGAGTCTTCAAGGCGGTAGTACAGGTGCTTCTAGGGCTCTTTCTCTTTTTCCAATTGAAGATACGGATATGCAGTCAAGATCTCTTGTAGACGATGGTTCTACACTTGATATTCTTATTGTTTGGACTCAAGCAGCTGAATGCGAGAACTCGGGGCAATTTGACCTCGAACTTTGTACTCTAACAGAAACTACTCGAAATAATATGCTCGGTATTGTGGACTTGGCTATTTCTGAAACTAATACTGCTTATGCAAACAGTAATATCTCAACTGCCCTACGTGCTGTGAATCCGCAACGTATTGATTATGTCGAAAGTGATTCCTTAACTGCACTCAATGATATCACGGGTACTACAGATGGCAAAATGGATCTTGTACATACACTGCGTGCAGATGCCAAGGCTGACCTTGTAGGTCTATTTGTCAAGAGCGGTGGAGGTTGCGGAATTGCTTGGCGTCCAACTACACCAACTCCAGATTTAATGTTTTCTGTCACGAATTGGAATTGTGCAACTGGAAACTACTCTTTGTAAGTATTATTTCTTGTTTCAAATATTTCTTTTATGATCATCATGACTTATACTGACATGCTAAATTATTTTTCTTTAAAAGCGGTCATGAGGTTGGTCATAACTTGGGATGCAAACATGATCGTGGAACGAGCAACGAATGTTCCAATTCAGGCTACAACTATGGATTCAGAGACCCTGCTGGAAATTTCCGTTCCGTGATGGCATACAATTGTGTATCTGGACAATGTGATAATAATGCTGCTCCTAACACATTTTGTACACGTGTGAACTGGTTTTCCAACGATTATGGTCCGGATTTTGAGTACAATAACAGTCCTATTGGTAATACTCAAAATGATTGTGCTAGGAGAATCAATGATGTCAAGCTTCAGGTTTCTCGTTTCTTTGACTCAGGAGCTAGTCCAAGTCCTTCTCAAGTACCTACCATCTCTCTTCAACCAAGTATTTCTCCATTTCCAACTACTACTGGACCACAGTGTGGTAATAGTGTCTGTGAACGCGAATGTGGAAGTTGTGCAAGCGACTGTTTTAGATCAACTGATTGTGGAAGTCTTGTGTCCTCAGGTTCAGGTAATCGCTCTCCATCCCTGTTTGGACAAGCTTTTAATGTAGATGTCTTTGAAGATGTTTATTTTCATGAAGCAGAGTCTTTTGTTTTTATAGAGACCACAGCAAATTTTAATGTCAAGGTGTACACAAAAGAAGGCAGCTATGTGGATTCAAGTAATTTGAATGATTGGAATCTTGTCTTTAACGGCTCTTTCAACGTCCCGAATCAATTTCTAGGGTACATAACTTTGCCATTTACCGAAATTCAACAATCTCTCAAAAACACAGTTAGAGCATTTTACATTACATTGGACACTGGATCAATAACATTATTTGAAAATTTCGCTACATCGCAAGCTTCGAACGGTGACTTGGCTATGAATACACCGTTTCTACGAAATCAAGTTATTGGATCGACAATGGGAAGTGAACTAAATTTTGGAACTGCAGTGACTGAACCTAAATACCTAGGAACACTAAAGTATGGATACATCCCTTCCCCGCCACAAACATCAAATGTAAGTGATATATTAAAAGGATAAATCTTTCAAACTTTACAACATACCATATTAATGTTTTTGCAGCCAACTTTGAGTCCGTCTTCTGTACCAAGTTCTAGTCCGACCGATAGCAGTGAAGCTCCGTCATCTGGACCTTCATCTCTTCCGAGTTCTAGTCCTTCAATGAGCAGCGACAAGCCTTCTTTGAGTCCGTCTTCTGTACCAAGTTCTAGTCCGACCGATAGCAGTGAAGCACCTTCATCTGGACCTTCATCTCTTCCGAGTTCTAGTCCTTCAATGAGCAGCGACAAGCCTTCTTTGAGTCCGTCTTCTGTACCAAGTTCTAGTCCGACCGATAGCAGTGAAGCTCCGTCATCTGGACATTCATCTCTTCCGAGTTCTAGTCCTTCAATGAGCAGCGACAAGCCTTCTTTGAGTCCGTCTTCTGTACCAAGTCTATCTGGACCTTCATCTCTTCCGAAGTTCTTAGTCCTTCAATGAGCAGCGACAAGCCTCTTTGAGTCCGTCTCTCTACCGCCCTAGTTCAGTGAAGCTCCGCATCTGGACCTTCATCTCTTCCGAAGTTCTAGTCCTTCAATGAGCAGCGACAAGCCTTCTTTTGAGTCCGTCTTCTGTACCAAGTTCTAGTCCGACCGATAGCAGTGAAGCTCCGCCATCTGGACCTTCATCTCTTCCAGTTCTAGTCCTTCAATGAGCAGCGACAAGCCTCTTTGAGTCCGTCTTCGTACCAAGTTCTAGTCCGACCGATAGCAGTGAAGCTCCGTCATCTGGACATTCATCTCTTCCGAGTTCTAGTCCTTTAATGAGCAGCGACAAGCCTTCTTTGAGTCCGTCTTCTGTACCAAGTTCTAGTCCGACCGATAGCAGTGAAGCTCCGTCATCTGGACCTTCATCTCTTCCGAGTTCTAGTCCTTCAATGAGCAGCGACAAGCCTTCTTTGAGTCCGTCTTCTGTACCAAGTTCTAGTCCGACCGATAGCAGTGAAGCTCCGTCATCTGGACATTCATCTCTTCCGAGTTCTAGTCCTTTAATGAGCAGCGACAAGCCTTCTTTGAGTCCGTCTTCTGTACCAAGTTCTAGTCCGACCGATAGCAGTGAAGCTCCGTCATCTGGACCTTCATCTCTTCCGAGTTCTAGTCCTTCAATGAGCAGCGACAAGCCTTCTTTGAATCCTTCAGCTTTGCCGTCAACTGATTCACCAAGCAAAGGTCCTTCTTTGAGTCCATCTCTTTTTCCTTCAATGAGTAGTGTTGTGCCATCTTCTTCTCCTTCTGCTCGTATTCCATGCGATTTATATCTGCAAAAAGGACGTTGTGATAAAGTTCCTTACTGTGCTTGGGTTGGAAATGGCAATACTGGTGTTTGTTCTGATGATAATTCTCCTCAAGAGTGCCTCGCGCCAAATGAAGCTTGTACCAAAAAGTCAAATTGCTGTTTTGGGGCATGTATCATAAGCAAAGGAAATACCGGAGTTTGTCCAGAAAATTCGCCTTTTGAAGTTTGTGCTGTAAGTGGATCGTCTTGTTCCTCTTCTTCAGAATGCTGTTCAGGTAAATGTAATGGGAATCTCAAAGGATCTGCAACATGTAAATAAGTATTTTGGTATCCTATCTTAAATTAAGTTTGAATAATAAGAAAAAACGGCAGAGATATTTCACAAGTGTAATAGTGTAATTCATTTATTCTCTTTTCTTGTGTTTAGAAAATCCTCTTTCCTACGAGTAAACATGTTACTTTCAACAAAAGTATCTTCCGTTTATATTTCATTTGCGTCTGCTTTTTTAAGCCCGTGAGTACAAAATGAAACATCTTTTTGAAATTCACTAGATACAATTTCTTCTTCACCTTTCATTTCCACAGACGGTTGATCAGTAGTCCATTATGTTTCATAGCTTTGAAAAGATTTGCATTGTGGCTGCCAAAAATAAGCATTTCGGGTGGTATGATAGTTTCATCGGGATCCAGGCAACTACTATCTAGACGCAAGAAAATAATATGATGCATAAAAGCCGCCAATCAAAAGCAACGAAGTCGCTGCTATTACCAAAGCCAGACTATAGCTAATATCCTTGTTCATTTCCTACACATTGAAGCAGAATTTAAATAGAAATGGCACCAGGAATGCAGACACATACAGTTTTCTCCGAAAGTATCTCTTTTGATGGCTTGTTTTATGTCGACAAATCTGCATGCCTAAGTACAGACCAATAATCCCTCCTGTAAAGGCAAGGAAATAAAAGCCTATATAACATGTGCAAAATATTATATAATGTGAGAAACACATCTTCATTTATTTCGTCTAAATGAAATGCAAAAGAACGAACCTGATTCAGGAATCCTACTTATTCGTTTGCTTCCTCGATTTATGGTTTTGGAAATAAATTTGTCGTAGAGAATGATTGCAAATGCAAACAATTGAAGCTTGAGCGAGAATCCAAAAGGAAATATCGTCTCTAAAGTGATGTAGTCCATTATTCATTTAGAGTTTAGTACTCATACTCGTAGTCTGTTATCAAAAAAGTGGTGTGTCGTTGATTCGATTCGTTTTATTCGTTTTTGGGAAAAAGTGAAAAGTGACCGTTTTTGTTGATATCTTTCGTAGCTACGGAGGAGTCCCATTTCTACTAAGCAGCTAGACCTGAGGATAGCTCGTCATTTTCTTCTTTTTGCTTTTTCAAAACAGATTGCTTCTATCGCAGCAATTCTATTCTTTCATTTGCAGCATTGATTTACTGAATAGTAATTTTTATAATTATAAACCAATTTTCATTAGTTTTCAGAACGACTGAAGGCATGCTCATCTTACATAAAATTTTCTTGCTTTGACATCTTACTCGAGTGTATGAATTACATACTACACTCCCCTCCAATATTGCCAACCGAATAATGAAAATTGAATATATTCTAAAACATTTAAACTTTCAACTTGTGTCTTTTGTCCCTTGTTCCCCTTGTTCTCACATATAAAGATCCCCTATTGTGTACCAATGTTCATGTTGTAGTTCTATCAATCGCCGAGGCAACTTCAATTGAAACAATCTCTCTCCCCCTTGATTGCTTCTGTTTATCATGCATTTCTCTTTTCTATGGAGGAATTTTATGAGTACCACCATCGCAGAAACAACAAGCTTCGTCCACTGTTATCCCATTACTATCTGCGGTAGTAATAGCTGAACATTGCCAGGATACTGTAAAATCGCTGCATTCGTAAAGGATACTATTTTGAAAGACAGACCAACCCGCATAGTCTACGCATGCAGATGGTGATTGGGATGGCTCTGTAGAAGGCATAGAACTTGGTGGATTCGATACCCAATGCGTTGCTCCACATACGCAACATGCCTCGTTTGCTGTCATTCCATCTACGACAACAGTGCCAATACCTGCCGTATTACAAAATGAATTATTCTCCCCAATCGTTTCACAATTAATTGTTTCCATATTTCCTCCGATATTAGCCTCGTGAGTCCAATGTGTATTATCTCCACATTCTGACGGAGATAAGGAAGGTTCATTTGAGGGTGCCTGAGACAAACTAGGCAAAGTTGAAGGGTAAGTAGACACACTTGGCCCCTCTGATATAACAGTGGGTGAATTGGAAACTCTAAATGAACCCCCACAGCTGCAACATGCTTGCAAAGCTGTTACCCCAGCGACAACTACTCCTCCATAGATTGAATCTGTACAAAATGCTCCTGCTCCAACGCTGTCACAATCCATTGTAGTCAAAATTCCACCGACAAGAACCTGATGAGTCCATGCCTCATTATCTACGCATTCAGATGGTTCTAGCGATGGTAACGAAGAAGGTAATTCCGAAGGAGATGGACTTTTACTTGGACCATTTGAAGGTTGACTACTTGGAAAAGATGTCGAAGGTTTTGAACTTGGAATTTGTGACATACTTGGAATTGCTGATGGTTGCTCGATCAAAGTAACACTTGCAACAGTCAATTCAATTCCAGTATTTACTTCAATTTCATTTGCAATATCTTCTGCATGTGTGCTTAATGATGAAATTACATCGGCTTCGGCAGGTAATAATGTTTCGTCTCCATTTGATACTTCCATTTCCAGTACATATTCAATAGAGCTAGGGTACGAAGATGGCAAGCTCGAGGGTAATTGACTTGGACTTGAAGACGGTTTATCCGACGGAAGAATACTTGGAAGAAAAGAAGGTTGAAGAGACGGACTGTTTGAAGGAGATTGACTGAAACTTTTTGAGGGACTTGTCGATGGAGGTTCGGAAGATATCAGCGTAGGATTTGGTGAGTCACTACTTTGAAGCATTCTAGATCGAATCATTCTTCTCGCAGAACAAACTTCTACAGAGTCAATGATATTTATGTCCCAATGATATCCTGAGGTCTCTGTATAGTCGCTTGTTGAAGCTATTGCATCTTTAATCGAGGTCTCCAAGGTACTGGTTGATTTACAGATTCTTTCCACAGTGATTCTAGCACTGACATTCATAGAAGGTGATTCGCTAGGTTCAGAAGTTGGAAATGATGAAGGCTTGTTTGAAAGTGTAGGTTGAGGAGATTTCGTAGGACGACTGCTTGGTTTCGAAGACACAACTGGTGTAGGCATTTGCGAAGGAATTTCTGTGATTGGTGCACAAAATTTGCACGATCTGATACATGCAGAACCAATGTCACTCGCAATTCCCGACTGAACATCATCATTTTCATAGCAATATTTATTACGACGTGCTTGATTATTGATCCACTTACACGGTCTTGTGAATCCATTATCAGCTACAAATGTAAAGCCTTCAGTGTCAGAACAAAGGCAGTTGTTACAGGTCTCGAGGCATTTCCCTTTGATTTCTCCACGATCGCAATATTTATCCTGGCGAGTTTCCTTTCTAGATATCCAATCACAATCTCTCTCCACGCCAATGTTGGTAATAAACTTAAAGCTTACATCATCTTCACATGATGTCGAAGGGGATTCAGTGGGATGAGTTGGTGTCAAGGAAACAGAGGGACTAGGTGAGGTAGTCGGACTTGCAGTACCTCCAGTACAAAACCCGCAAGAGCGAATACATGCCATACCAATTACATCTGTTGCAGATGTAGCATCCTCTTTCAAACAATATTTGCTTCGTCGAACATTTATAGCGGCGGGATTATCCTCGATCCAGTCGCAGCCAACTACAGTTCCTGAATATTCCAAGCTAAAAGTGAAACTTGCATCATTTGCACAATCACAGTGATCACAAGACTTTAAACATGCACCAAGAATATGAGCTCTATTGCAATATCTCTCTCTTCGCTTATCAACCTTGAGATAATGTTTGACAATCCATGAACAAGATTTTGATCTACTAACATTGTCAAGAGGGAAGGTAAAGCTTGGATTGTCTGTACAATCTCGTACATCATTGTATTTTGCTTCTTCCTCTACTGTACTAGAAGAAATTTTTGACGATGGATGGGTCTCTTGCTTTAGTTCCAGCAATGTATCTTTTTCAGTATCTGTAGTTGTAGAAAGAAAAAATTAGTAAGATGTTTGAATCGCTCTGAGTTGCTTGCATATGAATCTTAATGAACATATGATATGTACGAACAAGACTTACTGAATATATTGAAGTCAAATTCTAATATTTCTTCTCGATAGCTTTTCAGCAAACGAGAATCTACAACAAACTCATCACAAGCCTCTTGACAAATCTCATGAATCATCTTTCCGTCCATTTCTTCTTGACACATTTGATGAATTTCATTTCGCCGAATAGGTTGGCCGAGAAGTGAAGTAATGTGAGTGCACATTGGATGAGTAGTTATGTCTGCTACTGTTTCTTTTTCTGATTCAAGTAGGCTATCTGGAGTTTCTTTGAAGGCGGATGCATCATGGATAACACATGAAAGTACGAACAGAAGCAATGGCTTGAATCTTTGCATATTTATATGTACGGCGGGGAAAAGGCCCAACAATAGTACTGCTAGCTATTTCGAAGAAAAAACAGAGAGAAAAGAAACTGCCCTCGATCTTAGCTAGTTCTCTCCTTCTTATTCTCTTGTGAAAGCAAAATATATTTCTTCAATCTCTTTGGACAAAATGTGTTTGTCAAATTAGAAACTAAAGTGATGAATAGTTTGGCCTTTCGTGCTGTTGCAAAACTTCAGAAAAGGAAATAAGTGTGAGTAGAAGAGGGTGCGCGTACTAAATCCTTCAACTTCCACATTGAAGTACATCAGTTTTAAATTTTGACACCAGCTATTTTCTACAGTATTTACATTTTTTTCATACGAATGAATCTTTTTCAAGTTTCAATATCTTTTCGAAATTCTTTTATTGGATAGTAGTCATTACCTACTACTGAAATTCTGGAAGAGATCTTGCTGTACCTACGTTGTCAATTCTAGCCAAAATGATATTTGATTTACTTTCTTACTTTAAAAATACTCATCGATCAATTGAATCTACAAATGATCTTGAACACGTTCATATGAAAAGAATTCATCCGACCTAAAGTTTACTTATGACTTCCACCTCCACAGAAGCAGCATGCATCATTAGCAGAATCACCATCATCATCATTAGCTGTAATCCAGTTGCATTGCCATGTTTCAGTGAAATCACTGCAAACAAAGTCACCTGTATTATCATTTACCGTCCAAGATGGCTTATCCACACATTCCGATGGTGATTGCGAAGGAATCATGGAAGGAATCATACTCGGTGATGACGAAGGTAGTTGAGATGGCTATTTTATGAGTTCTCTTTCGTAAGATAGGAATTTAGCATTCCAATAAAAGAACAAATCAAAACTTACCTCAAAAGAGGGAATAGAGGATGGAAAGTCACTTGGTGAGGTTGAAGGTAGTGAAGAAGGAATAGAACTAGGATAATCAGATACAAAATGTGTTGCTCCACATACACAACATGCATCTTCAGCAGTGAAACCATTTACTACGACACGTCCGACATTTGATGCCTCACAAAATGCTGCATTGCTTCCAATATTTCCACAATTGATCGTCGTCATGACATCATCTACCTCAATCTCGATAGACCAAATTGGATTATCTGCGCATTCAGATGGGGATTGCGATGGTTGACCTGAGGGCGATAAAGACAAACTAGGCAAAGTTGAAGGTGAAGTGGATATACTTGGTGACTCCGACATAACGCTAGGAGCATTGCTAAAAAGAATTGATCCACCGCAAACACAACATGCTTGTGAAGCCGTTAGTCCATTCACTATCTGCCCACCATAAGTTGAGCTTGTGCACCAATTTCCTGTTTCTCCAATATTGGTGCAGTCCACAATGACTCCATTACTCAGAGTTATCGCCCACGAAGGATTGTCTACACATGAAGATGGCTCCATAGATGGTAACATAGAGGGTAAATTCGACGGTAACGCTGTGGCTGTTGGTCCAATGGAAGGTAGACTACTCGGAAATGATGATGACGATGGTGCTGACGTGGGCTGTTCAATCAATTCAACATCTGCAATGGTTAAAACCACTCCAGCATTTACTTCCACTTCGTTCTCAATATTTCCTTCATTACTCTCAAGGGAAGCAATCACTTGTGCCTCCGTAGGTAGATTGGATGCTATGGAAGTTTGAATTTCAAAATCTATAATGTATTCAATCGAACTCGTCTGTAAGTTTCTACTTCTAACATTTATTGCTGCACAGTTGGATATTGTATCCACAATGGATGCAGAAAATTCAAAACCTCCAGTGTTTGTATAGGGAGTTGTTTCAATGATTGCATTGATCATGGCTGTTTCCAAAGATTCAGAAGATTTACATACTCCTTCTGCAGTAATACTTGCAGTTGCCTTCATGGACGAAGTTGCACTTGGATGTGATGAGGGTGATATTGACGGAAAGCTTGAGGCTGTTGGTGACATGGAAATGCTTGGCAAATTACTTGGTATTTCTGAAATAACTGGTGTAGGCATTTGCGAAGGTGCATGTGTGACTCTAGAGCAAAATTTACAAGAGTGCATGCATGCAGATCCAATGTCACTTGCAATTCCCAATTCAGCATCTCCTTGATAGCAATATCGATTTCTCCGCCCTTTATTTTGAAGCCAACTACATTTTCGCGAAAATCCATTCTTTGCTTTGAATGAATAGTCACTCTGATCATGACATTCACAATTGCTGCAAGTTTTAATACAAGCTCCAGCAATGTCACCTTTATGACACCATTTATCTCGTCGCTTTTGCTTCACTGATAACCATTCACAAGTTTTTCTTTTTCCACTCTTGATTGTAAACTTGAAACTATCATCATCTTGACATGAAAAAGTTGGTGCAGTCGTCGGCATAGTCGGAGCCAATGAAACACTAGGCGAAGCAGAAGTAGTTGGACTTGCCGTCCCTCCAGAACAGAAGCCACAAGATCTTATGCATTTACTCCCCACCCCATTCGTAGCAGACCTTGCATCATCTTTCAAACAATATTTACTACGACGAGAAGCCATTGCCGATGGTTTATCTTCCAACCAAGAACAATCTACAGGCATACCCGAAAATGCAAGTGGGAATATGTATAATGGATCATCTGCACAATCACAATTTCCACAAGAAGATAGACATGCACCTGCGACATGTCCCCTCTTGCAATACCTTTTCATACGAATATCTGCCTTGGAAGTGTTTTCAGTCAGCCATGCACAATTTACCATTTTATCATCTTGTCCATTATCCAGTAGAAATTTGAAGGATGTATCATCTGTACAATCTCGTTCATCTGTTGCGATTGCTTCCTCGGAAGTTAATGATTTGGTAGTTGCTTCTGTAAATGATTTGGTTGGCTGCGATTTTACATGATGATCTTGCTTGATCTCAAGCAAAGTTTCTTTTTCGTGATCTATACAGAATAAATTATAAGTTTTCATTCACTTTTCAAAGTAACAGCTATGAAACTAAACTTGTACTTACTGAATATCGTGAATTCAAACTCGGGCAAATCTTCTTTGGCAAATTGTAGAAAACGAGAATCAACGACAAACTCATCACAGGCCTCTTGACAAATCTCATGAATTACTCTACCGTCCATTTCTTCTTGACACATTTGATGAATTTCATTTCGCCGAATAGGTTGGCCGAGAAGAGAAGTAATGTGAGTACAGATAGGATGCGTACTTGTGTCTGCTACGCTTTCGTTCCTTTGTTCCTTGCTTCCCAAGTATCTGTCACTTGACCCATAACTCCCATTTAAGAGTAAAAGGTACAACAGACACATCATGTATACTTTAGACATGTGAAGCTCCATCTCTTTGTTGATGTATTTTGATTTGAATGCAGATCTGATAAACTGTAGAAGAAAGAAATATGTGATTGAACTTCTTAGCAGCTAGGGTACTCGACAAAAATGTGAGAGGAAACTGATTGCTCGACACTACTTATAGAAACTTGAAGCAACAGTCTGTGCACGTTGCTTTTACAATTGAATTGAAATGTTCTTGTGTGGTGGAGAGGTGCTCTTTGTGCACAAAAAGCGTTTCAGGGTTTCCAGCTTCAAGTTGCCGCCGAGTCGTGCAAATGCATTTTGACATGGAAATGGCCTACACTTGAGAAATATAGCTTTGCTTTTGGTCATCATTGTATTGACGTCACAATCCTGTAACGTTTCTGCTAACTGTCACGGTTGTGGCATCATCTATTTTTTGATATTATTGTTTTGGCAATGTCTCCATCGTTCACTGCAACACCATGATGATGTCAATATTCAAACATATACTAATGATATTTTAAAATTTTATGTTTTTACAAATCTATCTGGCTTGGCATTCCTAGATTGGCACTATTTCTACACTTTTCAAAATGAATATATATGGTTCTGATTGTTTGATATGTACGTACTTTCGTATAATTCTAAATGACTCCAACTATTGTCTTTGTTTTATTTCTCTTGGTAGTCATTGGAATTTTACAGATTGAAATTGATTGGGAAGCGATTAAAGGTAACATCCATGCATTGATCATTTTGAAATATTTCACTTCTAACAAATTACAAACATTTATGCGATGTTCTAAACAAAACTACGTAAGTTATGATATGATACTACTGCAACCTGCAATTTCTATCAAGATACGATCCGCTCATGTAAGCTTTGTTCTCCTAAGTTGTGGTTCCATACCAATAATCTTTGCATCCCAATCCTTTCCGCTTTCCAAATTGGCTATAGCCTTGTCCAATTTTTTAGAAGGTAACTTTGCTACGCCAAATGGTTCACCGTACATTTCACCTTTTCGAAACAGTACAAACGTAGGTACAGAATCAATCTTGAATGTAAATGTCAATTGCTTTCCTTCCTTGCCTGCACTACTCGCTTTTGCAAAGAGGATAGGAGATTCTTTTTCTTCCTTGCTAATTCTAGCCATGCGTGTATACATGGGATTCATGGTTCGACACAATTTACAATACGGAGCAGAAACAAACAAAACTGCATCCCTTTCTTCATTTTTGATCTCCAACGTTACATCTTCCAGCGATTCAATCTCTGTCACAAAAGGATTAACGTTATTGGCCTTTTTCTTTTTACTCGCCAATTTCTTTCCACGAGAGGGTCCCATAAATTCTTGCATTTTCGCTTCTACTACCAATTCTTCAATTCCCGGAAATCCAAAACGTACATTGGCCCCAGTTGCACTAGAACTTGGCCATATTTCAACTTCGGCATAATCCGGAAAAGAACAACCTTTGACAAAAATCTCCTTGTTTTTATGGCTACCATTTTCATTCCGATCGACAGGAAATACAATGTTCTTTTCAAAAAGTGTGGATAGAAATGCTCCAAAATTTTGTGGTGATGGTAAACACTGCGCCCCTTCTTGTTCGGTATCATCTTTATCGACAATGACAACTCCACCCTTTTCAATACGTTTTTGATAGGTTAATACTGGATCTCGTGCAAATAGAATTCCTTCCCTTAGAACAATCTTTTGCGATGCCGTCAATGTCGATAGATATCTAGAAAGTACAATTGAGTGCATTTCAGTACAAAACAGTGGAAGGATTTATATTCTACATACCTTTCGCAATTATTATCTCTCTTGAGTTTTTCACTAACCCCCATCTCTCCAAAGACACGATCCACACCATCTTCATAATACTTGACCGAATCAAAATTCGCTTCATCGCCCAGTGTATCAATCACTACATCAAATTTTCCCAATGCTTCGGAGAAACCTAAATCTTCTTCTTCCACTGACGGTGGCATAGCTTCCACTATATAATCAAACTATATAAGTACACTAAAGATTATACAAAGACAATCTCATCTAGATTCAAATAATTATCACTCACCATTGGATTGATACAAAGGATTCAAAGGTGTATCTTTCAAACTCATGGGTCTAGTAGTCACCATAGTAGTATTCACCTCAAAAGCATCCAACGCTTTGGCTATAAAACATGCATAATCTCCTCCCCCCAATACGACAGCTTTCCTACGTGAACCTTGTAGATTTCCTTGAGAGTCAAAGTCATACGAACAATATACAGAAGAGAGTGATGCAGCTGCTGTACTGATTGCATCTTCGTCTGATATCCCCTTTGGAATGGGACATTTGGAAGATTTGTAAATGTATGTTTCTTCGAGTGGTATTACTTCTGATGATTCACTCATTGCATCATCATCATGATTAGAAACTTGTATACCCAATACCCGTTCATCGTCTAATTTACCAGTCACGAATGTAATATATCCCGCTTGAAGAGAGGGTACACTCTCCATCAAAGGCTGTATACTCTCATCACTATTATTAGTAGATTCAAGTTGTTGAAACAACACCGAAGATAGTGAAATGAATTCGGATCCATCGTAGACGGCTGTTTGTCGTTTCAATTCTAATCTCGTCTCTGCCCTTTGTGGATAGGAAGGAACAATGAGTGAATTGGAGGATAAAATATAGGATAGGAGATGTATTATCGGTATTGACTTCATGTTTATATGATATAGATAGTGAAATGTATTCAAATAAAGGGGAAGAATCATGTCATCAACTTGTCGTCGCTCGTTGCTTGCTACTTGTTGAAGAGAAAGATAACGTCGTGAGAATGTTGGTATGTGTTGACATTTGGTGCGCGAAAGTACACGTCAAGGCTATTGACTTGTATTGATACCTGTCATTGACTTTATTCTGGCTATTTTATACAGATTTGGATCAGATTTTGTTGGGTTGGGAGATAAAGATTCCGGTATCTTTTTGGCGATGACACGATGGCTTTCTTCAAAGATGCATCTTCGTTTTCTTTTCTATTCTTCAATCTACAACAGAATTAGAACATGAGAACATGATCTCTTTACTCCTCTTATAATCATGATTCATACAATTCAAATAAATTATACAAAAACCAAGTCAACTCTGTTAGAATATGGAATTGAAATTCAGGAACAAACGACAAAGCCGAAAGCATTACGAATTCGTTCTTTGAATGAGACATCGGATGCACTTATTACATTGCCAAAGGATGTGAATTTTGAACAGGATGTGTATACGATTATTGGAATCAATGGTCAATCTTGTCGGGGATTGGGATTACTTCAAGCCGAACAATTGTTGAATCAACGAAAGGATCAAGACGATGGCACGACATCTAAGCATTTGGTGTTGTTGATTCGAGGTGGAAAAGTGACTCTAACGAAACAGACGGATGATTGTCTCTGTGGAAAAGGTTGTACTTCTGAATATCCTGCTGATTGCTGTACCATTCAATGATTTGTTTCTTTGAATATTAATACATGAGAGGAGAGAACAATTACTCTGACCACCAGTTAGACATGACTTATAGAATAGGATGAGGAAGTCAAAGCGAGGTCGAGATAAAGCACTGAAACTGGATCAAAGAAATTACAATAGAAGCACTTTCTCATTTGAATGGAGTCAAGGAATCGTCAGATTATTTTTTTTCATCGGAGAACGTTGAACTATAGATTTGCAAGCTATGAGTATCGCTATATTTATGATTGGTATATAGTACCAATTTCAATACTAAAAGGCTATCCTTAGCAATGAATCAAGAACATAACTTGGCATGTAATTTTATCCAGCCATTCTCTTCGACGTTTATGAAGAACCATACAAGTCTGAAGGAATGTATAGCATTGTTGAGTAAAGCAAAACAATTTTAAATCTTTTAGGGATGTATAAATATCCAAACATGTATGAAAAATTCAAAGCATTGGAAGCAATTAACGAAAGAACAAAAGAAGTTTATATATGTCTTCTCGAAAAGACGAGTGGTGGATTAGTAGAGTTTGTTGTTTCTATTTGAGAAAATCAAAGGGCAATCTTAGGCGTTCATATGGATTTAAAATTGAAAAGCAATTTCAATTGGTACAAAGAGAAGATGCCAGGATGAAGACGAGGAAAATGCTTGTGAAGACGCACGATGAGACTGCAACCTTTGAACTGATCAACAGACCAAATGAGTGGCGTCTGTGTTCTTGGATCATGAAAAATTACAAGAAGTGTGATGTTCGTAAAGCGAGATATTGTGCACTTGATCACGTCAAGGAACTCTGTCCTGCAACTTGCGGGATGTGTTAGATCCAACTATAGATTGATGGCTGCTGAAATAATGCTTCAATATGCCATGATATCTATATCTATGTGAATATGTATGAAAGGAAAAAAGTCTTTTGACACAAAAACGAAATAAAAATTAGAAAAGAACGAAAAAGCCATAAAAAGAGAAACTACTATGAACAATAATAAATTTTAATTTTAAAAAGAGTGCTGTTTATTTTATAAATTCACTACTATAATATCTAGTCTATTTGTCACTTCGTCTCAAATATGATATGCGATGATACGAAATATAATTTTTTTACTCCGCTCATAAAATGATGCAGGAATGAGCAATTTGAGATGATCAGTGCATTCATAGTATTTGAATAAGCTTTTCGTTACTTCCTTTTTGCTTCATAACTTGAAAGTATTTTTTCAATTTGGTTTTCCAAAGAATAGCTGACACTGACTGTTTCCTTATTCTGTTCGTATGGGAAGCACTGAACATAAATAAACTCTCGTCAATTTGTTGTACTTTCATAGTTCAGTTCTCCCTTCCTGGCTTTTCTTCGAGCGAACTCAATGTCATGAAAAAAGAAAATTTGCATCATTTTAAAATATGACAGGTGTCAAGACGGCAATTCTCAAAGTCAAGACATATTTACACTTGACATTCCGGTTCTCATAGTGATGTCGCTTTGTAGCTTTTCACATGTTAAATATCTCCGATGACTGGTGATAGAGAGGAAGGAGGAATACACATGATGTATATGAATGCATACACCCTTCCCACTTTACTCTTCTTTTTATTATTTCTATCCAAAAGCCAACATGAGAATAAATAGTTCAACACCACTCATCAGGAATCTACTATTCACAGCGTTGACAATAGGTGTAGTATTTCCACATGATATATTTGCATCAAATATTCCTTGTGAGAATACTTTAGACTGCATCAATACATTCAAGACGAGTGGAAGTACAGAATGCAAAGATGGCTTTTGTACAAATCCCTTTCGAAAAGGATGTCTTTATTCCAAGGCTCATTCCTCTAATACAATACAGGATGAGTCATTTACGGATGATAGTAGTACAAAGAATAGTTTTGATACATTTGGAAGAAGGCAATTGAAGAACCTCAATCAAGATCAACTGCTATCATCTATCCGAACATGTAATTCCGACGATGGTCAATTGAATGTACTAGATCATCATGGCTACAGTGATATCAGATTATGCCGTAAGTCATCCTTTGATTATGAAGAAGTAGTGATTGCTCCTGGCAACTGGGAGTCTACAGTATTAATTGCATGGATTTATCAAATTATTCTTTCGGAGATATTACATGTTCCCGTAACTTTAGAATTTGGTCATGATGTTGATTCAAATATTCAACCAGCAAAGGAAGCTGGATCATTCTATGATGAATTTGATCGATTTGTATATGCATCCTCTGCATATCCATTTGAATATTTACAAGAAGCTACAAGGGTCGATGGGAAATGTTCCGCGACAGATGAGTTTTGTGCACATGTCTTACCAGAAGTGTGGAGTGGAGCAGATGCGCAAATTCAAGAACATATTCAAGCGGGTAATATTTTATATGATGAAAAGAATGGATTTTTTGGTGGAATAGGCTTTTACGTTCCTTTATTGACTGTGGAAAGAGATTGGACGCTTGCCACTCATCATGGCCTCAAAGATCGACTCAAGCTTGCGGATAGATTCAAGACTCCAACTACATTTGGAGAATATTGTGAAGATATATCATCTAGTAATTGTACCAGTGATCTTTTTGCAAAGAGACCACCGATAGATGAGGAGGAAAAGAGCAAGTACTTTATTGAAAATGTTTATTCCGGCTTCTTTCGGACTACATTTGACAATGATTGTAGTGTGAATGAGAATTGTGTTGGTCATTTCGTCAATGCGCCGTGTTCGTGGACTACATTTGCCGACTCGCAATTCTATTGGAATAATATTACATTGGCATCTGCAGGTCCATTGGAACCCAATAATGGATATTCCTATGGTGACATGATTCAAATAATCATGGCTGCGAATGCCACTAAGTCGGATATCATATTTTGGTGGTGGCAACCAGATATTCTACCGCAAGAATTTGAAAATACGGACATGGAATTTGTCAGAGTGACATTGCCTCGCTCTACAGAAGAATGTGTAGAGTATCGGGCCAGTGGAGCTCTTGATAAATGCTCTACAGATGTATGGGAGCGTCGAGGTGATCCCATAGGTGCATGTGACTACAAGATTGGAGGTTTGAAAAAGATAATGAGTAAAGGATTGCAACTATCGACATATAGTACTAATGAAGTGGAACGCTCTCCAGCTTTGGAGGTTTTGAAGAATGTCGAGTTACCGGAGTTGGCACTTGATGAAATCTTCCAAAAGTGGTTTGCTCTTGGAATTGATAGAATGGGATATGATGGAAGAGAAGCTGTTTGTGACTGGGTTTACGAACATGCTGAATATTTCAATAGGTTCATCCCGCATAGCTATCCGAGGGAGGTCTCTGACAGGGAGTTTACTGTCTTGTTTCGTTTTGCATTGGCTTTTGGTGTCATTGCTTTTGTAGTTCTTCTTGCCACTGCAGGTCTTACTTGGTATTGGCGCAAAGAACAAGTCATGAGGTATGCGCAAGTAGATGTCCTTTGCTGGTATGTCCTAGGTAGAACAGTAGTGAATGTAGCGGCCATTTCAAATGTCGTGGAAAAGAATGAAGTTTCATGTGTATTACAGGATTGGGGTGTCATGTTAGGTATCACTATGGAGCTTGTACCTTTACTCACAAAGGTTTCTGCAATCAATAAAATCACTACGGCCTCAATGCACTTTCAAAGAGTGAATGTGAATACAAGAAGATTAAAGATTACTTTGGTTGCGGTACTTTCCGGTGTTTTGCTTTACTTGATTATATGGACAGTCGTCGATAGGCCTACCCCTATTCCCTTTTACAATCACGATGATGTTCATTCCACAGATTTCAATGATGACAAGAATGCACAAATTGGCATAATTCAGGCCATATTTGTAAAGAGAGATTGCGCATGCGAAAGTAAAAGCCAAATATGGAAGCTTTTGCGATTTGCGTGGGAGTTTGGACTTCTATTGAGCGCAACTGTTCTAGCAGTTCAATCAAGGGATGTCATTTCAGAGCTGAACGAAAGCAAGTATCTCATCTTTGTGATTTACGGTCACTTTTTGTTCCTCATCATGAGGCTAGTTCTCTACGTGACTTTCCTATCGAATTCACTGGTTCCAGGAATTTTCCAAGGAGTAACTAGTATTGTATTGAGTGTCGATTCAATCTGCGCCATTTGCATATACTTTATTCCAAAGTTTTGGGCAATTCTACTAAAAATGCCTCCACAAAGTGCAACTCACCCCCCTTCAAATCCAGAATCCAACAATAACATTCCAACAAAAAGAGGATCATACACATCGCATTCACCAAGGGTAGGAAATAAAGGACCACTTACACCAATGCGATCATCCATGAGATCGTCAATGGAATCAAGTGGAGGTAAACAATTTAGCAAAAACAAGATTGATCGGATGAGGTCTTCCATGTCCAGTGCTGGCAGAAACAACAGCCATGGTAAGACCAATAGAGCAAAGCGAATGTCTTCTTCCAGTTTTCTTGATCGTAGAAGAGAAGCTCATCAAGCCAAGAGTCGTCAAAGAAACATTTCTGGATTGAATTTAGATCCTGAGATCTATGGCAAAGGCCTGATTCGAACCAGTGTAAGAAGATTATCAGTAGTGTTTAAGAAAAGCACCAATTCTAAGGATAGTGGATCAAGTAGTAGATCCCGTGCCACTAAAGGAGATTCCAATAGAGAAAGAGCAGTTTGCATCAATGATGGTCTTGAGGATATCAAGAAAGAAGAATCAATCAATGGTATGAAACAACAAGAGTCTGCTGGCAGTAACAGTACCAATGAGAAACAATCTAGTAGTAGTAGTAGTGGAAATGATCAAAAAGAGTCATCTAATTCAATCCCTAGTAGAAAAATTGACATTGTCAGCTATGCTTCTCAAGCCAGTATCATGAGTTCATTCGGAGATGATTTGGAATCCGTTATGGAAATTCCTCAAGAAAAAGGGGTAGATTTGGATATTTCCAATGATTGCAAACCATCAGCCACTTTGACAGATGTAGATGCGAAGCAGCCGCAAGATGTTGAGAACATAGCTTAAATTTTTATAAATTATCTAAATCAAAGAAATGAATAAAGATTCTAGTAACGTTCATAACGAAAAGAACTCGAAAAAGTGAAAATGTCTTCTTCCGTTATCCTACGAGTATCCATTGAAACCAAAACCGTTAAGGTAAACATTACCTTACTTACTGAAATAACTATGCGAACCGTTGGCTTTTCTTCTCTTGTGTTTGGAACCGAACGGCAAAATACATAAATAGGTAATTAATTACTTCTTCATTAGATTTCTCTTCTTTCATTCCAATAGAATTGAAAGGATCTCAATTTAGGAGAAAACTAAGTGCCTAATTCGAACTAGATTTTAAGAGTAGTGAAAGTTTTGCATCTCGAAAAAGACTATTGGTAGATAATTATGAAGTTCACTTCTCTGTCTCTTTTCTCAGCTTTCTTGTTCAACAGCATCAACGATCCATTGGCATCTCTGGCTCTTGCATCATCAGCAGACAAGGAACAGGAATGCAAAGTCGATGAAAATGGAAATCAAGTCTGTGAAGCCAATCTACTTGATGATGACGATGACTACTTGCATGATGATGACGACGATTTCGTAGACGAAGACCCGAGTAACGACAATACAAAGGAGGACCCTAACTGCATTGATACTCATGAACTCTGCAGTTTCTGGGCTTCAACCGGTGAATGTGCAGCTAACCCAAATTTCATGCTTCAGGGCTGTAAAAAGTCCTGCAACAACTGCTCCGACAATCTTTCACGAAATCTACAATCGACAAAAGAAAAACTCGATGCGGAAAAACCACATTTGCTAAACTTGATGAAACAGTACGGAGAAGCACAGAAAGTCGATGGAGATAAAGCCGATGTCACCATGTTGGTCATTAAGAAAACTATTGATTATATGAAGAATTACATCTATGCTGAGAATCCTACTCATCATTTGAGTCAGTCGGTATTGGATGCTTGTACTAATAATCATGAATTGTGTGCTTTTTGGGCTGCTATTGGTGAATGTGAAAATAACATTAGTTTTATGCAAACCAAGTGGTGAGTCGTTGATGTGATATATATATATATATGTTTATATATATGCCTATATTTTCTATGTCTTGTCTTTCTATTTATATGCTTACATTTGCTTTTCTCTTTTTCATAATATCAGTGCACCATCTTGTCAGTCATGTTCCAATATTGATTTTAATACGCGTTGTCCAAAGAGACCAGAGGATGCAGTACCAGCATTGAAACCTAATGATTTGAATCTCATGTTTGAACGGATTGTAGCGACCGCTCCTGGAAATCAAACGGAAGCGACTCAAGTTTTGGCTCAACAAAAGGCGGTACAGGAAGACGGTATGCCATATTATACAGTTCATGTTCAATCCTCTCCTACAATTCAATCCAAAGATGAAGGATATCAAGTCTCTCTCGACTTTGATAAAAGTCAAGATCCATGGGTGATTACTTTTGAGAATTTTTTGACAGATGAAGAATGTGAGGAACTCATTGAACTAGGTCATAAAGAAGGATACGATCGTTCCAAAGATGTAGGTGCCAAAGCTGCGGATGGATCCTATGATGGAAAGATATCTACTACACGTACTTCTAAAAATGCATGGTGTAGTGATAAGAATGGATGTAGATCTCATCCTGTTGCAAAGAGAATTCATGATAGGATTCAAAAGGTTTTGGGCATTCCTACTCAGAATTATGAAGATTTTCAAATGTTGAGATATGAAAAGGGACAGTTTTATAGAACTCATCATGATTACATACCACATCAGAAAGATCGTGCTTGTGGACCAAGAATATTGACATTCTTTTTGTATCTTAGTGATGTTGAGGAAGGTGGTGGAACTGGTCTTGGTCAAATTACAGATCCAATTACTGGAAAGAAGGGACTTGTTGTGAATCCGAAAAAGGGTAAAGCTCTACTCTGGCCAAGTATTTACAATCATGATCCTATGGAAAAAGATGGCAGAACTAATCATGAAGCTATTTCGGTGGAAGACGGAGTCAAGTTTGCAGCAAACGCATGGGTTCACATGTACGATGTCATTGAAACACAAAAGAGAGGATGTACATAGAAAGGAAGCCTTCTTCCGTAGACGTTGATCCAATATTCATAGGAATAATTTAAACAATAAAGTACCAGGGTACACACTACTTTCAAAGATATGAACATTTCGAAATGATGTTTTAATGTCATAGGGAAGGGAAAATTAAAACACTGTTCGTCGGTATTGTACAATACCATGATACGCTAGTACCATTGTAGTAATAAATAAAAATATTCAATATATTCTCGGAAAGCTCATTGCCGTATTACTAAGACGTATTTTCAATCGTTCATCAAACATCACGATGAGAAGCCTAGCTATTTCGGTACGATTTGAGAAGAAGTTTTATCGTGCGGATCTCATCTTTTCCTGCATGAAGCCTTGTTGATGTAACCAGAAGGGTATGACACAACTTCTCTAAACATGAACGAAGAAGCATCTAATTCCAGTACCATCAACTCTACACAATCATTAGACGAAACATTACATGAGTACATGAAAATGAACAGAGGTTTCTTTAGTTCTACTTTGTCGATTCCACGAAAGAAGCCAGGGAAGACCGATAAAAGTCCATTATCAGCTTCGAGTAAAACAGCAGCGACAGAAGATGGGTTTATAAGTGATCATATTCGTGAAGTCTTTATTGATGACACACTTCAAGAACAAGCTCCTAGTAGACTGATTGAAACAGTTGAAGAAGAATCACTCGATAAGATTTATGATTTGGGTGCGCCTATAGTTTCATCAAATAATAAGAAAAGGCCTAAATCGAGAAGATGTGTATCGTTTTCCGAAGCCAAAATTGTATATTTTCCAATGGAGCTAGGAGACAATCCTTCCTGCAGAAATGGATTACCTATACAATTAGGTCAAGAGGCAATAGATATGGAGTGTATAGATGTCGATCTTTACGAACAAGTCAAAAACTCATCTGGTCACACGCGAAGCCATCATGATGAAATGAGAATGAGTTTTATGCAACGGAGACTTATTTTGAAACGACAACATACAAATCAAGAATTAGATGCTCGTTTGAAAGAAATGAATAAAGAACGAAAGAGACAAAGAAGGGCACTACGGCTCTACAAATTCAGGTTACGTATCTTGGAGTTTCTTTCGTGTAGATTCAAGTAAGTAGCGAAAAGGAAGAAGGCGAATGGTGGAATGTTCTCTTTCGGACTTTCGGAGTAATTTCTATTCAATAGGCCATTTTCAATAAAGGCCTCATCAAATCTATCCCTATTTTGTACAAGAATAAAAATTCATGTAAAATACTATTCATGCAATTTTGTAATCAAATATAGTATTTGAAATCACGTCAAAGAAATGAGGAATTATCTAGATTTCATCTATAGAATATTTTATTTGCAAATCATTAGAGGTCGTATTTTGAATTGAAATAAGCTCAAAAGTTATGATGTAAAAATAAAGTTTTCTCGTTGATAGTATATTTATTCAGTATCTTAATTTCGATTAATGCCTAAAAGCACCATGCTTTCTTTTGACCCTCAATAAGTTAACGACTTCTCAAACCTCTTCCTCCTTAGTAGTCATCACCTCTACTCACAATCTCTTTGCAGGTTGGTCTTAACATAATGGTATGTTCATATTGAGCAGTATAACTTCCCTTGACATCGACAAGTGGAGGATATGGCTGAATAATTCCAACATCACACAGGTTCTTAAGTGCCCCCATGTACTTTTCTTGTTTACCCTTTTGTCCATTGACAGCAGCAGATCCACCATCTTCACGCTCAAGCCATCTTCTACAGAAAGCAAGGGTCCCAAAGGTCTTGTTGATGTGACTCAACAATTTCTTGGATCTAGGCAAACGAAGTGGAACATGAGGAGCATGGAAGTTCTTCATATAATGAGAACATTCCATATCTTCGACAATGTATCCACGCCCAGTGGTTCCAAAAGTTTCAATAGCATACATTTCATCTTCTTCCATTTTGGTAGTATCACCTCCTTTGACAATCGGAACAGATTTCCCTGCATGAATCTGATAAGGTCCAATGGAATGCCCATTCAAGTTTCTTATACATTGAACTGGATATGTCTTTCCATCCAGCTCAACTTCATAACTTTCCATAACTTCCTGAATCGCTTCACCGACATCACAAAGTCTGACATCAATCCCAGCAGTTTTGATACCAGTTTCAGTCGCTTCCTTGACTGCTTCAAGGAGAGGATCATATCTTGGATTAAAAGAAACCGTCCATGCAGAATCAATAATTCTTCCATCAATCTGACATCCAAAATCGACCTTCATGACATCATCGTACTGCAACACAGTATCATCACCAGGATTAGGCGTATAATGCGCCGCAACATGATTCAAAGAACAACCAGTCGGAAAACCAATCCCTCTTCTAAGTCCATCTTCCTGAATCAACTCTCTATTTTTATTTTCAAGCATTTGACACATATCTGTCAATTTAATACCAGGTTTGATGAAACTCTGCGCATAAGAGCGTACTTGACGATGTACCTCTGCCGCTTGACGGACTTTGGAATATACATCTTCCTGCAAACGATCATGAGCTCGTTTTTCTGCAGAATCAATGCGATACTTGTTATCTTCCAAAGGATGCTCTGTGATTTCTCCCACTGGATATGGTTTCGATCCAGAAGGATTCTCTTCGAACAATTGAGAGACTGGTATGGATGGAGGATTGGTCTGACCGTGTTTCAAGTAATAATCTGTAAAATGTGATTCGCCAAGCATTCGTCCATGTGGTTTGAGCAATGGTGTTCCTCCTCCTCCTGCCGAGCCGGACTTTTTCTTTTTCTTCTTTTTTTTACGTTTCTTTTTCTTCTTTTTGGTTTCATCGTTGGTGTCTGCTGCATTGTCGTCTTCTTCGTCACTGGCTTCTTCTGCCTCTTGCTCTTTTGGAGGCACTTCCTTGACTTCTTCTTCTGACATGATTATTAAATAGAGTTTATGAGTGGGTTGGTATTACTAACTAACTGGTGCTAATAGGAGAAAGAGAAGGAAAGCTTTTTGCCACTAGATGATAGTAATGACATGAAATATACGAGAGATGAATGAGGTGCTCAATCAACACACAAGATATGTGGTGAGGAGACGGTCATGCTCCCGACTGGACGCGGTTGAATATTTGAATATTGACAGATGTCATTTCTGAAACATTTAGAGTACATCATTGTTGTAAAATCTTTTCGGCTGTCAATAGACCTATTTTGTAGGACTACTTAAGCCCCTTGACATCTTGCGTGCTCCCACCGATGATTTTGTACGAAATAATACAAATTCGAATACAAAGTTCCTACTATATCCTCCGATAAAATACAAATATGTTCAAATAGCCCTAGAACTTTCATGCACTGTTGTGTTTTGACTAAGCACTGTTGTGGTTTGACTTAGCACTGTTGCGAGAGTAGCAGCAGAATGTAGAAAGTCGGTCTAGACATGTTCTCATAAAAAAGAAAGTGCCATTTGGAAACTTATTTCCTCGATTTATCTACGTACACTAAGCTACCAATACGTTTTAATCTCTAAAATGAAGCTCACTGGCATCTTTCAACTCTTCTTTCTCCTTGTGACTTACTCAGGACTCATGAAAGGAGGTATGTTGTTTTGATTTGCTCTGCTCAAAATGTTCCCACCTTTTTCAAAGAAGAAAAGCTCACTCTCATCATTCAACAGTATTTGCATGTACAGACCCTTCAAATGATTCCCTTTTCTGTTTTTGCCCTGTTCCATGTAAGTAATGTGCGTCTTTCTATTAACACTTGACTTTCAACGTTTTCTTGAAGTTTGATATTCACTGACTTTTCGATTAGTTACTACTACCGGAGAATGTCATGACCTATCAAACTGTAATGAAGCGTGTTTCTGTGGGCTTGAAGGATGCAAGGAAGATTTAAATGTTTGCACAGAGAACTGCAGTAAGTATTTTTACAAGAATTGTCTTGTTTCAAACGCTTGAAATTACATCTCACCTGAGCTTCATCTTTTGTTCAAAGATTGTGATGTTGGTGGATGTTCCATGGATGAATGTACATCTGCTTGTACTGTACGTAATATATTATAGCTTTTGTATTTCTTTCGTGACGGGTACTCATTTTCATCAACTTATCTTCCCTGCGAATCATAATAATATAAATCCTAACCATCATTTCTTTACTAAATAGTGCAAGGGAGGAAACTGTGACATGCCAAAGTGCATCAATCCAAGTATTTATTCTAAAGTGTGTACTTGCGATGGAGGTAAGTCTGAATTTTGAATACATTATTCAACATCAAGAGCATTTCTAAGATTCTTTTTTGTTATTGAAGGTGGCTGTACTGGTCCAGCTTTCGATGGTAATACTAATGGAGGAGGAGGAGGAGGTACTACAAGTGCAGCGACATGCATTGTAGCAAGTTTTCCAGTAATTTCGATCGCATTATTTATGGTATTTACCATCTAGAGAGACACAGCCGCTTTGATTCCTACAAAGAAATTCTATTTCGTCCATTGAACTTTAGTCTCCATTTATGAAATGTTTGGAAATCACTTTTCGGTAGACTGCACCAGAAACTTGGACGATTCTTTAATGAAATTATAACATTATCATGTTGAGAATTACTTTCTTTTTACATATCATGAATCTCCCTGCGTTTAGAATTTATTATTTCATAAGGAAATTATAAATTGCGATAAGGATATTTGATGAAAGAATACTGCAAATAGTATAAAGAAGCTTGTTTAGGAAAGTAAATTGAATGCTAACGAAGTCATGAAATCAAGCGATTCTGACAGGTGTCAATTCTGAAACATTTAGAGTACATCATTGTTGTAAAATCTTTTCAAGCTGTCAATAGACCTATTTTGTAGGACAACTTAAGCCCCCTGACATCTTGCCTGCTCCCTCTGATGATTTTGTACGAAAAATTACCAATGCGAATACATATTTACTACTACATCCTCCGACAAAATACAAATATCTTCCGATAACCCTAGCATCCTCAAGTACTGTTGTGTTTTGACTAAGCACTGTTGTGTTTTGACTAAGCACTGTTGTTGTTTGACTAAGCACTGTTGTGAGTGAGCGTCGATGTACAAAAGAACACTATCCAAATAATCTCATAAATAAGAAAAAAGGAAATTTCAATCGCTTTTCTACCTTGATTCAAGATGAGACTAACAGGAATCATCTATCACTTCATCTTTCTCTGTGCGCTTTACTCCGAAATCGTCACTGAAGGTGCGTTTGTAAGGACAATATACCACATACATTTGCTGCATGATCTCTCTTGCTCAAGCTTCCTCAACAATTTATAATTTTCAATAGTATTCGGTTGTACTAGCTGGAATTGCAGTTGCAACGACGCGAGTAAGTTTTATAATTGTTCTACGTTAAAAGTACGGTTTCCTTTAGCACAAATCTAATTTTCGATTTAAAATCTATATTCAAGCCACTTGTCAGGATTTATCAACATGTCCAGGGTTATGTCACTGTGGTCTTGGGAACTGTGACATGGATAGTTGTGGTATACAATGCTCTTGCAATGGCGGTGGATGCAGTATGAAAGAATGTGGTATTGAGTGTGGTTGCGCTGGAGGTAAGCAAGAGCATTTTTTTTTTAGGTTGTATTTTGAAGTTTTGCTAAAGTTAGTTCTGGGTTAGGAAACTGTTCTCTCGATAAGTGCGAGACTAATTGCAATTGCGATGGAGGCGATTGCCACATGCCTCTTTGTCACACGAACTGTGGTTGTAATGGAGGTAAGATCAACCGTAACTGCTATTCTAAAATTTCATTGCATGAATATCACCTGAAAATGACCTTTGTTTATGTTCATAGGTGGTTGCACAGGACCAGCCTTCGAGGTAAATACAACAAGTGGAGCTAAAGAAACAAAAGTTGGATTTGTGGCAGGTTTGATGACTGCCATGGTTGTTGGAGTATATTCAATCTGCTAGAAACATCAGGCACGTGTTTTAGTATCTCTATGTTACGATGATGAAAATGATGGCTGAAAAGGAAGCATGAAGTACGTAACTCCTCTTGATAAAGCATATACATTGCCATTCTGATCTATTTATGTTTTGGAGAGTTTGGATATTATTTGATGATCATCAAAGTATCAATGGCAATGTACATTTTATGATAAAGTTAACACTAAATATGATTATTTGAGCATGTACAAATCTTGACTCTACTTCTCGGCTTTTTCTTATCGTGATAAAAAAACGAAATAGTAGGTGAAACTAAGTACGTTGTATGAATAAACCAATTTGAATATCAAGTAAGAGAAGAGTAATGAGGAACGAGTCGTGACCTCGACTGGTTGAAAAATGTATGAATATTAAATCAGATGATGATGCATCTGGGAAAGTCATTGTGAAAAATCTTTTCAAGCTGTCAAAATAGCTATTTTGTTGAACCTTGTATGATCGTAAAGCCTCTTGACGACGTCAGTGACTATTTTATGCGAAAGAACCCAATTCGAATCCAATTTTAATAAATGGAAATTCTTCGACAATCCCTAGCACTCTCAAGAGCTGTTGTGGTTTGACTAGGCACTGTTGTATTTTGACTAAGCACTGTTGCAATGAGTATAGAATATTTGAGACGGCTGACTATAGTAATGAAGCTGATAAAGATAATCTACTTCGTTTCAAACCAGATCAAGAAATCTTCTACATATTGTATCTGCTCAAAATGAACCTTCCTGCCATCAACCATATCATTCTTCCTATGGCAATGATCTCTGGACTCAGTACAGGAGGTAAGTTGCCAATGAATTGTTCACTTCATAAGCATTCTTTTCCCCATCAAAATCTGTTTCATATTTCTTATTCTCAATCTCCTTCTAGCAGGCTTTGTCACTGCCGGTAAGAACGTGAAGATCGAGGATTTTTTTCGATTATTAAAAGAGTGCCTTGAGGCATTTGTCCGCTCACTGACCCTTTCATTTTCACTGAAACTAGACAATACAGAAGAAGGAAATCATGTAGGCAATCCTACTCTTTTTGCGGCGATTTCTATTGCCATTGTGATAGTAAGAGCTTTTGATTGGTTTTAAACAGTATGTTTGTTACTATAGTCTCACCTTTTACATATTCTAGGTTTCTATTGTCAAGAAACTTCTACCTGTAATCGTCACTGTACTTGCAACAAAGGAGGATGCGATTTATCAAGATGTGAGAAACACTGTCATTGCGATGGAGGTGATTGCGACATGTCTGGGTGCAAATGGTCTTTGAATTGTACATGCAATGGTGGCAATTGTACCGGCACAAACTATACCAAGATTCTTACTGCTGTGTTCTCAGTTGTTGGTGCAGTGACCTTAGCAATTTACTTTTTGAAGCATTATCAAGAGAAGCGAAGATTGGAAGAGAATATCTTCTTTTCTCCCACATACTCTCAAGATCAGTTGAGGTTCTCCGTGGAATTGAAAGAAGAAGTAAAAGATATAGGAACATCTACAAGTTCCTCAGAGAGAAGTGCGGCATAGAGATATTAGTAATCTTTAATGAGGTTCAACATCTTTACGTACTAGGATTCATGAGCACTGCTGTTTCTTCTAAATAACATCCGTTTGTCTATTAAAATGTAGAACTGCATAGATTAGGCTCGACAACTTATACTACGCGAGAAGAAAGATCCGGCTTTTCGTTTTTCTTAGTTGAGACAGCAGTCGTCTAGAGAGTCATACAGATGCATCTTTCGTCTTTTGTACTTAGTTTTAAAGTATATAGTGATAATGATTTGCTTATGAATACCGCATTGTTAGAAGGAGATTGAGTCATAAAGTTACTTCATGGTATGATAAAAGTTGGAATTCTCTGTAGGATATGGATTGAACGCGAACGCTGATCTTTCCGAGGTATTTAAAAAAGATTCAATCTCATTCATTCAGTATTGATGGGCATAAACCTACCACTGTCTATCTCTTTGACGTACTTCTCTACAACCAAAGCTCCAACAACATTGAAAATGAAGTATACAACAGAAGCAGCAAGTGCACCTGCAAAAAATTCAGTGTCAAAGTATTCCGGTAGATCAATAGTGAACCAAACTAAAATAAAGAATATGATTCCTATAGCTAAAAGTGCAGCCTTTATAATGTAACCGACTTGGCCAGCCTTAGCCATACTCTTGTCGATCATGGCACAACCTCTGAGGCCGATGATTGTAAGTAGTAAGAACGCGAAATCTATGATTGTACCAAACCAGATCGCCCCAAAAATAAAGACCCAAATGAGAGCAACAGTTTCTAACAGCAACGATATAGAAAACAAAGTAATACCAGCAATTCTATGCCATGAGAAAAAGTAAGCGCTACAGAAAGTTCAATGTGCTTTTTAAAATCAAAGATCTACTTACCTTGTATCGCAGCAGCAGGTGGTACCTGAGCAGCAGTTAGTATTGGTGCCGTTGCTTCCTTGCTCAATATCTTCGATACGAAGGTTCATTTTAGATTAGACATTGTGTTTTGACAAATTTGGATGAGTTCAAAAGTTGCTTCTTTTCTTTGACTTCAAGTAGGAGAGATGAAGAAAGGTTGCTCTAAAATCTTTTCAAGCTGTCAAAAGAGCTATTTTGTATGGACCTTGTTTGACTACTTGAGCCCCTTGACAACTTGCGGGGCCCCTCTGATGATTTTGTGCGGAAAGATCCAATTCGAATACATATTATCCTCCAATAAAACACAATTATCTTCGAATCACCCTAGCACTTCTCAAGTGCTGTTGTGTTTTGACTAAGCACTGTTATATTTTGACTAGGCACTGTTGTGTTTTGACTAGGTACTGTTGTATTTGACCAGATACTGTTGTGAACGAGTGTGGAACGTGGTATGAGTTGTAAGAAGCAGGCTAGAGTCTAATAAAATAGAAAAAAGAAAATTTCAATCGCTTTTCTACCTTGATTCAAAATGAAACTCAAAGAAATCTCTTACCTCATCTTTCTCTGTGCGCTTTACTCAGGACTGACTAATGCAGGTACGTTCCTCTCTTACATGCAGCTTCAATTCGAACAATTTAATTCTTCCTTCTAACGAATATTTGATTCCTTTTCAATAGTGCTCGGCGACGACAGTTGTGTTGGGGCCTTTTGCAACTGCAATGAAGAGGGTAAGTTTTATAAATAATAAACATCAAGATATAGTTGTGTTTACAAAAATCTAACTTCTTATCGAAATCTACATTTAAGAAACTTGTCAGGATTTAACGACATGTTCTGTGTTTTGTAACTGCGGTCTGGGAAACTGTACCATCGACAGTTGCTCAGCACAATGTTCTTGTGGTGGTGGTGGATGCAGTATGAAAACTTGCACTGTTCAATGCGGGTGCTTCGGAGGAAGCTGCAACTTCGATAGTTGCACTTGGGATTGTCAGTGCGAAGGGGGCGGTTGTCAGTTGCCTGCTTGTACCTCGAATTGTGGTTGCACTGGAGGAAACTGCAATTTAGATAGTTGTATTGCGGATTGTCAGTGCGAAGGGGGCGGTTGCCACATGCCTGTTTGCACCTCGAACTGTGGTTGCGCTGGAGGTAAGATCTACATAGAAGTTAGAGTCCGAGAATTTCGACTTCGTACACGAAGGATGTACTAACTATACGTAATGTTTTCCGTTTCTCAGGGAACTGTACTGGCCCAGCTTTTGAGAATGATAATGGAGATGGAATTAGTTCATTTGGTTCTTGTGGTTTCGGAGATAGGGGCTGTTTTTGCACCAAGGGTGAGTACCATGATCGTGCCATTCTATCAAAACTGTATCCTCTTCACTAATATTCATATCCGTCAATGTCAACGTCAAGATAATTGCGGAGATATGTCGGTATGTACTACTGGTTGTTGGTGCAACACTGGAGAGTGCGATTTAAGCTCCTGTACTACTAATTGTCATTGTGCTGGCGGTAACTGCTCCATACCAAAGTGTCATAACAATCCTTGGTCTATTGGAACTTCTGATTGTACATGCACTGGAGGTAAGCTTTGTGCGAACAACTTTGACTTTTCAACAGCATTAGATATTTTACTAATGATGCTTTCACCTTTCTCAGGGAACTGTACTGGCCCAGAGTTTGGACAACCTCCTACTGCAAGTCCACCTACTGGAGGAGGAACTCTCACAAGTGCAGCGAAAAGTATTGTAACCAGTTTTCCAGTATTTTCAATTGCCGTTTTTGTAGCATTTACCATCTAGAGAGACACAGAATTACGTTCATTGCACTTAAGCATCCTCTTCATGATCCGTTTCGAAATATTGGTTGATGATAAGAAGAAGTGACGAGAGTTTGGATTCATTCAAAATTAAAATATAAAAATTCATGTTGCAAAAGATTTTTTGTTGCTGCTCAAGAGTTGAGCGGACGCCTCTTGTCGTCTTCTCCTCTGCTTCGTCTTCTCCTTTGTCACAGGCTTCTTCTGCTTCTTCCTTTTTTGATGCACTTCCTTGACCCTCTTCAGATAAGATTTGAAATGATTATAGGGAAAGAGGTACTGCTATTACAATTAGGAGAAGGGAAGCTACATGATACATAGTGTGATGTTGAAACGTTGAAAATAAAGACGAGAAGATGAGAAAGTCACAAACCCGACTGTACACGGTTGGATATCATTGAAGACTGGCTTTCGACTACTTCCGTCATTGTGTGAAATCTTTTCAAGCTGTCAAAAGAGCTATTTTGTATGAACCTCGTTTGTCAACTTAAGCCCCTTGACATCTTGCGGGACCCCTCTGATGATTTTGTATGGATACAACTTTGATACTATATCCTTCAACAAAACACAAATATCTTCCGATAACCCTAGCACTGTTGTGTTTTGACTAAGCACTGTTGTGATTTGACTGGGCACTGTTGTGTTTTGACTAAGCACTGTTGAATTTTGACTAAGCACTGTTGCGAACGAGTGTGGAATGTATATACTCCAGGAAGGCTATAGTTTCATAAAAAGAAATACTTCTTTTTGGATACGTCATTTCGTTTGCTCCAGCCACGACATTCTCACCTAAAGATGAAACTCACTAGCGTCTATCATCTCATCTTTCTTTTCGCGATATACTTTGGACTCATTACTGAAGGTGCGTTACTGTTGACATACCAACAAGATATTGAACATGTTTGTCTTTCTATTCCGTGTGAAAATATGAATTCTAACTATTCTTATCATAACAACAAAAACTATTAGGCAAATGTAATGAACAAACTTTTGCCAGAGGCCTAAGCGAATATGATAATGATGGTAACTGTATTGCAAACTGTGTTACTGGTGACCTATCTAAATGTGATAATAATTGTATTTGGTAAGAAGTTCAAAACAATTGATCTTTTTTGTATTTTGAAATCAGAACTTACCTTTTGTGGCGCGTTGTTTATAGTGGTTTCTCAGGTAATTGTGAAATGCCTCTATGCACAAACAATTGTATTGTAAGATTCTTCTGTTTTATATAATATATGGTTTTAGGTATTCAAATGTATCTAACACAAAGCAATTTATTACAGTGTGACGCGGGTGGCTGCGACATGCCTCTTTGCACAAATGATTGCAATGTAAGACTCCTAAATTTTCTTTATTATGCCTTTCATTTGAATGAGTCTAAATACTCCCAATCTTTTACAGTGCAATGGAGGTAACTGCGATATGTCATCTTGCAAAGGTTGGTCTTGTAATTGCGGAGCAGGTAAGAATCCAGATACATTTTCAATTCATTATACTAAAGAGAGCATGAAATCTCACATAAAATCTTAATGTGAAAAGGTGGATGTTCAGGACCAATGAATGCAAGACAGCTTGCGGAATTGATTCCTAAGATTGTTATACCAATTGTAGTTGCATTGGGCGTTCTCTTTTGCTGGTGGAGAAAGAGAAAGAATCGCAAAATGGCTGAGACTGCGTACGCACCAACTCAGACTCAAGATCAAATGTTTCCAGTCAAACAGGGAGCATAGATAGACGACGTTTCAAGTAATCGCGACAAAGTGATGATTGTAACTTGAGTTTCCTCTGTAAAATGCGTACATGGCTAAAATGCCGTGAAAGATTATTTGTTGCCAGCATCGAGGGAATTTGTGACAAGTTTCATCATTGAAATTAAAAAAAAATTAAAACTTCATACTATGACATGAGAATTTTACCCTCACAGCACAGACTTACTTTAGACACTGAGAAGCTTAAGTGGATCGACTCCACATTCTTCTATCATTAGAAGATTCGATAAGTTCTTTTCTTAATTGTAAGCATTTCTCGAGTGTTGAAACTGACTTTCTACTTCTTCGGTATCGTGATATCATCGCCACTATCCTTTCGTAGTATTATTGGTGATGCATGTTCCATTTCAATCGCTTTCCGTTTCTTATCATTCTATGTTCTCTCAAATTTATCCATTTCCTCATCAATGCTACTTTGTGACTCAACATCTAAGTCGGTATGACTTGAAACAGCTTGTAGTCCTTCTTCTTCTGTAGTAATCATAAACTGATTGTAGTTTCTACCTCCGCAATTTCGTTTTAGCAGTCTCCTCATGAATGCTAGTGTTTGACTCTAAATCTGACTTGGCGTTACTTCAAACCACTTCTTCTTCGTCAATAGTGGTATCACCTATATTACTGATAACTGTTTTTACTTGTGACAGTTTTTCCATAAACTTTACATCAAAAAGTTCTTTTCCTGCTTGGGAGCATATCTCGGCGACTGACACTGATTTTCGTGATATCATCGCCACCTTGAATGCAGTTCAAGTTCATCTTCACTTTCCTTCCTGTCCAAGATGGATGCTAAACGTTCCATCTCTGTTGCTTTCCGTTTCTTATCATCCACTACTATTTTCTCCGATTATCAGTTTGCTCATCCGTTTCCTCATCAGTTTGCACATCAGTGTTCTCATCCATTTTATTTCCAAGTCGATATCCCTTCGAATGGCTTCTTCTCCTTCTTCCGTAGCACTTTTATGTTGTTGGGTACTGATTGTAGTTTCTACCTCCGAAATTTCATTCTTCTCTTTTCTCTCATATTCATCCTTTTGCATTTTCAATGGTTTCTTCTTCCATAGCAGGCCAGTGGCAGTAGTACTTTGCTCTGTCGTTGACTCTTCTATATTTGTTTCTTCCTTTTGAGTAGTTTCTGCTCCAGTACTACTGCTACTCACAGTCTCTTCGTCTTCGTTCGTCCAACTATCACCAGCCCGTCTCTTCTTTTTCTTGGTACTAATAGCAGTAGTGACAGATACGATGGTTCTTGCGGCATGTGGTTCTTCTTCCTCGTGGTTGTCACTGGTCACTGGCTTCTTCTTCTAGCTAGCTTTTCATCATGATTATGAAGGTACTTCTTTGACTTTCTTTTCTAACATAATTCCAAAAGTAGGGAGTTAGAGTAGCTACTGCTATCAACTATAAGGCACTGTTATCAGGAGTCAGAAGCTAGGAGAAAAGGCAAGTTATCGTTAGTCGATTCTCGACTCTCGATAGCTATGTGTCAATCAACAAAAGCACAACAACACAAAAACAGCACATACGTACAATATCTTTGGCCGTTGGTATTCAAGTACTTCCGTCATTGTGTAAAATCTTTTCAAGCTGTCAAAAGACCTATTTTGTAGGACTACTTATGCCCCTTGACATCTTGCGGGACCCCTCCGATGATTTTGTATGGAAAGATCCAATTCGAATACATATTTACTACTAGATTCTCCAACAAAACACAAATATCTTCGATGATCCCTAGCACTCTGAAGTACTGTTGTATTTTGACTAGATAGGTACTGTTGTATTTTGACTAAGCACTGTTGTATTTTGACTAAGCACTGTTGTGAGAGTACTAACAGCAGCATGTATGAGGCAGGGCGGTCTTGAAATGTTATCATCATAAACAATGAAATCACCATTTTGAAACCTATTTGTTTCTTTTGTTCGATCTACTACGTTCTATAAGCAATAAGTTACCAACACATTTCAATCTCTAAAATGAAGTTCACTGGCGTTTATCAGCTCTTCTTTCTCTTCACAATCTACTCACGACTCATCACTCAAGGTATGTTGTTTAGAGTTGCTTTGAATCTTCGCCCTCGTTTTACAAGACAACAATGTATCAATAGCTAATACTTATTCTCATTATTGACGACCATTTCTCGTTCTTTTGTAGTATATGGTGAATCAGGATGTCTAGATCCCTCTATCACTGTTCTTTGTACTTGTGACGAAGAAGAATGCAAGGACGATTTACTAAAGAGTTGTACATGGAGTTGCGGTATGTATTTAGAAGGACTGTATTTCAAATGTAAAGTACGCCTTCTCATCTAAGTTTCATTCTTCTCTTTTAGAATGTGATATTGGTGGCTGCTCAATGGATGAATGTACAGATAATTGTCATGTACGTTTCAACATTATTTGCTATTGTATTTCTTTCATGATTGACAACATTTTTCCCACTGCGAATCATAAATGAATCTAAACATTTCTTTGCTGAATAGTGTAAGGGAGGGAATTGTCACATGCCAAAGTGCGATGGATATGCTACTTGTACATGCGAAGGAGGTAAGGATGAATTCCAAACATTTTACTCGATATCAAGATTGTATCTAAGGTTTATTTTTGTTGTTCTTGGAGGTAACTGTACCGGCCCAAAATTCGAAGGTGGTGGAGGAGGAGATGGAAATGATTTTCCAGGCGTCCCTTGTAATGACCATTGCTCTTGTGGATATGCTGGTAAGGTCTTCTTCATCATCTTTCTTTATAAATCTTCTGCTTACTATTCGATATATTAAAAGAATAGAAGTAAATCTAATGTGAAGCACCTCCTTTGTCGAATAGGTTCTTGTCCTCAAGATTTGAGCACTTGCAAACATGATTGTAGTTGGTAAGTTTGACGGAACATTGTGTACGTATATTTTTCAATGGCTAAAATCTAATTACAATAAACTGATTTCTACTAGTGGCGAACTTGGCGGATGCGACATGTCCCAATGTACAAAACATTGCCATGTAAGATTGTTGACTTTTTATATCACCGTTTAAACAATTTCAATGTTTCTAAATCACATTTTTATAGTGTCACGGAGGTGACTGCGATATGTCTTGCAAAGGGTTTGCAGCGTTCACTTGCTCTTGCAGAGGAGGTAAGAAAAATTAATCTCCTATGATCAATTTCTAATTCATCATTCTGAGTGAATTGAATCTCACACATCATCTCAATATAAAAAGGTGGATGTACAGGATTTACGAACGCGAACCGCATTGTCCAAATCGTAGTCCCTATTATCATTGCATTGTCCGTTCTCTTCTGCTGGTGGAGAAAAAGAAAGAACCGTCAGATGGCAGAGACTGCATACTCACCAACTCAGACTCAAGATCAAATGTTTCCAGTGAAACAGGGAGCATAGACAAACGTCGTTTCTAGTAATCCCGACAAAGTCATGATTGATACTTGAGTTTCCTCTTTATGATGCGTAGATGGCTAATGTGACGTAAAAGATTTATTTGTTGCCAGCATCGAGGGAACTTGTGACAAGTTTCATCATTGAAATAAGAAATACATAACTACATATAATATTATTTTCGAGAACGAGAGTATTATACCTTCACAGACTTACTTTAGACACTAGGAGAAGCTAAAGAGGTCTGCTTCTTTGTCATTAGAAAATTCGATAAGTTCTTTTCCTTGTAAGCATTCCTCGAGCATTTCCCGTGTTGTTACTGACTTTATACTTTTTCCGTATCGTGACATCGTCACCTTGAAGTAGTTGAAGTAATGCTACTGCACACTCCAGTTCTTCTTCACTATCCTTCTGATCCAATATCGGTGATGAAGGTTCCATTTCAATCGCTTTTCGTTTCTTGTCATTCTCTATTCTCTCAGATTCATCAGTTTGTTCATCCGTTTCCTCATCCATTTCCTCATGAATACTACTTTTTGTCTCTACATCTGAGTCGGTAATACTTGCAAATGCTTCTACTTGACTGGTAGTATCTGTTTCAATCGAACTGACTTGTGACGTTTCGTCCTTTGTCTCTACATCCAAGTCTGCATGACTTGAATCAACCTCTTCTTCTGTAGTAGTTTCTTCTTCATTACTGATTGCAGTCTCTACTTGCGTATTTTCTTCCTTTAACTCTACATCTAAGTCAGTATGACTTGAAACAACATCTTCTTCTTCCGTAGTAGCTTTACCTTCATTCGTACTGATTGCAGTCTCTACTTGTGACATTTCTTCATTTGACTCTGCATCAAAGTCAGCATTACTTGAATCGGCCTCTTGGGCTATTTCTTCCGTAGCAGTTTCATCTTTATTTGCACCGAGTGCAGTTTTTACCCTCATAGTTTCCTCCTCGTGAATACTACTTTGTGCCTTTGCATCTGTGCTATCAACATTGCTTGAAACAGTTTCTCCTTCCGTATCACTGATAGCTTCCGAAGTAGTGATACAAGTTTCTTCTTCTTCCGTGTTAGTTTCTTTCTCAATAGTTTCTTCTTCCATCGTAGTGACAGTAGTCTCTTCCGTGGCTGTTTCTTCTTCTTCCTTAGCAGAAGCTTCTTCTTGCGGAGTTTCTTCTTCCATACTATTGCTGCTGCCAGATTCTTTCTCTTCCTTACTGCTACGACTAGTCTCTCCAATGTTATCCATAGTAGTGACAGGTGTTTCTTCTTCCATACTACTACTCTCAGACTCTTCCTCTTCCTTCGTGTAACTACCTGTCTTTTCTTTTACTTCGTCAATAGCAGTGTCGGGCGCTTCTTCTGTCATAGTCTTACTACTGCTGCTAGCAGTTTCTTCTTCCTGATCTTCAGTACTACAACTAGTCTCTTCAACAGCAGCTTCTTTTGGAGTACAAGTTTCTTTCTCTTGTGTAGTTTCCTCTTCTGTACTATTCCCAGTTTTTTCCTCTTTCTCCTTATCACTACTATCACCACCAGTCTTTTCTTCTTCTTCTTCAGCTTTCCTTTTTTCTTCACGTTCCAATCTTTTAAAATGTTTTTGAGCATGAGTACGAATCTGAAGCACAGTCCTCGACTTTACAATCGTCGCAATCTTTCCCCACCGTTTACCATGTTTCTCCAATCCTTGTAAAAAGAGTCGATGCTCTTCTTTTGTCCATCGTCCTATATTCTCCGAACCAGTTTTTTTGACTTCTTTTCGAGGTGGTGGTGAGGGTTGTTGGAATTGTGGGATCCAGTAATAGGGATAATAGCAGTAATACATTTTAGATAGTTGTAGGTGTATTGAGTATGGAATGCATTCATTGGTATTCATTTGACATGTGTATTTGTATGGAGGAGTTCTTTCTTCCTCTTTCCTCCTTTGAGTGGTCGTTACATCTTTGTAGTGAGTATATACGTACGTGACATTTCAAAAAATTGAAAAATTCCTTTTCCTTTTTTGTTTTACTTTTGCAGAATTCTTTCCTATATGTAAGATTTAAATTCTAGCTTTTTACTGATTTATGTATATTATATAAATCATTTTATGTAAACCGGAATCAAAAATGAAATCTCTCCTCTGTAATGATTCATAGTCCATACCAAAAATTAACTTTTTCATCTTCCAATGTCACAGAAATGAATGTCAAAGATTAAATACCTCGAGTGACACCCGTCAATCTTTGAAATTTCTCGAGCGTTAGGAGGAATAGGAGGATGACCCTTCTCTTTCACAGAACAAAAGAATGAGGGTCACTTCACATCAACAACTATTCCAAGTTGCATCTCTCTCTATATATATACAAGTGCATCTATAACCTCTACATCAATATGCTAGTTACTACAATTACCCTTGCAGCAGCTACATCTCTGGGTCGACCATACCTCAAAATGATTGCTATGGACTTTGGAAAACAGATCGGTTCAATCCCGCTTTTCATATCTGCCTTTACATTGGGAACATTAGCTACACTCATTACAATTACACCGTATCATGAAACAGAGTCATTGTATCAGACAGTCGATTTATTCAAAGTATTTTGGATAGAGTCACTCTTAGTATCTGTTGCATCAATAAAATCTCGAGAGTTGTTATTGGTGTTTGCATATCTTGTGGGTGTCACGAGTTCCTTGTTTCAAACCATCTTGATGAGATTGGAGTTTGATAGTGAAAAAAGTAGTCTTTCGAGGTTTACAATTGGTATGGAAGTTCTAAGAGCTTCCAGTGGCAGTCTTTTAGAATTTTGTATCGAGGTTCTACTTGCAAGTGCTTGCTTTTACATTTGTAGGAATACCTTGTTGACGTATAAAGTTCGAGTCAAACGAATTCCATCCAGAAGAAGGAGATTAGATGCTGGAGGAGTTGGTGCTGAGGTTAGGAATTGATTACGAATATGAACATGGCAATAGATACTGCAACGTATTGTTGGGAGAAAGTAATGAGGAGGACGTCCATTAACCTCGACCTGACAAGCTGATACGACTTCTTATGTAGTTTGAGAATGGAAACGAAGATAGGATATCTTCCACATGAAAGTTTTCAAAAGAGTGAATAAATGAAGCTTTGCCTTAAGCACTTAGGTATGGATACTGTTATGAAAAAGTGATCTCGAGGCCAGTAGGACCTCGAGGCCAGTACGACTTCTTGTCTACTTGTACTAGGAAGCGAATGAAGATATGAATATACTCAAAAGAATTGATGTGTGAATTGACAGAAAAGGGCTAGAGTGAAAGCTTAATTCGACTTTTTTCCTATTTGAGAGTTACACGAAGGAAATGAAAAAAGGAAATAGGGATGCTATAAGTATTCGAAAGAACTCTTTTAGAGGAGACGAAGGATACAGGTTCTTATCGCTATTCGATGATACAGCTATGCTATAGATGCATTTTGCATACCTGTTGCGCTTAAGTAAAGTGAAGTGTGTGCAACGTTTTGACTTGTACATGATAGATTGTGGGAAGGATGATAGTACTTTTCCAATAGAGTATTTGAAACAACTGATGAAGGAGTGATGAAGTATCCGGATAGTGCAGCTGTAGATGTGTGGCTCAGATTGAAGTAGCATGTAGATGAATCGAGTGTACATCAAATAAAGTGGTAGATGAAACGAGAAATAAAATGATGTAGCGTTCAACTGTCAAGCGATCGAAGCAGAATCTCGAGGAAGAGATTGTATTGTAACGGATTCAGAGAAAAGAAAAGTAGGTATACAGAAATGTTGCTATTATATGAGAGGTAGCCTCAAACCATTGCGATTTCTTGTTTACTTGGAGAGAAAGGGAATGTAGATGCGATATCTTTTTCGCATAGGGATGACGAAAGTACTCGTAAGAATGCTTGGTAGATGGATAAAGGATACTCATTTTCTCAGAGGTGGCCAGCTTTGTCACTTGGCTTAAACTTCAGCATCAAGTAGAATTGTATGCTTTATACGGTTCATTGCCTATTTGCAAGATCATGAAGGAAGTGAAAATTAAAAGGTTATAAGTATTCGACGAGTATACAAAATCGTACGGCTATAAGATACAACTATGCTTTAGGCAGTCGTTGCAAACCTGCTATGCCTAGTGACGGAAAGATATTAAAAGAAAAGGAGGTAATACTAGTGTATTTTCGAAATAAGGATAATGGAAGGATGCAAAATAATCAATACATGCTGAGATGGAATATTCCATTCCCTACCGCTCTTGTACGGTACAGCCATAGATGCATGACTCAAATCGAAGCATCAAATAGAAAAAGTTTTGTACTTGTAGTATACATCAAATAAAGTAATGCACGAAAAGAGAGGAAAGGAAATAGGCAGTCAAATGAAAGTATTAGAAACGAGAAGTAGATATTACTGTATAAATGGAATGAGATGCAGTTGCAATAGGTCAAGCTGTATTGAGAGTTTTTGTTTTCAAAGAAAAGAGAAGAACATTCGAACAACTTTGCTTATGATTAGGCTTTCTTCTTTTGCTCTCTTTCCATAGAAAACTCAAAAATATTCTTGAGATTCATTTAACTTAGAGATTTAATTGCTCTTTTTAACTTCAAGCCTCTTCGCAATGCATGCATCATTTCGATCAGGGTATATATTCAAAACAATCAATCATATTTCTATTAGGTTCCGCCAATAGCAAAGAACACTACATTCAAGGATTTTCAAAAACAATAGTTTCTACAACAATTTGCCATCAAGTCGTAGAACTTATTGTCGGAAGGACTTTCTCTTTCTTGAATTCTATTGGAAACCTCGATATGTCGCCCTATCACATATTCTCTAGCTCCTTCATTTCTACTAGACATTAAAGCCTCAGGTCCAAAAGAATTTACTCTTGAACTTGCTCATGATTGTTTCTCCTTCCTTTCTATTCTACTAAGGTATGACTCTCGAATAGCCTGATCGGTATACAATCACTTCTACTTCATAGCTCAAGGCCTATATCTTTAGAAACCTAAACGTGACTGTACTCCATCTTGTCAGCAAGCAAATGTGCGTATCATTGATCAAAGATTTTGAGGTACCTTGAAATTCTATTCGATTTCTAGAGCATCTATTCTTTCTTGCACTGCAAAAATACTACTATGAATGACCTATGAGGAGCGTATTCAAGACTACTGAACTCCAAGAGTAAACTTGTTAGTAGTACCACGCCTTATCTTTATCACATGATCCTGAGCAGAGGATAGCTTTGCTACATCATTCATACAATATCTGTACGTGTGAATATACTCAATTCAAATTATGAATAAGTTAGAGCCGAGCGAGCGAGAAGCAAAGATGAAGTCGTTATGCACTAGTACTTTGAAGTAACAAGAAGGTCGTTGTTTCGGCGCGCCGATTCGTCACTTGCTTCTTGTCGACTGCGAGCGAGTTCAATAATTATGAATAGTGCATTCCATTTTCATTATTCATTGTGGTATGGTGAATAGTCCTGTCCTTAATGTGTACTTCTAGATACACAGCACAGCTGCTTTGAAGACGAGATTGGACGTATTAGTAGAAACCATTCATGATTCCTTGCTTCTTCTTTTTGCTTCATAATAATTCATAGTTGGCTTGATATCATTTATACATTGAAATCCATGGTACAGATTTTGATGTGAAGTTTGGTGTCAACCGGCAAACCGTTTTTGGGCACCTCTCTCGGCTGGCTCGAATCAAAACGGAACAACCTATCCATAATTCCTCCTCGATTCATTTTGAAAGCCTATTGACTATTGAAAATAGAAAGTAAGTCTATTTGTATCTGATCTATCTCTACCAAGAGTTATACATTAGAAGTCACAGAAGCAGCATATCTCGATTGGCAGTTCACTTCGGACTATCTCGACCACTAGGACGACGATGACTGAAAACACCATATCACAATACCACTACTTCAAATTCAATTCTATTGAATGCTAACATTACTTCTTTTTCAAATAGGTATTTAAGATGAAGTTCAGTACAGTATTACTTGCAGTAGTTGCTCTATTCTCTCCAGTAGTTCAATCTCAAAAGGTTGATCCTGCATCATCTTCCATTGTTGGAACGGCAAAAGAAGAGGATGTTTCTCCGATGGTGAGTTCCGGGTTCCATAAAATTATTATTAGTGACAACAGGATATCATCTCCCCTTTTCATTTCTAACATTTATTAACGGTCACTTTTCAAAGAACTCCGATGCCCTCTCCATCACTTTCACACAACTCGCCAACCAAACCACCACACCTCTTGATTCAATTGTTAATAAAAGATACTTGAATGTTGCTACTTCTCCTTCTTGTAGGAAGTTCAAATACAGTGGAGGATTTCAGTATGGATATTTTACTGGTCCTTTGAACTACAAAGCTGTGGATGATGGAGTCACTACTTTACAGGCCTGGTGCGAGTCTCTTGGTGACGACAAGAAATGTTGTTCTACTAATGGTGTTGTTGGTCAGAATGATGAATGCATTGATTGGTCAACTCAGCCTGATACTACATATGAAGTCTGTGAGAATAGTTGTCTTGGACGATCTGCCTGTAGTGGTGTAGCCTTTCAAAGTGCGAATGGCAGCTCCATTACATTTGAGTCGGGGAGTTGCTCTTCTCGTTCTTCTTGTATTACAATGGCATTTTCAACCAGAGAGAAAGCAAACATTCGTGTGGGAGAGAACAGTTGTACCAAACGAAATAGTTGCTTTGACATGGCTGGTAGAGCTTCAAACTTGGAGGAACTAATTGTTGAAAGTTCATCATGTACTCAAACTTCATCATGCGATTCTGTTGCATCCACAGCAACATCATTGAAACGACTGATTGTCAATGATGGAGAATGTACTTCTAGTAATGGTTGCAAGAACTGTGGATTCGCTTCCACTTTTAGTGAGGCTCTTCAATTGACAGAAACATGCTGTGCTGAAAGTGGAAGGTCTGGTACGGCTTGTCAATACAGTGAACCCTCTGCCAGCCCATCTATATCAATTAATCCATCAAATCAGCCATCTATATCATCTGAACCGTCCGATATTCCATCTAAATTACCATCTGATCAGCCATCTAAATTACCATCTGATCAACCAAGTTCTCTTCCATCGGATCAGCCATCAAAACAACCATCTTCAATCCCTTCCTACAATCCGTCTAGTGAGCCATCTTCAGAGCCTTCTTGGTTGGATGACGAGCAATGTAAGAAGAAAGACCCTGAGAATGATGTTTGTGTGGAACTTGACGGTCGTTGCAAAACTGATTGTGAGGATGATGAAGACTTTGTCTGTGTTCCTGGTCTATGTTCCTACGATAAAAAATGGGATAAGCCAACAAAGTCTCCAAAGATGCGTCAACTTATGAACAGAGATGTTGAAATGGTTGATATGGAAATTACTGCAACTGGCAATACAGAGAGAAAGTTGAAGTCAATGAAAGCTCCTAAGGCATCCAAAGCACCAAAGTCCAGTTGCGCATGCAGAGTTCCAAGAAGAAATGGATGCAACTAAATACAATTTGAAGTAGTATGTACGTATGTGTGACGACTCGATTGAAAGTCCTAAACAGAATGAAATAAGCTTGGGCGGGCCTTGTATTGCAAGTAAAACAAACATAAAAATATAATGTCAATCAAGTTCAATTTTAAAGTAATATCTTCATATTTTATTATTTATTTTGACTTCTATGAAAGGAATTCGAAAGTTCAAACGAATAATTTAAAAATGATACTCAAAATACGCTAGGTATACTCATTAGATAGCGGCTGTCTACTACTTGTTTCTCATGGACATTTTTTCAATCTTTCCTTGCTACTTTGTTTTTGTTATAAAATAATAGTAAAACGCAAAAATTTTTCTCGTCATTCAGTTTTGAGAGTCTTGAATAGATTGAAATATTCATTTTCTCGAGCCGATGATCTTGACAAATGATTCTACTCCTCATGGAATGATATAATTTGCTTGTTTTTCTCTCTATGCAAAATTGTTGAAATATAATCACATTTGATTGCAGCAGTCTATTTGTTTCTCATGACGGTTCATCATAGTTAGCTTTTTCCATAAACAAAAGTTCATGTTTTTCTCCTTCCCTTGCAAATTAGACAACATCAAACATTGCCCTTTTTTCTTCGATAATACATAGATTCAAAAAGCCAATCATTTAGTTTTGAAATGAGCATTCCATAATTGAAATATGTACTGTCAAAGATTTAGACCTCCTTCTAAGTATTGGTGAACATTTCTCGGATTTAAGAAGTTGTCTGTCGCGTCAAGAATTTCCGCGATGAAATGAAGATCAATATGTTACTCCTAAGAAACTATACATGTTTTTTCTATGCAGTTGGTATTGTATATTTTTTATGCAAAAGGTTTCATTGAAAGTGAAGTTGAGATTAGAAAAGGAAGACGACGTGAGGAAGGGAATGTTCTGCAAAATGTGATTTGAAGCGTTGAGATTAGAAATTTGAAGTTTGCTGTATGAAAAGGATTCTTTTAGCTTTGGATGGGACTTTTTTAGATTAGCCATTTTACCTATGTAGAATGAACTTCCATTTGTATTCCTCTTCATTTGCAATTGCCTTACTATATCTTAGATTTAGTTTTGTTAGAAAAGAAGTAGATGGGTTCGTTTTGCTAATTATCTTCACATCGGAGATGATTTCATTTTTTTAGATCAAAAGATATATGAGCCAGTCTTGCGAATGCACTTCTCATTGCAAAATGTTATGTGCAAAATGTTCTTGATGCCGTGCTATGTAACCAATCTTTCATTGGTAGTATTCGTTCCTTCTGTAGATCGCTCCAGGGTAAACAAAGATGAACAGAAGTAGCAACAAAAGAAGTTAGAAATAGAAGAGGTTCTTTGCTTTTGCGTTAATGGAAAGAAGGGTATTAGATAAAGTAAAGAGCGAGAAAGATGTTGAATTCTGATTTTATTTCGTTCGAGCATAAGCAGTAGAAACAATAGACCTGACCATGCTTTTACACAAATTTTACATCTAGCTACGGAAAGATCTGACCATATCGGTAACTTCTAGGTTTGAGCAAGTATTGTTGTTACTGGAATAGTATAGTTGTCACTAGGGACTGGCCAATTACAAATCACTAGAGTCTATGCTACGGAGAGATTGTATCAAAGATACCAACAAATGAATATTACGAAAAAGAAAGTGAAGGTTTAATTCTATTCTTCTACACAGACAATCATTCATAGCGTTTGGAAGTTTGGCAACTAGCAAAATCAATATATCTTTGGAGGCTGCAGCGTAGTCGCTACAATGATATGAAAGTCCATGAACAGAAAGAACTGAGAGACCGAATTTGACTTGTTTAGAAATATATACTTGGTGAGTACTTGTTTTACATTAATAAAAGGCATATCTTGTCGACGGTTAAAGTTCAGTGATGTGAAGTCGAGGAAGATATTGAATATGAAGGATGAAGCAGTCTCAACAAGCGAATCCGTGCTTACATAGATAGAAGAAAGCGAAACAAAATGACAAAGCGATAAAGTGACGCACAGCAAAACAATTGAAAATAGCAAATGTGTGAAAGGATGAAGCATAACACTGTCAAGATAGAAAAATATCTATCTTCATACCAAGCTCAGCAGAAATATGGCACAGCTACAGACACTTGTTGGAGAAACCGTACGAGCATCAAGTAGAGAGAAATTTTGAATGCTCACTTTAATGCATCAGATCAAAGTGTTGGATAGAAAAGGATTATAGAATTGCTCATCAGAGGCTGGAATCTCAAGCGAATAGAACCTGAAAGTAGTTTGTAATTCGTATTCTATGAAACCAAAACAAGATTTTCAAAGCTTGTATTCATTCCGTCGTAAAATAGTTTCTTTTGCTTAGTATTTTTTTTAATTCATCGGTATATACTTACTGTAATTTTAGTCAAATGTTTCAATAAGGAACCAATACTTTACTTCCAAAGTTTGAAATTGTTTTTTCTCATTTTCTTTCTAAAAATTAAACGGTGTGTTAACGGTCTTTCAAAAGATCGCTGTCAGCCAGCCATCACGTTTCTTTTGAGCTTGAAGCAACATCACTTCCATATCTTATTCTTTGATTGACATATCTATCTATTGCTGCAGATTCTTTCCCAATGATCTCAAGTTCAATAGCAAACACAAGATAAATATATATTCTATATAATTTACAAGACTTGGTCAGCGAGTCAAGAAGGAATATGAATTTCAAGAATAAGATTTCTTCAAGAAGATCGTCTGTACCTCGTTCCACTTCTATCATGAATGTATTGCTTCTATTCTTCCTGTCTAGTACTTTACTGTCGACAGTTGAATCCTTTACATCTCAAAGCTTCAGACAGCCAACAAGTTATTTCAAATCTAATCATCAAAGGCCTTTACTGACACTTTCATCTTCACTCAATTCCAAGAAACATCAGCATGAAGAACCATCGAAACGAAGAAAGCCTCAAAATAATAAAGTGGCCATGAAGTGGGTCGTAGAATCTATTGAAAAGATTTTACATCAAGAATTGAAACAAGAGCAGAGAAACATGTCAAAAAAAGATGAAAAATTCTTGCATCTTTTGTACAGTATGCCAAGAGGTACGTCATATCGCTTCTCTTTTCTATTAAATAAAGAACTTGTATTGACGTCTTTTCAGCGAATTCAAAACAGGAAGCAAATAGAATTGAAAAACAATTATTAGCATTAGATATAACTTCTGTATATTCTCATGCTATACAGGAACGAGTCATGAAAGCAGTTTCCATGGCGGGATATGTCAATCTATCACTTTCATTATTAGAATCTATGCTAGACACGAACCAATCTATGGTGTATGTTCCTTCTTATATGGCATATACTGCTGTATTGAATAGATTACGAAAATGGAAACGAATTGATACCATGAGAGAATTGATGCAGAAATTAAGTAAAGCGTGTGATGTTACCAAAGAAACGTTGGATATTGTCGCTTTGAATACATATATTTCGGCTCTTTGCGATGTCATTCCGTCTTCTAAGAATGATTACGAGTTGGTACAGGAAGTCATGACGTTATTGAAAACAGAAAGTAGTACCATGCCGAAACCAGATGTCATGACGTTTAATATCGCCTTGAATCTTGCTGCCAATTTGGGAAATGAGACTTTGGTGAATGATACCATTCATTTAATGAAACATCAAGGGATACTTCCTGATATTGTGACGTATAATGCGATGCTTAAAGCAGCACCTACATCCGAGTTCAAAGCAAAGGTTGTAGATGAAATACTGGAAAAGAAAGAATTGACTCCGGATAGATTTACCATTGAATTGGCATTGATTCCATTAGTGGATCAAGGGCGCATTGCAGACTTGTTGCAATTGCTTCAAACGTTTCGATCATCAAATGAAAAGGAGTATGTTCTTCAAAATGCCTTTTCAACGTATTTATTGACCTTGGTCAAAGCTGGTGAAGTGGATATTGCAAGAGCTATTTTCGATACATGTCTCTTGTCACCTTCCTTGGAACAAGCGGATACCACCATTGAAATAATGAAGCATGTACGAGAAGAAGGAGTGGAACTTTCCTTTCGGCCATTGAAACCTATCACACGACATTTCAATGCACTTTTTGAAGGATATAAAATGCTCAATGATCCATATACCAAAATATCAGAGTCAAAAACGCAAACGTCACCTCCTGTGCACTGTTTGACTTTATTTCAACACATGAAGTGTCAAAATGTATTACCAGACTCTTACTCTACCACTTTGTTGATGAGTTTACAAAAGAATTCCAAGGATATTACCAATTTATTCAATAGTTTGGTGGAATATGCGGATATCAATCTTGATCCTCCAATTTATCATTCGCTCATGATGGCTTATGGATCTATAGGAGATGCTTCTTCGGTTTGTCATGTCTTTGACCATATGTTGAAAGCGGATGTACTTGCCAAAAGTCTAAATAGTTGGAATGTGTTTCTTACGGCATTGTCGAAATCATGTATACAAACTGAAAGTGATATCATTGATTGCGAGCAAGCAGATGCAAAGAGACTAGATTTACCAGAATGCAATGCATCAGTAAAGTTTGCAAGCAATGAAACTTTAGTAGATATAGTCAAAGGTCACTCTCCAGCCGAAGCATCGAAACTATTATTGGAACTCATGGTCAAATCTACTCAAACGGATTCAGATGCGTCTACTTTTATTTTACGTCCCAATGGTCAAACCTTTTGTCTTGTAGCATCCGCACTTTCTCATTCAGATAATATATCAAGTGCTGAAGTCTTGGAATTGTACAAGAATGCTATCGAGAATGACATTGTATTGGATGGAAGATTTCTCAATGCACTCCTAAGATGCTATGGAGATGATATCCAAAAAGCACTCCAAACATGGAAAACAACGTATCGTCTAGCTATACTCGCTTCGTCGACAGATGACTCCATGACAAATAGAAGATTTACAAAAGTTGGTAAAAGTTTAATTGCAGCATATCATGGACTGATGCATGTTGCTGGTAAAGCTTATCGACCAGATATAGCTCTACGAATAGCCTATGCCATGACTAAAGAAGGATTGGAACCTACCGAAGCAGCACTGAATGCATATAATGCTGGAGTTAGACTACGAGATATGGACTTGGAAAAGGTTCGACTTCATACTCAATATGAGAAATTGTTACTTATAGAATGTTCCAATTATTGTCCAAATGATAAACGAAAGCTGAAGGAAAAGCGAGTGAGAATTATAATATAGGACTGTCACTATATGAGTATTATATTTATAACTATTATGGTTTTATTAAAAAGACTTCAGATACATATATATATATTCAATGATAAGGAAGGAAGAGAGGACCAGTATGCCAAAATTTGAAATAGTATTGAAATGGAAATTCGAAAAAGTCGGCCAAACTCGGATCCCCAAAGGGCTATGGAAATGTAAAAATCAACTTGAAGCTACAAACTAAGGGCTACGGGAAAAGCTTTATGTACGAACAAAGGCCAGACGAAGTAGACAATGACGTAATCTCTTCACGTTTTTCATACAAGTCTTTCTTCGGTGAAATAGATTCCTTATCAAGCTTGACCAATGTATCAACAAAACATCAATACATCAAGCTCAAGATAAATATTATATAATGCATGCGAGAGTGAGACTCAATCAGTTTCAATCCAAACAACAGAAACAAATGAATCGTCGAAAAATGAGAATTTCTTCTTCACTTTCAAAACAACATTCAAGCAAACAAAGACTTCCCAAAGCATTGAAATTCATCACTGCCATTCTATTGCTTGGATTCATTACCTTGATGATCCAAATGTCTGTCAAGAAGCCAACTTATACAGCCAATGAAAACAAGTGTTGGATAAAAAAGGCCATTTCTTCTCATCAACTAAAGTTATTCTCACATCGAACATTTAGCAATGCCAATCTTGAGACTCAACCGACATGTGAAGAATCTTTATTCAAATTAAAAGAAATTAACGTCAATCATTTCGATGTCGATCTCGTTTTGAACGGTGATGAATTAATTGTAGCACATCCCATGGAATTCAAACGAGAGTCAAGTTATTATGCTCCATGTTCAAATTTACCAATTGATGACTTTCTATCATTCATCCAAAAAGTATTTACAAAGGATGAAGATTACTTTATTTCCTTTGAACCAAAGGCTGCTTGGGATAACACTGCTGTACAATTGGAAGACAAAGCATTGACAAATTTACCATCGGATATTTTATTAAAGTTCCAGCAAGCTATGCAAAAACATGATATGAAACATCACTGTGCGGCAATTGTAGATATACGCACTACAGATCAAACGTCTCATCCAGTACAAGAAATTGAAAAGCAAAAGGAAATTTTAAAGGAAATATTGCAAATGTGTTTGCACTTTAGTGGCATCCGTATATCAGATCCTGTTCCACAATCTACCGGTGTCTATGATTATATTATGCCCACTATTGAATTCCATCCCAATCATCCGCATAATCCATACAAGGCAAGTGATAATGATGGCAACAAACTGTTGAGAACAGGTAAAAAGAAGACTATACCGGATAAAGTATTGAAAAAGAGCATCCTGTGGGTAGTAGATACTGCACAAGATTTGGAAATGGCGGCTGAATTAAGGCCATATGGGATTGTTTCCAATGTGCCTTTGGTGTTAAATGAGTTGATGAAACAAGATTCTTGGTGTGAATAGAAATGATGATATGGGAAAATGAAATATTTATATAACTACTTTGACGAAAGTTCATGTGTACTTGTCGATGAAGATTAGTAATAATAACTGAGAATTCATCACTGCTTTATTTTATTTCTTGACTGATGTATTCGCTCCATAGCAAAGTTCAACTCTTTATAGTCGTGCATAATAAGTGCAGTTTTCACGTTCATTTTTCCTCTTTTGAATATATTTATTGAACCCAATCAAGACCTTCCGCTTGTGCCTTGGCCTTTGCTTTCTTCCAAGCAGGCGGATTATCATCAATAAAGTCATGAATCTCTTTGACAACAGCATCTGCAACATCATCTTCATTCATATCAGCAGTAATTTCAATGGTAATATCAGCCTGTTGATATTTATCTTTTCTCTCCTCCATCAAATTCTTCATGGTCTCCAAAGGATTCTCAGTCTGCAACAATGGTCGATCCGTACCTTCAATCCTCTTCATAATCACTTCCGGCTCCACTTGCAAGTAAACCACGATACCAGTTTGCAATTTGGACCAATTTTGCATCCTGCATACAATTCCTCCCCCAGTCGAAACGACACATCTCACGTATGCATGTACACTATCAAGAATTTGTGCTTCTGCTTCCCTGAATGCTTCTTCACCTTCACTTTTGAAAATATCAGGAATACTCATTCCAGCTGCTTTTTCAATGATTTCATCCGTATCCAAGAAATTGTAAGTTCCCATTCCTACCAGGATAGAATAAAGAAAGTGTTAGCTACACTCTACTGTAAATATATAAATAAATACATCTTATGGTACTCACGTCTAGCAATCACATCTCCAACAGCAGATTTCCCACTGCCCATCATACCAATAAAGTACAAATTACTTCCTTGCAATCTGGGTCCTAACAATCTAGCAGGATCGACTTTCATATTCCCCTCTGTGTCCTTCATTAAATCAGGATTTTTGAATGGATTATCGACTCCCTGGTCAAATGCTTCGGAGGGATCTTCCCATTCAAATCCTCCCGCTGATAAGGTTGTAGATGTGATGGGAGTGCGTACATTGATAGGAGTGAATCCTGTCGTCAATGTGAGGAGTGATGCTAATGCCAATAGTGATGTCTTCATTTTCATGTATTATAAATAGAATTGAATGGGATACGATTGCTATTCTACAACAATTGCATTAGAGGATGATGTGTCTATTTCTTGCATCGTGCTCAATGCTCAAAATGTATGTGTCGATGGAGGAGGAGCTTCGTGCGTTTGTATCTCAACGTGGCTAGACAGTTCAACTCCCTATTCAATAGGGATATGACAAAATACTGAAAAGTAAAAGTCTGCTGCTACATCTGACAAAATATAAGTGAATGTAGTTCCTTGATTCTCTTGAGTTTTTTTTATTAAAGAAAGTAGTCTCAAAAGGAAATCAAATGGATACTTGAATTAAGGGTTAGTAACTATGTAGAAGGAATACTCAACAAGGATACGAGTAAATACGAGTAAATACGAGTACGTACTTCGACGTGTTTTTGCTTTAGTGTCGTATTGCGATGTATTTGCCAAAATCAATGACTTATGTCTCTTGAAAGACATCCTAAACAGATGTTCTACGTAAGAAACATTCTTTTTAGTATCATCATATGATAAAACTAACAGTAAACTTCTAACTTCTCATGTGAACGCAACATATCATCTTGTATACATTTTTCACTCTGATCCGAAACAACGTTATTGAAGCACGTGAGAAATTGTATGTTAGGGTAAAGCTCACTATTATTCAACACATCTGTTTGGAAAGAACACCTTCTAGACATCTAGTGACACTAGCATAATACTTTCAAGTGAAAATGTTGATCAAACTATGGTGTTGCAAAAGTGATTCTACAGTCACGGAACAAAATAGAGAAACCTTTCTTCCATCTAGAGGAGATGACACAAGCAAGAAGGGTCAATCCCCTTCGTCTTCTAGTCGTCTCCATTCTAGAAATAAGAAGCATGAAAAGACTGATGTGATGGAACCGGATTACAGTAACAAGACTACTACTCTTGGAAGTTCGTATTCTAGTGCTGGTGGTATTTTATTAGATGATGATAGAGATCGTTCGAATGATGGTAAAAAGACTTCGGAGAAACGAGTCATGATCTCCACTCCTTCTTCTTCTACTGCTGCTGTTACTAGTTCTAGTGCAGTTGTCGGTACAAAGGTGATTCTCAACGAAACTTCTACTCCTCCTCCTACTTCTGCTGCTCGATGTATTGTATCTGGATGCTGGCAAGATCTCATGGAAGACGAGGTTCGTTCTTTCTCATCCGATCATGATGATACTTCCAATCATGATCCGCAATCGACAATTGATGCATCACATCATTCCATGGTCAAGCAAATATCACATGTCATTCGAAAATCTTCCATGGATATGACGGTTCATTCCACTTCTTCTGCTGCAAATTTGAGACAGTCCAACCTTTCGAAAGCGAGTAGTATCAAAATAGGCAGCTTTTATTCCGATGAATCAGCGAAACAAGCTCAAATTCGTAGAAAAGAATACAAACACTACAACCATATCTTTACTGAAAATTTAGAAAAAGATGATCAAGAACTTCAAGATAAAATAGTCGATTGGTCGAGTCGACATCAAACTTTGCAAAAGTTACGATCGGTGCATCATATCATTTCTTCTCATGGACTTTATAAAGAACAAGATTTACAACAGGATATTCTCAAAGGATTGAAACGGAGAGAATGGCTGGAATCATTAGTAGCGTTGGATCCGAGACGACAGATACATTTGTACTTTACCGAAGTGGCGAGAGCCGGTGGTCCGTTACAGGATCCATTGACTAAAGCGCCCGTGAGTATCATTCGTGGATTTCGTAGAGCTTCGAGTTTTTCCGTTTGGAGACCGACGAGTTTAGATGCGATTCAACTCATGATGACGGGGAAAGCTACTGGAAAAGGTCTTGAAGTCAAGGGAAAATCGGCCAAATATGGGAGATTGAGTGGATTGATTCCCTTTATTCAAATTCATCAAGATTTGCATAAAAATGTTGGAAAACTTGGTCTTTCCAGAGAAGGAAGGATTCATGTCTATTATCAAAATGATGATATGAGATGTAGAGCTTTGAAATTGTTCATGAATGTCATTCGCGACATGGTTTCGTTACCGATTTTTTTACCGAATGATAGTAGTCGAGACCTGAATCAAGAGTATAGATGGGAAGTGAGTGATTATGGAATCTATAGACTCAACAAGTCTGGATTTGGATTGGATATTTCCGAACGTGTCTTTTATCAAGCCTGTGTCATGGAACAAGATATTACTAGAACAGGAGACTTGGAAACGGGTCGTCCTTCCGAACCGAATTTTCAATCCATGAATTTTGAATCGACTCGTAAATACAATGGAATCGGACCACGAACGGTAGTCCTTCAATTGGATGACGATGAACCATTGAAACCACAAACGTTTGTAGTTGCATATGAAGAAAATAACAGCGTCACACCGGTAGCATCGGACTTTGATTGCTTTACTGTAGGTACAAGAGGAGTCACATTTGATCAACCGATAGCCAGTGAACAAGTAGAATTAATGAAATGGATGATTGAAAGCATTGATAAAGTCCTAACAACTCAAAAGAAGAATGCATCATGGGCATCGCATTGGTTCAACGTATTGGATCAACCCGACCACCGCAAAAAGATTGACATGCCTCGTTTCGGTTTCGGAGATCCAAAATCATATGAAATGATGGCTGGTGCAGTGACACGATTTGCACATAATAAAAATGGTGCTGTACGACATGGAGCGGAATGTTTCAATTACAAATTCCCTCAAGACATTGATGATAAGTTACTAGTCATTTCCGATTCTGGATTTATAGATGATACCAATCGTCCATTCAAATACATGACTCCATCAGAATTACAAGAATTCATGTTGAATCAAATAGATGATGGATACATTTTCCCATTGAATCCGAAATGGATTGTAGCCGATCAAGGTTGGAAACGTGTCTATGATAAAATGATGTCTTGTCAAGATGAATCTACAAAGACATCATTGGAATCATGGTATCCTCGTGAATCTGGAGTTCGTGAATTAATTGAATTAGTATATAGTAAGCATCCAGAGGGATTCCAAGATTTATCTGGAGAAAAATTGGAAGGAACGGAAGCATTGGATCTCATGAAACAGAAATTGCGACGAAGGGCAATTTTACGACGTGTAGTCATCAAGATCCGTACCGCAAGAATGCTTGCTTCGTCGGCATCTTCTTAAGAATTTTATTTATGTAATATTATAATATATAAAGAGTTTTTCAAGTTTCTTAATACTACGAAAACTAGTTTTACATTTACATCCTACAAAGTTTCAAATTTATTTTGAACAAAATGAGACAAAATGGTATCTTTCAAAGTGGGACCCAAACCGACATGAAGAAGTCAATCAAGTCGTGTAATGCAACGCTCATTTTTCCCGGTATCTTGAACAGATAGAAGCACTACTTAGAGAAACACAACATAAGATGAATCTATGGCAACCTAAAGAGATCTGTCAAGCCAATAAGATAACTACAATACATATAAACAACAATGGCCACATCTGCCAACAAGCTCAAGAGACAAGTGATTGCATCTTTCAAGAGGAGAGGCCTTTCCTTGTCTCCTTCGGCACTTCAAGCCCTCCTCAACATTTTATCACATAAAAACAGCAGCAGCAATGATGATCCACTTCAAACCATTTCACAAATTCTCGACGAAATCAGAGACCTTCAATCATCGCTCAGTAACACATCCAACATCATCAGCAAAGATTTTCTAAGTACAGTCATTGCAAGCATGACCAAAGATGACAACGATTTAATGAATGAAGCACTCCAATTGATTGACTTACACACACCCGATTCCATCTCACACAACATGGGAATGCCAGTATTAAAATACGACAGTATGAAAAAGAGATTTTCACTCGATGCCCCTCCTAAATCGAGTTATTTTGGAACTGTCGATGATAAAATTGACATGTTGCTTCAAAGATATCATTTAATCCAACAGAGATTATTACGTCAGCCCATGTTTCAAAAGAATCACAATGGTGAATCTATTAGTTTGACTGCTATTGAAGGGTTATTGGGTGCGAGCGGTACTAAAATTCTATTGGGGATTATTCATCAAGGACAAGATGGGAAGTATCTGTTGGAAGATCCGAGTAGTTCTGTACCAATGGATATTTCACAAGCGGAATTTCTAAGTGATGGGTTCATTACCGAGCAGTCCATTGTTTTAGTGGAGGGAAAGATGCAAGATGGTGTATTGCTGGTGCAGAAAATTGGTCAACCAATTTATGAATCGAGAAAAAGTGCCGTGTCGTCCATTGGTTTGCAGAATTGTGATTTCTTTCGTGCCATTCCGACTCTTTCCGAATTGTCTAAATTGCAACAAGAAGAATTGGATCATGGTGAAGAAAGTATGTTTGTACTTTTGTCTGATGTACATTTGGATAATCCCAGAGTATTGGAACGGCTACAGAAAATGTTTCAAGGATATGAGCAACTTGATCCGCTTCCTGTCTTTATTCTCATGGGAGATTTCATGAGTAAATATCCATCGAGTAATGAGAAACAGGGATCGGCGGATATGTTTTCATCCACCATCATGGGATACTTTGATGATTTGGCAAATATCATTGCTACTGCTCCCAAGGTGCAAAAGGAAGGAAAGTTCATTGTAGTTCCTGGACCCAATGATCCTGGACTGTCGCATGTGTATCCTAGACCCAAAATTCCTGATTACTTTACTCAGAATTTGAGAAGAAAAGTCACCAATGTGCACATGACGAGTAATCCTTGCAGATTGAGATTCTTTTCGCAAGAATATGTCATTGGGAGATTGGATGTTGTCAAACTATTGAGAAAGGAATGCATTGTCGACCCACCGATGCAGTTGATGGATGCTCACGATGAAGACGAAGACGGAGAAGATGCAAACATGAAGGACGATAAGAATCAGGATGTTTCTCAAGTATTGGTGCAGCATGCCATCAAAACCATGTTGAGTCAAGGACACTTGTGTCCAGTTCCTAACTCTACATTGCCAGTGTATTGGACTCAAGATCATTTGATGAGACTCTATCCTCCGCCAAATGCAATCTTTTTGGGTGATCAAAGTGCACAGCCTTACTATGAAACCTATGAAAAGGATTGCGACATTATGAATCCTGGAGCGTTTCACTTGAATGGGGAATTTTTGGTATTTCGTCCAGTAGATTTGGAAAGTGGAGAAAGAAAGGCCGATTGTGAGTTTAGTCAGATTGACTAATGATATATTGATGAATTAAAATTGCTGCATTAACATGAAAAGTATGGGTACTTTTTGGTTTAAGAGACAAAATTATAAGACTGTTTTTCTTTTTTTCGTTTTACAATGACTTTAACTAGAAGCAGTGTACATTAGTTTCGCAAGTGATTCTCTTACAATAGGTTATAAAGGATGAAGACTTCGCATAAATTTCAAACTTTTGAACCTCTGTTTTGTTTGTAATGTTCTTATTACGATTTGAAGACGTGTGATCTCGAATTTTTCATTTCATTTACTTCTTTATGAAGCCTTGTGCCTCAAGTTTCTGATTCTTTGGAGAGAGTCAGGGAAAGTTTCGAAAAGCTTTGATCTGACCAGCAACTTGAGATCTAAAGGCAACAATGATTCCATACACGAAAAAGTTTTACAATTTACCTCTTATATTTCAATTGACGGGTTCATCACTCTACAGAGCCTGTTTTCCCGGTTTACTATCTTCATTCTTTTATCTCCTTCTCTTATTCTACCTTCGACCCGAGTACACTCTTACAAACGAACAAGGCGACACATATCATACATATTACAGATATACAGACAAGTCAGCAGTCATGGAAGTATTAGTAACGGGTACAGCACTCCTCATAGTCTTTCGAGCGAATAAATCTTATGCAAGATATTGGAATGCCTGTGGGGATGTACATCGAATGATGAGTCAATGGTTAGATGCTACTGCCAATTGTTCCATTTTTCATTTACAACAGTCTCATTATAAAGATATGCGACCTGCGAATTATCATGATGCTTTTGATTTAAATCATGGGAGATACTTTTTGACAAGGGATCGTCAGGTTTCGTATATTGAGCTGTCTTTTGTAGATAAAGGAGATGAAGTCGATAGTAGTGGCCATGATGGGCAAAGGATACGAAATGGAAATGAAAGTAGAAACAAAGGATATGAAAATATAGATCAAATAGATGAACTGTTTCCTATAGCCAATGATGTCATGGATGTAGATACTAGCATTGAGAATAGTGGAAATGTTATTAGGAAAAGATGTAAAACCAAAGCTATGAATCTGCAAGAAAAGATATGTAGCAGACCTATATTACGTCAAATGGAACAAAGACGAAGTTCAAGGATCGAAGCTGTTCAGAATAAACATCATTTACTACAAGAAGGAAGACTTGATGGAGGATGGGGTTTAGCTTTTCAAGATGGGAAATCTACTTACTACAACATGGATGATCCTGATTGCGACTGGGATGAAAGTGACGATGAAAACCACAAATACAATTCTTTCCACAGTGATTCTTATTGCAAACATAAGGAAGAATGCGGTTGTACAGACACCTTCAATCGTACAGTAGACTCATTTGCAAGTTGTAGAGGTGGACGAACGCCATCTCTCTACTTACAAGAATTGGTTCACTTGGCATCTCTATGTAATGCAGTTGCAGTCGCTACACTACGAAATGATGTAGAAGGTGCACCCTTACCTTTGTGTAAATATATCCCAGGTCAGCCTTGGCCGAAAGTGGATCCTACAAAAGATCCAAACTCTACATGCTATATGCGTGGAAAGCCACAAGTTTCATGCAAAGGGAAATACAGTTCGCTTCCAATACTAGGTGGCATGGAAGATGAACTTACACATATAAGACTATCATTTCGAGCGTTTCTTATGCAAAGGTTTTTATATTACTACCAAACCCTTACAAGATACGATCGTAGCCCAGAAATGAGGACGCAGCATAACGCCTCGAGACCAATAAGCGTAATTGGTGGAGTGTCGCGTAATGAATTGGAGTTCCTAGCGAGAGCAAGAGGTCCCAGTGCAAAGGTACAATTATGTTGGGCATGGCTATCGGAATTCATAAGTCGTGAAGATCTTGCTGGTTCTTTTGGAGAAGTAGGATGTCCAATCGTTAGTCGCATTCATCAATTTCTTAGTGATGGAATGGTGTACTACAACCACTGTCGCAAAACAATGTCTACTCCTTTCCCAGCTCCGCATGCGCAGATATCAAGTATGTATATTGTTGCAATTATGTTTTCCATTCCATTTCTCATGCTAGAATATATCAATACGGAAGGGAAGGAATGCATTACTGGAATTGTCATTGCTACTGTTTTGAATTTTCTGACTGTTTCATGCCTCGCAGGTTTGCACGAAGTTGCAAGGGAATTAGAGAATCCGTTTCGAAATGTACCAAATGAAATTCCTTTAGTTAGAATGCAGGCTATTTTCAACGAGGCCTTGATAGCATTGTTTGCTGGTTTTCATCCAGATCATTACTGGAATGCTGAAGACTTTCGTAAGTCAAAGTCATTTGTGAAGGGAGACATTGACGAGTTTGTAATTTAAAATGTACATTTTAATTAGATTATCACTATTATTATAGCTCGCATACATCTCCATAGATTTCGAATCCTACACCATTGATTAAACAACGAGGACAATGATCTTCCCAGAACTGAGATGTTTCCCATGTGACCATTGGAGTGGATTGTAGCCTGTTATAATTGTCCTCACTTACAATATCCTCTGATTGTATCTTCTCGTTTTCTTCATTTGCAGCTTGAACAGCGAGTTTCTCTATTTCTGATCGCAATGCTTGAAATTCTTCTTTACCAATTCCTCTGATTCGAAAGTAACGATAAAAATCATTGTTTTTCTCATCGACTTTCCATACTTCTCGATGCTTTTCTTCCAAAATATTTGTCCAGTATTCTCGTTCATTAGCAGGATCATTTTCACATCTATTTCTTTTGAACTTATCGTTGTATTCATTCAGATACTTGCCGATAGTTCCTTCAGATGGGCATAGAGTACTTAGCCTCCCATTCTGCACATTTGGTCTTACTCTGCAAAGATTTATCCATGTCTTCTTGTCCCTAGATGCCTCAAAATCAAACGTATTTGTTCCAAAACTGCTACCATATCTTAATGAAATGTGCGTTGGTTTTATTCTCATAGTATAAAACGTAATGACAGCGGTATTAGATGCATTTTGAAGATAGTGACTTTCATTGTAATTACTCATTTGCAATCCACCTCGTGTTTCGAGATTGTAGTAATATCTACCAAAAGAAGCTTCGCACTTATTCCGCAAAGGTCTATATTGAAAGAAGGAAGCATATTCATGGTTCATAGGATCTGCATCTTGATGCATTTCTACCAGACCTAGATCTGCTGGATTTGTGTATGCATCGGAATGACCTAACCCCAACCAATATAATATCCCCTTTCCCCTAGCCAATATTGACAGGTTTTCATTGTATGGACATCTGTAGGTTGTCTTTAGAGTTTCTACTAACTCAAATAGTCCATAGAATTCTGCTTCTTTTTTCAGTCGCCTCCAAAGAGTCTTATTTTCTACAAATGAAGGCCAAGATTGTTCGTTCTCGGTTAGATATTTGAGTATGTACTCAAATAAGTCACTAGATCTATCTATGAAGTAAACTGATCTTCCAAAATCATCTACACGTGAACTACCAGGATCGAAAAAGTCTCCGTTGCACATGGAGAGAGCAATGTCGACTTGTGAGTATAGAAGAGCTTGCCTTGCACGTCAAGACCAATGATAGGATCGCTTTGTTGTTGATTTGGTTCTGTTACTTCCATTGAGAATATATAATATAATCTGCAAGATAATAATGCTACGTGTTATCTCAATCTTTTTTCTTTTGTGAATGAATGGGATTGCAAAAGAATGAAGACTTCAGTAGATGACACTCATACATCGTTTGACAATGATGCCTTCTCTGACATCGGGGTTCTCATCGAAAGTTTTGTAAGGATGGTACGTATTTCATCTTCTTTTCCGGATTTCATGGTTTCATAGTAAATTGGAAATAGTGCATTGTTCAACAATAAACTAAATTTATGAACTATGCGTTTATTTCCTTAATGTATATAATGTGTAATTCAACATCTATTTCATGCACTTATCCTCCAATCTTTTCCATCATCGTATTCTAACTAACATATATAGACATACAAAGGAAATTAAATTTTGACTCCTTCCTATCAGCACTTTTCTTTTCTTCAACCAATTTCGATTCCTTCTTTTTGCCTTTGCTAATATTCTTATTACTTCTTTTGTTTTCATTTGCATTCTCAATCTCTTCATATTTATTATCATCACCTTCCCAAGAATATTCATTTGATCTTGATTTAGTATTATCCATGACATCTGTAATCGAAGAAATAGATGTGCCAGTGCGAAGAATTGTATTCTCTTCATCTGAGAGCCGCAATGGTACTTTATCCATGGAATCTGTACATACTTGATAAATTGAATCTTTGTTTTTTGATTTTCGTGTAAGATTTGTTCCAAGTTTTACTTTCCCATCGGTCGAGCCATTTTCGCTACGAGCTATGTAGAATCAGTAATCAGAAATATTGTAAATGAAGGTATTCCTACCAAATTTTTCTGGTGTATGAACTTACTTTTCTTCAAGAAACTAGGTCTCACTTGATTCACATGTCTGGTGGACATTGCATTTGTAGAAGATTCTTGATCTCTAGGTTTGCTATTCGCCTTTTTCAATGTCTGAGATTTTAGTCCTGCACTCTTCTTTTTCTTGGATGCATGTTGTTGCAATTGGTTCTGCTTGCTATGTTCAGTTTGTGTCGTCTCATTAAGAATCCCAAAGTTTGATTTTCTTATCTTTTTGGCTGTTACTATACATAGCCCAACTTCCTTGTTCTTTTTCGTGATTTGTTTCTTTCTAAGCATGGTTATGGTAACCTGTAGGAGAGAAATAGAGGGATTGAATTATATGCAATAACTCAAATTGCCAGTCACAATTCATTAAATGCATGCACAAATCAAACACAAAGAGAAGAATCTGTGTCGGTCAACTTTTGGCGAACGGATTGCGACTTTTTAGACAAGATTGACACAGTAATTCATTTTACGCAAAGTTGAACAATAATACAATACGGTAGAAAAGGGGTGAACTTGGTAACAACACCGCGATAAACTAAATCCCGCGATTCCGTCACGGTTAATTACTCAAATTTTGACACCTGCTAAATAGCTCAATGCGTAGACCTCCTAACAAAAATTCTTTGCTCAACGTCAAAACAAAAATTTTTCACCACCTATTGAATCAAAACACATTGTACTGGAACGAAATTTTATTCATTGACCTATCCAGTACTATAGAAGCTTTACTGAATACATATAGAAAAGGGTTGTGGCACGGCATAGGTCAATGAACCATCCTATCAAGTGATATATGCTGTCAACATAAGTGCATCAATTTGATGGAGTTCACATGAATTCATATAAAAGCCACGTTTTGCCATCATAAAAGCTTCCCTCACTAAGACTTTGCACTCACTATGTACATACATCAAGTAGAGAAGTGTTGACCATGTAAGTTAGCGAAAAGATGCATTTAAACATATAATACATACATTTTCAGTATAGAATTCTTACTTGTTTTTCATCTTTCAGCTATAGAGACTATTCGAGCAGGAAAGCGATGATAAACTATCACAATTGCTACAAAAGCAGCAAATCATTTACTTGGTATAATTATGTAACAGTTTGTAACATAGATTCAGGGAGAATTTGCTTTTATTGACAATCCAGATAGCGCTGAATTTTTTCATTTCCCATCGAACTTTGTCCATGTCGAAACATTGATGAAAATAGGTTCATAAACCATTCCAATCGATAGTTGTCTTTCGAGCAAAATCGATTCATGAACTCTTATAATACCTTTGAACAAAGTATATATTAGTTGGATTCTAATCAAGCATCCAAAACGCAAATTTCACTAGAAGCAATGTGTAAATTCAACGTTATTATAAGAAATGTTGTCGTGAGGGTGATATGCTGACAAATTGAGGATCAAACATCCTCCGATGGTATTTATATATAATAATTATTAGTAAATTTAATTGATTATTGATATATTTGCTCAGGTTCCTTCATAATAAGGAAGTAACTAAAAGAAGGAAAAATTAAAACAATGTCAGGTTAACATTGACAGCATCATTGACAGGCGATGACGGATCAAAAGGTCTGAAAAAGGTAGAATCCCCCCATTATTTTAGTAGATTTAGCTAAACGTGACAAAGCAACCAAGTGCGAATCCCCCCCAAATATTTCTACCGTGAATTCCCTGCTTTCATCGTCTATTCTCGTCCTCACAAGAAAAGAACTTTTTCTAAAAGAAGTGGTTTGATAAAGAAAGAAATAATGAATTAATATTTGATGGGAGAGAGTTTCATGTTATCAAAATCTGTTGGCACAAAGTTGATTCTTCCATTCATTCAAGACATCGTTTCCTCTTTCCTTCATCGATCATGTTTAATCGCTTTCTCAATGGATACATCTTCAAAAATCGATTGAAATTATATTTTTATTCTTGTTTTACTTGCAATACAAGGCTCACCCAAGCTTTATTTGATTCAATCTTTAGAGGATTTTCAATGGAGTCATCAAATATATTTCCAGTTTGATGAAATTCTAATTAGTTGCATCCATGCTTTCTAGGAACTCTGCATGCGCAGCTTGACTTTGGTGCCTTGGTTGCTTTCGGAGGCTTTGTTGCCTTCAACTTTCTTTCAGTGTGCCCATCTGCAGTCACCTCCATATCTACCGTTGGAAATAATAAAAGGAAGGCAACCAATGACGGTAGTAGCAATCATGCTAAAATTGTAGAACGCCAAAAGAAAACGTACGCGGAGGCAGTAAAGGCTCAGAATGAAGAATGTGTGGAGGAGATGAAGCAGCACGTAACGGCAGCATCATCTCATTAAATAGAAACCATCCGTTTCTGTATCGAGTAAACTAAAACTATAGAAGACCAAGTACTTCATCTAGCTACAGAGTATTATATACTACATAGCTTAAGGGCAAGTAGCTACCAAAGGAGAGGTATTTCAACGTGGTTTCTATTTAAAAGGATAACCCAAAAATCGCCGAAATTTTGCACAACCTAAGAACTGCAGCGGTTTATGACCATCAGTCAGGTGAGCAACGACGACCTTTTAGAAGAGATTAGGAATCGCTTTCGAAGCAGTTAAGTGACGTAAAGTTAGAGAAAGAGAGTGAAAATAAGGAGAAGCTCCCTAGCAACTCGGAGAAGAAACTAGTGGTTGGAGCACGTGTGAGAGTGCAAACCAAAGCCAAGTACGGGAAGCACGGAGACTTCGCTATAGTGACACATATCGGGAAAGTGTTCGTGTCTATAAAACTGGAGTCAAGTGGAAGGATGACAACCAGGCTACCAGAGAATTTAAAGCTAGTGTAAAAGCAAGATGAGTGAAAGTGGAAATCAGCAGCAGCAGCAGCAACCGGCTGCAGAGAATCAGCAGCAACAAGACCAGTCTGGGAACGTGAATGGCCCAGGTATCGATGGTAGACAGAGAAACAACAACAGATTTGGCAGAGGCAATGCATTCAGGAACTTCAAAGGACAGATCCAAGAGTTACCGGTCATGGGAACAAAGGCAGAGAGCAGCAACCAAAACACGGCAAACTTCATCAAGAAATTTGCTGCGTATATTCTGGTAAACTTCAAGAGCCCAAGCGTGCTATCTAGAGCGGTGTCAGAGCTAGAGGACCCGCTGGTTCTCCTCAGGAATGAGCTGCCAGACATTAGTAAGATTGTAGCTTACTTGCAGATTGTGCAAACTGAACCAGGAGAGAACGAGACCGAAGCCGAGAGGACCCTTAGAGTACAGCAGAACAGCATGGCAATGGCGCCTGCGAATGCTCTATACGCACAGGAGATGAACCAATTTTCTAAGAAGAAGAGCCTGTTGCAAGAGAACATGGCTAAGTTATGGGGCATAATCCTAGGCCAGTGTACCAAAGCCCTCGTCGAGAACTTGAGAGCAGAGCATGATTTTGAGATACAGCAAAACAACTACAACGCTATTTGGCTATTGAAGAGCATCAAAAGAGTTGTGCATGGCGTGACAACATCCTCGAACCCTATTCACACAGCTTTCACAGCAACCAGAGATTTCTATAAGACCAAGCAGATGGGTAAGCCTCTGGAGGATTACCAAGCGGATTTTGAGAATGCACAGGAATAGGTGGCTCAAGCAGGTGTTGATATTGTCGACCATGAAGACCTATTGAAGAAAGAGAAAGCTAAGGACCCAACCATCACAGATGAAGATGTAAGACAGAAGTATGCGGCGATGGCATTCCTCATGAATGCAGATGTGAAAAGATTTGGAGGACTTTGGGATCATCTACACAATAGTCTATTGCAAGGACAGGACAATTATCCTACGACAATGGCTGCAGCAATCCACATGATGACAAATTGGAAGAGTGGAAACAACAACAATGGCGATAGAAGTAATAATCAGCAGAGGAACAGAGGAGCAGGACGCAACGGTATGCAATTTGCACAGAGCGGAGGTGCAACGACATGTCAGGCGGTAGCAGGTAGAACAGGACCGCTACGCCCTGACATTACCTGCTACAGGTGCAACACACATGGACATTATGCAAATGATTGTCCGAATGAGAATGGCACCACAGGTAATTATATCATTCTCTCACAATTTGGCTACATTTTTGTCCAGTCGCAACCACGACTCCCTGAGTCGCTTATCATTGTCGATACCGGCTCAACTTTCTCTTCTTTCTTTAACAGGGGGTTGATGGTAGGAGTAGGTGTGTGTTTGCCAATCCGAGGACATACGAATGGAGGATTCATGGACTATGACAAGAGAGGTCATATTAAGTTGTTACCAGCTTTGACTGCTTACTTCAATAGCAAGTCTCTGGCTAATATCCTTAGTATGGCTGATCTGGAGCGGTATTACAGAGTTTTCAAAGACTCCCAACATTCCAGCAGCTTCTTTGTTTTTATCTCCGACGATTACATCTTGGAATTCAAACAATTAAGCAATGGTCTCTACGGTTTCGATGTCAACAGTAGTAGTAACCTAAACAGGATTCACACATCTACTTCCTTCCATCACCTCTTCTTTTCAACTGTTAAAGCTAACAAGAGATTCTTCTCCAACGCTGAAGTGGAAGGAGCGGAGAAGGCGAGAATACTTCAAGGAAGGATGGGTTGGCCTTCTGATGCAGAATTTAAGCGCATTTTAAGTGGACAAGGCAACAGTATTATTAATGCCCCCGTAACAGCAGAGGACGTTACTAGAGCAAGAGCAATTTATGGGGGATCGGCCGAGCAACTCATCGTAGGCAAAACAGTAAGAAAGCGAGCGAACAAAAAGAACAAGATACTCAGAACTGCTTTACCATCAGAATTAGTACGCCACCATCCTACAGAGATATTGGACATAGACTTTTTCTATAGTGACTATGCCCCATACCTCATCATAAGGGGCAGAAATATCCTCTTCATCATTGGAGTCACATTTAACAAACGAAAAATAAGTGCAACAGGAAGAATAACATACTACAGACCAACAGATGAAATAGTGAAGGCATTAAACGACGCAATAGCATTACACAACAATAGAGGCTTCACCATCGAACTAGTGAATGGAGATAATGAGTTTGAGAGAATTAAAGGGAAGGTGAATGCAACAGTTGAAACTTGTGCTGCAAACGAACATAATCCTTTTGCTGAGAGAGAAATCAGATTTGTAAAAGACAGACAGAGATGTTACTGGGACAAGCTACCATATAAACAAGTTCCAAAGATCATGGTAGACGAAAATATCATCGATGTATTCTACTGGATCAATCAACATCTAAGAGAAGGAAGCATTGCAAAAGACATAAGCCCTGGAGCTGTAATAGAAGGTCGAGGCCCACATGATGCTGGTAACCTCGAAGTTACTTTCGGAGCATATTGTTTGGTGTACAGAGAGTCGAAGAATAATAGACAACCAAGATCCATACGCGGAATAGCACTACGACCTTCCAATTCCCAAGGAGGGTACTACTTTATGTCTTTGAACACCGGAAAGAGAATACATGGCCATCAATGGGATGAATTAGCAATCACTGATGAGGTAATTGACAGAGTACACGAGCTAGCTGCGAAAGAGAAAGCGGATTTCTTAGATGAGGATGGAATCCCTAAACTTGGCTTGTCACCTGGACACAACATGACTATTGATGATACTGACATAGATGAGGAAGATTCAGATGATGGTAGTGTTTACGTGTATGATGATGTCACAGTATCATCCACTAGCAGTGAAGAAGAACCAGACGGACCTGATGACAGCTCCTACCATGCTTCGGACGTAGATGATGATGAATCACTATCTGAAGATTCAGAAGTAGATGTTTCGGAGGAAGAAGAAAGGAGCGAAGATACTAGTGATGAGCATGAAGGATCAAGGAGCGAGGATGTTGAACCAAGGAGCGAGGATGTTGAACCAAGGAGCGAGGAAGTTGAACCAAGGAGCGAAGACGATGCGGATGTAGAAGATAATAGCGTAGAGTCAAATGACGAGGATACCGGATCAGAATACGAAGGAGAAGATAGCAATGAAACTACAGATAGTAATGGTGCAAAAGAAAGACCGCAGAGATCCCAAAGGGCTAGGAGACCACCGCAAGATCCTTTGAACAACATAGGCAGTACTGATGGAAAAAGCTACATGCAGACAGAGGAGTTCAACTTCTCAAACTTAGCTGAGAACCTCAACCATACTACTACAAGACAATTGTATTCAAGGGCAGTAGACTACATGTTCAACCAGATGACAGCAACTGAAGGAATTAAGATATTTCAGGAGCGAGCAGTCGCGGCTTTGATAAAGGAATACAAGCAGCTGAACGACATGTGTGTACTGGGAGTAATTGACTACGACTCTTTGACTGCGGAACAGAAGGCAAAGGCATTGAGAGCGATAAATTTAATTAAAGAGAAAAGAGATGGAAAAATCAAGGGTAGGTGTTGCAGTGATGGAAGTGGACAAAGGAAGTTTGTTCCCAGAGAAGAAGCATCATCATCAACCATGTCAGTCGAATCACTGATAGCATTAGTAACCATTTTTGCGTTCGAGAAAAGAGATGTGGCGGTATTCGATGTTCCAGGTGCTTACTTACATGCCGACTTACCGGATGACAAGTTTGCACTGTTGAAATTCGAAGGACAATTTGTAGATATCATGGTGGAAGTTAATCCAGATTTTGCTGAAAGCGTAAGATACGAGAAAGGGAAGAAGGTGTTATACTGTAGGATCTTGAAGGCTCTCTATGGTATGATTGAGTCGGCATTATTGTGGTATAACATGTTTGCTGATGTGCTGATGCAAGAAGGGTTCAAAATAAACAAGATAGACAAGTGTGTAGCGAATAAAACTGTAGACGGGAAACAACTCACAATTGGGTGGTATGTGGATGATAACATTGTTGGTGGACAAACTAAGGCAGTCACCGACCTCATCGACAAGATCAACAAACGATTCCCAGGACTGACAATACAACGAGGGAAGAAGCTTGAATTCCTGGGCATAGATTTTTACTTTAGAGGAGATGGAAAAGTAGACGTCGGTACGGTGCCGTATATCAAGCAAATGATCAAGGATCTTGAGGAGGAATTAGGTATGGTACTAAATAGAAAGTACACGACACCACATGCGAAGTGGTTATTCAAAGTGAACAAGAAATTACCAAAGCTGAATAGAGAGAAAGCTGACATATTTTTGAAATACATAATGAAAGTAGCGTGGGCTATGAAAAGGAGTAGAGTAGACTTGGAGTTCACTAACACTTTCTTGATGACTAGGGTGCATGAACCGAATAGGGAAGATTGGCACAAGTTTATGCGAATGATGAGCTGGATAAAGACTACTCAAGACGATCTCAGGACCGTAGGGGCTGATGACTTGTTGCACATGCTAACCATGACGGATTCGGCTCATGCTGTCCACAATGATATGAGAGGACATACAGGGCAAATAATCACGATGGGTACAGGTGTACTAGATCAGAAAGCATCCAAACAAAAGATGAATACACGTAGTTCAACTGATTGCGAATTAGTGGGAACAAGTGAGGGATTGCCAAAGAACATTTATTTCGAAATGTTCATGGAAGAACAAGGATACAAACTTGAGAGTAATGTGTTGGCAAAGGATAATGAGTCAGAAATTAAGATCTTGAAGAATGGTCGGGATTCGTGTACGTCGAATATGAAGCATGTAGCAATTAAACAATTCTGGTCAACGGATAGAATCAAGAATGGAAATATTGAAGTTGTATATTGTCCGACTGACGAAATGATTGCCGATTACAACACGAAGCCACTGATGGGTAAGGGCTTTACGAACTTTAGAAGAGCAATAATGGGATGGGACCATATAAGCGTATCATATACAGGGTACACTCACCCGAAGGAGCGCGTTGGAAATAATAAAAGGAAGGCAACCAATGACGGTAGTAGCAATCATGCTAAAATTGTAGAACGCCAAAAGAAAACGTACGCGGAGGCAGTAAAGGCTCAGAATGAAGAATGTGTGGAGGAGATGAAGCAGCACATAACGGCAGCATCATCTCATTAAATAGAAACCATCCGTTTCTGTATCGAGTAAACTAAAACTATAGAAGACCAAGTACTTCATCTAGCTACAGAGTATTATATACTACATAGCTTAAGGGCAAGTAGCTACCAAAGGAGAGGTATTTCAACGTCTACTACGTCTACTTCATCCATAAGTTTACGCATCTTTGGAGACTTTGTTGGTTTATCCCAATTACGATCATAGGAACATAGACCTGGTACACAGACAAAGTTTTCATCATCCTCACAATCAATTTTGCAACGACCATCAAGTTCCTCACAAATATCATTCTCAGAGTCCTTCTTTTTGCATTGCTCGTCATCTTCCCAGGAAGGCTCTGAAGATGGAATAGAAGACGGACTTTCCGAAGGTACCATAGATGGAATAGAAGATGGACTTTCCAAAGGTACCATAGATGGACTCATAATAACCTCAGTGTTGATCACATTATTTTTCAATGTCAAGTCGAGCCCGACATAAATATCTTCCCAAAGACAAGTATTTTCATTCAATGCCTGGACCCAAACTTTATTTGCAATATTGATTTGAATGTATTGATCTAATTTGACACATCCAACGTTCTTGGCAGAAGAGAATGTCATTCCTATGTAGAATTCATTGGTGTTGCTTTGTCTTCCACCCCACACTTGATTTTGCGCTGGAAGAAAAGCATTTTCAGGCTTCCAATTAGAGAGGTTAAGAGAACCACTATGGATAGCATCACCATCATTTGGAAATGCAGCTCCAGTAAAATCTTCAGAAGGAAAGAATTGAATGTAAGAAACATCCCAAACCCAACCTCTCTCAGTTTCAGAGGGAATTGTCCAAAGTCTCCAGCTTCTACTACTTTGAGAGTGAACTACTGGAGAAAATGCAGCAAGTGCTGTAAGTAATACTGAACTGAACTTCATCTTGAATAACTGTTTGGAAAAAGAAATGATGTTGTTAGCATTCAATGTATTTATCATTGAAGATTGGTCGAGGATGTGAGGGAGTGAGTTCAGTCATCGTTGTCGTTCGAAGCATGTACTGCTGCTGTGACTGATGGACAAGGCTAAAGAAAGATGGCATAGAAATAGACTTACTTTCTATTCTTTGATCAATCACTGCTTTGCTACGCTTTCAAAAACAAATAGAAGTGAATTGTGAGGAGAAAAAGGTTGTTGTGTGTTTCGTTTGAAAATCCAATGTTTAATCCCCGAGCAAATTTTTTTCACATGAAAATCTGTGCGGTCTACTAACCAACATCAAACTTCACATGAAAATCTGTACCATGGAGTTCAATTAGGAAGACAGGTTAAGAGTACCTACCCTCACATCAGGCAAATTATATGGTGCTTTTGACACGTCACGGACACATGTCACCACCCACTCCTCTTCCTCCTCTCTCACTTCCCTCGTTTTTTTTCCAAAATCCATTAGAGTGTCCCTCCTGCTCTTTTTCAAAAATTTGAATTTCTGCCGTTGGTGCTTTTGGAGGAAACAAAACAACGAACATGTGTCATCCTTGCTCCTCTCTTCCACACCAAACTGATGATTCATCTATCTAATCCTATGTATGGTATGTTTGTCTGCTATCTTTTCTATTGTCTGCTATCTTTTCTATATCAAGCACGCTTTTTGCCTTTTGTTGCAGTTTTTTTTTTAAGTATCCAGATGGAATAAGAAAGAAGGGTAGGGTATGGCATAATTTGAATGACCATTTCCGGTTCATGTGACAACACAACGAAAGGGAATTGCAAAGGTGAAGCTCTCTCAGGTTCATGTGTTAGTTACAAGATCTTCACGCAACGAAACGGAACAATGGTGAAGCTCTCTTGGTTTCTCATAGACAGAATCAAGATCAAGTAGATATCCACTGTAGTGTTTCTGTTGAATGGTTCATTAGAAAGCCAATGTCTACTTGCAATGTATCTCTTGGAGGTAGAGACCAGGAATTGAATCCAAATTGAAATTTTGAAACAAGTAAGAGGATGATAATGGATTATGTTAAAACATAGAGCTGCTGTGTTATCATAAACATATGTAGACCACAAGAAGGAAGAAAAGGGGAGACTGGACTTCTGCAAAGTTGTACGCATTGATATCCACCACATTAATTATTAAGAGAACCAGACTATTGCAATTTTAAGTAAAGAATAAAATCAATTGATAGTTAAACCACAAAACTTGAATGCTGAAAGATTAAACTTGATTATCATGGTTTTTGTAATAAAATGTGGGAAAACATTGCAAAGTGTTGTCAGATAAATGTGACTTGATAATCAGATTCAAAGCAACGATATTCAAACATATTTGTTTGGTAATCAGATTCAAAGCAATGATATTTAGATATATTGGTTTGATAATCAGAAGTCTGATTTCGAATATCAAGCCTTTCCATCTGATTCTTAAAAATTTAGCCAATTTTGACAACAGTAATTGTTCATCAATAATCAGTGCCCAATCCTTGCTAATCAGAGCTTTTAGTTTGATTATCAATACACAATCTTTGATAATCAGAAGGTTGAGTATGATAATCAAACGATTGCCGTTGACTACAAAAACATAACAACATTGAATGGATACGTAGGGGAAGTGATTCTCTTTTGACAATTATAATGTAATCTTACAATTTGATATCATAAATGGATTTGAAAAGATGCATAAAAGCATTGCTATTTTACAAGAAAGAAATATATTTGATTTATAAAGGCAAATGCGTTTATCAGTCTCTTTCTTCATCAACTCACAAATCAAAAGCTTCATCATCTCACGCATTTCACGTAGCTGTTATATCCACTTGGGCTTTTAGTCAACCACAGATGCCATGTGTATCTTCACCATTAATGATCAACAGGATTGCAGTAGATGTAATTACCATTGATGATCAATAACATCAAAAATTAGAAAAGGAATAGCAACTTGAATGCAACCACTACTGTAAAGACAACTTGACACAGCTGAGATAAAATACCAATTCTTGTGAACAAAAGAGGATTAAATCAGATGTCTCACAGGTACCATATTTGTGTCGATCCTTGTTATAATACTATAAGAAGTAGAAACTGCGATACAATTCCTCTTAATTGCAAAAAGGGCTAGTAAATAGATACTAAGAGTAACACATGAAACAGAAACTGCTGTTCAAACTGTGCCATACCCTACTCATATATCTCACATCCTTTTACAAAGAAAACTGTGAAAAATACTTTAGAAGTGAAATGAGTGCTTGATAAGGAAAAGAAAATACACACACACATACCATACATAGGATTAGATAGATGAATCAGTTTTGTGTGGAAGAGGACTGAACTTTTTTTTTTCTTCGCATCATTGTTTTTCCCTGCATCATCTAAAATTAATTTTGAAAAAGAGCAGGAGGGACACTCTAATGGATTTTGGAAAAAAACGAGGGAAGTGAGAGAGGAGGAAGAGGAGTGGGTGGTGACAGATGTCCGTGACGTGTCAAAAGCACCATATAATTTGCCTGGATAGGAGGAGGAAATGGAGCGTTGAACTCAAGTCGAGTTCTACCTGCCGCTACATTGCCAGTCGTGTTTGGGGGGCTATTGTACGAAGTTAATGCGACAAAGTGAAAAATTTCTACCATTTCCTTTAGGGATAACAAAACCTATGTTTAATACGTACGGATGTAGTACGGGAAAACCAATGACTGCTTGTATAATACAAAATCAAGAATTACAGATGGTAAACAAAATATTTTTTTCCTTTCTGCTCGGCAATCTATTCTTTACCATCTCTTTTAAATACTACAAGGCAGAAAGGAAAAATTCCCTTGAATATTGCATTAGATATACACCAGTACATTTGAACTATAGGTTTTTGCTTATGAAAATCATAGATCAACAAAATTCTATATTTAACACTTCAATAATGCTCTTTAATATATATCATATCGATTTATGTATAGAAATATGGTTTTCACACAAAAAATCAAAAAATAATGATCACTTGAGTTTTACATTTTTTTGCGTCAAGTTGAGACCCGCGAAGTTGATACTCAGTTGAGCTGAAAAATCTAATAAAAAAAATACCTTTGAAAATTCCGTCCTTCTTTTTCAATGCACAAAGATAAATGAAAAACATATCATTGAATGTAGCAGGTTCTATTATCATAGTTCATTCGGAATACAATGTATTTCAATGGTAACCAACTTCGTTTTTCTAAAATGTCGCAGAAATAGCTCTTTACTTAAGCCCATTTCAGTCCCATAAAAATCTAGCGGTAGGTAGACGTCGAGGACGAGAGGCTCAAGAAGAAGCAAGTGATGAATTAAGAGGGTAAGGTATCTATCTGCTCAAGATCATGTGAGCAGTCTCGAATACCTTTATAGGTCATTCATATTCTTCCAGTATCCTCGTATAGCTATACAAAAGCCTAAATGCTCTAGGAATGAAATAGAATCAGCCACAAGATACTTCAGCAGATCTTTGAATAAGAATACTGCACACATTTTTGCTTACGCACGAGATTCAGTACATGCACCTTTAGGTTTCTAGCTGTAAAAGAACAGAGAATGTAAGGCTTAAGCTATGAGATAGAATTAATTGTAATGCCGATGAGGCTATTCGAGATTCATTCCATAGAGTAGACAAGAGCGAGAAAGAATTATGAGCAAGTTGAAGAGTAAATTCTTTTGGACCTTGAGGCTTTAAAATGTCTAGTAGAAATGAAGGAGCTTGAGAATTGGTAACACGCCGACGATATAGAAGGCTGACGAAACTTGTATAGAGATGTGATTGACTCTTTTGAATATGAACCTACACCAAATTGATGCATGCATTGCGAAGAGGCTTTACTCTAAATAGAGCAATTTATAAATCGCTAAGTTTTAAATATATCTCAAGAATATATTTGAGTTTTCTATGGAAAGAGATCAAAAGAAGAAAGCCTACTCATCAGCAAAGTTGTTCGAAGTTTCTTCTACTTTTTTAAACAAAAACTCGAAATACAGCTGGATCTATTGCAACTGCATCTCTTTCCATATACAGTGATATCTACTTCTCGTTTCTAATACTTTCATTTGACTGTCTATTTCCTTTCTTCTTATGTAAAGAGATTCGATTCATTTTTCCTTTCATGCACCACTTCATTTAAACCTTTTTCTATTTGATGCTTCAATTTGAGTCATGCATCTATAGCTGTACCGTACAAGAGCGGTAGGGAATAGAATATTCCATCTCAGCATGTGTTAATTATTTTGCATCCTTCCATCATCCCTATTTCGAAAATACACAAGTATTACCTCCCTTTCTTTTGAAAAGATCTTTCCATACTAGGTATAGCAGGTATGCAACGACTGCCAAAAGCATAGCTTTATCATATAGCCGTACGAATTTGTATACTTCGTCTTGCCATACATCAATCGATTCGAATACTTATACCCTTTTAGTTTTCACTTCTTTAATGATCTTGCAAATAGGAAATAAACCGTTTAAAGCATACAACTCTACGCGATGCTGAAGTTTAAGCCAAGTGACAAAGCTGTGCCACCTTTTGAGAAAATGAGTATCCTCTATCCATCTACCAAGCATTCTGACGAATACTTTCGTCATCCCTATGTGAAAGACATCGTATCTTCATTCCCTTTCTCTCCAAGTAAACAAAAAGTCGTAATGGCTTGAAGCTACCTCTCACATCATACTAACATTTCTATATACATACTTTTCTTTTCTCAAAATCCTTCACCATTCAATCTCCACCTCGAGCTTCTGCTTCGATCGCTTGACAGTTGTCGTTTCATCTACCACTTTATTTGATGTATATTCGATTCTTCTACATGCTACTTCAATCTGAGCCAGGCATCTATAGCTGCACTATCGGGATAATTCATGCCTCCTACATCAGTCACATCAATTGTTTCAAATACTCTGTTGGAAAAGTAATAATATGCTTCTCACAATCTATCATGTACGAAACAAAACGTTGTATATTCTCCGCTCTACTTAAGCGCAACAGGTATGCAAAATGCATCTATAGCATAGCTGTATCATCGAATAGCGATAAGAACCTGTATCCTTCGTCTCCTCAAAAAGAGTTGTTTCGAATACTTATAGCATCCCTATTTCCTTTTTTCATTTCCTTCGTGTAACTCTAAAATAGGAAAAAAGTCGAATTGAGCTTTCACTCTAGCCCTTTTTCATCAATCCATACTTCAATTCTTTTAAGTGCATTCATCATCGTTATGAATGTAAAAGATATCCTATCTTCATTCGCTTCCTACAAATAAACAAGAAGTCGTACTGGTCTCGAGGTCCTAATACTCATTTCTTCATAACAATATCTATGTGTTGAAGGCAAAGCTTCATATGTACATTCTTTTGAAAGCTTTCATGTCGAAGATATTCTATCTTCGTTCCCTTTCTCAAACTACATAAGAAGTCGTATCAGCTTGTCGGCTCGAGGTTAGTAGACGTCCTCCTCATTTCTTTCTCACACAATACGTTTCAGTATCTTTATCTATAGCAATATTCACATTCGTACATCAATTCCTACACTCCAACTCCTTCACCATCTAATATCCTTCTTCTGGATGGAATTCGTTTGACTCGAACTTTATACGTCAACAAGACACTTCTAACAATATAAAAGCAGAAACTTGCCAGTACAACCTCAATACAAAATTCTAAAAGACTGCCACTGGAAGCTCTTAGAACTTTAACACCAATTGTCAATCTCGATAAACTACTCTCTTCACTATTGTATTCCAATCTCATCAAGATAGTTTGAAACAAGGAACTCGTGACACCCACAAGATATGCAAACACCAATAACAATTCTCGAGACTTAATTGATGCAACAGATAATAAAAGTGACTCTATCACAAATACTTTGAAAAGATTGACTGTATGATACAATGACTCTCTTTCATGATGAGGTGTAATTGTAAGGAATGCAGCACATGTTCCCAACATGAATGCAGATATGAAAAGCGGGATTGATCCAATTTGTTTTTCAAATTCTGTAGCAATCATTCTGAGGTATGGTCGACCCAAAGCTGTCGCTATTGCAAGGGTAATTGTAGTAACTAGCATCTTGATGTAGAAGATAAATGTACTTGTATATTAGAGAGATACTTGGAATAGAAACTTAGTTGTGAAGTGATCCTCATTCTTTCTCAATTGTTCTTTGAAAGAGAAGGGTTCGTTCAACGCATCTGAAATTTCAAATATTGACGGGTGTCATTTGAGATATTTAATCTTGACAACATCTGACAATGACCTCCTCGATATGAAAAGGAAACATGTCTTCTCATTTCCGTAAGTATTAGCTTATTCATTTCTGATTTCAAGGTAGAGCTTGAAATGCATAATGTATCTTCTACTTGAAAAATAAAATGTAATAATTGTAATTCATCAAGAAATGAAAGGCGAGTAGCTTACGAGTATTTACGAGAAGTTTTCTCTTATAATTTTTATAATGCAAAGGCCTTTTTTTGAATTCCGCGAAAAGAGCTTATAAATTTATAATCATAAATTCCATAACTATATTATAATATCTTAAGCAGCCCTCAATTCTTCCAATTTATAGTCCAAGTCATCTTCTTTCAAAAACAACAATACATTTTCTCCATTCTCACCGAATAAACTACTACCACTATCATCATCACTATCATCCTTTGGTACAAGAGCGACAATGACATTCTCATCACAAAAGGCAATATCCAAATCAACATTTCTCAAATTATCCCTAGTCCCAGCACTAATCTCCTTCCCAAGTCCATCCATCATACTATCATAAGTAATTTGAATCCTATCCATTTTTTGAATCCCATTGGTATTCCATTGATCCTCTTGACTCGATACAATCTTGATATTACCTTGTAAAGTATTTCTTACATTTGGAAACGGCCCAATGATACGAATCACTTCCAACAATTGTATAGTCTTGGTCTGACCACTTCCATCCCTTCCAACCGATAAAAAGATATCTTGTAACCTTGCCAAGGGTACTTTGTGCAATCCAGTACCTAAATGACAAATTGCCTCATCACTTCCAACCCACGCCAAGGAATAATTATTCAAATTTTGATTCAAGAGTGCTTTGAATGTTGTGTTGGATTGTAATTTTGTCAATTGAGAAATTTCTTGTAATAAATCTTGAATGGAGAGATTATTCGATGCGATACGTTCTTGAATTGCAGATAGGATGGATTGCAATTGAGCTGATTTTACAGCGGTGACTTTTTGCTTTTGTTTCGATCGTTCTCTTCTTGAAGACTTTTCAAAAGGTTCAAAAGATGCCGCAGAAGCTGTTTCATCTCTAGTATTGGTAGTACTGCTAGTTTCTTCATTCATGGATGCTGCCCAATTGGCTAAATTATTCGAGACTGCTGCTGCCGGTTCTTCCTTTTTTTGTTTCTTCTTTTTGGCTTTGGTGGAGATTCCTCCTGATGAAACATTTTTACTGAGATTTCCCTTTTTACGACCATACAGTGCAAACGAAGATGAAGATGAGTTTTGTACAGATGGAGAAAAGGCCTCACTGCTGATGGTCAGGAGAGATGCGGTGACAAGAGCGAGATTGCTGTACTTCATGATTTCAATTGTATATACAATAGATGAGAGTGAGTACAGTATGATGTATTCTAATAGAAACACATTAGATGCAAACATCACTTGAATGAGTTGTTGGAAAAGGTTTTCTGACGTAGGACGAGGATCTGTATGTATCCAGTTTATTTCAAAAGAGAAGAGAAGGGAAAAGAAATTATATGATTTGGAAATGGGACTGAAACATCAAACAGAGAAAGACGGAAAATCTCTTGTTTTCTGTTGAGCTGTTGAGTTGCATTATTGAGTACCACTTTCCAATGCTTGAGTAGTGTATGGATGCTTTTATTTGTGCATACAATTTACTTCACTCTACCTTCAAATACACCTTGAATTCAAGTCTGCATCATTAAAAGTGCGTCAGTCAAGATCTTTCTGTCTTGAAGAACGTACAACTGCAACTGACGACTGTATAATTAATATTCCACGCGGAGAACATTTTAAAGTCAACTCAAAAGCGGGAGGAAGGTTGGAAACTTCATAAACTCGCCAATTCAAGAGCGGGAGGAAGGTTAAAATATGAATTGTCTCATCGTCACTTTTCCTTATTTCCTTTTACATGATTATAAATAATATTCCTTCATTCTCACTTCATGTCGTATTTGATTCATCCTTCAAAAGGATGCATATTCTCGGGCAGCGAAGCATAGGAAGTCCAGTATTCCATATTCCTTCATTCTCACTTCATGTCGCTCTTGATTCGTGATGGATATGCATATTCTCGAGCAGCGAAGCAGAGAATGTAGTCATGGATGGAATTTGATGTGGATTTTCCACATTTAGCTAGGGACCTGGATACTTAGATCCACCACATTCTCCTCATGAGAGTGATCGCCGGGGGAGAACTGGGGGAGAATAACGTCCGTAAAATAACTGTAAAACTAAATTGTGAGTATTTAAACGGGAGTCCGCCGTCGAAGTTCATATTTTCCTTTTTTGAAAATATATTCTCAACACTTGTGAGGAAAGTATACCCTCTAATGAACATACTTCCATAACCATTCATTAAGACAAAAACATATATAAAGAACTAAAAATGAGTAGCACACCTAAAACTATGAAACTACTGAATGGAAATACAATTGTAATTCCCTACCAAAAAACAACAAAGGAAACTCCACCTTCTTCTACTGTTGTAGAACCAAATCAGCAATCTCCTCAAACTCAAACTCAAACTCAAGATAATAATAATAAAATGAAATTCAAGAAGAGGGACATGCATGCAGCACCAGCATCTCAAGGAGTGCGAAACAAAGGAGTTGAATTGTATGAAGAATTTGCCAAAATCTCTGGTGATAATATTCCATCCTTCAAGGAACTCAGCCAAGCAAATGATCCCAATTTGATTGCTAATCAATTTATGAAGTTTTTACTTCAAGCTAAATCGAAATCTGGTAATCTGTATGCTGCAGGTTCTTTACCTACCTACTTTTCGGCTTGGAAAAATGCACTTTATTTCGAGGACAATTTCTTCACCAACATGCCGAAAGAAGAATTCTTAGATCAATTTAGCGGGCTACATCAAAAACTTTCTGATAGAGCTTTCACCAGGGCAATCAAAAATGGGGAGATAATTTCAAAAGCTTCAAATCATTTACGACGTAATGAAGCCGCGGCAGTAAATGCATGGATCTTAAAAAATCCACGTCAAAACAGTGACGCAGTGGGTTGGAGGGATTTTTCAATCCTATCATTTTTAAGAAATGCTATTGGAAGAGGCGGAGAAGTTCAAGGCCTCCAATGGGAAGGAACTTTTTTTAATTCTGCTGACCAAGTACTTGACGGGAACTGGCCCCAGCAGAAAACTTCAAAGGTTTCTCGTATGGTTTTCGTTCACGACAACGATTGGCGTTTGTCTATTTTCGTATCATTGGGAGGTTACGTCGCTACGAAAACAAAAAGAACCAAAAGTAAATTTATTTTTGATGATCTACCTAAAGATGTGAGTGCACATGTTACTGGTGTTATTTTAAAGAAGCAAAGTGGAAATGTTCCTGGGGTTCTTTCCAGTAACATTACAAGTCATTGTCAGAGATATGGTTCCTTGGATGACTTGAATGCATCTGAAAAGCTTGACACTGTAGCTGCTTTGGTTAGAGGAGGCTGGGACATGGAGGAATTCTGCACTGGCTTTCGCTACTTTGATTTGAGGAGACAGGATATGCAGGCAGCAAGGGTTATTTCTGGGCATGAAAATCCAAACGTGAAGGTTGTTGCGCCTTCATTGAAATACTTGAACGATGATGATTTGAAAATGAAGCTAATAGAGGCTGCTGACTGCATCTACGGCTTTATTCCTGACAGCTCCTCGCCGGATGAATCGCTCTACTCTCTCAAGGAAGTTCTTCTTTCTGCAGCTATTGAAAATTTAGCAGAGATGCAAGATTCGTTAGGAAGAGGAAACGAATACTTGCAAAAGTTAGATAATGCATTTAGACAGCAGGGATTGATGTGGGAAGATATGGTTACTATTGGTAAACAATTGAAACTTACCAGAATGAAGGAGAACGAAAGGATCCGCGAGCAGAATGACTTGGAGTATATGCTCCAAAAAAAAGTGGTCCGTATCGAAGCTGAGTTGCAAGCCTCACGTGCGAGGGAGAGAGAGAAGGACACGTTGCTGAAGGAATTGAATGGGAAGATGGATTCCTTGATCTCCCTACTTTCGGCGCCAGCATCTAGTGGTGTAACTAGACATGCTCCTAGCGTTTCAAGGGATGTGATGCCTTCTGTTTCAACTAATGAAACGATGACTGAAGGAGTATCAGATGATAATGATGATGATATCGTTATGGAGGAAGAGCAGACATGTGTTTCAAGCGATGAAACTGCTGCTGAGAATGTGGAAGTAAACGGTTAGTATTTTGTCTTCAGGACATTTTTCGATATTTTACTTAACAGACTCTCAAATCCGTTCCTATAAATTAGCTCCATCAGTTGAAGCTTCCTACAGTCCTCCACCTAAACCAACTCACGAAAACGATGCTGAAGTTTCAATTGTTTCTCCAACTACTGTATCTCCAAGATACGGTACAGTAGCTCCTGGGAAGATAAATGGAGTCGCTGAAATAATGGTAGGAAGAGTCAAAGCGAGCGCACCTGCTTGTATGACAAACTGGAGAAAGCAAAGTATTGCTTCTTTACTTGTAGAAGCGGTCAATCAGAACGTGATTTTTTCAAGAAGCCCTCAAGGGAATAAGAATCCCTTAGGCTTGCCACATCATAAAAAATCTGACAAAGTCAGTAAAAATGCATGGCAAGAGTCTCGTGGCGCAGTTAAATTTTTGGCATCATTTTGCGAGAATATGGACGAATACGCTTTCTATACAGGTGACAAGAGAATCACGAAGAACGAGTCGCTCAGTGAGAGAGCAAAAAAAGCAAGAAATTTGGGTGAGATGCTTGAAGGGAGAGTTATTGAATATATGAAGGAATCAGATATCACAGTGAAAAAGGATATAGAAGTGGGGTGGATATACAGAAACTTGGTTACAACTGGTGATAAAAAATGTGTTCATGTTGATGTTGCAAAAACAGATACTTGGGATTCCATTAAAAGGAAAATGGAAAAACACGTTAAGAAAGGCGATGGAAAGTAAATGATTCAAAATAACACTAAGTAGATTTTAAAATAACAAAATGAATGAATATCAAAATCCATCGTCGTCTTTTGTACCTATGAATAATAAGTTCTCACGTTCACGAACGGATATCCTTTGCTTTAGTCAAAAAGTAAAAATTTCGACTTAGTTACCGTGCGTAGGAGATAGTTCACGACGTAATTGTAAAGTATGAATGCTAGAAGTTTTGAAATGGTGTTTTCACGCTTACTTTACTAGTGATGAGTAGTGTAATGAAAGTGATGAGTACAAGAGTTGGTGGTTCTCGCTCTATCTGCTCGAGCGAGAACATATATGAAACGTCTCTCTGAAGATATTTCTTGTGTACATGATGCACCTTCCGCATAGGAGTCAAGCTAAGTTTCTAAATATGTCATCCTTCAATTTTTTATACTGCTTTTACGTAAGTACAAATAGTCATGATACAGTTAATTCTTACGTGTTGAGCTAATTAATCCGTTTATCCGTCCATTTCTCTAAATATGTAGGGAAGGTGCGAATGCCTAACACAAACAACGTTGCTTCCTTTACCATCACACATCTACAAAATCTATCATCTCCATCGTGCATCACCTATCATACGTAACAATGTAAACTAATAAAAGAATAAAAATTAAAAGTATTTATGTAATTGTTTTATGTAGTTTATCCTCTATCTTATTCCCCTATTCAAATGAACTGTAGTTGTATGGCAATCTTCTTCTGTATGTGGGTTTGATTCTTACATAAGTTCGGCCTGTACACTCATCCTCGTTATCGTAGACTTTATATGCGTAAATAGTTACAATTTGTCTATCGTCCGCGTACAAAATTTCGTTAAATGCATCAAGAATAAACTTCACCATGTTGTCAGTATCTGGAGCTTGAATATGTGGACGATGAACAAAATTTGGCTTCAACTCAGATTCCTCGCGAATGACACATCTCGCTCTGGTACGAAAATGATTCTGTGGGCGGGGCATGAAGAAGCCAATTTCAATATGAAGTGGCTGTTGAGCGAAAAAGAGTGGTGGGTTGTGATACTGCTGCACAATTGGACGTAAAACATGTCGAAAGAAAGCTCTGTCATTCTCGTTTTGATTGTAAATCTGTGGGTAAGGTACACCAAAACGAGTGTATCTGAGTCTTATTCCAGGTCTTTTTTGAGCAACAGGTTTTCCATGAATTATACATTCAAAGTATTCTTCAGGGCGAATATCAATCAATTGGAGGCTGGTGTAATTCATGATAACGACGATGATGAATAATAATTATGAAAAGAGCGAGCTATAAAATACACACAACAATCAACAAGGTGCACCTAATATCTAAAAAAACTATTTCTAATCACATGTGTTCTTTATGTATTTGAAATTTTCATTCACTCTTTACTTTTGAGTGAGATAAGCCGTCCGTTTTATTTCAAATAGGTGCACTTAGTTTTGTTCTGTTTGCGTTGAGGCTTCTCGACGACTTTTGGTTTGTCTTCGAGTTTCAGGTGGTTGGACGAGGGGGGAATCAGAATTAAATCTAAAAAGTAACTTGCATGTGGGTCAGAGAGGATCCTACATTTAGGAAAACACAGGGGAAAATGTCGATTGACTCTTACTACTTAACGGGGAACAGCATCTTTTGTCGATGGAACAGTGTCTGGGGAGCTATTTTGGCTCATCGCGGGGAAGCTAGTACTCCAGCAAAATCGGGGGGAGCTCCCGCTCCCCCCACCCCCAATTTTTCCGCAAATGTTGATCGGGGAGGACGTTGACTCATCAATATTCAATCTTTTTAGATATTTTTGAATGACGTTCCTGCAAGCAATGAATGATGTAGATTTCTTCCTTCTGTCTGTAGCATATGCTGGTTGTAATTGCTCTGCTAATTGTTGTTTCAGAAGATTCCTTTTATTATTTGTATATAAAAACATTATGAACTTCGTCAGCCTCCCTTCATACGTGGTCTTGGTAGACTCTACATGAATATGGTTAGAGACAATATCTGCTGTACTAGCAACAAGGTTTCCTACTGCTTCATGGTGAATGTTTGCCATTGTTATTTTATTTAATGTAATATATATATATTCTTTTGTTGAGAAGGCTTCTTTCCAAAAATGTAGGTGGTACATAACGACATCTACGAGATGTGGATTTTCCACATTAAATTCCTTCAATATCCACGTACGAAATTCTTCCCTAACAAAACACGGTAAAAGTAGGATGCCGTACGTAGCATCATCTGCAGGAATTTAATGTGGAAAATCCACATCTGTCAACGGCAAATTTGGCTTTTAACCACATCATTTTCCAACTAAGTATTCTTATTGTATGCACTTCTATCATAAAGGAAAATATATTTTAGGGTTTACGGAGAAATTGCTTGCATATTCATATTGTTTATTTTTATAAAAAAATTATTGAATACCTAGTAGTAATGATTTCAATCCTTTTATCTTCCCTATTCTTTGTCTAGCAGCGATTTTTCCATTTCATGTACTCCTTTGCTTCTATTTCTTGAGTTCTTCCTACCAGAGAGTATATATAACTTTATCTTATCTTTAATCATTCCTTTACTTGAGAGTAAAAATATCATTAGAGCTTGGAGTATTGGATCTTGAGGAATGTCTAGATGATTCATCAGTTGTTCTTAACAAGGAAGTATCAGAGACTTGATTCAAATACATTTGACTTTGGAGTAACTTTTGTTTTGAGTAATCTGTACTTGCAGTATTGATACCTATACTCTTTGCAAGTTTGTTGTTTCTATAAGAATACTTGTTGAGATAGCGTTGCTTCATGACTTGTTTGAGTTTTGCAACTCGGGACCTAGAAGATTTAGTTCTCGACATGCATTGGCGTAGATCGTTTAATCTAGCTTCATACTCTTGATTGAAAGCATGCATTGCTTCTGCAGTTGGCTTCTTGTTCTTCTTGCTGTCTCGACGAGGGCCTGTTGATTCTTTGCTGACGAGGATGGAGGACGAGAAATCACTTGTGAATTCGGATGTAGAAGTTCGGCCAGATACAGTATCTTCAGTCATGAAAAGATTATCGATATCGTTGTAGCCCAAGTCTTCATTGAAATTAAAAGATGTGCTATTTCTACGAAGTGATTTTGTGATAGGGAATGCTGTTGATTCTTGCAAGGGTACAAGGAGAGAGGAAGAGGAGTTCTGCTTCCTCTTGGTGCCAAGTAGTGAATCAAAGAGATCGTCAGAGTCTCGTTCAAGAACAGAGAGCTGATGCTCCACAGAATCATAGTTGAGTCCAATAGTATGAATAGAATTATCAAGCATCAATGATTCATAATGATTTAGAGAATGATGATCGTGTGTGTCACCTTTTGCGGGAGGGATTACCGACGACTTGTGGTTGTTGTTTGTACGATCGATACTGCATCTCGCCTCTTCATCATTGAATGCTGATGCAAAGTCCATGCTAGGAAATCTCGTAAAAGAGTTTCTACGCTCGTTCAATAAGTGGGTTCTGTTTTGAGATAACATTTCTTTTTTATGGAATCTAGACTGCATGTGTAGGGAAACTGAGGAAACTTTATGCCTGAAGCAAGATGTCGCATGATACACATACATTATTCCGGTTATTTCCCACTTCGCGAGAACCATGTCCCGCTATTTCGTAGCATCATTTTCAGAAACAACATAGGCGAGAATGTCCGAGTATCGGACTACACACTTTTTCTACAAAGATTTTTTGATAGAGATCAAGTATACTTTAATAACTAGATACATAATCTATTTAAAAATATAATCATGAAGAAACTTTCCTTCGAATTTCCACATCATCATCTTTTTGTTCAATGGACAAGAGTTCAGATGTGATTTTATCTTTCAAGGGAAAATTAAATCCGCTTTGTGCATCGGAGAAAAGAATAGCTGAGGACGTAAACACAGAAACAGATGGCAGCATGTACGTCAGGCGGAAACTCATCACAGTTCTTGCCCTTCTCCAATCTTTCAATACGTAATAGTACATACGTACAGAACAGAAAGCAAGTGAAACTTGAATTTGCACATGCGACATGCATTAGTACGTATTGAAGAAGCAATTATCCTCATACTGTACCGTACAGTAAAGAAAGCAATGCAACTCCTACATAATCACCAACTACTTCTAGAATATGCAATTATATAAAATTAATCTATAGTCTGAAAAGTAATTTAAAAATCAGGAAAGAATTGCATCTGAAAAGTTTGCAAAGTCAAACTAGATCTTCTTCTTGCAAATTTGTTCCTATTCATCATGAACTTTTCAGGCCCTACTACAAATCCCCCATTGTTTGTAGTATTGTATTGTCTGTATCCTCCAGACCAACTTACATCCATTGATACTGATCGAATGTTTTGCTTTTCAAATTCTGTTGGGTCAAATATATGTGAAAACGCTCGGTTAGGAACTGGACTTGCTGAAGGACTATGTCTGCGTCTACGGTTGGACTTGATATCACAGTAGGAAACTTTTCGTAGAGGATTGCTTGTCTTGCCCATTTCTAAAAGGCGTTTGCGTGTATCTTGACTCTTGCTGAGACCCATGGCAGCAATTTTTCTCTGCTGATTCTTGGTTGCATAGTATGAAAATTTTGACTTTAAATCTTTCTTGATGAGAGCAACTTTGGAACGAGTAGAAGAAGACTTCTTCATACACTTGATGAGGCCTTCGAGCTGTGATTCGTATCTTTGTGCAAATTCAGGATCCTGGAATGGGTTATATGGATCTATCTGAGAAGAGGCAGATGCCAACATATCTTCAGATTCCCAAATACCTTGAAGATCAGATGCGTCCAACAAGTTCAAGTCTTCACCTTCCATGTCAAAGTTGAAATTGAAAGGATCAGAAGAGTTGATTGGCATGAAGGAAAGACTTGTACGGCGGTAGACGACCGATTGCTTTGGTAAGCAATCATTCATTGGATCTTCCAGACCGAGGTGCTGCTGCTGTCCATGGCTATAAGAAGGATTGAGTTCCTGACTTGTGTAATTTTCAGCCATGATATCGAACGACTCTCCAGTCAGATCATAGATATCTTCCATACTGATACCTAAACTCATTCTTCTAGAAGCTTGAGGCAGAGGTGGCAAATCATTTGAATATTCCTTCATGTTGTTCATATCCACGAGTGAAGAAGTTGGTGCAAAACAAGCAATCTCATCCTCTTGCATGACAGCAACTGTAGGCTCGTCGTATGCATTTTCAGATATAAAGGAAAGAGAAGTTCTTCTCTCGAGAACTAGAGATGCTCGGCGTTTGGTAGACTGCATATTGAAATCGTTCATTATTTATTATGGATCAATTCCCGCAGTAACTTTTATTATGGAAAGCAATGTATGTGCAAATGTTCCACTCGAAGAGAGGAGGAGAGTTGGATGCGTCTAAAAGTGAAATGACTCGTCACATGTATTGGTCATCACTGAAATGTCCATTCAATTTATTCTCATTTCAATCGTTTCAAATGATATTTTGTCCTATTAGAAGATATTCTGTCTTGTACCTTCCTATCAATCGTTTCTCAATCTTGCCACCTAAGTAGATGTAAACGTTTCAGCTCAGCAAGTAATAGCTAACATTTAAAAGTTGAGCATTGAAGTGTATTGAAATCTAAAATGCGTAAAGCTTTTCCAGGAGAAATAAATATCTTTATATTCGACAGCCTTCCCAGTAGCAGATGCATATGTATCGGAGGGAAGCTCAACTATGTCCATAATTAGTGATAAAATAGACGAGTCACCGCTACTAGTTGTTGGCTGGTTGGATAAATTGTATTCATCCTCAAATTTTCCGAAGAAGAGGAAGAGAGAAGTGAAGAACAACAGTCTTGTTCTGTACAAACAATACAAAAACAAAAATCTGACGTAGCACATAAAAAGAGTTATGGTGAGACGAGTTCATGTCATATGGAACAGTTCACCTTTAATTCATGTCCAAATGGAATAATTGCTGTCGCAGGAATATTCGTTGTATCTACAATCCACGGAATCAAATGACTTTTTCATATTTTGCCGAAAAGGGGAAGCCAGATAAATGGGAAGGATAAGTTTGATGATAAAATGGACGAGTCACCGTTACCAGTTGTTGCTTTGGCTGGATAAATTGTATTCATCTTCGAAAAGAAAGCGAGAAGTGATGAAGAACAAGATTTTTGTTCTATACAAACAATACACGAACAAATATCTGACGTAGCATAGAAAAAGTTATGGTGAGACGAGTTCACCTTAGATTCATTTCCACAAGGAATATTCGTTGTATCTACAATCCACAATCCACATAATCAAATGACTTTTTCATATTTTTCCGAAAAGAGGAAGCCAGATAGATGGGAAGGATAAGTTTGATGTTTAGGGAAGGTATAACAGCTGCGTTCTTCAGAACTTGAATTATTTTTCAACAAAAGCTGAAGTCTAGAATGTCATTGTGAAACTTTGAAAGGAAGGAAATAAAACGAAGGAAGCTTCCAGCCACATGAATGAGAGATATGCAGGTCATTTGTAATGAAGGGAAGCTATGTTTGTTCTTTTGAATTTGCACCATGTCGAAGCAACTAGGTTTCTCATTCTAATAGAAGGCTAACCAATCTGATAAAAATGGAGAACAAGCTCACCGCTAGCAACCAAAACTGCGACTTTGAAATAAATAAGCTTAGAAGGACCACATTTTTTGTGAATTGAGTGTTCAATCTTGATAAGATTCACATGTAGCCATATTGCATCTATTTATAATATTTCTAGCAAGATGAATGAATTTAATCATTTCGAGATTCATTCCGTTCGACTGACCGGCGATGTGTTGAATTTACATTAAATTTCAGGATTCAACTTTCAGTGAAATCTTTTCGTATGAATTTGATTGTGATCAGCTTTATTCGGTAACTTATCTATTCTGCACTAGGAATCTTGAAGAAATTGAAGCGAGAATGTTATCAATAATAATAGTAATAGTAACAAATTTTGGTTCCAGCCAAGAATTTCATTATTTCAACACCATAGTAAATGTTCTCTAATGTGGTAGCGGTATGTGACATTCCGTTTTTTGGCCTATCGGACAATTCACTTATGTGTTGCGGAGAAACGGTGAAACAGCAATCAATGATTTCAAAAATGGACAAAATGGTAAATCATGTGATTTGAAACCGAAGCCAAAACAGCTGAACACTGTAGTTTGACACATAAAGTACTATTAAAGACCATTTGCAGTACTAAAATCTCTTATAACAACAACCATGACATCGAGAAACGAATTCACATTGAGAGACGAAGAAGAGAATTTATTCCTAGTATCTAAGGGAAGAAGAGATGGGAGTTACAGCTACTCCTATTCATACCATGAAGAAATTCCTGACATCATGGAACAAGAAGCCTCATCTTTTATTCGTGGTGAGAATCAAACCAATAGGAAAAAGAATAATCATGTTCTTCTTCGAGATCCTCAGGATTATTCGCGTGATGAATTTCTTCCATCTCATATCTCACAACCTCTAATCTCTTTTAAAAACAATGAAGAGTTTAAATCACAATTGAATCATAGCTCATCTAGATAATTTTTCTGAGGAAGAATTCGCACGCCGTAGCGCACTCGGTAGAAAACACCACACCTACTCTCCAACGTCAATTTCGTCTAGTAAACTACTAGCACACGACCAACGGAAACTAGGTTTTGTGTATTCATTAATTAAAAGAAAACACTACATAAACAAAGTCAAAAACAATGGTTATTAAAACTAGCACTCCAGTAAAGCCTGTAGAAAAGGCGGTCGAATTGGTAGAGGCCAATGCGGACTACGAGATCAGATTTCCAGTTTCTAAGTATATGACCCACTCCGAAGGGGTTAGAGATGCACTTGAGATGCTTATGTATGCTAATGCAGAGATCCAGGTGCACCCAATTAGCGATGAGGACAGCAAGATTGATGAAGTAAGCAATCTACCTAAGTGGGAAAAGGTGGAGGAATGGGACAAGTATATCTTTAACTACAAAAGGGAGAAGCAGCACGGAAAAAACGGCAAAGAAGATTTTCATGTTTGTCATGTGGCTCTAACAGCATACACCCAGCTGAGAGACTTAAAAGAAATCCCAGAAGTAAAGAATGCATTAGCGCAGTCTCGTATTTATCTGAGAGCTAGAAATTTCACATCTAGTTCAGATAAAGTTCCTGTAGCATGGTTGAAAGGAGCAGATTACCAAATGTCGGATAGGATGAACATAGAGGAGCAGATAACTAAATATCTAGAGGAAAGTACATACCCAATCAGCGACACCAAAGTTCAAGTCAATAGTGATAGAATTTACTGTTATGATAAGGAAGCGAAAACCACGTTCAGAACAAAGGCATATGTGGTATACTGTAACAAAGCCGACCAGCAAGTAATTGACTCGGCACTTGAAAACCTTAATAAATGTGAAAGCAAAGCACTTGGAATTAGACATCTTCGGTCTATCTCTTACAACGGATTGGCATCAATTGTAAAGAAAAAGTGGATCGAAGGACAGAATCAAGTAATGTTCAACACTGCAGCAGTAGTTATTGACAACATCTATCCAGGAGCAAATCGGGTACCTGAGAATTTCAAGGATTGGTGGGAACATTTCCCAGAGATGGAACAAGATACAGCAGAACAGGACTGGAAGGATATCATCGATCAAAATTTGGCGGCATACGTGGTAGAAAACAAGAAGAAGGAAGAGCTAGTCAAAGACATTTATTTCAGAAATGGTAAAATGCATCTTGTGTGCAATATCCTTGAAGCAGGAGTTGTGGTCGACGCAATGAAGAGCATGCTAGATCATATGATATCAGCATTAAACGAAGACGAGATGGCAGAGTTGTGTAACATTTACTACTATACACCAAAGAGAATTCCAAAGGTATCAGCAGTTCTAAAACACGAAGAACAAGGAATCACTCAAATTCCTATTGATGTATTTGTACCTGACGAATTAGTAGAAGAGCTTAAGAATGAAGCAATTGTAGTAGATCTCACACCATACGAACCAGAGTCGTATGAAAATATGCCAGCAGCAACATACTACAAGCGGAACAGAGCTCCAGTACGAGTACAATCACATGACGATTCTATCAAGTTTTGGAAAAAGAAGCAAGCAGCAAGAAAGAAGGAAAGTAAACAAAAGAGCAATAGAGACAATAAGAACAAGCAACGACCAGCATCTCCAGTAACAGTAGTAGATCATGGAGAGGTAGCAATCAATGCATCAAATGAACCAAGTAAAAAAGAGATCCAAACAATCAAGACTCAATTTCAAAAGAAACTAGAAGAGCGTGAGAAACAATGGGAAGCAAAATTTAAAGCGATTGAAAAGCAACTAGCTGAAACAAAAGTAACAACCGAGAAAGCACTCACGAATTTAGAAACAAACATGGCATTAATGGAGCAGAATAATGAAACATTCCAAAAGCAAATGGAATCAACTACTGATAAATTGTTGCAGCAAATCACAACACAGGGGTCAACACTTGAATCAAGTACAAGATCTATTACAAATCTTGAGACAAAAATCAATGATCGCTTTGAGCAATTGTTCCAGCGACTCGATAATATGAAAGGAGACTCACCAATCCGCAAGAAACAAGCAGTAACCTCACAACAACAAAACAATGTTATGGCTAACTCCCTTAGCAATGTAAACTTCATCCAAGGATCAGCACCAGGAACCCAAGAACAACAGCAAGGGTACGGTGGTGATCTAACATGTTAGGTCTCTCAAGGAGCACGGTGCGAGGTGGGAGAAATTCCCAACTCAGCACCACCTTGAGCAGGAACGGGTATGTGAAACGTGCACAGGAGCAATGGAACAAATTGTTTAACTGTAGGTTTCGCATAGAGGATAGTAAGGAAGAGAGGAAGGAACTGGAGGAATATTGGCGAGAGAACATTAGAAAGAAGATGGAAGGAGTAGATAGAGCAAGATTGGAAGCGTTTGGAACGTTCATGGAAGCAAAAGAGCAGGACTGGAGGAAAGACAAATACATACGTGTGCGTTTCTGTAACAAGATGGGGTTTCCCACCAAGCATAGGCATACCGATTTTGAGAAATTTATAGTGGAGGCAGAAGCTGACAGCATAGCATTAAGCGGATGTGTGGAACTGAATTTATCTGCAAAAGGGATAGCAGGATTAGCAGATGTTGCAAAGAATGTCCAAAAGCGAAGCAAAGCAACACTAGTTCCAGCACTTGATCCATTAAAGATCCATAAGAGTAAAGACTTCCTAAAGGGAGGATTAGCAACATGGATGCCGTCACATATGGCAGGGAGACATACAAGTAATGAGGTAGATCGACATAGGAGATGGATCACACATAGATTTGCCACAGCCACCAATGACATATCAATTATACTCGCGTATAGAGTATGCAGTGGAACTATAGATTCTTCAACATCAACAATTGCAAACAGAGAACAACAGTCTTTACTAATGGCAAAGCATCCATCGGCACTGAACGTGAGGAAGGCGTTTCATAATGACTTGAGTGCATGTCTTAAGAAAGAACGTGATGAAGGAAGAGATGTATTAGTACTAGGAGATTTCAATTCACCTAATGATCACCAAGAGATAGTAGATATGTTTGCCCAGCACGATATGGTAGACTTAGTCCCAAATAGTGCACCACCGACATGCACAAGATCAGCTCCAACATCTAGACCAACAGAAGTAGCATTTGGGACAACGCGTTTCGAACAAAGCATGGTAACATTTGGTATACACCCACAATTCATGTTTGACGGATCGGATCATAGATCAATGGAGATAGCTTTCGATAAAGAGGCATTGCTAGGAGATACAATTCCACTATCATGGACGCAGCCATCAATCAATGCTAATCACCCAAAACAAGTACAAACATTTGTCGATGAACTATTGAAACTGCACAGGAAAGGAAAAACGCTTGATGCACTCTTAGCAGCTGAAGAGAAATTGAAGAGTAATGATCCAGACGTACGTGAAGAAGGGCTGAAGAAAGTTTTGAACATTGAGAAACGAGCTATGACTGAGTATATTGCTAGTGCAACACGTGCAGTATTGAAACCCCGGAGCAGTATTGACATACCATGGTCTATAGAGCTAGCAACAGCAAAGAAAGCAAGAATCGCAGCAAAGAAGGAATGGGAAAGGGACAAAGCCAATGACGCAGCTTACAACAAGTGGATGGAATCAAAAAGAAAACATGAGGACGCAGTAGTAAAGGCACCAGAGTTGAGGAAGAAAATGTATAACTCTATGGTGGAAGAAATGGCGTACCGAATGAACTGTTCTCAGGACTCTGCAATAAGAGCAATCTACAATTGTGAAATGACTCGCGACTTATGTGCAAAGAATAGAACAGTCTTAAAAGGCATAAGAGGGAAGAGTATGACTCACATCCTTGTAGGCGAACCAGTGGAATCATTAAAAACACAATGGATGAAGGTCACTGACAGTGAAGTAATAGAGGATATCCTACTGAGATTCAATGAACGCCATTTACAACAGTCAACCATATCACCATTCACCCATGGCCCACTACGTGATATATTAGGTGAAGATGGCAAAGGAAGCCAAGAATTTCTAGATGGTCTAGTAGCTTCGGAGGTAGCCGAAGAGTATGGACATCTAGCTGATGCAACAAAATTGATCATTGAAGAGATGAAAATGAGAACCATTGATGGAGAACCAGCAAAATTTGAATGGACATTCAACGAAGCAGACTTTGAAGAGGCATTCGGAAAGGCAAGACTTAATACAGCACCAGGATTCTCGGGGCTGAATATGCATGTATTACGAGCACTAACAACAAATAAAGAACTGCGAGAGATATACGCAAAGTTATTGGAACTCCCATTTCGTTATGGCTTCACATATCCACGATGGGAGAAGACAATACAATCTCTACTGATGAAAGAGACACTTCCTTTTGTGCATCGTTGGAGAATTCTTGAATTAATGGAACAAGATTATAATGGCGTCTTAAAATTGATCGTAGGTCGTAAATTTGCAGCGCACGACCAGCGATACTTCCAGAACAGAGAATCATATGGGGCAGTAAAGAAAAAGAGTGCACACGACGCCCTCAACTCGGTACAGAATGTACTAGAATACAGTAGGATTATGAGACAGCCGATTGCAATTGCACCAAAGGATGCAACAGGATGCTTCGACCTACTGCGAAGGGAGATAATAAAGGTGATTCAGGAATCCAAAGGCATGCCAAAGGAGTTTGGGGAGTGTGTAGTTCAAACGCTACACGGAATGGAAAGGCATATACGACTAGCAGGGAAGCTATCGAAGAAAAGCTTCAAGTACACAACCAGCAACAATATAGGAGGAATAGGACAAGGCAGTGGAGAAGGCCCCCAAGATGGCAACGACATGATTGGATTATTAAAAGACGTTCATGCCAAAACTACTCGAGGATGCACCTTACTTCACCCAAACGGAGAGCACAGCATAGTGAGACATGGAGGAGGATTCATCGATGATCAGATTGATGTTATCTCTTTAGATTCCCAAGAAGCAATAAATGAGAAAGATATGGTGGAAGGTATATTATTACATTGGCAGAACCTTCTGAATGTATCAGGAGGTGACTTGAGTATCAACAAATGCGCAGTGGGATTTGCGCAGTATAAATTCGTAAAGTCACTGAGGAGAGACTACGCAGTGTTGAAAGGCATCGACGAGAATGAAGCACAGATTGAGCTGCAACCTCATAATCTATTACTGGCAAAAGAAGTCATCAAACGATTAGGTCCACATGAAGGGGAAAAGTACCTTGGAGTACGAAATGCTATAAGCGGATCCAATAGGGACGAATTCAAAGCGCGTAAAGAGCAAGTAGCTGATATGGCAGGACGAGTGGCCACTTCCAACATTACAAGACAGCAAGCATACATGATACATTCGATCCAATATAAACCAGCAATAGTGTATCCACTACAGCATACCACATTTACAGACAAGCAATGTAAAACAATTCAAACGCCAATGGTAAATGCATTGTTACCAAAGATGGGATTCAACAGACACATGCCAAGAGCAGTAGTCTTTGGTCCAAGTAGATATGGAGGTATAGAATTGATTACACTTGAGACAGAACAACTGGCAAGCCACTTGGATTCCTTGGTAAAGGACCTTCGTACAACTACATTACAATCCGAAGAGCGAAGCATAGTATTAGCAGCATATCAAAGGTACATGGGATGCGGTAAACACTTCCTTGAAAATGACCCGAGTGACTGGCCATACAAACCAGTGCATAGCAAAACAACTTATATATGGAGCATGACGTGGAAACATGGAATAAGCATTCGTTCATCTCATTTCTGGGTACCACAGTCGAGTTTCAGCAACGATGAGGCTATTATGGATGGTATAGTGAGGGTTGCAAAAGCAAGAAGAGGCACAGCTCAACATCTATCAGATGACTGTATAGCAAATGCCAATACAGTCCGAATTTACTTGAGAGTACATTTTCTTAGCGATATGGTAGTGAATGGGAAAATAGACGAAGAAATATTTAGAGTGGAACGAAGGAGAGATACAAGTGAAGTATATCCACAACAGGAGTACCCAAGTGCGAAAGCCATCAGTGATTGGAAAAGAGCTGTTAGAGCCGCATTCATATATGGAGACATGGGTATTGGTATTGATTTAACTGAGAGAGAAAGCAATGGAGAGAACATAGCAACTGATCTTCAAGAATACATACAGTCACAACCGCATTATGTACGACAAATAATGGGACAGCAAAGTGAAGGATGGAGCAAGGAAGACACACAGGAAATTGTAAAGGCACTGCAAGAAGGACGAGTAGTGACGATATTTGGTGACGGATCAGTAAAGGAAGGACGAGGTAGCCATGCCTATCGCATCATACCACATGAAGATATTGAGCAGCAAAAAGGTAGCATCACGGCTGGAGCAGTAACCAATGGCGATAGTAGATGGATAACGTCGCTCCGAACAGAACAGATGTCACAATTAGGAGCATTGTACGCACTATATGCAATTGCAGTTACTTCCGGAATAGTAGAAACAACATCAACCTTCTTGTTCCGCTACGATAACCAAGAGAGCCTACGACGTATCAAACTAGTGGAGACATTCTATACTGATGCATCACCATTAGCAACTGACCATGATGTATGGGCCGAGATTGCTAGAGTATGTGAACAATTCCCAAATATAACAGTAGAAGAGTCGTGGGTGAAAGGTCACCAAGACGACGGAGACGAAGAAATTACACCAGAAGCGCAACATAATATTGATATGGACGCTTTGGCAGAACAACATCGGGAATCCACAGAGGTAATGCCATTGCCACCCTTCTTTGTCAGCGAAAAGGCTCAGATTCTATTAGGAGGAATACCAGTCACTCAAGGTTTCCACCAGCAACTACGTCTTCATCTACAGGGAGAGAAGTTGCATAAGTATATAATGGGAAAAACAGGATGGTCCCAACATCAGTTTGATACAGTAAACTGGGAAGCATTAGAAAGATACATGAAGACAGTGGCACCAGGGAAACGTACGAATATCATTAAAGCGCAACATGGATGGCACCACACATGCGAACGTGATGCTATGTTCAAAGAAACAAGCGACTTCCAGTCCAAACACACATCGACACTGTGCCCCTTTGGATGTGGAGAGAGTGATTACAGGTGGCATTTTTTGAGATGCAACAAGTCCCCTATAGCAGCAGAAGTTACACGAGAATTATCAAAACTCAAGGCTATGTTTAAACGATACAAAGTCCAACGAGAGATGCAGAGCATTTTGCTTCAACGAATCAAAGCGACACTCCAGCGGCAACGACTCACACCAATGCAATTACATGATAGCACAGATCCAGTACTCCAGGCAGCACTTGACGAGCAAGATGTGCTTGGATGGGACCAGTTCTTGCTGGGAAGGCAATCGAAGCGATGGGAGGAGGTACAGCAGAAAGAGTATTCGAGGCTGGCATCACAGCTACCTAAAAACTCGAAGCTACCGGCACATTATAAAGCAACAGTATTCTCAAAAATGCTGATACAAGAATCAACGTATATAGCCCTCAACAGATGGCAAGTTCACAACGAGGTGGCGCATACAGCCATCACAGCGAAAGAATACATACGTGATAGAGACAAAGCAAAGAAAAAGATACAGAAATTACTTGCAGAGAGTAGACCAGACCACATAGCTTTTACCCGCCAAATACCAGTTACAACGGAGTCATTATTGTCACAACCTCTAGATCGAATGAGAGATTGGATCGCGACATGGACAGCGACGAAGGCATACCTTGCACCGTCACTGATCACAACATATACAACAACATAATCTTCTTTCCTTTTCATCCACCCTCACGGGCCGATGTAATGATGTTGATGCTCAATAGCGTAGTGATTAATATCAGTAAAGATTTTCTTATTATGAATCATAGCTCATCTATAGATAGTAGTATTCCGATGGATAATATAGGTGAATCCAAAGTATCTCCTTGGTATCATGAAGCTGTTACGTCTCCACGTACCACTACACAAGTACCACATTACAAAGAAAGGTCCAACACTGTTACTTTTATGGATCAAGATAGTATCGTAAAGTCCAATACTTTGGCCAATTCTATGCATTCTTTCCCATCTATGAATATGTTCTTAGAAGCAACGAGTTCAGAAATCAACGAAGCCTCTCCTACAAGAATCAGAGCTGAATCAATGCATAGTTTTGCTTCTTTCATATACGATGATGACGATAATGACGATTTTCTTGATGAGCTACTTATCAACGATTGGTGGGATGAGACTGCTAATCTCAAAGATTACGATACAACTTCCGTTTTCTATAGAGAAAGGAGTTCTTCGATAGATGAAATATCAAATTTCTTTGCGTCTTGTGGAAATCACGAGAGTACTAGCCAAAAGTCACTTACGCAAAATAGACGAGAATACGATCGTGAATATCAGCTGCAATGCATAGACCTAATGAAATGTATGAGAAGAACACAGATAAGTCGATCAAAGGTTGTGGCTGTAAAGGAAAATATATTGAAACATGATTCTCTTCGAGCAAAGTATTCCTTTCGGCGCGAACTCGCATATCTTGGATTGAACACTGTAAATACTGACGCATCAAGAAACAAGCTCTTTCGCTTTCAAAGCAAGAGATGAATACAGTCCTTGCTGGTTCGTAGACCATTATATATTCTGTGGCAGTTATTCCATATTCCTTGCTTCAATGAAGGTAAGAGATAAAGGGAGAAACGTGTTCTTTCTTCTTTCCTCGTTGTGCATACTAGTTCAGGTGCAAATTGTAGTTGCAGTTTGAACGTTATATAGAAAAAGTAAATCGAATAACTGCATTTTACTGTATGTACACATTTGTATCTTACCTACCACTATTCATAGTAGCTACAACAAAGCTTAGATTACAACTTTATGCAGCCAAAGAAGTAACATCTAGAACAAGAAGACGTTGACATAAATAGAGGGGCTGCCTAGTCTGCATGCATTCATCATGTTCATTTGTAGTCCCCCGAAAATCTGTTAATTATGTCCTTCGATTCTTCAACAAGCTGTGCATTTTCTCATGGAAATATTATACATTTCATCTTTTCAAAGATAAAGGAGGAATTTTGCTTTCTCATCGAGAGGAAGGCGAGAAAACAGATTGCAAAAAGTTCCAGGTGACATCCTCGATCTTTCTGCTCCATAAACAATTCGAACAAGGATTATATTTTTTACAACATTGAATCATTTCCACAATAATTCTACAATGAACACATTCCCACTTGAACACCAAAGCTCTTCTTCTTGGGAACGACATGTATCTAGAATTTACTCCGGCAATGAATCAAAAAGCGATCATTCTGCTGGTGAGCTTGCAGACCCGATTGAAATTGAGTTTTTTCTAAGTCATGATTTAGACTTTCATTACAACGAGGAACAGAGATCAGTATGTAGAAGTGCTAGAGAGATCATCGAAGACCGGAAGAGAGATATATCATCTCTACTTTCCGAGGAATCTAATAGTTTTTGTACATTTTGCCAAGATGCAGAGAAAACTATTCAAGAATCATTCCTTGTTGAAAATCATCCATCTAGCACTCAAAAAGGTGATGGTACTACCCAGGATTATAGTACTGAGGATACCAGCAAAGCCAAAAAGGCAAAGATCGCAACTGCTCTAGAGTGTAACAGGAAGTTACTTGCAGTAAAAGAAGGCAGTTTCTTTCGTGATGCTACCAGCATCAGTATGAAAAAGGATCCGAGTGACCTATTATCGAAAGAGTTGTCATTCAAGAGTTTAGTAGAAGAGTACCAGAGTGGACTAGATGCACTCACACAGTGCATTGCAAGAACTAGAGAGAGTCGCTCCAAAGTTTCAAAGATCAAAAGCTTATATATCAAACAAGAATCAAGTTACTGCGAAAGTAAGATTTTTCCTAATCATACTGATGACTCTTCTAATGAACAAATGAAATTTGAAGTGTATGATGCAACCAATATCAGACAATTCAAAAATACAGATAAGGTGAAAGACGACGATCTTTTCATTGGGAAGAACATTTATCTGTTCTCAGGAAATTGCTCACGAAAGCATGATTCTGATTCTGTTTCTTCAATGGAAACTAAAGACTCTACTGTAGTATAATGTCGAATACGAATTGATAAGATGTAAACTTTTCTACCAAGCCATAAGAGTATAGTGGCCCATCCTATCCCATACTCAATGAAGAAACCATCTTGGTTCGCTCTTTTGACGTTCGTTCATGTATCAAAGAGGGGCCATCGAAAGGAATCACTTCAAGCAATGTCTACAACACCGACTTCAGGATGTATTATTCAAGCGCATAGTAAAAATTCATATAAATAGGGCAGCATTTTACATAATCAAATGTTTTATCTTTAATATCACTTTTTATTTTATTTTCATTTAGGCAGAAAGGCCCTAGACGCAAGAATTTTACTTCAACAATATTTTGAAAACCGGAAAGAAATTTTAAATGTCGCAGCTACATCTTCAATGCAACTTTGAAGTAACTAGAGTCAAAAATGTTGATTCTTCTTCTTTTTGCGGTGAAATAGATTGAAAGAAACTCTATCTCATACATAGGTTAATATCTATGATAACCTTTGAATAGTTTTATACATTCTTTAATTGAGCGAGTTCTTTCTTGAAAAGTGCATCAACGATCAATGTAAAATAAATATAAATAAATTGCTCACATTAACTATTAAATTCTAACTTTCATTCCCTTTCTCTTCATCTCCGCATATAAGGACACTGCTAGACCACAAGATGTCATGTACAGACTCAATCTTTGCAAGAGTTTTGGTAACAAGGCTCATCATAATCTTTGGATTTTCACCTTCTGCAGAAGACATATACTCTGTAAGACCATAATGCGCAGATTCTTTATCTCCTATTCCTAAAGCTAGCCACAAAAAGCCATGATACATCTTTTGTACATTTGTAGGAGAGACTGACGAAACAGCAAGCATTAATGCACCTTCGAGGATAGGTGTACCTTGCATACAAATAAAAGCATGGGGCTTCATACGCGTAGCTACCATCAATCCTCGAGCTAATGCTATTTGCACGCATATATCTTCTGATGTCCTCATACATTTCAATATCGTTTGTCGCACCGACTTCAGTATCACAGGTGTATCGCAACATTGTCCGAGTACTGCACCCATTGCCAAACAGGCTGCCTCTCTTACCATTGACTCCTCATCCATCATTAAGGCCTGCATTAACGATGTCACCTCTTTAAATACACCATCGTTGACAGTAACAAATTCTCCATTCCCACTTGTAAGAATACGAAAACATGCAAGAGCTCTTCCATGCCGTATGTGAGAACTTTCTACTTGCACTAACTTCTGATTGTCACTATTTATTTTTTGCTCATGTCGTTCTTTTTCTCTTGCGGATATTGATCTGACAGAATCATTTCCACCCGAATCTTTTGACAGTAGAGAATGAAAGCTACTAATACTTCCAATGCTGTGATTACTTGTGCTAAGAACATCTGATTTTCGCCTCTGTGGTAGCACAGTTCTTGTGATGACATTCAAAAGGACTTCTTCTCCAAGTAATTCAAGCGACGCCCCAATACAGAGAGCAGCACTTTCACGTACAGTCAAGTCTTCATGTTTCAACATATTTGACGCAACATCCAATGCTAGTTGTGGAGTATCAGGTACTTGTACAAGGTTTGGCGAAATATTCGTCATGGCCGCAGAAAGTGCTTGCAACATGGTAGATTGTAAACCAGTAAACTCTCCATTTCCTAAATCATTTTTAGAACTCTCTGGTGAATTAGGTTGTCCATGCCTAGCACTCACAGATCCATAACGGACACAAGTACGAATGATACCTCTCACAAACTCATCCACTTTATACGACTTGGGATTCACTCTATTCTCATTCTGCCCATCCTTCACTGTCATTTTATGGATTCGTTTCATAAAGCAACCAATGGTAGTACAAGTTTCATTACGAACTCTAACAGATGGATTAGTCAGTGCATGCATCAAACTCGCCTGAATTACATCCATTCCGGTATTCGAATTAAAATCTCCTGGATCTTGAGAGAAGGCATTTCCATCCTCTTCACTTTTGAACCCACTCAAACCAACACTTGAAGTGTTTCCCATAATGGCTGGAAATGCCTCTAATAAAGGTTCAATGACAAACTCATAGGATTTTCCACTTTCAATAGCTAATAAAATAGGATATTTGCCTTGATCATCCGGTGTCGAAGCAGCCTCAGGATATATATCCAACAAATGAGAAATGATGGGTGTTTGATGTGTCACTGTAAATTCCGACGGTTGAAAGGATGTAGTTGTATACTGTTTATTCTTTTGCGCCTTCTTTTTATCAGGATAATAACTCAAAACGACTCCAAGTTTTTCTTCGTATACAAGTGTAGATTGTCCATGAAACGATGTGGAGATGGAATAACGATTCGGATTGACTTGCTGATTGGAAATGGACGCCGGTGGAAGTGCTTTGGTCGCTAGATGTAATGGTAAATGAAAATCTACATCGTGTTCCTTGACTCTATCATTTCCACAAACTTTGAGTAAAAATTGAAAGAATCCATGTGGTAAGATATACAGTGAAGCAGCTGCAGCATGCATCAATTGAAAATGTGATTGGGTAAAGTCAAACCCCGCAGCAGTGGAAGGAGAATCCATATTTCCAGACATTGTCGATTTCGATCCAAAAGAGCGATCTAAATCCTTCTTCTTTTCTTCCTGAAAGTTTGAGGTCTTGTTTCCTTTCGCTTGTAATTTCATCATGACTTGTACTTCTTCTACCATGAGTGCATCTTCTAGAGTATCTTCGACATATCCCAAATATGCAGCTTTGAGTAAAAGCACAAGAATTTGCCAACATTCAACCAATTCTCCACCTTCCTTCCAACACATGTCACGAACCGTATCGGCATCTACAGTTCTACAAAGCACTTCTTGGATATCTTCTGCATAATCATCATACATTAACGAAAACGGCGTCCTTCCCCGTTCTTCTCTCAAAGTGGCACTGACAGGATCATCTTTCAAAAGGGTATGAATCACCGCCGGCCTCAATGGAGTACGAAAACCAGCACAAGCACAATGCAACGGTGTCCTACCCCTCCGATCTAAATTATGACTGGATTTATTCCTCAAATACATTTCCATTTTGTACGTTCTCACAGGTGACGAATTGACAGGACTGCCCTGTAGAGAAGTTTCAGCCAATAATTCCCTGGAAGAATTAAAACTCGTCGAAGCAACAGCCGAAGTGACAGTATCATGTACCCCCAGTAACAATCGTACAATTTCCGCATCTGCACCACAATAACATGCAAAATGCAACGGTGTCAATCCATCCACAGTCGTTCTATGTACTAAATCCACCTTTAATTCTTGAGAAGCCTTTAGAATAGCTTTCAAGACGGAGGTAGGCGGTTGTCGTCTACAACATAAATGCAGTGGCATATTTCGACATTTATCTTCATACAATATTTCTTCGGGATGCATTTTAATTCTGGCGAGTATGCCTTCCCAATTTCCGATCAGGGCTGCTTCGTAGAGTGGTGGTGCTTGTTTTCCCATGATGGAGGAAGTAGCGGATGAGAGGGAAATGTCTGCTGCTGTTGGGTTTTTGTGTTCTTCCGTTCCTCCTTTGGAAGCTGATTCGATGATGGTTGAGTATTGAGTTCCCATCTTTGTTTATGATATATGTTGTTCGAGTCTAGTCTAGTGTTGTCTAGTTATTCTTATGATGTCTGCTTGCTTGCTTTGCTTGAGTTTCTTTTTATGAATATTTGTATCTTCTACTTAGAAATTCAACGGAAGCTCTTCTCGTCTCGTTGTTATGAATAATAATATCCTGAATTGATGGCTGAAAAGAAAGAAGAGAAGAAGTGATGTGTCTAGTATCCTCTGTCTTGTCAACTTTTTTTGAAAGATGTTCTTTCTTATAAACTATAAATAGAAGCAGAGGAGATTCTCTAGCAACAGATGATATTCTTATGAAAAGGAAACAAAGAGAAGAAAGGGATTCTTCCTGAACTTGAAGTGCTTTATCGGATAAATAGAATAGGAAGCTATTGTATCTCTGTGTTGTATGATGTGTTCCAACTAACTTATCTGTTCTTCCTTCGTCACAAATCTGCTGCGCTTCTTGTGTTGTTACCGAACTCGATCGCTACTGCAGACTATCTGACTCTTTTTCTAAAGTCACTTCTTGGATCGATGGTATGACTCTGTGTTTGATGGTGCTTTTGAATTGCCTTTCAATCAGGTTTCTTGTTTCTATTGAATGCTTGAATGTGTCTTGTATGTGTATTGACTATGGATCGTATTCTACAATGTGTATCCATACATAGGGCTTCGGAATGGTTTGTTCTTGTTGCACATCATTCAACATGTGGTCATCTTGTGTTTCACAGCTTCTTGTGTAGTGTGCGCGTTGGATGGAGAAAGACTTGCTTTCATGTGGATTTGGCTATTTTATTGATATTGGTCATTTGGTACTTAGGAAAGATATGTCGTTTTAAGATTGACGATACTTCAATCACGATGTTGTATCGCTTATTTTGTGAAATTGACATTTTTAGATAGGGATCGAATTTGATGAGAATACTTTTAGATTTGATGTTGTAAATACGTTTGTTCTCTATGTAAAAGAAACAATTTAAAAAATAATGGGAGTTCAATGTATATTACAATAGTTCATAACATGAAATAGCTAAATCTTATCATATATTGACCTAATTTGATCCAGGATATTAGAACAATTTAGTACTTTCTCATTTTTTCTGATCTGAAGCTTTGGGCGAATGTAGACGTGAATATTTTAATGAATCAGAAATCTTTAGAGACCTGGTATCCAAAGACATCCGGAGTACAAAATTTCATAGATCAGGTGTATGAGAATCATCCAAATGGATTCATGAACCATAGCAATGTAAAAATGGATGGAAAAGAGGCGTTAGATCTAACAGAACAGCAATTACAAACAAGAAAGAAGATTCTTAGGAGAGCCCTTTTCAAAGTTCGAATATGTATAGTGTTACAGCAGTCTGCAAAAGCGAAGAGCTTCAACAATTTTTATCTGGTTATGCTGTTATAAATGCGCCTTTTCAAGAGCCAGAATATAAATTTCTTTGGATGAATACAGTGAAACAATCAAAGGCAGCGTAGCCAGTCAATCAAAAGCAACTCATCGAAACATGAGGATGTTATACTCTTTCTAAAGTCCGAGGCATATGATGAAGAGGAGCTGCACATATTTCTTTCAATGATGAAGATCATTACAAATACAGAAGTATAATGTCATATACTTTATTCATTACGAATATAAATAGCTTTCTTATTCTCACTTCTTCTTCCTCCTCTACGAGTAACTCTTCTTCTTGTGCTACGATTCTTTTTCATTCCACAATTCTTTTGCAAACGATGATACTTTTCCACTTCTTTTGTATCCAATAGACAACGTTGAGTAATCTCATGCTCCATCCCATGACATAATTGAAATATCTTCATGGCATTATTATAAAACTGTGTAGATTTCTTGAGATTGTTCATTTTGTATCCATTTATAAATGCAATGTTTTTGTATGTATATCCCAATAGTTGAAATGTACCGTCACTTTTGGAATAGTATGGGATTGCAGCAGTATAGTATTGGAGTGCAAACTCATATAGACTTTGTTTTTCATAAATGTCGCCAATGGCCTTGAGGGATAGTGCTAGAGGTAATGTATTTCTTGTATAATTCGTGAGGATAGATAAAGCAACTGATTTTGATTTCTCATAGCTGTCAATGGCTCTTGGATAGTCTTGCTTCCTTTCATACATTTGACCTTTGTCCAAGAGTAGAGAATGGATAGTTTCAAGAGAATTACTCTCTAGTGATGGGTCAAAAGTTTGTGCTTCTTTCCAAGAAGGTAGGACGCTTCTTGATTCTTGTAGTGATGAATGATGAAGATTGGATTTTGAAGAAATGAACTCGGATGTCAAAGTAGCAAGATTGTCTTGAAGGGACCAGTCATTGCTCATAGCTTTATTGCATACATTTTTCTGTTTTATTCTCGCATCACAACACATCTCTTCTTTCTCAAAAAGAGATGGAGATTGAAGAGAGGATGATGGGTTTGTCGACACAAGAATATTACTTTGTTTGATACGATTGATGTTCATGATTCTTTTTCTCTTTGGAATAAGGACGTGTTGCCTTTTTCAAATTATGTACTGACTGTTTCTTCTATACTTTATGACTACACTCTAGAATATCCATTTGTGAGCATTTACGATCATCCAAACTTTGGAACGATTGCAGCATTCTATAAAGTGTGATTGATTTCAAGAGTGAAAGAGTAAAAAGCTCTTTGAGAAGAGACATTGAGAACCCTTCTTCATGATGACGTCATAACGTAGAATTAACTTTTATCCATACTCACACTAAATGACTACCTCGATAGCTATTTGCGTCTTGTGTCTTGCACTTCTTTTCGTTTGTGTTGTCATCGCTTGGTGTTGTTCTATTCACTACAAGTAATTGTAGGTATCCACCATAGCTTGAGTGAAGAAGTAATTTCTGATACATAATATAACTGCTCTCTAATAAAATCATGCAGACGAATCAAGTTGTTCTCGACTCTCTTCCATACATTGACCAAGTCCATCCCGACTATGAAGCCTATGCCATGTCTCTCATTGAAGAGGAAATGAAAACTATGGAGGCTCCAGATCCGCCTTCTTCCTCTGAACCTAAATTCAATTCTTCAAGTATCAATCATGTGGAATATCAGCAACTAGTTGAAAGAAACGGTGAAGCCAGATCTGACACGGTAGACTTTACCAAAATTCATACAGTGGATCCAAAAGACAAAAAGAAGGCAATCCATTCATTCAAAATTCAACTTGAACATGAAAGAATACGTCAAGTAAATTTAGAACTCGAAGGAGAATTTTCATCATCCATCTGGAAACATCATGTTGGCTTGTTGGAAAAGTCAACTAGTGAAGTGGAGACACAGTTGCAGCAACAACTTATGCAAGTGGATCAAATTAATGCGAATCGCAAAGAAAGTCAAGAGAAACGAGCCATGGTTGAGTTGGGGAAATTGGGTTATAGATATGAAGAATTGGTTCGAAAGAATCAACATTTGAACAAGGGTATCGTTGCACTAGAGAATGAAGTAGAAACTCTTAGGGCACAGAGCGGTTCGGTTGTCAACTAAGATAAATCAAATTGAGTACTGGGCTTTTATAAAGTGAAAATATAAATCTAGCGTATGAGTCATGGTGTTGTCTCTTTTACTTTACCTCTAGAAAATTCGCCGAGTCCTCCTTGAATCATTCTATATTGCAAAGTCCGATACAACTTTTTCATGGAATAAAAAAAAGGATTTATGTTTTACATATAAACAAGAATACAAAGTAAACAAGTCAAGGTACCGATGATTGCAAATGCATGAGGCGCTGACGAAACATTATTGCTTTGAGAAGGAATAGATTGTGTAGTAGATATTCTCTCGAAATCAGTAACATCGAGTGTTGAGGAACTTTTGTTGCTTTTACCACTGTGCGTTTTGGGACTGTGACTCACGTCGCCATGCTTACTGCTTTTGATACTCTTGCTTATGGATTTGCTGCTGTTCTTTATAGACTTTGTGCTCTTACTCTTGGATTTGGAGCTCTTTTCCATATCATTGGGACTCTTAATCGTTGATTTACTGCTCTCCCCCTCCTCCATATCCTTAGGACTTTTGCTCGTTGACTTACTGCTCTTTCCATTCTTTGATATTGGAGACATACTTGGACTATTCAATGATGGATGCAAGGTTAGGGATGGTGTCGAAACGGATGCCGAAGGTGCTACCGAAAGTACAGATGGATTTTGTGATCCATATTTTGAAGGACTATTGGAGACCTTTTCCCATACAGAGTTTGGTTGTTGAGAAGGAGTAGAAGTTTCAATGGGGACTGCTGCAGTAAAGAGAATATCTTCACCTTTTAGCTTGAATGTCATCAACTTGAGGTCTTCTAACTTGTCCAAGAGATCATGATTGAATAACCTCACAGACCATTCCAGGTCGATATCGGTGTTCTCTCCGGTTATATCCTTTCCAAAAGGAAATGCATTGAAGCCTGGATTCACTTTATCTCGACTCGTATCCTCGAGGTCTTTCACAGCAAACTTAAGAGAACCAACATTGGGAAGCCATGCTGGACGAAGCTCTTCACCATCAGGTCTTGGATACTCTCTTTGGTTATGATATATTTCAACAACAAAACTAAAATGATCTTCGACATGAAACTTTGGGTCAAGAACGACTGTTCCATTTTCGCTACGGGCCAAAGAGCTTGTAAAAGTACTCTTTGTTTCAAATGAAGTGCGATGGGGCCACGAATCTATAGTAGCACCTGTTTCAGAGTCAATATTTGTAGGGATTTTGAAGCCTTTTCCGAATAGCTGAAAAAAGTTTGCTCCTGAAGGGATATTATTGCCGTATTTATCAATGCATTCTGCAGTTATTGTATAAGACTCAAAATTCTCTCGATACTTGTAATCAAACATTGCAGATCGAGAATATGTTTCCGTGACTGAATCAAATGGACTTTCCGCTACTTTGCTCCAATAGAACGAATCGCCCATGTTTTTAAATTCAACAGTACAGGTTGAATTTAATAAACTGAAGAGATCAGGAAATGCCTTTTCAAGCTCGTCAACAATAATGTCTCGTTGAACCGAATCTTTAAATACAAAGCTAGCTTTCTCCGGAAACTTCAGAAGTGCTTTTAATTTCGGCCCTATCTCGGTATAGATCAAGTTGTCTTGACTGACAGGGGACATTGTGGTTGGTACAATTGTAGGTAATTTGAGAGATGGAGCCAAAGTAGAAGGTGAAGGTAGTGGTGTAGGTACATTTGGTGGATCACAGACAGTATCTCCCTCGAAAACGAAGTCTTCAACTTGCAGCTCAAAAGTCATGAGGCCCAAACCATGATCTAAATTGCTCAATAACTCATGATTGAACAATCTCACATTCCAATCTACACTGAAATCGGTGAGGTCACCAATATATTCTCCAAATGGAAATGCGCTATAATCTGGTTTCTTTGGATCACGAGATGCCCCCCAAAAACTTTTCTTGACAAAATTGATAGCAGAAGAATGTGCAAGCCAGGCAGGTTCAAAGTCATAAAAACTTTGAGGCGATTTCTTAATCCTCCTTTCTTCGTTGTATAGCTGTACCAATATGCTTAAGCGATCTTCGTCATGGTAGTATTTTGAAGCTGCATCATCAATATCACAAAAGACACAGGCATTTGTGTAGAAACTCTGCGAGTAGAATGACAGGGCAAATGGATGGGCTTCAACAATGCCATAAGTACTTTCGTCAAAGTTGGTTTCAATCTTCAATGAATCTACAAAACTTTGAAAGAATCTATTTCCTATCACATTTTGGCCATCTCCATCTTTGTTGGTACAATTGGTTGCTGTACTCGTAGTGTAAAAGTTATCCTTATACCGGAAAGTTGCAGCACGTTCGTAGATTATAGTGTTTGTATTATTCCATGGACCTAAGGAAAAAGTACAAAGGTAGACGAAATTAGAAAAATATTCCGTTTGCAAACAAATTAGCAAAATCGGAGCATACATACCTCGCATACCATTTTCCCAGTAGTACGAGTTACCAATATCAATAAATTCCAAGTAACAAACAGTGTCTAGAAGAGAATAGAGGTCGGGAAATGCCTCTTCAAATTCTTCAATAATTTCTTGCTGCTCCTCTACAGGTACTGATTCTTTAAATGCAAAACTCGGACTCTCAGGAAACCTCAGTACAGCGCTTACTCGAGGTCCACTTTCGATACAGTCGAAATCATCTTCACGGGTAGGAGGCGCTGTAGGCCACACAATGGTTGGCAATTTGGAAGTTGGTCTAGCTGGAGTAGGTTGTGGCGAAGGTACGTATGGAGCGTCGCAGTTATTGCCTGCAGTGAAAGATATCCCTTGGACTTGGAGCTCGAAAGTCATGAGGTGCAAATCATCCATTTTGCTTAGCAAATCATGATTGAATAATCTTACACTCCAATCAACACTGAAGTCAGTAACGTTACTACAGAGACAATGATCGTAGTGAAAATAAAAGTCGTTATCTCCAAATGGAAATGCATTGAAACCTGGGTTCTTTGGATCCCGATCAGTCTCATTATAATCCTCAAAGACAAAATTGACATCACCGGAATATGCAAGCCAACCTGGTTCAAAGTCATAAGACCCCTGAGCTGATTTCTTAATCTCTCTTTCTAGCTTGGACATTTGTACAGAAAATCTTAAGTGATCTTCCTCATGGTACTCTGAAGTTGTAATATCTTTATCATTGTTAAAAATGCTCTGCGATGCAAATGATAAGGTACGAGGATGCATTTCGATAATTGCATAGGTTTCATCATCAACATTGGTTGCAATTTTCCTTCCCTCTGTAAAAGCCCGGAAGAATTCGTCTCCGAAGCTATTTGTGCAATTACTTACAACTTTGTATTGATTGACAATGTAATTAAAATCAAAGTTTGCAGTGCGTGCATATTCTGTAGTACTAGTTGTAGAATTGACCAGGCCTTCCGCAGCAATGTCATAAGAAAAGGAAGTGCCTATATCGATGAAACTGACGTGGCAATCTGCACCTAATAAAGCAAACAAGTCAGGAAATACAGTTTCGAGTTCATCCATTATACTTTGCTGCTCTACCAAGGATACCGACGATTTGAAAGCAAACACAGGCTTCTCAGGAAATTTCAAATGAAACCCTATCAAAGGTCCACTTTCGACGCTGCATTTCGTAGGAGACATTGTAGGCAACCTAGGATTTGCAATGCTTGGCATTTTTGATGTAGTAGTAGGTTTCCACACAATTGGTGATTTAGAAGGGTGCACACTCCAGGTAGGAGAAGTTGTAGGTGCAGTGGTCAAGGTTGGCAAATTGCTATCTTTAGTAGGTTTCCAGACAGTTGGTACTCTGGAGATAGGTTGTGGCGAAGGTGCGTTTAAAGTGTCGCAGATATTACCTCCCTTGAAGAAACCATTTCTAGCTTTCATCTCAAAAGTCATGAGATGACCAGGAGATGATTGCAACGTATCCAGTAACTCATGATTGAACAAACGTACACTCCACTTGACAACAAAGTTAGTATCGACAGTGCTTACATCTGCCACAAAAGGAAATGCATGAAAACCGGAGTTCTCTGAATCTCGACTAGTCTCATCAAAGTCTTGAAGGACAAAGTCAATAGAGCCAGAGTGTGCGAGCCAAGAAGGAGTATAGTCATCATCATCGTTAATGCTTGGTGACGACTTTGGATAGTCCCTCTCGTTGTAGTACATTTCTATCAAGATGCTGAAGCGATCTTCATCATGGTGTTCCGAACTTACAATATTAGGATCACAAAAGATGCAATCCTTTGTAAAGAAGTTTGTCGAAATAAAGGCTAATTCCTTTGGGTGCACTTCAATAGTTGCTTCCGTATCTTTATCAAGAGAGGTTGCAATTTTCATGGAATCATCAAAACTATAAAAGAATCCATCACCAAATGGATTCGGGCCATCTCCAGTTTCATTGGTACAATTGGTTGTCATGGTATATTTCTTTTGTGAATAATCAAATATTGTCGAACTAATGTACAAATCTGTAGTTGAATTCAGTGAACCTTTTGATGTACGTTTTGAAGAAAATGAACTCTTGTTAGTGTCGATCTCTATAGAGCATTTTGTATTCAACAAACTGAATAGATCAGGAAATGCAGATTCGAGTTCTTTTATGATATCTTGCTGCTCTTCCAAGGATACCGAATCTTTGAATGCAAACACTGGTTTCTCTGGAAATATCAATTCACCTATAGAGAGAATAGGCCCACTTTTCTTGCAAACATCTTCCTCTTTGTCTTCATTATTACGAGTAGATGATGCTGTTGGAAAATTCACTGATGGCACGTGCACTTTTGGTATCTGCGCCAAAGAAGATGGATTGTGTTTGGCAGAGATTTGTACTGCTTTTAGGATGTGCCAAAATAGGAGAATAAATTGCGACTTCATTGTATGCTATTGAATAAAATAATATTTCAAGGAAGTCAAGCTATAGAACAAGTGCTTCTGGTTGAAGAATTGATGTGCTTTGTTTGACATAGTAGAGCTCTTGTTGTGATTTGAAACAAAACTGTTCTGAGATCAAGAAGCGAACCCCAACTTTTAGAAATGTGCGCGTAGATGAGTCGAGTCGTGACGTCACAGACATGTGGCTATATACTCATGCCATTTACTTGAGGCTTGAGCCCACCATCCGACTGAACTTCTGAGAAAGAACATAAATGCATCGCCAATAATGAACATCTAATGATTACATAAAACATATATACATGAATCAACATGAAGCCGACAGCCTTATTACTCTGTTCAGTCTTTATACTGTTTCACCAATCATTAGCAGTCAAAGATTTATATAAAACTCTAGGAGTATCAAAGACAGCTTCCCAAACAGAAATCAAAAAGGCGTATCGAAAGTTAGCACTCAAAAACCATCCTGATAAAGTTTCGCCTGAAGAACGAGAAAGTGCCGAAGCAAAATTTAAAGAAATTGGATATGCACATGATGTACTGACTGATGAAGATAAGAGACAGAGATATGATCAATTTGGTGAACAGGGATTAGACGATAATTTTCAACCGAATCCTTTTCAGAATGGAGGTAGTTATTCTTCCAGTGGAACAAATCCTTTTCAAGGCAATCAAAGTTTTCAATCGTTTTCGTTTGATGGAATGCGAGGAAATAGGGGATCGAGTGATTATGGTAATATTGACTTGTCAGATATTTTACGACAATTCATGGGTCCTCAAATGAATATGGCTGGTGGTAATGGTTTTAGTATGAATGGAATGAATATGAATGGTGGGCGATCTTCTTCGTATTCTTCGTATGCCGATCCATTTTCACAACAGCAACAACCTATGAAACGTGATTTAAAACCCTTGACCAAAGAGTTTTATTGTACCTTGTCAGAATTGTCAGATCCGAATGGTATTACCAAGAAATTAAAAGTGACCATGCCTAATGTCGATGAATATGGACAACGATACAATGAAGCCAAAATATATTCCATTGATGTACTTCCTGGTTGGAAAGTTGGCACAAAGATAAAATTCAAAGCTAGTAAAGATGGAGTGTTTCCGCAAATGACTTTTGTTTTGAGAGAAAAGAAGCATAAATTTCTAAAGCGAGTAGGGGATGATTTGGTGTATTCTTGTACAGTGACTACCAGACAGGCAGAACGAGGTGCTTTGATCAAGATTCCTTTGCCTTGTGGAGATATGGTGGAAATTAAAACAGAAGAAGATGAGATTCAAGATGGATATGTGAAAAGGATAAAAGGAAAAGGTATGCCAAAAAGAAGAAAAGGTGGTATCGATGGATATGGGGATCTGATTGTGAGGTTCAGTGTCAAACATAGTGCCAATAGTACTGCTAGTCGATAGATAATCTAGAAAGTTATAGATGATGTTTACTTGCTTATAATTGACTAGACTAGTAATGTCTACATTTACTCGCTACCATCATCTTCTTCTTCCAAGAAACTTTGCATCTTTGTAAAGATTTCTTGGGCAGAGGCTGGATCATTCACCAGTGTACTTTTGTAGGCTGTCACATCACTCTTGACATGGTCGAGGTAGTTGGAAGGAATCAAATTGTCTCCAGATATTCCTGTGCCTTGACCAATGATGCATTTGGTTTTATTGCTCTTTTCAATATACGCATCAATCTCTGCAACATCTGTTTTGGAGACTATAGCAGATGATTCAATCAATGGCATCGCACGTTCCTCGCTTCGAAAGTAAAGGTCAGGGACTTCGATGCCAGTGGAGCCAAACATGTACTTTTTCATTGCGACTGCTTTCAAGTTTTCTTCACGTTTGAGTTTCCATGAACGCAAGTCTGTAGTAAATTTAGTTTGCAAGAATTTGTAGGTGATATCCACGAGACTCTTGTTTCCTACGAGAATAGAACAACCTATTCCAAACCATGGACCTAGGAAAGTCCAAACTAGAATTCGTTTGAGCCATAAAATGATTCCAGAATATAGAGCAAAACTGTAAAAGATTGCAAATGCAAAAAAGAATGTAGTAATGAAAAAACTAGAAGGATGTTCCCAAGATAGTACTCTTCCCGCTAAAATATGTCAGGGTTAGTGAAAGGTAAGCTTTGAAAGTAATATAGACAAATCACATCCGCGCTTACCAAAGCTGAAACTTTGAATCATATCGTCCATAAGTAATTGTTTCGAGTGAAACTTTTTCTTCCCAAGTAACATTGGATTCAACTTGATACGAGCTTGATTCTCGTTTAACCCTTTGATCCACTCCTTTTCTGCAAGCTGCTCCCTTTGTAATTCTTGCAGAGATTCATCATAATGCTCAAGAAATATCTCTTCCTCCTTTTGTAACTTATCATTGAGCTTATGCATGTAAACGGAATCCTCCACTGCATTTGCATTAGGTTTGATGTCAACTGCATTGTCTGTACCTTTCAAAAGCACACACAAGGTTTCTAGATAGTCTTGTTCGTTAGACCAAGGACTAGGGCGCTTTTGGTGCAACTTTAAGAACAAAAGCATGGCATATCCCAATGAGGCAGATAAGATTGGTAGGGTATACATTGGATACTCTACAAGAATGACTGCCGTAGCAAATACGAGAAGAGACCTCCTTCTGACCCCCTTTTGCCACCGCAGAGTCTTTTCTAGACCATTCAAGAATACTTCGTAGTAGTAATTGTATCTAGAGGTATAGAGAGGATGGTACGTATAGAGAACTTGCAATTTGTTGTACATAGTAATAGGATCAAATTCTCTATCATTCTCAGCTCCATTCACTGTAAAGTGTGTATGTGAAAAATCTTTGGCATCGTCCACATTCACAATCATTTTGGATGATGGAGGTAGGACACTGTTCAAGATTGCTTTTCGTTCATCTCTCCATTCTATTCGTAGACGTATCTTGATGACTCCTTCAGATTCTTCTTTACCAAGAGCATAGCTCAAGTTATAAGTTGTATTCGACTTGAATTTATTCAAGCGTATCGCAATTCTTCCAAGAGGAAAGTGTGAAGAAGTTGACAGTGGACTCCAATCATGTACACCTAAAAAGAGTGGTGAATAAGTATGTTTGATTCTCAGCTTGAATGCTCTACGACTCCATGGAAGAAACCTCGGATTGGCACAATCAGGAATCGCATCGGTAGTAGCTACAGAATTCTCATGCACAATGGTGACAAATGGATTACCTTTTCGCGGTTGTTTCAAAAGATTGACAGCTGGTAGATTTTCACAAGATAGAATTTCAATGTATACTTTGCCAATATCCCCATCACTGTAGATAGTAGTCCATGCCTCAGACGGTTTCTCCACTAAGGCATGAAGTTGCTGTTCTGTAAACCATTGCTCCCCCTTTTCATCATCTTGTGGCAGAGCCAAGAAATACAATTCATTTTGGATAATCTTTTGCCTTCGTTGGAATATTCTTGGCGTTTTCAATCTATAGGGTGTAATAATGTCATGAAAGTTTTCTCGTATTTTGGAAGCAGCTTCTCTTCCTCGTTGTATGAATGCAATATCACTTTCAGTAGCTTCCCTGTATCTCAAGGCGATTAAATACTTCTTTTTCTTTTGTGAGTTCTTGCGAGTAGTACCACTGCTGCTACCACATAGATGAAATTCAACTCGATTTCCATTGCCCTTCACAATAGCATCTTGAGATATCGTAACTTGTCCAATGGTTCGATTTCCCCTCGTTCGTTTCACATCCACCAAAAGCCTATGCTCGCTATATCGACTCAAATCCAATAAAAAGAAAGCTCCAGTCTCGCAAGTCCAACAAGGATCAAGTTTCTGTCGGATAGCCTTGGTGGCATGAACAAACTCATTTCCAATATGAAATTCTACAAAGCATTCAACATTTTCCAAACCAGATACCGAAACAACTTCCATCAAATATGTTTGACCCAAAGTATAATTTCGTTTTGTAGAATGTACATTAGCAATCAGATCCATGACTTGAAATAAATTCCCAGAAACATCTTGTGGATTCTGCATGACAAGTTTTTGACATAATTCATCTACAACTTCTTTTCCATCGTAATATTCTTCATTGGTATCTCGATCTTTCCAACTACACTCCATCGTTTCCAACACAATCTCTATATCTTCTTGAAAATCTGTAAATGTATACTTTTTCAAAAGTCCATCAGGATCTGTCGCATGAATATCAATTCCATGACACAAATCTATTTTCAAAACAGCAGTCCATGGAATAATTTTTCGAAATGTTTCACGACCAAATAAATTAATTTGTCGATGACAGATTGCTTTGGAAGTAATGTATAATAATCCCCGTTTATCAAGGTGTGTACATGCGTATATATTCTTTACAGTTCCTACTAAAACCCCAAAGGGATTGTCTAATTTTTTCTTTTGTTGTAGAGTTGATGATGATGTGTGAGAGGAATTAGACATGTTGGAAGCTGTCCTTCTTCTAGTAAAGGATCGATGCGATGACTGGTTGGCGAATGACATGTTTCTATAGATTGACTATTTGTTATAGATAGAAGAATGGAATCAAGAATTTTATTGTCAAATGGTGATCTATTGAATTGAATTGAATCAGAGAGTGAAACTGAGATAGAAAAGATGTGTGAGAGTATGCAGAGAGTTCGCTCTTCAAACCGTCGAATAGCGGTCACTTTTCTAAATCATGCGAATGACTGACAACATTCATATTTCTCATTTAATTCTTATATGGCATCTACTTATTCCCTTTATAGATTTTTCAACTTTGAAAGAATTAATGGTTCAAACGGCACTGTACCTTGAAAGTATAGGTATGATTTATTCACTACGTAGATGGAAATGCAATGGATCTATACTTGCCATCTAATGTATCATGACAACAAAGAATGAATAGATTTAAATAAACATTTCATTATATACTATATTCTGAAAGAAACTCTTTTAAGAATTCTTATAAAAAAAGAGATATGATACTCAATACGAAATAGAAAAAAATCAAAAGACATTACCCCCTAGCTACGTACCTAGCTACCTATTCAGATTTTATCCCTGTCGGTGTTCCACGCGTTCCTTCGTGCGTCGAAGCGAGAAAGGAGAGCCTTTGGTTTTCCTCTCTCTTTGTGTGTCGTCTGTGATGATGAAAGAGATGCAACAGATGCAACAACTAACTGATGAACTGTTGAAGCTCCTCTTGAATATCAACCTTTAAACTCTTCTATTAAACATTGTCTATTAAACTCTTCATTGACTTTCTATTTTTAAAAAAGAAAATTCTTGAAATTCTCTGAAATTAAAAAAGAAAGCCTCTGACACAAACAGCAACATATAATAAATACAGTCAAGTCCAAGTCAATCTATATACATCAAGTCATATCTAAAAATGGTACAAACACGAAGCCAACGAAAATCAATTGATACGCCAATGACTGCTTCTCCTCAAAAGCCACAAGAAGAAACAACAGAAGAAGCATCACCAGTCACATCCACTCTTACAGAAGAAACCTCTTCTACAAAAACTAATCAAGAAGAAGTCCATCAGCCAAAGACACCGCCATTGACCATCGCTTCACTTGTCATCATTGCACTCATAAGTTACTTCACCGTTCCTGATTCAATTCAACCTGTTGGAAGGCCGACTTTGAATCATGTCTTTTATTTCGGTTGGATCTCTGCTTTGAGTACAGGTCTTGGTGTACTGCCATTAGTGTTTAGTCCCACTTTGAACAATTATTGGATTGGTGTCACCAATGGTAAGAACAAAAGAATAGAAGTAAAGCTTTTATTATATTTTTTTATATAGTATCTCACCTACTCTCTATCATAACAGCCATTGCAGCGGGAATGATGATGGCGGCATCGTATTCACTCGTCATGGAAGGAATATCATTTCATGAAGAAGACGATACCTCCACACTCACACCATTAATCCGAACAGCCATTGGAACCATCCTAGGCCTACTATTCATCTTATCTACTAAATCTTTTCTCGAAAAACATGAAGAACTCAAAGTGGCAGGATTGGCTGGTGCAGATGCTAGAAAAGTACTATTGATTATATTCGTCATGACACTTCATTCCTTTAGTGAAGGAATTGGTATCGGTGTGTCATTTGGTGGAAGTAATGGATCGGAACTTGGTGTTTTCATTTCGGCAAGTTTGGCAGTTCATAATGTTCCTGAAGGGTTGGCGGTTGCGATTGTACTTTTGCCAAGAAAGATATCGAAATTGACTGCGGCGCTTTGGTGTATAGTCACGAGTTTGCCACAGCCTCTCATGGCTGTTCCGGCTTTTTTGTTTGTTCATGCTTTTATTCCGTTTTTACCGGTTGGGCTTGGCTTTGCGGGTGGTGCCATGGCTTGGGTTGCCATCTTTGAGCTTTTGATGGAGGCCATCGAAGATACGGATGTCATGACAACGGGTGTCTTTTCAGTTTTGAGTCTCATGGCAATGATGAAGATGCAAGATTATATTGATGAAGAATCGAGGCAGTAATTGTTGTTTGCTTGGCATATTATGGAATGGAACAGGAATATTATGAATTACTAGCATCAGTATTTTTACTGAGATGTTTGTTTATATAAAACAAGAATGAGCATGGATGAACATGGACTAATCTGGATACACGAATTTGAATCACAGAAATAGATTTCATAAAAGCTATAAGTATCAATGAATGAATACTACACTGCATGAATTAGTCAAACTTTATGAAACGGTTCGAGGTTGCTCATATTTTGCAACAAATGGACTGCCTCATATTACTTTTTTATTCAATATACAGAGTCTATATTCGTACTTCTTTGCTCTTGTTTATAACTTCATTGTTCTTTTTATAGCTTCTTCGTAAAGAGCAAGTATTCTTCTCCATTTATACCATATGTACCGCAAAAAGAATATTACGATACATACTTACTAGACAAATCTATATAATGATGAAAACAAATGCCTTTTTCTACAATCGAGTCTATGAAGCTATATTTGATTGTTTCTCGCATGTATATTTCTTCTTTCAATTTCCTTTCGTCGCTCTTTCATCTTTCTCTTGTTTCTATAATCTTCTTTCGTTCCGTCTTTCCTTTCTCTCAATCTCTTTGAATTTAAGCAATACATCGTATCTAATATATAAATTATCTATGTCCTTTTCTTTATTGTTATCAGTCTACAAGAAATTGATAGAAGAAGGTAATAAGAAAAGAATAGCGAGATACCAAGTCCTTTGCTATTCTAATTTCATGAATTCAATAGAATAGATTGCTTGCTATTCGTTCTAACGTCTCATTTCCTCTACTACCACTCTTCACTTCTTCTACTCTTCATTTATTCTTCTACCTTTTTATTTCTCTTCCTACATGTTCCTCGACTTCTTTCTTCTTCCTCTACTTGCTTCTCAATGCTTCTTTGCAGCACCTCCCAACATGAGTCCAGCAACGACACCTGCTAAACCAATGGCAGCAACCCCAATAGTCCCTTCAATAGCTTTTCTCTGAAATTTCTTACTTTCTTGAATCTCACTTCCTTCAATACAAGCCAAATGCAATTCTGCAGCGGATACATGATCCGGATGACTTCGTAAAATATTTTCACATCTTAATCTCGCTTCATGATAGTCTTTTAAACTATAAAGCGCTTGAGCGGCACCATACATGCAATCAATCGAATGAGAATAACCCTCCTTTGTGAGTCCATCCAATATCTGAATGGCGTAATTTAATTCCCTTCTATTGGAAGATTTGGAGAGAGCGAATGCATATTGAAAGGTTGCATCGTGTGACGGTTTCGAAGCACATTCTAATGCGAGTGATTCTAGTAGTTCCTGTGATGGGATTGATAGAGAGAGTTTTTCGTCTATCCTTTGTTTCGCCTTTTGTTGTGTCAACTTGTTGGTTCCCATTCTTTGATATTTATATGTTTCTATTTTATGAGTGATTGAATTCGATAGAAAGATGTGTAATGAAGCTCTTTGATATTTATATTATGGAAGAGTGATTGAATTCAATAACATATGATGTGTAATGAATTCATTGATGCGTTCTCAATTGTTCTTTTCACAGCTTCAGCTTTTCAGCGAAGAAGGCAGAAGAGAAGTTGTCTCGTCTTGTACGTACCTACTGTCGTATGAATATATAGAGCTTTATCCCTAGCCAAATATTGATTGAAAATCTTGCTTAATTCATTGATGAGCCCTTTTCGTCATCCAGATTCATCACATGGAACTCTAATTGCAGAATATTATTCTTTAGTAAGATATCTAAAAGTGCTCTCCTGCTTAATTCAATTATTACAATATTGTATCCGTACAAGAGTACATAATTTATGTTACCTCTCATTGAATTTCTAGCCATTATGATTCATTAATCCTCTAGCCAATTATTGACACGATGGAAGTACGTGGTTCTCAACGGCTTGACACATCACAGAACAATGAGTAATGAGAAAGCACATCATATCCAATTCAATTGAATTGCATAACTCACTTACTTGTGTCACTATCTTCTTTACTACAAAGACTATAATAAAATGAATCTCAAGACTCTTGTAATCATTGCAGCGACTCTGTCATTGACGGAAGCATTCACTCCATCCATTCACAGCAGAGCTAGTCAGTCTTCTTCGACTCGTCTCCATATCTTTGGTGATGCACTCAAGAATGCATTTGGTAATGATGATTCACTCGGTAAAGCACAAAATGCAGGTTTGACAAATGTAAGTACATAATCAGTCTCTAGTATAGATCCATGACTACTACAGTTACTCACACTTGCATCTCAACTCAGGGACCGAATGAAAACGACAAGGTGACTCTGAATGGCAAAAAGGTAAAGGCGGTCGTTGGTCAAAAAGTATCTGTAGTAGCTGCACAAAATAGAGTCAAGATTAGTTACAATTGTCAAAAGGGTGATTGTGGGACTTGTATGATTGCCATGAATGGCAGAAAAGTCAAGGCTTGTCAAATGAATATTCCAAATGGAAAATGTGATATCAAGACTTTGTAATTTGAGAAAGGAGGGGGTAATGTGGCTGGTTTCAGTTTGGAAGGATGAATGATGGATACTGGCGAATAGATACAAATATCAAGAAATTATATACTTCACAATGTGAAGGTGTTGGATGATCTTCTTCTATGATACAAGCAAGAAATAATCCATTCAAATCATATAACGTCATGGCTTATTACTCTCATGATTGACTCTTTTTTCGTACGAAATTCTATCGATTCATGTCATCAGCCTCATACTTTTCAGTGTTTGAATGTTCATCTTTCTCCGTTTGTACAACCAATGCACGATTCAGGACCTTGTCCAATTCTTCATCGAGATGTATGTCAGCTTTTGCAATTTCATATCCAAATGTTTTGATCCATATGCTAAACTATTGAAGTATTTGAGATATTGTTGGAACTTGTTGCGTTCTTTCTTTAATTCTTTTATTCATATCTGGTTATATCTCGTTCTTCTTGAGAGCGTGTGGAAGTAGCTGGTGGATCATCTTACTTGGTTCAAACAAATCTAAAAATGAAGCTGGTATTTTCTCCATGAACAAAGCCGGTTTCATCAGTGTTTTGAAATATATTCGGAAAAGATCCTTTGCTATTCTTTAAAAACAAAAAAGAAAGGAGAGATATTCTCATCAATTAGAAATGAAAAACTGTATTTTTGAATTTTGTTCGAACTACCAGCTATAAAATTGCCTTAGATATATTGATGAAGGTTTGTTATGGATTTTTAGCAATAACATAAATTTAAATAAATGCACCAAACATTGTCTCTTTGTATTTTGCCAAGTCTGAGGTGTCGACTTGAATTTGACTCTCTTTGAAATACTAGCTATACAAGAAGAAATACTATGGTACCATATACTAGACAATATGTAGAATGTCCAATGAAATTACAAATCTTCATAATGCCTTGATCAACCTTTGGTATTGGAAACTTCAGCTGGATACAGCATCAGTTTAGACGCAAGCTTACCATACTGACAAAATGAGGACATTGTAATACGTTATTTAGAAGTTTTGGGCATTTTTACGACATTTGGACATTCTCCGAACAATAGATGGTGTGCATAGCACTGATGATACTCATTACTCATAATCGATCTAACTAACAACAAGAAATATTTCACATATCATTGACCTCATCATTCAACTGCTGGCTCGTCTTATTGCCAATCATGGTAACCGCATTAAATGCAAAGAATCTGAGTTTTCTAGCAGTTGTCGTACAAAACTCTCTTTTAGTTCTTCTCATTCGATATTCCAAGACGAGACAACATACATCCTATTTATCATCGGTTGCAGTTTGGTCCGCTGAAATTGTAAAAATATTGATCAGTATCATTCTAGAAAAGATTCATTTGAAATCTATTCAAAGTTCTAAGAATGGTGGAAGCAATCATTCCCTATCTTTGGGCAAAGTTGCAAAAGATATGTTTGTCATGAAACCATTTCAAGAAAGTATGAAACTTTTGATACCGGCATTTCTATATTTATTACAAAACAATTTGTTATTTTTTGCATTGGCGAATTTATCAGTGCCGACATATCAAGTGACGAATCAAGGCAAGATTTTGACTACGGCATTGGCTAGTAGATTCATGCTTTCCAAGCAAATATCCAAGATGCAATATATATCTTTGTTTCTATTAGCTTTTGGGGTGGCAATTGTCAACCTTTCAGAATATCATTCTTCTACAACTGATGCAAACAAGAAGCAGAATCCATTATTGGGACTATTAGCAGTATTATTATCTTGTGTTACGAGTGCTATTTGTGGGGTATACTTTGAACTCATTGTCAAAACCAATGCACAGATTTCAGTCCATAGGCGGAATTTTCAACTTGCATTTTGGAGCTTTCTCATGGCTACAGGATCCATCATTATGAATGATGGACAAATTATCAAGCAAAAGGGACTATTTCAAGGGTTTGATGGGATTGTACTACTAGTCATTCTTTGTCAATCTCTAAATGGACTGCTAGTGAGTCTCATGTTGAAATATGCCGATGCGATTTTGAAAGGGTTTGCGACCTCTGTCGCAATTGTGCTTTCTACGGCTTTATCCATTCTAGTATTTCATGCCAATGTCTCATTTATATTTTATATTGGCGCGGGGATGGTTGGTGTTTCTTTGAAATTGTATTCAAAATATCCTGTTTCAGTCTCGACTCCGGCTTACGTTGAACACTATTACAAACGTATATCTTCTCATGGATTCAGGACATCGAGATCTCTCATTTTTATACTAGGAATGATGATTATGACAGCAACAAGTCTACAAGGTCAACATGAGGTGACATCAAACTCTGGATATTCCAAGCAATATGATTTCGTTCCAGTGAAAGCTACAATGAGCCCTCATGATGATATCACCAGAATAGATGCTGCAAAAGATGAAAAGGATACATGCACTGCTTTGAACCTTACGAAATATGAGCCAGTTAAAACGATCGGGTATCGAAAAACAAAGAGATCATTTCTTCAACGGATCAAGTGTCTGTTCTTTTCCAAGTGCAGCTGGTATACGGAAGTGAAATCTGAGCCACCACCTGTTGATCATAACCAAATTGAAACTTCGATACATAAAGCAGGGTGCTTATTCTTCCAGTGTGAGAAGAATGCCACTTTATGCGACAACAGCAATCCTACAAACTACAATGGCGATAAACCACCATGTTGTGTGCATATATTACGAGATATTGCTCGTGAATTTGATGCTGAAATGTGTCGAATTGGTGTAAACTATATAGCAACTTTTGGGACGTTGCTTGGGTTAATACGATCCGATCGACTGATACCTTGGACAGGTGATATGGACTACATCATTCCTTCCAAAGCTGCTGCAAATGCAATGATTCATTTATGGGATACAAACAAGACGGGGCTAAAACATGTACATCAGGGTATCAATAGAATGTGCATCACAAGTGACTTTGCAAATGGGGAGCTAGCGAAGTGGAATGTTTCTGCACCTGGTCCGTCACAAACCATAGAGGGGCAAATGTGCGGCGATGATGGAGGCACGCTTTACAAATGCGGTTTTCCGTATGTTGATTTTTATGTTGGACGAGATCATCCAGTTTACAAAGGGTAAGTAAGCTATTATGCACAAGATATTTTGAGGCTATTAATTAACTCCTCTATACTCTAACGGTTCAAATTTACGTAGGGAATATAATGCATTTGCACACTGTCGCAATATGAAGACCGATCTTTTCCCAACACAGAGAAAGCTATTTTACAATGGATCTCTTTTTCAAAGGGTGCCTCCAAATCCTGAGCAGATCTTACGAACATATTATGGTCAGCATTGGAAATCCCCACCTCCAAAAGATGACCGAGATCCTCATGGAGCTGAACAGTTCTGTCCTTATGGCCCACAAGTTACTTTTACAGAGAGCTTGGAAAGATAAAGATAAAAATATAAGTTCTGTTGAATTTATAGTGAATATGTTTTCAAGTGTCTTGATGACTCTGTTTGTTGCATATGATAAACCATTCGAAATTTGAACAAAGCTCTTCTTAGAATCTCCTTTCGTCGTAATTGCTGCTGCATCAAATCTAGCGCCTCTGTTCCTTCCATCTTTGGCACAGCACCTGTATTCATGAAACCATTTGGATGCTTTTCGTACACTTGATCTATGAGACGTCGTACTCCAGATGCCTTTGGATACCAAGTCTCCAATGACTGTTGAATGGAGCTGTCTTTAGAAGCCATCATCTTCTCGTAGACACGTTTCCAGCCAACATCTGCAATGATCCATTTTGGATTAAGAGGAAACACAAACCCTTCGTCCAACTTGTCCAGCATGAACTCTTGTAACTCAGATGGAGTCATGTACTTGAATGGACGGTTTGTACCATCAATCTCACCATAGTCTGCAATAACCAACAGTTTATCATCAATCTCTTGAGGGAACTTGTAATTGAAGCATTCAGCTCCATGTCGGACAGCTCCGTTCTTGTTATGTGCGAATCTCATGACGGCGCCTTCCATGATTTGATAGGATTTTGGATCGCCGAAACCAAACCTAGGTATGTCAATCATCTTTCGATCGTCCTTCTTATCTAGTACATCAAACCAATGTGATGCCCATGATCGGTCTGACACAGGTTTTTCCAATAGACCATCTATTGACTCGATCATCCATTTCATGAGTTCTACTTGATCGTTGGACATTGGCTCATCATACACTACTCCTCTTGTACCGACAGTGAAGCAATCAAAGTCTGATGCTACAGGTGCAACAGATTTGTTCTCTTCATATGCAACCACAAAGGTCTGTGGTTTGAGTGGATCTTGATCATCAACTTGATAGACAACAGTACGAGGTCCTATGCCGGAATAAGACCGCGTTGAGTCAAAGTTCATAGCCTGGAAATTAGGTTCGGATGCTCTACCAGTTTCTAGATCACCTGTGCGAGAAATATGTTGGTCAATCACACATGCTTGGTAAAATACACGTTCCGAAACATCGATACCATATCCACCTTCTGTAAGTCTATGAATGCCATAGTCTTCTACCTCCCAACGAAAGTCCATATTATCGTCGGTATCATCAACCATGTTTGGCACATACACAGGTACTTGCATCATTTGATGAATGGTTTTTAAAAGCCTTTTGATAGCAGCTGCTCTTAAGTCGTCAGACTTGAAGTAAACACGGACACGTCCATCTTTCCGAAGACCAAGTTTTCCAATGTTTTTATGTTGTTCTTCATAGATTTGAATAAAAGGAATCAATCCGCTCAATCTTCCACACTTTGCAGATTTTCCCTTGACCTCAAGACCTTTTCCAGTCGCTTGACCTTTCATCATGAGTGAGATAGCATCGTTACTGGTAGGTCTCCATACAGAGAAACTAGCTCCTCTGCGAAATGCACGAATAATCTATAAACAAGATTGCATTTGATTAATTACAAAAATGTAGCAAATAACATTTTCATTTCACTCAAGACTTACACTCATGGGAGCCGACACTAAAGGATCTTCCAAAGGACCGCCCTCCCTAGCAACTTCTGTAAAATAAGCATGAATCTGAAACCTCGGATCAAGTTTCACAAAAGATTCCATCCAAGCTCTACGTCTCAAATGCTTTCTAATAAAAGTATTCCTCAATTTTTCATCTTGCAAAATATAATCTCTCATTTGTTCAAAGAATTTATTCATGGATCTCATTTTATTCATTGTTGCATATTTTTCACTCCAATCTATAGCTTTATTTTCAATCATTTGCATCGATGCCGTTTTATTATTCCACATTTCTTGTTTCTTGATTTGAAAGGCGTCTATGAATCGTTTCCGTCTTTCTTGTGCTTCTTCTTCTGTTTCATGTTCATTATGGAGTTGATCCATGGTGAGAGTTTGTGTCTGTGATCGCATGGAAGCGACAGAATTTTGCCATTCATTTGAGATTCTACGTAGTTGTTCAAATATTTGAAAGGCTTCATGATCTTGTTGATTGGAATCTCTTCGAAAAGATTTCTGAGATTTCTGTTTTTGAAGAAGAGACCTAGATGAATTCTGTTCGTAGGGCATCAAGATCCGGCTCGACTGCCATTCATCAGAACGAAGCAAAGAAGAAGAAGAGTCCTGTGGGTCATCGGTTTGATCTCCTATTGAACTAGTCATACTCATGAGAGATCTTTTGGATACATCATATGGCACATCTCTTGGTAAGAGGTTATCTTGGGCCTTTTCCTCTTCTTCTTGTTCCTCTACAGAAGGCAAGACATGAGAGTCGCTATGAATATTGACATGGTTAGTATCATCCCATGATCCCTTGATGTTCAATTTCTTGACGATACGATCTGTTTGATGGAGAGAATTAGAGCTACTAGCAACTGTAGAAGTCAAACTAGTTTTCCTCCAATCATGAAAGTGGTCTCTAGGGGCTCTTGTTTTTCGTCCATTCTCAACTGAAGTAGATAAGCTACTAGCTTGTTTCTTGTCTAGTTCAGCGTCTTTCACACTAGATGCGAAGCAAGGTGAGCTCTCTTCGATATCCGTACTATTTAAACTTGATTTGCAGTTTCCCATTTTACTATATTTAGGTATTTGCTTTTGTTATGTCTTTTACTTTTCATGTGTGATAACAACACTGTATGTACCGCTTGCATTCAGAAAATTTTTTTGACACGTGAGTTTGGAAAAAGCCTAACTGTATGGTATGCTGTATGCAGAGATGGACACATTTCTGTCTCTTCTCTTCCGACTAAAAAGGTGTAATACTCCTTATGTAAGTACTGATATATCAGAGAAAATTCTCATTTTTAAGGGAGAATAGATTATCCGTGATAAGACATTTCAACATTTTTACTCGAGAATGAAATCACTAAAACGTGTATCTTTATCAATGTTTCTGTCTTGCCATAGTAAATTTATACATAGATCACCTATTGCAAGCATATATTTATAGAAACAAAACAGATGATGTGCAGCTGCTGCTTCTTGCTTTACAAGCCGTTAAGTACCGCTGTGTTTGTTGAGCTTGCTGGCAGCTGGGAGAGAAATCCATGCACTATGTCGCTCTACTCTAGGTAAACTCCTAATACGATACTATACCAGCTAGTATTTCTTTGCAGGTGGTGTCGTACTTTAGAGAGTGTAGAATCCAGAATGAAAAACCGTTTTCTTTGCTGCAAATCCTCAACACAAGCATCTGCAGTCATCACAACTACTAGTGACTCAGCGGAGAGGATTAGAACGAGAGGATTGAATCTTCCCGATACTATAGCAGGAGATGTTGGTAGGGCCAATCATATTCATATATCCTCATGTTGCGACAACAACAGAAAGACGTCGTGTGCTGGCGGTATCACAATAGAAGAAGAATTGAATATTAAAGAGGTTTTTACCAAGCCTGACCATTGTTTGCAAGAGAGTTTTCTATCCTGTAATACAGAAGTCAGCACCATGTTAGAGGAACATATGAAGCAAGAAGAAGACACGAGAGAACTCGTAGGGAACGGACATAGTACTAATCAAAGGGACTTTTTAGCAACAAGTGGTACAAATGTTGGAAGAACTACTAAAAAAAATGTTGCATTGATGGCCGGCTCTTGGGGTATGAATGAGTCGATAACATTCAATACTACTAGTGACGAAACAAAGAAGGAAGAAAAAATATCAAGACGTGCGAGTATTGTAACTTTCAAAGAAGGTGATGAAAAGAAGTCACCACAGAAGAAGCGCTCTTCCAATGAGTTGATGCATAGTCTGCAAAAGAAAACAATTGCAACAAAATTCCGAAGAGCGTCGTCATCTAGAGATGGAAGTCATTTGGAAGCATCGATATATACATTCTATTCCGAAGAAACAGAAGAACAGAGAGAAGCTAGAAGGGAAAATTATAGAGAAGCCTTTGATTTGTCTAATTCAAAACTATCAGAGACACAGTCATCCAAACAATTGCAAAATGAAATCATTGATTGGAATGCAAAACACGATACTATTACTAAAATGAGAAGTATGGATAAATTCTTTTCTACAGCAAGATTGAGTGTATTGAGTTCATCAGAAAGTTGTAATACTGCCATTACTAAATTGATGAAAAGACAATTGTGGTTGGAATCCTTTGTAGCATTGGATCCTAGAAGACAAATTTATTCATATTTCACTGAAGTTGCTAGAAAAGGCGGACCTCTTGAAAATCCACTGGTTGAAGCACCAATAAGTATCATACGAGGTTTTCGTAGAGCGGCAAGTTTCTCTGTATGGAGACCCACCAGTAATGACGCTATCTCACTCATGATGACAAACAAGGCGACAGGGAAGGGTCTCGAGGTCAAGGGTAAATCTGCAAAATTTGGTAGATTGAGCGGATTGATTCCATTCATTCAAATCTATGAAGAACAACATAAAAACATTGGAAAACTTGGTCTTCGGAAAGATGGACGCATCCACATATACTTCAAGACGGAAGAATTAAGAGCTGCTGCTATCAAACGACTGTTAGCAACGATTCGTCAAATGATGCAATTACCAGTGTATGTGCCAAACATGGTTGATGATAGTGATGATCATAAGGACTTTCGTTGGGAAGTAGAAGACTATGGCATTCATAGACTTACAGAAAGTGGATATGGTATCGATGTTTCGGAACGTGTATTTTACCAAGCATGTGTGCTTGACCAAGATATCTCTCGTACAGGCGACCTTGAAACAGGCAGACCATCCGAACCAAACTTTCAGGCTATGAACTTTGACTCTACCCGATCCTATGTAGGCACAGGACCTCGTACTGTCGTCTATCAAGTTGATGATCAAGATCCACTCAAACCACAGACCTTTGTGGTTGCATATGAAGAAAACAAGACTGTTGCACCCGTAGCATCTGACTTTGATTGCTTCACTGTAGGTACAAGAGGAGTAGTCTATGATGAACCGATGGCTACAGAACAAGTAGAGCTCATGAAATGGATGATTGAGTCTATAGATGGTCTACTGGAAAATCCTGTATCAGACCGATCATGGGCATCGTATTGGTTCGATGTTCTAGACAAGAAGGACGATCGTAAGAAGATTGATATGCCTAGGTTTGGTTTCGGCGATCCAAAGTCTTACCAAATCATGGAAGGCGCAGTGACGAGATTTGCACATAACAAAAACGGAGCTGTCCGACATGGAGCTGAATGCTTCAATTACAAGTTTCCTCAAGAGATTGATGATAAGTTACTAGTCATTGCAGACTATGGTGAGATTGATGGTACAAATCGTCCATTCAAGTACATGACTCCATCTGAATTGCAAGAGTTTATGTTGGACAAGTTGGATGAAGGGTTTGTGTTTCCTCTTAATCCTAAATGGATCATTGCAGATGTAGGCTGGAAACGTGTATTTGATAAGATGATGGCTTCGAAAGACAGCTCTATTCAGCAGTCATTGGAGACTTGGTATCCAAAGGCATCTGGAGTCCGACGTCTCATAAATCAAGTGTACGAGAAGCATCCAAATGGTTTCATGAACACAAGTATTGTGCCAAAGATGGAAGGAACAGAGGCATTAGATTTGATGCAACAGCAATTGCGTAGAAGAAAAATCTTCAAAAGAGCTTTGTTAAAGTTTCGTATCACACCTTGGTTACAACAGGCCGCTAAAAACAAGAAACTCGACAGTGGAGGTTTATTAATGACTGGCAAATTTCATCATCGTTAACAAAATGCACACAGTGAAAATATATAGAATCATTATATCTTCTCAAGAAATATATTATTGTGCCTGGAAGGACTATTGGCTCCCTTGTTATTTATGTTTTAAAATTGTCCTGTCATTTGATATAAAAGTTTTTAATGTTTCAACATTTGTTTGCTCTTCATGTATCTAACCTCGCTTGTCAAAACAAAAAAGAAATGAATTGCTAGGTATCACGTAGTATGTATTATGGAGATATTCAACATGAGACTTATTTATTTTTAAAATAGTATCAAATAAGTCATCTATATGGCTAATTATCTATAAAACGGGATTAGTATTGACATTTTTTAGTCGAAAGAGTTTCATTTTTGCTCTAACTCAGAAATACGTGTTTTCCTTTTTCTTCTTCTTCCTAGCTGCGGAGTTTCTCCACTTAGTCTAACATTAATACAATTGTTTGTCAACAGAATACACTTTTAGTGACTTGCAATACATTCTTCGTGTTAGCATGAATATTTTTTCATGCTGTAAAGGCTCTTCCCGAGCATCCGCAGTTATTTTGGATTACTACGGTCCAGCAGAACAAGAAGCTATAAGGGAGAGTACTGTTAGAAGTAACAACAATACTACCAAGATTCGGAGAAATGAGGATCGCCCTGCATATAGTTGTAGTACCACTAGTGCAGCTAAAGATACTGTTACAGCTCATAATTTTAGAGAAAGTTTCCTTCCTTCCTCTGGACGACGCGTGTCTTTTGCTAGGAATATCATTGAAAGAGAATCCTCTGGAGGAGTTCAAATAACAGCTGGATCATGGGGGCTCAATGATTCTATTAAGTTGAAAACAAAAGAAGATAAAAACCCATTCACCTTCAAAAGAAACGAACGAAAGATGTACTACAAGAAATCATCGCATGAATTGATGACAAGTTTTGAAAAGAAGACTATCTCATTTAGAATCCGTCGAGCAGTTTCTAGACGAAGCACAAAAACATTGCCTCGTCAAACTTTGGAAAAACATGTCTCAATCAAGTCCTTTTACTCCGAAGAAACAGTTGAACAAAAAGAGGCTAGACGCGAAAATTATCGTGAATGTTTTGAGCTCAAGAATTCAGATATCTCTCAAACTGATTCAAAAAAAGAATTGCAAAATAAAATTATTGATTGGAATGCGAAATTTGCAAATCGTCAAAAGATGAGGAAGATGGCAAACTTTGTAGAAATGGCGAGGCGTAGTATTATAATTTCAGCTAGTACCTGTGATTCCAAAGTTGCTACTCTACTACGAAGACAGCTATGGCTTGAATCCTTTGTAGCTTTGGATCCTAGAAGACAAATTCATTCATATTTCACTGAAGTTGCTAGAAAAGGTGGACCCCTCAAGAATCCATTGATTCAGGCTCCAATGAGTATTATCGAAGGCTTTCGTAGAGCTGCAAGTTTCTCAGTATGGCGACCTACTAGTAACGATGCTATCTCACTCATGATGAAAGGTCAAGCAACCGGAAAAGGTCTCGAGGTCAAGGGGAAATCTGCAAAATGTGGAAGATTGAGTGGCTTAATCCCTTTTATTCAAATCTATGAGGAACGACACAAGAATATCTGTAAACTCGGTCTACAAACAAATGGGCGCGTCCATGTGTACTTCAAGACAGAATCTCTAAGAGAAGCTGCTGTTGAAAGGCTAGAAGCTACTACAAAATTAATGATGCAGGTACCACAATATGACCCAATCTTTGAAGATGAAGACGGTGAAACTATGGAGTTTCTTTGGGAGGTACAAGACTATGGTATTCATAGATTGACTGAAAGTGGATATGGTATTGATGTTTCGGAAAGAGTATTTTATCAAGCATGTGTGATTGACCAAGATATTTCTCGCACAGGTGATCTAGAAACTGGCAGACAATCCGAACCAAACTTTCAGGCCATGAACTTTGACTCCACACGATCTTATGCAGGTATTGGACCTCGTACTGTCGTCTACCAAACAGACGAGGTAGATCCACTCAAGCCTCAGACCTTTGTGGTAGCATATGAAGAAAACAAGACTGTTGCACCCGTAGCATCAGACTTTGATTGCTTCACTGTCGGTACAAGAGGTGTTATCTATGACGAACCCATGGATGTAGAGCAAGTAGAACTTATGAAATGGATGATTGAGTCTATAGATACGATACTCGATGAGCCAATTTCTGATCGTTCATGGGCATCGTATTGGTTCGATGTCTTGGATAGTTCCGATGAACGAAAAAAGATTGACATGCCTAGGTTTGGTTTCGGCGATCCAAAATCCTATCAAATCATGGAAGGTGCAGTCACTAGATTCGCACATAACAAGAATGGAGCTGTCCGACATGGGGCTGAGTGCTTCAATTACAAGTTCCCCCAAGAAATTGATGATAAGTTACTAGTCATTGCAGACTATGGTGAGATTGATGGTACAAACCGTCCATTCAAGTACATGACTCCATCTGAGTTGCAAGAGTTCATGTTGGACAAGCTGGATGAAGGGTTTGTGTTCCCATTGAACCCGAAGTGGATCATTGCAGATGTTGGCTGGAAACGAGTCTATGAGAAAATGATGATTTCCAAGAACAATGCGATTCAAAAATCTCTGGAAACCTGGTATCCAAAAGCATCTGGAGTACGAAATCTCATAAATCAAGTGTACGAAAAGCATCCAAATGGATTTATCAATCATAGCCATGGAAAGATGGAAGGAACCGAGGCATTAGATCTCACAGAACAACAATTGCGGAGAAGAAAGATTTTAAGAAGAGCCCTCTTAAAAGTTCGAATTTGTCTCTGGTTTCAGCAGGTTGCAAAAGCCAAGAAGCTTAGCACTGGTGCTTCAATCATGACGGGCATTTTGAAAGATAATAGACGTTCCATTATTCAGCTGTAAATAGCAGGGGAAAGTACCTTTTGAATAATATAACACATAGTTCTTGGCACATATATAACATAATAAAGCTATCTATATTCCATTAAAGTTCCTCTCGTTCCTCCTCAAAATCACCATTTCCAATTTGTTCTTGAATCAAATGATTCATGGCAAGCTGTTCCTGATGCTGAGCATTGATATCCACCCTATGTCCATCCTGTACAAACCCCATGGCTCTAGCAGCTTGTCTCTGTTGACGCATCTCTCTCCTCAATTCAATATTTTTCTTGCGTCTACTCTTTTTATTGGAAATTCTCGCACCATTATTTGCAGCAGCAGTACCAGTATCTAACTCTTGCTGTTGTTGTAATCTTCGTTCATGTACTTCACGATCCCGTTCCTGTTGCAATCGTCGTTGTTCATCCCTCTGTTGCTGCCGTTGTTGTCGTTGCCTATATCCATCATCATGTTCCTCATTCTCATGTCTATTATTATGATTCATAAACGCCATTCCACCACCAACATGTTGATTCAACAAAGCATTCGCATCCACACCTCCCATGATACTCTGAAATCCCTTGTTAAAGACAGAGTAAGCACTCAATCCCTCTTTGGAATCACCAAGTCCAATTGTAAAAATCAAAGCTAATACTGTTAAAATTAATATGGAGGGTCCGGCATCTAGTAATTCATGTAAATACTTGACCATCTTCCAATAGAATATGACACCCATTATAGATAGATAATGAATTCTTTTTAGACTCTTGACAAATTTCCAGCAAGCCTTTATGGCAGAAGCAGCAAATGCCCACAATGATTTTAGGATTGATGGAATATTTTCAAAAGAATGATTGGTATAGAGTACATCAATGGGTTGCAATTCATACAATATAGCCTTGAATAAATGTATATTGAGATAAGATTTCTTGTTGGCTTTTCTTGCCTTGTCCCATAATTCTCGAGATATTCTTTTTCGAGGTGGCATTGGATAGATATAAGTAGAAGGAATAATTGAGTAACTATTTGTAATGTAATGAATGAATGAATGGTTTTCGTTTCTCTTTTCTCATTTCACTTTTCTAAAGTACAGGTAAAAGATAATAGGTAAATAGGTTCTGAGATAATGTTTAAATTGTCCTTGGACGACATTTCATTATAAAAATCAGAGCTTTTACCTCATTCTTCTTTTAGACCATTTACAACAGGTTATCATCAAAAGAACAAAAGATCTCCAAAAGCGTGAAAGCAGTGAAGCGTGAATGGCAAAGAAGTGATGCATCAATCATAAGTAGTTCTTTCCATTGTTGTATTCCATTGATTCTACAACATTCTATTCTATTGTCTAGTATTAGAATAAGAACAAGAGAGGCGATTTTCAAATTTGAATTGAAATTGAAATTGCCAAAAATCAAAAAAGAGTCGACAAGAAGAAGAACAGAAACAAAGAGCCTCAGCAAGTCAGTCAGTCGATATCTGTAGCGACTCTCATAACATTACACTACAAGAGACTAATCATTCTATAAGAGTAACATTAAAGTATGCCAAGAGGAAAGAGGAAGCGGGCTGCTGCTTCCAAGGAGTCTTCATCTCCTGATTCATCGAGTCCCAGAAGGTAAGACAAGAGGTTTATATTGATGCATGATGTGATATTAGATGCATGATTATGATCTACAGTACTGTTCTTGGATATCGAATATCAGGAATTCATTGAATATCTATATTTCTTATCTCTCACTCACACTCTATTTCTATCTCTCTCTCTTACTCAGAAAAAGTGCTCGAACCAAGTCAAAGAAATCAAAGAATCTCTTGTCAACATTATGTTCCCATCTCTCATCTCTATCTAAAGCAACCGCCAATGAAACACTTCAGAAATTGCCAAACACTCTACTATCAACTTTGAATAATTATGATTCACTCTCTCAAGAAGCTGTCATTGTAGTGACTAGTAACGTCCTTTCCTTTTTGAGTAAGAATGGTAGCAGTGTAGAGGAAGCAGCTGTCATGATTCATTTGGCACATTTGTTATATTCAAACATGGACAAGGCTACTCTTGAAAAAATCATGGTGAATGATACTTGCAAGACTTTATTGGGAAAAATGATTTTGAATATTCTAGTGGCTACCGTCAAGGGATACGCAATTCTCACCTCTACTGATGGTACAAAACATCTAGAACTCGTTTCTACGAGTATACTACAAGCACTATCTACCTTGGAAGCAATGATGGAATGCAAGAAGAAACCTGTACCACCGCCAACAGACAAGTATACAGTTAATATTCCAATGACCAATCAACATGCTCATTCTATACCCATGAGTACCTTCAATCAATTTTATTGGAATGAATTGTTGGAGAAATTGAATCCTTTTCATGGAGAGGTTACCGAGGCTATACAACATGTGAATTCATTACTAGAGCCATTTTTGGAACAAGTGAGTAGTAAAGTGGAAGCTACCATTCCAAAAAAGAAGAAAAAGAGTGGAGAGAATGTATTGGATTTGAATTCACTAGCTGCTGGTCAAGCGATTGAGGGTAGAGTCAATGTCAAGAAATTTGTATCCATGGCGTTTGCACATTGTTGTGCTGGTCAATTTCATTTATTACAGGGTTTGGAGAGCATTTGTGAAGGTGAAATGTTTGAGGAACAACAAGTGGAGATTGTGGTTCATGGGACTAGTAGTACTGCCACCACAACTACCACTAAGAAAAAAGGCAAAAAGAAGGCTTCTACTTCCGCCACTACCACTACACAAACTACTGTCAATGTCAATGTATCATCCTCAAATATGATTTCCATCGTTGCTTCAAGAATCATTGATGTCATTGCAGAAAGTGGAAAATTATGTGCAACATTTCCACAACGGAATGGAATGGAAGAATACATTGCTTCTCTACACAACTTTTTTGAGAATGTAGTCATTCCTTCGAAAAAGAATAGCAAGAAAAGCTCCACTTCTTCTACTTCTACTGCAACGAGTCCTTCCAAACGAGCACGAAAGCCGGATATATCCGCTTTGGCACTTGCTTCGATTCAAAGCATTTTGAGAAATCATCAACATTGTCTTTATAATGTTGCTGAATATATAGCGGATGAACTTGTTTCTTCGAAAAAGAATGCCACGAATGCGTTTCAACTTGCAACAGGACCTGAAACGAGTGTAGCGGGATATACCTATCCAGATACTCTACAGCATGGATATGTATTGGTGAATGAAGAGGAAGTCAATACCAAAGCTACAAGTCTGGTACATGCTCTTGGATGTTACAACCCCACGACATTTAAAATGATTGAAACATTGATTCGATGTTCAAGTTTTGCCTTTTCGGATAAAAGTGATTCGAAAATCATGACTGCTATCGCTGCTGCTTTTGCATTGAGAGCAAGTAAAGTATTCTACAAACCTGATAATAAAAAGGTTCCATTGGAAGACATTACTGTGGTGGATGCTAAATTGTCTTCGTTTGCCTTGAGTTCCTACAATGATGTTGTTTCAGGTCTCGTGAGTCACATTAAAACTACCTTGAGAGGTGATTCTGTTGATAAACCAGTCAAAGACTTGAATGCAGATCTTATTCATGAGTTTGCATTGAATACTCCACTTGTGCCGGATTTGAATACTTTCTATGCGGATATACTCGATGACAATGCAAGTGCTTTGGAAAATTCCATGGAAGATAAGGGATGGAGAAATGGTATTCTCTTGTCTATATTCTTTAGAGCCAATTTGGAAGAAGGGATAACCAAAGCTACCAAGGATCAAGTTATTTCCTCTGTTGTAGAGACTATTACTTCCATGTTGGATATTGTCCGTACTTGTTATACCATCAAAACAGTACCATCTTCTCAGAATCCAGAAAAGATTAAACAGACAAAGTGTATTACCAGATGTACACTTGCTGCTGATTGCTTTGATGCAATTCATAAAAGTATTGAACATGTATCCTACAGTCCAAGTTTGGCTATAGAAAAGGAAGTCAAATGTGTTTCTCTTCGCTCTGCTGTACGGAGTCTTGTGCCTACCAGTGCAGCAAAAGCATTTATCGGACTCGGAGAGCAATTGGAAGCAAATCTTATTCGCAATAGACTTATTTGGGATTTATCAAAGGAAAATAATTCTCCATCGTCGTCGAGACAGGGTAGTAAATTAGAGTTTGAACAGTGGGAAAGGAGGGCATGGTGAGTACTTTAGAAATCGTTCGTAGTCTTTGTTTGACACTCACATTACTAACATTTGTATCTACTCAATCTTTAGGTCCTCTCATATCAAGTGCTGCTTGGCATTTGTTCGCGGTAGAGCATCGTTCATATCCAAATCATCAACGAGCAATTCTTCCAACAACAAAAGAAAGTCTGTGTTTGGCACCTCAAGTGAAAGACTTGAACTGTTCTCCATGTTGGGTCTAGTTACAACGTGCAGTGAAACCAAGTGGCCTCTTTACCTCTCACCTTTGCATCATGCATTGGTGACTAGCCAGTTGACCTCGGATCCTTTACCTCGAACTGTCAAAGATGCTGCACCGGAGAAGTTTATTTGTGAAGGTTTTATCGAGAGTATCCTTGATTCCTTTGGTGATCCATCTACAAATATCATTTCAAGATTTAAGATCCAAGAGAATAGAGATGTGCAATCTTCTGATGAGGAAATTCCTCTATCAATCAGAGATGCCCGACTTTTTGCAGTAGCCATGAGCAGACTTCCGAAGAAGGAACAATCATCAATGTTGGCAAAGCTAGTTAATGTCCTGCATGAAGGTGTTTGGATTCTATCAAATGATGAAGCGCAACAGGAGCTATTGAATTCTTCAAACTTGTTCTCTGGGTTTCTAGCGCGAGCCATAACAATTACATCCATTATTATTGATATGGTCTCATCCGGTACAACTCTATTGGAATCGCTTTGTGAATTCATTGGTCCACTTCATTATCACTTGCCAAGTTTTATCAAGAGTAGCAGCTCTGATCCGACTAACTCAGTTTGGCTTGGAGGTTGGTACAATCGCGAGTCTTGCTACATGGGAATTTGGCCTGACTGGGAAGCATCTGCGTTACCATCTTCAACGGAAATAACTTCATATGTTGAGCCATTAGCAGAAGACGATGTAGCCAAGTTCCAGCAGTTGCTTGAGACGACGTTGGAACTTGGATTCAATAGTGCTCGCTGTGACAAGAGTCTCCTTCTATATGCATCTTGGAATGCATCCGCCAAAATTAGTCATTTCAATTCCAAATCATGGACAGCTCCAACGTCTTGGGAAGACCTCGTTTCTTCTCCTTCGAATGCAAATAAGCTGCTTACGTTACACAAAGATGTCTGTGGAGTTGTACAAGCTCTAGGATATGGAAACTCCTCTTCTCATTCGTCATTTCTTACGAAGCAGATTGAAAGGAAGCAAAGACAGGGCTTAAATGAAAGCATGTCTCTTATCGAACAAGGAAATCTCGTGAAATCCGCTGGGAAACATAGTATTGAGCTTGTACAGAATCTTATGCAATCGCAAGAGAATAATGAAACTGACTCTGGTACCTTCACTGTTATAGAAGCTAGTCTTGCCTACTTGTCCTTCATTACTTCCATGTACACAAAATGTGACAAAGATCTTATATCTGTGCTACAAAAGGAGAAAACAAGAAGAAGGAAAAGCTCGGACATCAGTGACGATGGAGATTGCTCTGAAGCTTCTAGAGATTCTGAAGACTACAATCACTTTGAGGATGATGAAGAAGAGGCTCACATGGATGCGGTCAGTCGCCTCCATGATATGTGTGAAGTAATGGGTGCAGCACCGTTTCATCCAGATTGGTTGGATGACTCTTGTAGACTAAGATATTCAATTAATGAGGCATCTGCTATTGAATTCGCAGAAAGTGCTCTAAATGTTTTGACCAAGTTTGGATTGCTTGTATTTGAAGAATACTTCAAGCTGCTTTCGGAATTAATTTCTAATTGGAATGTGGAAGACATGAATGGTACAATAGATGGTGACTCTGTCCTTGCTACAATGCGTGGAATTATGGCTAACAAGAGTGACAACGAAGAAGATGAACCTTTGAGCTGGCAAGCTGATGTCATGGCAGCATTCAACATTGAACAAGAACTAACGGCTGCAATAGCAACTGGTATGCGATGCAAGAATAGTGATGCTGTAAAGGAATCTTTCACTTTAAACTCATCGCACATAATCAAAGGAAAGCTTCAAGACTATGTTTCAGCTGGAAGTGGATTCTTACCCAGCAGCGCTGAGTTGCGAGTTGGTAGTGAGTGGGAACTTCTTCTTTCGGATAGTCTTGTTGGTCCAAGTTGTACATTAGACCTCAAATCTATAGACGAAAGCTTGGTGAATGATGGTAGCAGCATGCTTCGATGGAAACGAGTTTTGCAAAGCATTTTAGATGCAATGGTTCCAGTGAACGCTCTACTGCGCTTTGCTCTAAATGGTTCAAAAGGAAGAACACAGCATCGAGTCACTAGCTTGAGCATTGATAGTAATGATTCATCTCTGGATGCCTTTCAGCATCTTGCATATCAATCATCTCCCATTCGAGCTCATATTCGCGCTGGGAGTGTGGCATCTTCTAATATTGAAACTTCGCAGCTCAAGGCTAGTGTGAATAAGGCTTTATGTTTATTTGGAGATATTCAGTCTTGTGGATTTCTTCATAAGTCTCTTCATCAGACTGCAAGATCTGCAGCATGTCACCTATTGTCCAATGATAGAGACTTTCTACGACTTGAGGGTATTCACTCGATAAGGAATGCCCTAGTTGCAATGAGCGAATTTGCATCATCCAATGGGATACAGCAAAAGCGCAAGACATTCCACTTTACTGAATACATTGCAGATAGACTTGATACTCTACAACAGACTGTCGATGGATTCGAAACTTTGTTCCTTTTGTGCCTTCGTGCCTCAAAAGAAATTCAGATTGATACAATTACCGAATGCAATTTGAATCTAGAAACTATGATCAAGAATAACAGCATGCCTTCAAAATATGGTTGGAATTGGGATGTAAGCAACAAGAAAGAAATTACATTCTTGATTGAAGCAATTCTTGGAAAACATAAGAATATTGTCAATGCTCATGTGCGTTCATTGCTAATCAACTTTGTGATGGATGCAATCGAGGAAGAGGGAAGCAATGGGTCACCTTCGCTTCATTTGAAGCAATCGGTTTTGAAGAGTATTTCGGAGTTGAACTCGACACAGATCCAATTCATAGTGAAAAATGATATTTGCATTAGCAACAAACGCAATGCCAATTCAGATTCTCTAGTTCTACAGGGTCTGAGCTTAAGACTATGTAGTCTTTTCGTGTCCCTTCTTAGTCTTCAAGTCAAGTCAGATAAAAAGGTTGAAGAAGCCTTTGCATCAATCCTAAAGTCACTCAAGAACTGCATGCAACACTGGTTAGGAAAAGAAGATCTTGATCACGTGACTAGTCTGGTCTGCGTGTTAAGTTTGCACGCTGATAAGCTTGACGATATTCATTCAGAAATGTTTAAGCTCATTGATAAAAAGAAGGGAAAGCAAGACGAGCTGCGGCTAACTTCTTTGGAGCCCTTTTACCGTTTCCTTCGAGGTGAGTACAAATAAATTGTAGGCTTTGTTTTGAATATTAGATGTAGTAGAATTCTCACCTCTATTTGCTTTCAGACACAAAGAAGTGCCTTTCTTCGAATTTAGTAGAAATTGAGAACGACGCTGATGGACCAAAGAAGAAAGACGCTGCTAATGATGAAATGAAAGCTCTTGTAGGGAAATCATGTACATTTGGGTCTACACATGGAGAATTTACGGAGCAGCATTGGTACAATTGCTTTACTTGCGGTTTGACTTGGGATAAAGGTTGCTGCTCTCTTTGTGTACAAGTTTGTCATAAGGGTCATGATGTAGGATACTCTAGAAAGAGCTCTTTCTTTTGCGATTGTGGAGCCCAAGTATCAACAAATGTTGGAAGAATCGTTTGCAAATGTCTTTCTCCAGTATCCCAGACAACTCTTTCCTCCTTGAAATCACAAACTACGAACACAGTATCTTACAAAAACTCTTTGGCGTGTGGCAAGAGTCTAGAAGCTTTGAAAAGCTCTCAATGGAATAGTGCTCTTCGAGTTGTGGACTCGCATTTGAAATCTACTGCATCATCTTCAATTGAAAAGTTTGTTGCTTCGATGGATAAAGACTTGGTATCAACTCTTTTTGACAACTTTAGAACTAGCTTCGCTTCATGGTCAAGTCATGATGTAATTCCTGAGGAAGTGACTTCTCAAATGAATGTTGAATGTGATGAAGGTGGGCACTCTTTGCGTGCTAGAAATGGAGTTTCATTGAATTTTACATTGTCAACTGATGGTTCAAGCTTCACTCCGTTACGTCTGACTAAAACTGGTGCAATTAATACAAGTATCGTCTCCGAGTACAGCTTACAAAAGTCACAAAGACAAACCCTCACCAAGAATTCGATAGAAAGAAGAATTATTGCTTCTGATGGTAGAGGCCGACTTGTCATTGGAGAAACAAAATCTTTGCTTTTCGTTGAAGGTATTCCAGCTATCAACACTAGGCATGTTCCAAACTCGATTGATACTAGCCTTTCAAAGACAGAATTGAGTGTTTTGGGAAACCACAGCTTGGACTTTGGAATTACAGGTGTCTCTCTTTGCCCCACTAGAGATAGACATCTTCTTGCATGGGGACTTACAAAGGCACAACTTCTAGTTATGAATAAAACATTTCAAAAAGTTGACTTTTCAATCAAGCTCGATGTGAATGTAGGCACGGACTCCATTGAGGGCGATTCGGATTACATTATAAAGACTGAGTGGCTCACAGAATCTATCGTATTTGTAGTTTGTGCAACATGCGTAAAGATTTTCGACATCAAGACCAAGTGTAAAGAAGAATCAGGAACTTTTACCTGTCAGCCTTGTGCTGTCTACGTGATGGCTTACGACGAAGTACTCATCAGGTCAGCTGCACTTGTACCGTGCGAAGAAAATGAAGAGTTTTCCGCGTTTAGTAGACCAGCCGCTAAACTTTATCTTTTGTTCGACACTGGAAGGCTTCAACAAATTCAACTAGATCTTGACGAAAATATGAAGCTTGCAGTGCAAGGAACCATGGAATTAGAATATGGAGATTCAGTTTTGTTCCCTATTGCAGGCGTCAAACGTTTCACTGGATCAACAGCTGAAGCCAGTGGATCGAAGGCCACAACATTTGGAGAAGAAGGACTGTCTCTCGTTTATCTAAAACAGGCCAAGTTGCTGCTATACAAGTGCATTTCGTATCCTATGATTGCCTTTACCCTTGATGCTCATGGCGAAATAGATGGAAATTTTGAGTTTCTACCAAATACAATCGAGACTCAGAATACAGATGCTAACGACAGTGATTCGATTATCGGCCCATATTATCATTGGACTGAGATCGGAACTATACGTCGTGATGATAAAGTCTATCATCGTGCAATCTTCACTGCAAAGTCAAGACGTACGAATCAACCTAAACTTCTTTGTATTGAATTCAATGATCAAGAGTCGAAAATCACCAAGGTTCAGATGCCTAGTAATAGTAACCTCTCACTTGGTTCTGCTTCTTCTTTTGAAGGTCTTGCAGCTTTTACAGCCCCACTAGTTACGGATAGTAAGGGAATGTTAGGAAGCGCAGACGCGTCATCTTCTGAAAGTTTATTTGTTACTACTGTACTATCCAATGGCACTTTGACTTTTCATGGAGAAGATGATAGCGATCATAAAACTGACACACCTGCCCAATTCAAGGTCCACTTTAAAGAGTCTTCTACAACTCTCCCAGACTTCCCTCTGACAATGTTTGAAAGTTTGAATAACATTACTAGTTCCGAAGAAGTAATCATTAGTGGAGATGGTGTACACGAAAATAGCAAAAGTACAAAGAGGAAGCTGTTGACAGGAAGTAATGATTACATTACTAGTAGAACTCGAGAAGGTTGTTCCTTCAACTTTCGAATTGAGAAAAAGACGACTCCTCAATCAAACTTGGCGACTACATCTCAAGACGAAACTTCAAACAGTGAAGATATGGTTATTGTTGCAGTCAGAATTTTACTGGGATCACACAGCATAGACTTTACTCCCAAATCATTACATGTAATGGGAAGAGCCATTAAACCTTTGAAGCAAAAGAGGAGATGGTACGACATTCCACTTACCGATGAAGAAATTCTACTAGCTTCACGCAACGGTTCTGTACCAGTATTTATTGGGGGTGGTCCTGATATCGACCGAAGCCAAGCTTATATTGATTCTATTGAAATCTATGGCGAAAAGCGGTCTAAGTTACCTCACATTTTTGCAAGATCGAAGCAAGATGCCTTACCTCTAAAACCAACTCGTAGTTCTTTAGAGCATGAGTCAGAGAGGGAAGCTCTTGACAATTCAATCATGCTTATTTCTCATGTATTGCAGCTACTTGCATCTACGCCCGATTTCAAGCTCAACATCAATCAAGAATCTTTACAACTATTGATACAAGTAACTGCACTCGAAAAAGAGGATACTAATGGTGTCCGATCACATGTGGTTGCGCTTATAAAAGATATTGAGCCTGATCAGGAGTCTATGCAAAAGATGTTGGATAAAGGCACAGTTCATGGCATCTTTAATGTTCTGAAAGAAATAATGCATGTCCTTGAGAACTCTGCTGCAATGTCTGTAGAAGCTTGTGAAAGAAGCATGTCTAAATTGTATGAATGTATTGAAGCTGCATTGTTGATTTTAAAGGAAAGGCCAGATAGCTACAAGACTTCTGTCGAAGAATTAGTGTCATCGGGTACTATTGACTCTTCAATAGCTTCTTGCGTTCTTAGCATGATGAAGGCAACTCAAACTTCAAAAATTATGATGCAGGTTCAAGCAAAGTTAGTTGAGCTGATCATTTATGAAATTAGTGTGTCTAGAAAAGATACAAGCCAGAGCTCGGAATCACCTTTTGCAAGCATCTTGGACCTTTGCGATTTATTGACTTCCTCAGATGAAGCCTCAGTGAAGTCTTGCTGCTCTGTGATATCAAAAGTCATGCGGGATGAGAATTTAACAACGATGGAGAATAGAAAGCAGCAGCATCAAGAGTCTCTTTCTGATTATATGGATATAGACGAAGGAGATGATATACAGCTTGCGGTAGCTTTGCGAATGAGTCTAGAGGAATCACAAGAGAAGGCATCAGGCGAGAACCCATCTACTTTGTCGCTCATATTCAAATCTATTCTACATGATGCATTGGGAAAAGATCTTTCCTATAAAAGGACAAGTAAAGTCGGAACCCTTCACATCTTGAATTTACTCTTGACTTTGGTTGCAAACATTGAGAAAGAGGACGAAAGAGTTGCTCTAGGCACTATGATGTGTGAAGAACTCATGAAAACAATCAAAGAACATTCTGCGAAACAATCTTCTTCTCCAGATGCGGGAATTTTATTTACAATTATTTCGTACCTCAAGGCAACAGCAGCTCTCCTATCAAAGAGATCTTCGATTCCTGATGAATTTAAAGCAGTGCCTCCACCGAGTTCACACTTTTTAAATTCGTCACCTCTTACTACTTCAAACAAAACCAAGACAGATCCAAGATTTGTTTGCGAGACTCATGGAGTCCCTGCTGTCCGTAGAAGATGCTCTTCAGGAGAGCATAAAGACCGAAGATTTTATGTTTGTGGTATGTCAAGAAGAAATAGATGCAAGTATTTCAAGTGGGCAGACGAAGTAGACGACTTACCTTCAAAAGGCAAAGAACCTCAACCACGTCAAGCAGAGGTTGAATCAAAGCTTTGTCCAGTTATTTGGAGACTTTTGAACGATGGCGAGAACCCTCTTCATAAGGATCTATGCATATTTTTAAGGCAGTACATTAAGAAGACAGGCAATGTAGCAAGTCATGTGTCTGGATCTTTACCAACACTATCTACAACTGCAGAGGTCTCAGCTTCCAGAAAGATTTCAAGCCTTTTAGCAAGCACAAACAATACCAGACAAGATTTCATAGACGGTGTTTCATTTTCAAAAGAGAAATTAGGTTCATCTACTGCATCGAATCAGATTGGGACATCTATTTCTTTTGCTCTGAACAATGCCTCGGTTTCGGAATCACTTCTAGATCTTCTTGCCCTTCTCGGTCCAGATTCAGTCACTCAAAAGCCAAGTTCTTCATGGGAGACATGGTACTCGCCTCTATGCTTTATTATTAGCAAAGAATTTCCAGTTGATATGCGATCAAGAGCAAAAGAAATGTTGAAATGTATCACTGGAGGAAAACGATCAGTCTATCGCAAAGTTCGCGATAGTTTTGTGTTTGCCTCTCAGTTCTTCGAAGTACTTGCGTCATGCCAATCACCTCTTCAGGACGCACTTCATGTTCGTGAAAGGGCTCAACAGTGTGGACCTAACTGGAGAGACGCAGATATCTCATTCAAAACTCTCAATTCAGGCAGCTTGATTGGTGTCGTAGACTTGGTTTCAGAAGACAATTATCCGGTTGTGGAGGTAAAGAAGACTTTAGAAATGGTGAAGAATCTTATTTCTACCATTGCAAAGTCTAAATTGGAAAATTGGCGCAATTTCTGCACTCTTGAAAAACTTCCAAGAAAAGACGCTGACCTCGAAGGGCCCGATTCATCTTCTCTGATTCATTATCCTGATCTGTACGATTGTTCTCCTATTTCTCTATTATTTTGGATAGCTTGTTCTGTCCCAGAGAAAGTACAACCAAAAATTTTTAGTTTGCTCGATATGGCATTGACAACAAAAGCAATTTCCAAACCAAATGGAGAGGAAAGTCCTAATTGCAAACTTGTCATTGGTGCAAAGAAGCTAACTTTGAACGACATTTGTGGCTTTGCAAAAGAATATGTTGTCAATGGACGTTCTAAAGAGTGTCGATCATTGGCAGCAAGTATTACTGGGAAGTTATTGTCCAACACTTCAAGTGATTTGGTTGAGACATTTTTAAAAAGAATGAGTTCTTTGTGCATGGAGGAGATTGGTATCATGGGAGAGAATAGTATTGAATTTATTAAATTGCTTACAAAAGTCATTTCAAGAGAAGGTGGTGACTTTGAAGTGGATGCAACTGACCTACTCCAAGTTGCTGTTAAATGCTTCCTTTCTCAAGTTGACGAAAATGTACACACTTACAACAATGTTTTGAATACAAGTTTGGTAAAATTTGAACCTACAAATGAAGAACCGGAAACATTTGATTTGGCAAAATGTATCCATTGCCAATTTTGTCAACCTGAGAATTTGCACATCTCACCTCAAAGTGACACGGCCATGATTTCTTCCAGCGAAAATGTTGTTCATGAAAAGATCCCAGAGCAACTGACTTGTTTTCGAAAAATGAGAATTGATTTGCACAACACTGTTAGTACAGAATTTTGCAGTTTTGTCCAGCTCAAGACTCGCCTCGCAATCAAAGAGCTAATTGTAAATGTGTCGGATCAAAGAGGTCGTTACGTCAAGAAAATCAATGTATTCTTCACTCCTCGGCCAGTAAACAATGTCAATGAACTCAAGGAAGATGACTACGAGCCTTACTGGCAACCATGTGGATCTTTAACCTTGACTAGAGGTGTAGCAAAGGCGACACTGAAGCTTCCGCCCTTGGTTGTTGCATCTAACCTTAAGTTTGAATATGCAGACTTTTATGAGAAAGTAACAGGGCAACGTACCTCATCAGGTGCAATGGTTCTTCATTGCCCTCGTTGTACCAGAGTAGTCAACAATGCTCTTGGAGGTGTCTGTGGTCATTGTGGTGAGGTTGCTTTCCAATGCAGAAAATGTCGACACATTAATTATGATAGGCTTGATGCATTTCTCTGTGTAGAATGTGGATATTGCTCAAGTGGTTCCTTTTCATACGAAGTAGTTGCTGGCGAAGCCATCTCTGCAGTTGCAATTCTCGACAACAAGGATCTAAAACGAGTGGTGAATTCTTTACATTCTAGAAACAGGAAATGTAATGAATTAAAAGCTGCTTTTGAGAAAGAAATATCCAAGCTCAAAGACATTGGAGGAACTGGAAAGAAGCGTCCACGGGCAGAATCAGAGCTTGATAAGGAGCTTTCATCCTTTTCTCCACAACTAAAGAGAGCTCTCAAAGGTGATTTCCCAGATGCCTTTATTGGTAAAGCGAAGTCAGAGAAGGGTGAAAGTAGAGAAGCGGAGCCATCATCATCCCCTAACCGAGCTTCTGCAAGTTCAAGAGCTAGGTCCTTACTGAATCTTGCCAGGACATTACGAGGAGATGGAGATAGTGAAGTTAGATCAAGCCTAAGTGACTTACTTGCTCAACAAGCGCGCTTAGGTTCTAGAGGACGCAACAGCTTTCCTTTCGACGACGATGATGACATCATCATTCACCATAATCCAGGAGAAGGTAATATCATGCATATTGAAATGCACGATCCAATTAGTCGCCTGGTCGCCAATATTCAAGCTAGAAGTAGAGCTAGAGGAGACCAGAGCGAAAGTACAAGTACAGGAAATAAAGAAAAGAACAAGAAGGATGGGGACTCAAAATCGCTCGATGCAGCGAAGAAATATGTAATGCAAATCAATGGAATAGAAAGAGATTGCTATGAAATCACTAGAAGAATAACAGCTTGGGAGCGACTCAATCAGGATGCTCTTGCAGACTATGGTTCAGATGATATAGTGCAAAGTGAATGCAAGCCTATCAAATGTACAAAATGTGCTCGAGTAGTCACGAACAACCTCCTTGAATTGGTTGTAGCTTTGGTATCGAATACTAGTGGAAGTATCAATACTATCTTGAGCCGTAGACTCTTACAGGTATTGTTTGAGTCGGGATTAAATGAAACTGAAGATATTGTTGAAATGAAGAGGAGCTTGATAGTTGCAATTGCAAGAAAGTCACTTGATGGTTCAAAGATGGTATTGGATGAATTGCATCGTCGTATTGAAGTTAGAGATGCAAATTGTGCTGAGATTCTCAGTCGACTTGTAAAAGGAGGTTCTGAAGTGCATTCTCACTCATCCTTTGTCGATCTGACAATTAGCACTTTGAATTCAAACTAATTGTGTACATATAAAATGCATGTGAAAATATATTTATATTTAAAAGGTAAATGTAAAGGAAAGAATCATACATATCTACGCCGCCCTCGACTGCATTCCTCTGTGTACAATATGGTTCTTTGACTTTTGTTTCCAATGATGATTTGTTTCCTTATTGGAAACCTTCTTCTCAGAATATTGATAGCTGACTACGGATTCGCATTCAGAGTCGTCTTCATTCATCTCTTCCAAAGACCTCTTGGCTTTACCTAGTTCACAAGTATTGACATGGGCTGCGAAACGCAAACTGCAAAGAGTTTCCTGTGCACTTCCTTCAGTTGGACTAAGATTTACAAACATCAAACATTTGCCGTCTCCACTTAGACTAGGCTGTAGTAGATATGTAAGCTTGGAATCTCTAAATGGAATGTGGCTCGCCTTCTTTCCAATTGCAACAAAGACACTGGAGAGAGCCGAGAGGCTCTTGTTGATGTGCAATGTTTCCTTCTGCCTAGTGCCAGTTGCATGACTCCGGCTCAATCTTTCAGAGCCAGCCAAATCTACTAAATTGAGCGTTCCACGTAAGGCTTGCTTATTCTTTTTATTCACGGCAGTAAGATGTAGAGTAAACACAGAACTAGAAAAAAATGGAGATGAAAATTGTGAAAACAGAAAAAAGTTCAACTTATCGAAATGAGAAGACTTACTGTGAACGACTCGATACAGAATTCATATCGGTCGATCCTGTGGTTCTATGCCGGTGAGCCAATGTCATAACATCCTCCACAGCTTCAATGTCTGGAATTGGAAATGAATGTTTGATAAGTATCATTTCAGGTTGCAATAATCAACTAGAACGAAATCAAACTTACCGCAAGGGTCGAGAGGGACCATATGGACGTTGGTAATATAACGACGACCATCTGGGTTCACCTTGATTTCATGCTTCAAATCCAAGGAAGGATCATCCTCTTCCCTCAGTAGGTCACGAATAACTTCATTATATATTTCAACAAAAGAGACTTGCATGCTGTATGACCATCCATCATGCTCGAGTGTTTCCTTGTATTGACCAACCTGCTCTATTGCTCGAGGAATAATTCCACTAGGATTGGAAATGAATGTTTTCATGAGTATCAAATCAGGTTGCAATGCTCAATAAGAGTAGAATTAAACTTACCGCATTTCACTGTGCCCTATTCCCTGCATAGTATGAGTCTTGCCTGAACCACTTTGACCATAGGCAAATAAACAGACGTGATATCCATCGAGAGCACTCTGTACAAGCTCAGAAACCTCCTTAAAGATTACATCTTGACCCACACATGGACCGAAAACTTTATCAAACTCAAAGTTATGGCCTTTATGGTGTGTCTTATCATACTGTGTAAAAAGATTGTGAGTATATGAGATCAAAAGATCAAGTGCCTAAAATAGATCAAGGTCAAAACTTACTAGCTTCAATGCTGTTTCGCTCCTTGGAACGCACATTGGATTTTCATCTCTGTCAACATTGTCATCCGGAAGGAAAGGTCTTACCCTAGCAAACACTCTCACATTACCTCTTAGTTCTTGGATGAGGTTATGCATTTTCCTCTTTTCTGTATGTAAGTCGGTTATAGTCTGTTCGAGTTCTTGAACCTTTCGTTCCGATATCGCACCCACCTCCCTACTTCTACTTTCCTCAGATCTCAATCGTTCTAGAGGCGAAGAAAAGTCAGTTACGCACCTAAAAGACATGATTTCTCTATTGCTATATAAATATATCACATACCTTTGAGTATTTCAATCTCCGAAGCAAGTTTGCCCATTTCTTCGGCATTTTCTGCAATAGCGGCATGCTTCTCGTCTTTTAGTGCAAGCTTCAAAGTTTCAACTTCCCCAAGGAGACCAAGAATCCTTTCGTTTGCAGCGTCGAGTTCTTTTTGCTTCTCCTCAAGTTTGTCTACTTGAATCTGCACTTCCTTATGCCATTTAGCTTCCATAATATCACTAGATTCGTTGAGAGAAACCTCCATTTGCGCGTGCTCCTTCGTCATGGCTGTTTTTGATGTGAGTTATGAGGCATAAGAATAGATAAGTTGTAACAAACATCTGCTAGCATGCTTACCCAACATTTGTGCTGAAAGGGCAATACGTTCGTTACGTTCTTCTCTCTCTTTCTGCTCAGACTTTGCTCTAAGTTCCTTCTCTAGAGTTAATTGGCTCATAGTGGCCTGAAGATTTTCTTTGACTTCATCAACTCTTCCCTTCATCTCATCAAGACTCTTCAACGCAGCGAGACGTTCTTGCTTTGACTCATTCAAAGTCTCTTTCAAAGTGCTTCGCTCATTATTGTAAACATTGAGCTCGCCTTTTGTAACCGCCAAAGCATTTTCAAGTTCCTTCATTTTACTTTCTGCGCATTGCAGTTGATGATTGAGTTGAGCTTCTCTATTATGTGACTGGGATTGTATATTTCCAATGGATTTTGTAAGTTCTGCAAGATGAACATCTTTCATCATGGCTTGTTCCTCCATTGATGCACGTTCAGTTTCGGCTAGATGATGAAGAAATAAAATGAATGGGAAAAAGACATTAATATACATCTTCGATCCAAGTCAAGAGGTGCTTACCTCGTGCAAACTGTGTCTGAGCCATAGCTAGTTCCTGATCCAGTTTCTCAACCTTTTCCTTATACTCTCGTAATTCTTGTTTTAGTTCCTTGTTCTTCTTTTCGACTTCGTGATCAATAAAATCTTGATCACGCTTCTTGAATCGTTTTCTTGATTCAACGTCTTCCTTCAATCTATCATAGCGTTCTTTTTCCTGACGCATCATCTCTTGATTACTTCGCTTCTGCAATTCAAATTGAATAGTTGCATTAGATGCAGTATTTTGAGCATCAGTTAAATTTAATTTGAGTCCTTCGATTTCACTTCGAAGGTATTGTATTTTATCATCGGCAAGGCTTAACTCTCTCATGGTATCCTTTGCATTATCTATGTTGCATCACGGTTAGATGTACTAATATGAAAGATTCATAGTATTGGTAGCCTACTACTTCTCACCTTTCCAAATGATGTTATCAACCTCTACTTGCTTGACTTTTGCCTTAAAGTACGCGCGGTCTTCATCCAACATTTGTGCTATTTCCAAAGCAGAAGCCCATCTATCAATACACGCTTTCTCAGCTTGTACCGATCTTTTCACAAATTCATTCTTTCCTTTTGTCACCGCAGCCAGAGCCTCCTTCAATCTCTTGATAACTTTTTCTCCAGCTGTTATTCTATGTTCTGGGTCCATGGTTTTGGTACTGACGCGTACCCTCATAATTCTTCTGATTTCATCGTCAGAAATTCCAGTTCCTAAACTGAATATATCTGATGCTATAAACCTATGAAAATGCAAGTTAGAATCATGTCAAAAAGTGTATAGTACTATTCTTGAGAACTAATATACTTACTCTGTTTCCAATCTTGAGGTTTCCAAGTCTTTAATGTCTTGCATGAGTTCTCTGGTTTTATCATCAACTGCTTTTCTTTTTCCATTCAAAGCAGATGATACTCTCGGAGCTTTCTGACGACTCATGTATGAATGAGATTGGAAAGGACGAGGTGGAGTCACAGCATGCATACCTCGTTTATTCGAAGAGTATGTATTTTGATAACTTCTTCTAGTTGTTGGACGCCCCGTATGAGGATGATGAGCCACAGTATGTCCATGTCTACCAACTGGATGGCTATGTCTGCGAGAAGGTGGAGTATATTTTTGATCTTCATTTGTTGCTTCACTCTTGACATCTTCTGAAACTATTGATAAGCCATTCATTGTAAATGTAGTGGCAGAAGACATACTCATTCCTGTAGCCAATGAAGTCTCTTCTGTAGCAGCTGTAATTGTTCCGTCTGGAGAAGACCGTCGTTGCTTCTTGACAACATGATGATGATGACTTCCAGTGATTGCTGACGGTTTCATCACTTCATTTTTCTTTGCAGGAATGTAAATTTCATTCAATTGATCTCTAACTTCGTCAGGATCTTCATCTACCATTTCAGGTTCTAAAGCTGCTTCCATTTGAGGACTATCTATAAAGTGTTGATCCTCCTGCTGTACGACTGCCTCAATTACTTTCACTGGAGTTTCGTTTGGATTCACTTTTTCTTCATGCTTTTCTATTTGACCAGCCGTCTGCTTCTCATTGACTGGTTCACGTTTGAGTTCAATCACTTCGCTCATATTTGATTTGTATTGTTTGATTTATTATTTATATGTATATAAGCCTATGTGTTGCAACACGATTTAACTCATCAGGGTTCTGTTTCATGTTTTGCTCGACCAGAAGCTACAAACTCTAATGAGAAGCCTATTGATTGATCGACACAAAGTTGAAGCGAATAGGCCATTTATTTCTCCGAAGATTCGGAGAATCGGGTAAACTATTTGAAATGTTGTAAGCTTTTATTTGAACATGAAGAGACGTATGAAAAGCAACAACAGACAACACTCAACACCTGCTATTCAAGGCGAGATTTTTCAGTTGCATATATTACAGGTAGTTGCAGAAAGCAGTAGTACGTAGACTAATAAAGATAGCACAGACATCTTCGAAAATTGTAGCAGATTGACGCGAGTCAAAACCACGACTGAGACATATATCTAAAAAAATATTTTTGGCGATTTTATAGTTTATTACATTTTACTGACATTGACTTGCACATAAATTTCATTTTGAATATTATACATTGTACAACAATAAATTAAAATATGAGAGTTGCTAGTGTTGATGGTCTTGTGACTCTCTATTATGACGGAACAGATCTTTACAATGAGGATTATGTAGATGAAATATTGGATGGTTGGTATGCAGATATTCCATATTACTTAGAAAACCTATCCCACTCGGAACATTATTCAAAAGAATGTAAAAAATATTGGGAAGAACGGTTATCATGGCAGCAGATTATTGTGGCAGTAGGCGTTACAGAGATTCCGGAATATGCTTTCTTCCTGTGCCTAAATATTGAAAGAGTTATCTTTGCCGATACTGTTACTAGCCTCAAGGATTGTGCTTTCCATAGATGCAAGAATCTTAAATTTATCAAATGGTCTAAAAACACAGAATTCTTGGGACATAGGGTATTTGATGATTGTAACCTCACCACGGTCTTTATTCCTCCAAAATGCAAAGAGATCAAAGATTGGGCATTCCAAGACAACGAGAATTTGAGTATCTTTGTGGTCCCACAGGAAACCAAACTTGATAGTGATGTCATTGGAGGTACAGAGCTGATTCGGCATTGTCCAATTGAATATGAAAACAAAGTAAGCGAATGGGTCAAAGGTATCAATGCTGAAGAGAAGTATAAACTACATCGAGCTTGTTCTTCAATCCAGCCTTCGAGTAAAGTCATCTTCGCCATTATTCAAAAGAAAGGAATTTTTGCGGTCCGTGTAAAAAATGAAATAGGTCTAACTCCATTGGATTATCTAGCAAAGAACCCTCACACAGAATTGACTTCGAAATGCATCATTGAGAGTTATAGAAAAAATTGGAAATCTGATGAATCCGATGATGAATCTGATGATGAATCTGATGATGAATTTGATGATAGTGATCTCACAGAAACGTCAATCATCAGTAGTTTACAAGATCATATTCAGAGCTTAGAACTCAAGCTTTCTAAGCAAAAGGAAGAAATCTCCCAAAAGAATGAAGTTATCAAAGAGCAAGCTGGACAAATTGCCAAATTTGAGGAGGATATTGGCAATCGTCGAAATGGTAATGACTTGTTCATGTCAGTTGAACTATCACAAGAAGAAATAAATTGCTGTTTGTGTTACAATAAATTTTCTACTGACATCAACTCCAAAGAAGAAAAGATCCGTAGGTTCTTACCTATACTGAGTAGGGCTGCATGCCCGCACTACTTTTGCCAAGGCTGTATACTACAGACACAGTTATCGGAAACAGAACGAACATATCGAAATAGAGTTCCCACATGGCTTGATTGCATGATTTGTAAACGAAAGAAGGCATTTTGCCCAAAGGATCCAAACTATCACTTGACACTCATGGATCTTTTACGACGTGCTCAAAGAATTCCTCATGGAACAAATGTCAAGATTGAAGAAAATGACGACGTCGTACATTCTGAAATATTATCCACTGATGTTTCAAATACAAGTAATGAAGTGCATGATGACATCGTACCTTCTGAGATACGTTCATCTACTAACGCTTCAAATACAAGTTATGAAGCGCGCAATGACACAATGACAATCGCAGAGAGCGCAGTAGATGACCGCCGACAAAGTAAGCGACTGAGAACATCAAACGCAGCAGTTCCAATCAAGAGAGAAGACATTGTGGATGGGGTAGTAAAGTGCCCAGTCTGTCAAGTATCTGTAGTTACAAGCGACAAGGGATGCAACATCATTACATGTCGAAATCATAGTCCTCACTTTGTATATTTCTGTATCCACTGCAAAAAAGTAAACGAGAATGGGGTTGAATATGTAACTTGCTCATGCGAATCTCGAAATACGAGAGAGACTAGAGCGGAAGCTCAGAAAAGAAGAAAAAAAGAGGCTAGAGAAAATCCAATTGAATTAGACTAATTGGCAAATCTCAATTAGAAAGAAAGGGAAAAATTCGATTGAGCAGGATCAGAAACGTCTATTCCTAATAGGTAATGCGCTACTGAAACGCTTACGGCTACGTGTAGCTTGCTCTATCGTCGAATAATACTACTAAATCTATAATGTATTATTTCTATAGGACTCGAGCTCAACACCTATAATCTCCTTCTACTTCGCTCCTAGTCCATACTCGATCCATCACTCTCACTACCTACTACTTGCCTTTATTTCCTTCGACAATCAACATTAGTTCTTCACACAAAGCTTGCAACTCCGCATTCTCATTCTTCAAAGCCTCCTTCTCCTCTGCAACAACACTATAAGCTCTCACCGCATCCTTCCTCTCTTTTTCCAAAACTTCCAACCGTTCCTCTAAATTCTGCTCCTTTTGCACAAACGAATTGGCCTTTTCCAAGTATGATTGTTTCAATTTCAAAGTTTCTGCATTATCCGTTGCCAACTTGGCTTGCAATTCAGCATTTTCCGCCAAGACTTTATTCATTTCCTGACTGTAATTCTGATCCTTCTTTTCCAACTGCAATAGTTTATCTCTTGTGATAGTATACTTTTTTTCTACATCTTGTTTTTCAGTTTTCAAAGAGATGTAATCTTGTTTGAGTTTCAAAAACGTTTTTTGTGCCGCTGCAAATTGTGATTCGGCCGCTAGACGTATCTCCTCTCTCGCTTGAATGATGGCATCTTCTTTGGAAGTTTTGAGATTCAATAGTTGCGATTCATGCATAGTTTCCATTTCTTCTATCGAAGTTTGCAATTCTTTTACTTGTGTTTTAGTAGTTTCCACCAATTGACTCTCCTCTTCTAACTTTGTTTTATAAACCACCAATTGATTCATGAGTGCTTCATTCATAATGTTAGTTTTTGTCACACTCTCTCTCAACTCTACTAATTGCTCTTCATATGTCGACTCTAAATGATTCAATTGCTGTAAAATTTCATCAATTTGTTGATCATGAGTTTGTTTTTGGAGGTGTAATTTCTTTTCATAGAATTCTTTGAGGGAGTGTATTTCCATATGTGCGGATATGGTAGATGTGTGTGTATCATTTGAGGTAGATGCTTTGATGGGTGATTCGTACTTTTGTTCTGAAGGAGGTGAAGCAGGAGGAGAGGAAGGAATGGCATCGATGATCTTTGCAGTAGATTGACTAATGGTTGTTACTGTTTCATTGGCAGTTGGAGTCGTTGAAACATCATTTGAAATTTCTTTCGATTCTTCAATCTCTTCTTCTTCTTCGTAACTAATGTTGTCATCGTCATCATTAGTCTCATTGTCTTGTTTATCAGCAATCGACTCATCAACAACAGCATGATTCGTATCATCAAGAGCAGGAGTATTCGAAGGAGAGTCAGTCACTTCATCAGCAGTCTCTTGCAATCGATGCTCCAAATTCAAATTTGAATCTAAAATCGAATTGGAAGATAGTCCATTCATGTCCACTTCAATCGAGTCAGTACTTGCAACTTGTACCACCTCTTCATCATGACAAGAAAGAGTTGAAGATTGTTCATTGCAAGAGTCACGAGATTCCATTTTGAAAGGATCCTGACTCTCTTTTACCTCCTCTTCTTTCTCATTCTCTTCTTGGTTCTCTTTATCGATATTAGATGAAGTTTCTTTATTCGTTTCAATGATTTCGTTTTCTTCTTCGTTAGTAAGAGAAGCAGGAGAAGAAAGAGAGGGAGAAGGAGAGATGTCTTGTTGCTCTTGATGATTGTCTTTTTTCAAATTGACAGATTCTGTCGATTCCATACTTTGACACTCTTCAATCATTTCCTTCTTTAGTAGATTGTAGTAATCAATAGAGTAGTAGTGTGTAATAGTGATGGTAACTAACTAACTAGCTTACTGTTGTTGTGCTTCTATTTGAATTGAAATGAACTTCGATTGACTTCCATTTGAATGTGGCGGTGTGACCGTTTTATTTGAATTTCTTAATCTAGGGATACTCTAATTTGAACTGGGATTTGATCCTATTGGGTAGGGAATTTGACAACATGACGTCAATTGACTGATATGATGATTATGATGGCTGTCATTGGATAAGATGTGCACGAAAAATGAAACACAAAGAAAGATTGCATAAATCGCTTTTATAAACATCTATTCGAGTCTAGGCTGACAATAAAGAGGAAGCAATCAAGGCCTTACAAATTGAGTAACAGGAAGAGTAGAATCAAGACTAGAAAGAACAAGACAAAGAAAAAGCAGCAAAGAACAGCAGCCAGTGACAAGAAAGAACACCAAAGAAAAAGACAAGGAGTGACCGACCAAACAATAGTATTCCAAGAGCTATGGGTAAAAAGAGTAAACGCCGTATTGGAAAAAGAAAAAAACAGAGGGATGCTTGGGCAGAAAGCAAAATCCATGAAGATGGTAAGATAGTTTGATGTTAGACATAGTATCCTCGTACTTATAACATGCATGATGGCTGCTCATTCTTCAACGATCAAATAATTCTTACTTCCAAAAGTTATAGTCAATAACGAGAGAGAAGTCTTACAGCAGCATATGGACGAGCTCACACTTGCAAGTGTATACAACAATGAAGAATTTGATAATTATGAATCCATGGAAAAGATATCATACTATTTTGATATTCCACTGCCATGGACTGTTGAAGAAAAAGAGGCTTTTGAAGAATTCATGCTCTGGTCTCTCAGGGGTAAGGCTTATCTAACTACAAAGTCATTTGAAAGATTAGTAATAGCAAAGATGATTGTCGAAGGAAAAATTTCTATTGAAGATATTACGCTAAAAAGAAGTGAGATACTTGAAAAGATAGATCGGCGAATAACATCATTTGAAATGCAACATGGTATTCATTTACTAATGGAAGGAATAAAATTCGATAGTTTTGAGTTGGAATCGGATTTTCGATTGCAATTGGCGGAAGTCTTGGAGAGAGAACATCGCTATCTTCTTCCATTGCTTCTCATTGCCCATGATTCTTTTCAGGAAACTATTTCCAAATTTTCAAATAAAGGGGGAGTATGTCTCGAAAACTGTCCCTTCTTTGGACTTACAGAACATGATTTTAATCAGCGATTTAATAAAAAGATTGGAGATATGGTAGAATCCTCATTCAGGAGAGAATATCCACAGGAAATCAACTATATGTGTGTGATTCTATCATACTATATGCATCGATCAGGAACTACAAAGTTGGAATCTTCGCTGGAATCTTTTGGGAATACTATTTATGCACAAACAATCATATTTTCTCTTTTAGAACTCTTTGAAGAAATGCACAGCTGCTGGAGATGTAAACAATTGCATTTACAAGGCGAAGGGGAACAAGCCAAAACTCTCATCTGTGCTAGCTGTAAATGCGCTGTATACTGCTCTCGAGAATGCCAGATAAAAGATTGGAAAGAAGGGAGATCTTCTCATAAAAAATGTTGTGAAAATATCAGTTTACGCTGGTCATTACATTATGCAAACAAAAGGCGTGTCGGAAAAGCACTTCGAAAAGGAAGGATATTTACAAAGCCAGTTACAGTCAAAGGGATAGAGAGGGAATGCTTTTTACGACCTTCCGAGTTGTTAGATTACTATCTCTGCTGTATGAGAAATGCTCAAAATACCAGGTTAGCATCATTGGATACTTTTTTTTCATCAATGGATGCATTTTACGAGAATATGGCAAGATTGGCTTGTGGAGGAACACATCCAATATTTGGTGAGGATACTATATCTTTGAAGCTACAGGAGAAGATAAGGAAAGGCTATGAAGATATCTTCTTAGATTTTGACTGTGGTAGCTTTACAAAAGAACAGTTTTCAACTGTTCTCAATATTGCAGTAGTTCTCAAGTATCAGATAGAAGTATATGGTAGAATTGCCCCTTCAAAACATGAACATTTGCATGGCTTTGAGCTATCTGTTGATCAATTTATTACTCTTTATATTTGTTATGAAGCTTTCGATTTACATAAGCAAACTTTTAGGTATGATTTTGATAGGTTTAGACTCGAACAAATATTCCTGCAAGAATTAAAGGCATACCAAAATGAAGAGAAGGAAGAACACAAGATATAAAGTAAAGCTACATTCAAGCGATGGATGTATTACATTTCAATTTATAAACTTGTCGAAAATAGAATCCATGATGGGATGAACTAAAACTAGGCTTTATTAATGAGTTCTCCATAAATTTAGAATAGTGAGGAAGTTTTGTCCATAGATGTTAAGACTTCATCCTGTTAGGTAAGGAGTTATAAATTCTTGAGCATGTATCCACTTGTGATTCTAAATGCTCTTCTTCTAAATGTGCCAAGATGAAAATATTACTGCAGCACATTTCTAGCTGTAGACAAGATAAAAGCGGAGGATGCATAGAATGTAAGGAAACATCGAATCTCATTGGAATCCATACATTGTCATGTAAATCAAAGAATTGTAAGGTTCCAAGATGTGAACTGATCAAGGAGAAGCGCAAACATAAAATGCAAATTGAGCAAATTAAAACAGTGAAATCTACAACAGCAGCAGCCACTGTCAAGGAAGATGACACAAAAACTTTGAGTAATGACATGTTAGAACAGAAAATAGAGAATGTAATATTTACAACGGATCAGGGGGATGATGAAAAATGGAAGCCTTATGTTAAACTTCTTGAGCATGCGTCCCTTTGTAAGTCCAGTAAATGCGCTCCTAATTGTGCGAAGATGAAGGAAAGTTTGCAGCACAACATTGCTAGTTGCAGACAGAGAAACTGCATGAGCTGTAAGCACGTAATCTGCCTCGTTAGATACCATGTGATATCATGCAAAACCAACAACTGTAAGGTACAAATGTGCAATCTTGTCAAGGAGATCTCACGCAAACTAGAAGACGAGAAGAGTGATACAGGGCCAACACCAGCTCAAGCTCCCCATGCTGCTTCAGATATAACAGAAGAACACAAAGTAACAAGGCAAGGAGTAGATCGGAAAATAAAGGCCCTGATGAATGAAGATGAATCTCTAAAAGCATATAGGATTGCACGTGAAAAAAGTATTGATGATTTTACAGAAGCATTTGAAGAGTTCATGTTATGGTCTCTCAGTGATGAGGCTGATTTAAACCCAAAAAAGTTTGCAAAACAGGCATCTGGCATTGCAAAACTTTTAATTGCAGGTAAAATTTCGATAGAAACTCTTTTGGAGAAAAGAGATTCCACCATTGCTTCGATAGAGGTCCAAACAAAAGAATACGAATACCAACAAAGTTTAAAGTTATTATTAGCCGGGATGAAATTCGAGAGTCCAAAATATCAAGATGAATTTATAGAGCAATTGGATGAGGCTTTGTCAAGGAGAAACTGGGATATATTAGGCAAACCTCCCATTCTCATATTTCTATATGATTCGTTTCAAGAAGTTCTTTCCAAATGGTCAAGTTCAAGCAAATTATGTCTAAATGATGAGTTAATCTTCATCACGACTTCAAAAATAGATTTCGACGAATCATTTACTCTTATGCTTCAAAATGTGATTAGAGACTGAGTAAAATCAAAAAATAAGCCAGCAATGGACAATGAGAAGCTGTTTCAGAAATATTATCTGCATCCAAGTGCGAGGAAGGAATATTTGGAAAAAGAAAACATCTATGCTGAGAAGCTTCTAAGTTCAGTACTAGCTTTATATGAGGAATCTCATAGATGTTGGAGATGCAATCGACTGCATGGTAAAGGAATTGAAACAAAGGCTCTCATCTGTGCTGGGTGTAAATGCGCTGCATACTGCTCTCGCGAATGCCAGATAGAACATTGGAAACAAGGAGATTTAGAACAGAAACATATTTTGAATTCGCATAAGGAAAAATGTAAAGGTATTGATGAAACCTGGTCTGCATATCAAATTAGAAAGAAAAGTGTCGGCAGAGCACATCTAAAAGGAAGAACATGCACAAAGCCCATCACTGTTAATGGCATAGAGAAAGAATGCTTCTTGCGTCCATGTGAACCCTTGGATTATTTTCTTTGCACAACTTCTTACGAAAGTAACAAAAATGCCTTGTGCGCATCCATGGATATATTCTATGAGAATATTGCAACATTGGCATGTGGAGGAAAACATCTAATATTTGGTGATAAAACAATAAGTTCTGTACTCGAGGAACAGATTCGAACACACTATGAAGGCGTGCTTTCCGAGTTTGATCCCGGAACCTTGAAGGAACATGAGATTAGTGCAATGGCAAGGACCGGAAAAATGCTTCAGTATAAAGAGAGTTATTTGGCAAAATATGATCTTATGAGTGTAAGAAGCAGTCTTTCTGTCGACAGATTTATCACTCTATACATTTGCTTTGAGCCTCTTGGTCTAGGCAAGCGAATTCTTGGGGAAAATGTGAATAAATTCGAAATAGAAAAAATTTTACTAAGGGAGTTGAAAAGTTGCCAAGTCAAGAATGAATAACAATTTGAAATATATTCAGAGACTACTCAAAATGAAATTAATCAATTTTTAGAATAATAGTATCGCATTAGTTTCCAAAAGTCATTCAATGAATAAATTTTGCTACTTGATTTCACATTACTTAGCTTTCTATCAATTTAGAATTGTGAGGAAGTCTTAAGGAAATATGACCATGTCGGGTAGGGGGATGTCAAATCACATCGTTTTGACGTCGAACATACTTGTTTTTTAGACCGTCATTGGATATGATGCGTGAAACATAGCTAGAGACTGAAGAGCGAATAAAGAGTCGAGTCAGTGCAGTCAAGAGCACGACGACGCAATACTTTTAATAAAAAGGAAGATAGAGTAGGACGACTTTTTACTCCTACCACGAGAGCAATGGGTAAAAAGAGCAAACGTCGCATTGGCAAGAAAGAAGGGAACCAAAAGAAGGCAGCGGCAGAGGAATCAAGAAATGGTACGAAGATGTTTTTGATCCGCAAGAAATTCATTTCACACAGTATATAGTGTAGTTCACTTATCTTCCTTTAAACTTCCAACTTAGCTGCAGTTCAACACATAGATGAAGCAAGCGATAGCTATCGCTTGGATGAAGATGACCAATCAGAAGATCTATGTGTAGAGGAAGACTATATTGACGAAGAAGAGTGTAACAAAAGACGAGAAGCGGCAATTGTTAGGCATGAATTAGAGGAGTCTGATCAAAACTCTTCAGATACTGAAATAGATCAAGACCCAGGATTTAAAGAGTTCATGTTGTGGTCTCTTACTGAGGACAAGGCTGACCTCACCCCGAAGAAATTTGCAAAAATGAATCCTCTTATGACGATGAAGCTAGTGAATGGTGATATTTCCATACAGGATATTTTGTATGAAAGAAAAGATTTGCTGAAAGAAATGGAGGCAAAAATACAAAAAATTGAATTTATAGAAGGCATACATCATTTGACGGCAGGAATTAAATTTCATAATCGAAAGATGAAGAAAAAGTTTAAACAGCAACTAGAGGACAGCGTTACTCAAAACAAGGACAAATGTAGCAGGTCTCCACTCCATGCCTATCTTTATGATTCTTTTCATGAAGTTATGTCTAAATGGTCAAATTCAAATCATATACGTATGGAGGATTCTCTATTCTCTGGAAAGTCCAAAGCAGAGTTTGATAAACTTTTCCAGTACACGGTTAAAGATTTGGTATCATCTACATTTGATTCTGTATCAGAACAGAGTAAGATTGCGATATTTGAAAAATATTACTTGCATCCAACTGCACGGGCTGAATTTTATGAAGAGGGTACTTTGTTCGTACAGGATCTATTACGATCAGTTTTACTTCTATATCAAGAAATGTATAGTTGTTGGAGTTGCAAACGATTATATTTAGAAGCAAAAGCTCTAATCTGTGCTGGATGCAAATGCGCTGTATACTGCTCTCGAGAGTGCCAGATAAAGCATTGGAAAGAAGGGAAGCACGAGGAATGCTGTGAAGATATTGGGACCGTCTGGTCTTCATATGAAAAAAAGAAAAAGCGTGTCGGACGTGCTCTCAGAAAGGAAAGAATATTTACTGAACCCATCACTATCGATGGGATAGAGAAAGAATGTTTCTTACGTCCATGTGGGTTGGTCGATTATGTTGTTTGTAGTAATACTCAAGAAAAGTCTGCAAAAGCAGCTTCGAAATCTATGGATATGTATTATAAGAATATTGCAAGACTGGCTTGCGGAGGAAAGCATCTTTTATTTGAGGAAGAAGTAATAAGTTCTGTACTCGAGGAACAGATTCGAACAGGCTATGAAGATATTGTTTCTGATTTTGATCCTAAATCTGTGAAAATAGGCGAGGCTTATGATTTGTACCTTTTAGCAGAATTGCTCCAGTACCAAGAGACTAAATTGACAAAAGGAGATATAATAAAAAGATCCAGGGATCTATCTTGTGATAGACTATCTATTGATAGATTTATGACTCTATATATTTGCTATATGCCTTTCAATTTAGGGACGGAAGACTTTGGTGGGGCGGATAAGTTCCTTCTAGAATTGTGTTTTTTGAAAAAGTTAAAGGAAGCCAAATACTAGAGGCTGTGGGCCATATTAAACCCTAACCCTCTTTTTATTATTATTCATAATGGTTTCCTGAACTATACAATGTTTGTTGGGGTTGGGCAAGAGATATCGCAAAAATTTAGAAAAGTGAAGAAGGCTTTTCTAAGTCAGATGAGGAAAGGCCTCTAATGACGTCAAATATATGTACCGGGCAATTGAAAATTGGTGGAAGGGAAATGGGGGGACACTTTTTCTGCTCAAATAAGATTTTCCACAAAAACTTTTCGGGAAAACCGAAAACATACAGGCATAGAAAAAACAATTCTTTATGCCTGTATGTTCTCGGTTTTTGGAATAGGTTTCTGCCGAAAATCGTATTTGAGCAGTAAAAAATTTGCTCCAATTTTTGTGTCGTCTCGACGTGGTCGTGCTTTTGGAGATGACGCTCAGACTATGACGTCATACTTAACAATCTTGTTTGAAAGTGTCCAATTTGTTAAGCTAATTCTCCAGAGACACATGAAGATGAAGTTTGCTTAATTATGTAGAAACTTCATTTCTGTCTGTTTTTTACTTTATTTGACGGAATCAACGGATTCTCTGTCGTAAGAGCTTTCGAATGATGTGTCGGGTTTGGTTGTACCCCTCCAGGAAGGAGGTGCTCCCTTCCACCAATTTACAATTACCCGGTACAAAGTTTGAAATGTGAAATACAGGCCTCTAATAGACTATAAATAGGACGCAGTCCAGTCAACAAGGAGCAAGATAAAGCAAAAGAAGTAATCAAAAGAAACAACAGGAGTAGGTCTTCTATTTATTTAGAGAGCTAGATATGGGTAAAAAGAGCAAACGTCGCACCGGAAAAAAAAATAAGCAGAAGTCAAATGGTAAGATAGCTACACTTGCTTCGCATAGCATATGATGTCGTTAAAACTCATGCATAGATCTTTCTTCACAAAGTAATGCAAATAGAGGATAGTGAATCCAAAGACGAGCCTGATGATATAACCGATATTGAAATTGATGAAGCATTTGAAGAGTTCATGTTGTGGTCTCTCAGTGAGGACAAGTATGAATTAACTCCAAAGAAATTTTCAAAAATGGCACCTCGTATGGCGACGAAGCTGGCAGAAGATGATGTTTCTATAGAATATATTATGTGCAAGAGAAAATATGTGCTTGGTGATATTGAGGAACAAATACAAAGTATTGAATTTGGAGAAGGTATCAATCATTTGATGACAGGAATGAAATTTGAAAATGGATTTAGTGCGAAGAGAGCATTTAAACAGCAATTGGAAGAAAGTGTGAGTCGCAACAAAGACAAATTCAGCAGTGTTCCGCTCCATGCCTATGTTTATGATTCATTTCATGAAGTAATTTCTACATGGTCAAGTCAAATACATCTGGATGATTCTCTCTTCTTTGGAATATCTAAAGCAGAGTTTGATAAGCTTTTCCAGAGCATGGTTAAAGATTTTGTAACCTCCGCATATCATTTTAAATCAGAAGAGAATAAAATTGTGATATTTGAAAAATATTACTTGCATCCAAACGCGCGGGTCGAATCGTTGGAAGAGGGTACTTACTTTGCACAAGATCTATTAAAGTCAGTTTTAATTCTCTTCAAAGAAATGCATAGGTGCTGGAGATGTGAACGATTACATTTAGAAGGTGAAGGAAGTAAAACAAAAGCTCTCATCTGTGCTGGATGCAAATGTGCCGTATATTGCTCTCGAGAATGCCAAGTAATGCATTGGAGAGAAGGAAAACACGAGGAATGTTGTGGAAAAACTGATCGACTCTGGTCTGCGTACGAAAGTAGAAAGAAACGCGTCGGACGTGCTCTTGTGAAGGAAAAGATATTTACCAAACCCATCACTGTAGATGGTAAAGAAAAAAAATGCTTTTTGGGTCCTTGTCCGCAAGTAGATTATTTTGTCTGTAGAACTGTTCCAAAAGACATTGAATACGCAGCTTTTAAAACCCTTGATATATACTATGAAACAATTGCAAGATTGGCTTGTGGAGGAAAGCATCCATTATTTGATGACGAAACTATAAGTTCTAAACTTGAGGAGAATATTCGAATAGGCTATAAAGCAGTGCTTTCCGAGTTCGATCCTAAATCTGTGACGGAAGAGGAGATTATGGATATGCATCTCATAGCAGAAACTCTCCAGTATGATGAGAATTACTTTACAAAAGAGGATTTAATGAGATGCAATGATGAATTATCTGGTGATAGACTATCTATAGATAGATTTATCATACTATATATTTGCTTTACTACTTTTAACTTAGGCAAAGGGACTATGAATAAGTTCAGTTTCGAATTGAATTTACTAGAAGAATTAAAGAGAGCCCACAAACAAGATTAAGTTATGAAACGAAAGATTTCCTTGAGTATGCATATAGTATTTATTTCAACCTTTACATTTACATCATCGAACCGCTTTTAATTTTAAGAACTATTCTTCGGAATTCATTGCTGGGCTAGTAAGAAGAATACTTTTTGTACAGAAATGAGACTAAATCCAGTTGGGTAGGGAGATTAACAACATGACGTCAAATGACTGCTGTTGATGGCTGTCATTGGATATGATGTTCATGAAACAACGAAAATTGCACGAGCTATGAATTCCAAATTGCTATATCTTTTCTAACATTTATCCATCCAGAAACTAATAAAAAGCAAAATTCAAGGAACATATCTACAGCAGCTTTGAAGTAAAGTCACGCAATAGCTAGACAACGAGAGCAAGGACTACTATTCTTACAAACAGCTAAAAGCAAAAAGAAGCAGCACAGAAATAACAAGAGGAGGACGGAGTAGACATTACTATTATTAGCTATGGGTAAAAAGAGTAAACGTCGCAATGGCAAACAAAAACAAAAGCAGAAAAAAGTTTTTGTAAATAGTGAGAATGGTAAGATGTGCTAGTAGAACTTTATATCTGCAGTTCGCACATATGGCATATATGGTGATCATGATGTCATTTTTGAAGCTCATGAATTGACTTCTTTCCCATTAGCTGCTCCTGAGAGTAACTGCGAAGAACAGACAATAAACGAGTCGGTAATTGAAAGTTTTCCTGATGATAAAGTCCCATCTCAAAATAGCTCTACATCATCGAAAGAAAGACGAAATAAAGATATCTTTGAGGAGGCCGATGCAAACATTCCAAAAGAAACTCAAGAAAACTATGAATATTTCTTTCGGTATGAACGTATGCATGGTGAAGAAGCTGCAAGGAAGATTTGGAAAGATTGGTCTCCTCCTGAAGGTACTCCAGATCCGCATGATATATTCAATTTAGACTTTCCAGCTGAAGACGATTCATTCTATAATTTTGACCCATAATTTGAATTTGACGATGACGAATTGTCGGATCCGTATGGACTTCCTACAGCTGAAGAAGAAGATTTACATCGACATATGGATGAACTCTCTAGTCCAAGGTTGTCGGACGTAGAAATATGTAGAATAGCAAATCTTGATGAAGCATTTGGAATGTCGCATCTTGATATTCTACTACGGACTGAAGAAGGACGAGAAACATTCCATGAGTTCATGATGTGGTCTCTCAGTGACAAGAATGATCTCACTCCAAAGAAATTTGGTAAAATGGCACCTCTTATGGCACAGGTGCTTATTGAAGGTGATATTTCTATTTATGATATTGCTGACAAAAGATATGAGATACTTGAAAAGATAGACGAACGAATGAACATATTTGAAATGCGACATTGCATAGATTTATTAATGGAGGGAATGACTTTCGATAACCTAGAAATAGAAGAGACCTTTCGATTGCATTTGAAGGAGGTTTTCGTGAGAGAATATTGCATGGATCTTTCAGTACGTGCCTTTGCGCACGATTCTTTTCAGGAAGTTGTTTCAAACTTTTCGAAGAATAGGGGAATATGCCTCAAAGAATGTCCCTTCCTTGGATTGTCAAAAAGCGACTTTGACAAGCGATTTCATGAAATGATTCGAGATATGGTATTATCCACCTTTGGTGAGGACAGTCCACAAGATCCAATAGAAAAGTGTGTTGCTCAAAAATACTATAAGCGTCGATTACGAAATACAAAGCAGGAATTATGGAGGAATACTATTTATGCACAAAAGATCGTATTTGATCTTCTAAAAGTCTTTCCAGAAATGCATTGTTGCTGGAGATGTAGACGATTACATTTACACTGCAAAGGGAAACAAGGAAAAACTCTAATCTGCGCTGGTTGCAAATGTGCTGTATACTGCTCTCGGCAATGCCAGGTACAAGATTGGAGAGAAGGGAAACATAAAGAATGCTGTGAAAAGATTGGTCTAGAATGGTCTTTACATGAGGCAAGAAAAAGGCGTGTAGGAAAAGCACTTCGAAAAGGAAGGATATTCACCAAACCTATTATCGTCAATGGGATAGAGAGAGAATGCTTCTTACGACCTTCCGAGAAATTAGATTACTTTCTTTGTCGTAAGGACTCTATCGAAAACGCGAGGTTAGCATCAATGGATGCATTCTACGAGAATGTGGCAAGATTGGCTTGTGGAGGAACACATCCAATATTTGGCGACGATACTATATCTTCGAAGCTTCAGAAGGAGATAAGTACTCCAGACTACGAAGACATCCTTTCAGATTTCGATCATGACAGCTTTACAGAAGAAAAGATTACAGCAATGCTCAATCTTGCAGTGGTCCTCAAGTATCAAATAGACGTATATGGTAGGATTGCCGCTTCAAAAGATTTTTTACATTGCTACGAGTTGTCTATTGATCATTTCATCACTTTATATATTTGTTATGAGCCTCTCGATATACATCAGCAAACTTTTGGGTATAATTTTTATAGGTTCAGTCTCGAAACGGAGTTACTACAAAAATTATATTTATACAACAAAGGGATGGGCAATGAAGATACGGAGAAACATATGTAATAAATTATGCTTTATTACCTTATTTATACGACAGCTTTATATATATTTCAATTTGTAAACTTCTCAATAGAATTCAATAAGATGTCATTGGATATAAGACTCAAACCGATTGGGTAGGGATTTTGACAACATGACGCATGACGCAAAGGACTTGACCCTGTTGATGGCAGTCATTGGATATGATGTGCATGAAACAAAAAGATTGCGAACTCTATGAATTGCTTTTTCAATAGCGGAGACTACAGTACTATTGCTTGTTACATTACTAGTAGTAGAAAAAGAAGACGGGAAAACGATCCTAACAACCATAATAACGTAGAAGCAAGCTATGGGTAAAAAGAGTAAGCGCCGAAACCAGAAGAAGTCAGCAGAAGAATCAAATGGTAAGATTTACATAGCTCTACACATACATATCGCAGAGCATATGATTTAGTTGAAACTCACACGGTACTTGCTGACACTAGATGATGAATCTGATGGCATGTCTGACATTGAAATAGATGAAGCATTTGTAGAGTTCATGTTATGGTCTCTCAGTGAGGACAAGGCTGATCTAACACCACAGAAATTTGCAAAGATGAATCCTCATATGACGATGAAGCTGGCAGCAGGAAATGATCTTTCTATTACGAGGATTATGTCTGAAAGAGAAGATTTCCTCACTAAGATAGAGGCACGAATACAAAATATCGAATTTGGAGAAGGTATCAAGCAATTGACGACAGGAATTAAATTTCATAATCGAAAGATATAGAAGAAATTTAAACAGCAATTGGAGGATAGCGTTACTCAAAACACTCTGAGAATGTTGTTTCTGATTTTGACCCTAAATCTGTGAAAAAAGGCGAGGCTTATGATTTGTATCTTTTAGCAGAATTGCTCCAGTTCCAAGAGACTAAATTGACAAAAGAGTGTATTATAAGCAGATCCAGGGATCTATCTTGTGATAGACTGTCTATTGATAGATTTATGACTCTATATATTTGCTATATGCCTTTTAATTTAGGGACGGAAAACTTTTGTGGGGCGGATAAGTTCCTTCTAGAATTGTGTTTTTTGAAAAAGTTAAAGGAAGCCCAATACTAGAGGCTGTGGAACATAATAAACCCTAACCCTCTTTTTATTATTATTCATAATGTTTTCCTGAACTATACAATATTTGCTGGGGTTGGGCAAGAGATATCGCGAAAATTTAGAAAAGTGAGGAAGTCTTTCCTAAGTCAGATGAGGAAAGGCCTCTAATGACGTGTCAAATATATACGTACAAAGTTTCGTCATTGGATGGGATATGTTAAAACCTAGTTTCATTGTGAAGTGCGATGAATAAAACTGAGGAAGAGGAGGAACAAAAGCAATCACAAAACACATTTGTCATTATATGAGCAATGGGTAAGAAGAGTAAGCGTCGCTCTGCTGGAAAAAGAGGAAGCCAAAAGAAATCAAATGATGGTAAGATTATAGCTATGATGATACTACTTCTCCTGGCTGCCTAGTAAATAACTTTGATTGAAACTCATTTACACTTTAAACAGATGCTCCCTGTACTGAGGTAGAAACACAAACTGATAATGTCTTTTCAATTGGCGACCAGTCAGAAAATTCACACACTTATTATGAAAATGAATTGACAAAAAAAGTAGACGACGATAGCAAGCTATCGCTTGACGATACTAGTAAAGAATACTCGTCCATTATTGACGAGTATGATGATATATTGAAAGAGTTTATGCTTTGGTCTCTAAGCGATGAAGCAGATCTTACCCCAAAGAAATTTGCAAAGATGGCACCTCGAATGGCCAAAGAGCTAATTGCAGGTGAAGCTACCATGAACGATATTTTGCAGAAAAGAGACCAGACCCTCTTTGACATTGACTCTCAGATTAACAAAATTCAATATGGAAAAGCTATTTTCTTTTTAATGACAGGAATGAAATTTGATAATCGCGAAATGGCAAATGATTTTCAATACAACTTGCAGGAGAGCCTGTATCAAAACCAAGTGCGATTCAACCAGTCTCCAAGTCATGTCATTTATTTCGATTCTTTTCAGGAAGTTGTTTCAAAATGGGCAAAGAAAAGTAGAGTATATTTAAATGATTCCATCTTTTTTGGAAAGTCAAAAGAAGAGTTTGATAAGCAATTTCAGGATATGGTGCAACATGAAGTTTTACAATTATTTCATCCGGTAAATGAAGCAATCATTCGAAAATATTACATGCATCCAACAGCGAGACAGGTGTTTGACAAAGAGGGAGTTTTCTACGCGCAACATCTTTTAGTCGGAATTTTGGCTCTTTTTGAAGAAATGCATAGCTGTTGGAAATGCAAAAAGTTACGGTTAGATTGTGAAGAAAATGAAACAAAAGCTCTCATCTGCTCAGGATGTAAAGTTGCTGTTTACTGCTCTAGAGAGTGTCAGTTGAAAGACTGGAAAGAAGGAAACCACAAGAACTGCTGTGGAAACATTGGGCTAGTCTGGTCTGCGTTTGAAAGAAGAAAGAAGCATGTCGGACGTGCCATTAAGAAGGAAAGAATATTAGATACTCCCATCACAGTAAATGGGATAGAGAAAGAATGCTTCTTGCGTCCATGTGGGCCGTTAGATTATTTCAATTGTACAAATAGTTCTGAGGGTATAGAAAATGTCAACCTTACATCCATGGATGTTTACTACAAAAATTTTGCAACGTTGGCTTGTGGGGGAAAGCATCTATTATTTGGGGACGAAACTATAAGTTCTCAACTCGAGGAGAAGATTCAAAAGGGTTATGAAAATGTGCTTTCTGAGTTTGATCCTAACTCTGTGACTGACGACGATGTTATTGCTTTGCATGTTATGGCAGAAATGCTCCAGTATAGCAAAGAGAGTGACTTAGCACATTATAATGCTGTAAGGCAGAAATGCAATCTATCTGTTGATAGATTCATTACCCTTTATGTTTGCTATGAGCATTTTGAACTAGGGAAGAAAATCTTTAAATTGAATAAGAACAAATTCATCGTTGAAAGAAATCTTCGGATAGATTTGAAGGCAGATCAAGCCCTAGGGGTTGAGAAATAATAAATTTTAAATCGAATCTGCGATCTCGCATTGGAATACAAGACTCAATCCGATTGGGTAGGGAGAAAGACAAGATGATGTCAAATGACTGACGTGATGATTGTCATTGCTGATAAACTCGCACCGTGGATTGATTATTTCCACGCTTTAATCATTCTAACATATCCTACTACATAAAGCAATAAATATATGTTGAAAGACTAGACTATTTTACTAATAAGAACAAAGGTCCCAAAAGTTTAAAGTCCTCAATTTACCTGCGAGAATCCAGAGCAAGTAGAGTCTAAAGACAAGGAGATACCGATGGGGAAAAAGAGTAAACGTCGAACCTGCAAGCGAAGTCAAAAAAAGGCACAGCAAGGTGCAAGCACAAGGGAGAATAAAGGTAAGATTTTGTATTTGCTACACTGAACATTATTTCGAATGCTACTAGCATATCATGTGGTAAATATCTCAAAATTCTTTCTTCGTATTTAAGTAGCGGCTCCTGGCACTGTAGACGTAGGATTCAGAATGGATTGCAAGCTGTCAGTTGAAAACGAGTCAGAATATTTATCTAATGAGAACTTCTCGCAACATTTGAAACCAGCAGTATCATGTACTGGTCATCAACATGATTCCAAGAAGTCTAATGAAAACTCCTTGGATACTGGTGAATACGAAGACGAATTCATTGAGTTCATGCTATGGACTCTATGTGAAAACAAGGCTGATTTAACTCCGAAGAAATTTGCGAAGAGCGCACCTCGATTAGCAATGAAGCTGATTGCAAGTGATATCTCCATACAAGACATTTTGCAGAGAAGAAATGTGATGCTTGAAAAGATAGAAGAAGAAATACAAGAAATTGAGTCGGAATATATTGATTTATTGAAATTAGAAGTAACATTCAATGATCAAGACTGGAAAAAAGAATTTCTGTGTCACATGATCAAAAATAAAATATCACAATCATTTCATTTGGCTTGTGGACGACAAAAGGAAAAGATTGTAGTATTGCAGAAATACTATATGCATGCAACTGCGAGCGAGGAGTTTTTGAAAGAGAATGTCTATGCGCAGATGAATTTAATCTTTGTTCTATCTCACTTTGAAGAAATGCATAGATGCTGGAATTGTAATCAATTGCACGGTGAGGGATCGAAACAAAAAGTTTGATCTGTGCTGGATGTAAATGTGCTGTATTTTGCTCTAAAGAATGTCAGGTAGAGCATTGGAAAGCAGGGAGACATAAAGAATACTGTGAAGATCTTGGTAGAATTTGGTCTAAGTATACGACAAGGAAACGGCGTGTTGGAAAAGCAATCAGAAAGCAGAGAGTATATACTAAGCCCATAATTGTCGATGGGATAGAGAAGGAATGCTTCTTACCTCCATGCGAGCCAATAGATTTTCTAGTTTGTCGAAATCGTTTGCAAAATTTCAACAATGCCGCTTCTTCATCAATGGACACATACTACAAGAATATTGCAATATTAGCTTGCGCAGGAAAGCATCTACTATTTGGAGATGAGACTATAAGTTCTGAACTAGAGAACAAGATTCGATTGGGTTATGAAAATGTGATTTCTGAATTTGATCCTAAATCGTTGCGAAAAGATGAGGTCTTTGCTATGAACAGTATCGCAGAAGCACTTCTTGATAAAGACAACGACTTGGCAAGAAGGAAGGATGTACCAAACACGAGCAGTGATTTTTCTGTTGAAAGATTTCTCACACTATATATATTCATAGGGTCTATCAGTGGAGGTAAACATCTAGGTAAAAAACTTTGTGATCAGATCCCCTACAGGAATATTGATAAGTTTGACATTGAAACTCAATTCCTACATGATTTGAAGGATGCACACGAAAAAAATAAATAAATGAATGTGAAATAAATAAGATATTTCTAATACCTACCTTCACTATGGATGAATATTGCAAAGTTCACCTAAATTTAACTGGTATTTGTAAATTGAATTTTCTATGGAGGATTTTCTCATCTATATTTCATTTCGTAAGAAAGCAACGTCAACACAACCCCGTTGCAGTAAGGATATCTGACGTCGATACCAAAGAATTTTCTCGAATTGGTGGCAAGTACTTTAGCTTTCTATGTATGAAATAAAATAAATTTAGAAAAGTGAGGAAGTTTTATCGAATTTGAAAAAGAATAGAGATACTCTAACTTGTAAATGAGACTCCATCCTATTGGGTAGGGAGTGGGACGATATGACGTCAAATTGACAAATTTGATATTGTCATTGGATTATTCAAGCACGAAACATAAAAATTGCATACATTTCAGCACACAAATGTTTCATGTTTGTAGGATAGTTACATAACCTTAAGAATTGGGACAAGCGAGTCAAGGAATAAAGTGTAGGAAGCTAAAAAGAAGTATAGGAGCGAGAGGGCGAGATACGACGCGGTACAAAGCAGAGGAGGAGGAACAAACAGCCTTTGAAGAAAGCAGCCGAGAAACAAGCCAAGAATAATACAGATTAAGGAGCTATGGGTAAAAAGAGTAAACGTCGCACTGGCAAACAAAAACAGAAGCAGGAAAATGTTTATGGAAATAGTGAGAATGGTAAGATGATGCGCTAGTAGACTTTAGATCTGCAGTTTGCACATCCTTGAAGCTCCTTGAAGCTCACATGAATTGACTTCTTTTTTTTTTCCCCTCGTGTCTTATTCAATAGTGATTGCTCCTGAGGACAACAATGTAGAACAGAAAATGGATGAGTCATCCTCTCAAAATTTCACTGATGTCGAAGACCAACCTCAAAATAGTTCTATTGTAGAGGACGTTGAAGATGTTGATTCAAATTTGCCAGAAGAAGAATATCATGAACTCTATCTTCTTGCAAATCATTATGGTCAAGAGGCTGCAAGGCAGAATCATGGAGCATGGTCTCCTCCAGTAGGGGGGCCTTCAAATCATCCATATCGTAGTGTCGATCTAAAACTATCTATAGGATCTGATGAAGAGATATCGCATCTTGATGTGCTCCTAGGGACTGAAGAAGGAAAAGAAGCATTCCATGAGTTTTTGATGTGGTCTCTTAGCGATAAGGCTGATCTAACTCCAAAGAAATTTAAAAGACTTGCACTGGCAAAATACCTTATGGAAGGGAATATTTCTATAGATGATATTTTGTCGAAAAGAATTGAGATATTTCAAGACGCAGATCAACAAATTTACACATTCGAATTCCAAGAGGGTATTGATTTAGTAATGAATGGAATACAATTCGATAATTTGGTATTCAAAGAGGAATTTCAATCGGAATTGGAGGATATCTTGTTGGAAGGCTATCGTGATTTGCCGGTGCATGACTATCTCTATGATTCTTTTCAGGTAGTTGTTTCTAAATTTTCAAATCAGAAAGGAATATGCCTCAAAGATTGTCCCTTTGTTGGACTTTCAAAGCTATGCCTTGATGAGATAATTGGAAACATGGTATTAAGCTCATTAAGTGTAGAAGATTTACAAGATCAAAAAAAAATCAGCTATGTAAGAATGATTGAAACATACTATACGCATCAATTACGAACTACGAAGGAAGAATCTTTTGGGAATACTATTTATGCGCAAGAGATTTTAGTGTCTCTTTTCAAACTCTTTGAAGAAATGCATAGCTGCTGGAGATGTAAACGATGGCTGTTAAAAGGTCGAGGTTCTGCCGAAACTCTAATATGCGCCAGTTGCAAATGCGCTGTATACTGCTCTCAAGAATGCCAGGTAAATGATTGGAGAGAAGGGAAACATAAGAGGTGCTGTGAACATATTGGTCTTGAATGGTCTTTATATGAAGCAAATAAGAAGCGTGTGGGAAAAGCACTACGACAAGAAAGGATATTTACAAAGCCTCTTATAGTCAATGGGGTAGAGATGGAATGCTTTTTACGTCCTTCCGAGAAGCTAGATTACTTTCTCTGTCGTAAGGACTCTATCGAAAACGCGAGGTTAGCATCAATGGATGCATTCTACGAGAATGTGGCAAGATTGGCTTGTGGGGGGAAACATCCAATATTTGGTGATGACACTTTATCTTTGCAGCTTCAAGAAAAGATGAGTAGTGAAGAATACGAAGATCTCTTCTTATATTTCGACCGTGGCAGCTTTGCAATAGAAGAGATGGCTCTAACCGACCGCGACAGATTTACAAGAGAAGAGATTTCAACTGTGCTCAATATCTCACAAATCATCAAGTATCAAATAGACTCATATGGAATGAATGCTGCAGATAGAGACAATTTACTTTTTCACGATCTATCTGTTGATCAATTCATCACTATTTATATTTGTTATGAGCCTCTCAATTTACATAAGAAATTCTTTGGGTACGATTTTGATAAGTTCAAAACGAAACAAAGTTACTGCAAAAATTAAGAGCACAAAATGAAGAAACGAAGGAGTATATGATATGAATTAAATTCATATTTAGGGTATAGCTGCATTATTTGCGAATATCATCATTCTTAATGACTTTTATCCAATGACTTCTCTTTCATTTTGGAATACAAGACTCAGTCCGATTGGGTAGGGAGAGAGATAACGTGACGTGATGTATGTCATTGCTAAGCTCGCACCGTGGATTGAATTTTCCACGTTGAAAATCACTTTGATATATCTTGTGTGTTGTAAATCAAAATAATCAAGGTATCTAAAAGAATCTGGAGTTGTTGTGGATTCAAGTAATCAAGCTACCTAAAAGAAACTAGAAAGAGTTGAGTCAAGTTAACAAAAAGAGGGACGCGAGGAAAGACTGATATCATTTTTCAGAGATATGGGTAAAAGGAGCAAACGTCGCACTGGTAAACGTAGCCACATATTGGCAGTTGAACACGCAGGCGCAAGAGAGAAAGGTGAGAAATGTTAGATTCGATGTATTTGCCTTTGCATCTACAAGCGTATCATGATGTAATTTTCTATCGTTTTGCTAATCTCATTCTTCATTGTAACAGAGATAGCTCCTAGTATAGAAGCGGTAGAATCGAAAAGAAATTTTATGATTTCCGAAGAAGATCAAGACGAATATATTGAGTTCATGCTGTGGTCTTTAGCTGATAATAAGGCTGAGTTGACTCCGAAGAGATTTGCAAGAATCGCACCTCGATTGGCAATGAGGCTGATTGCAAGTGACATTTCTATTGAAGACATTTTAGAAAAAAGAAAGGAGATGCTTAAAAACATAGAGGAACGTATACTTCTGGTCGAGACTAGAGAAATGCTGAAAGGAATAAAATTTGAAAATGTAGAGGTTCGACGTAAGTTTCTACAGCAACTCAACGAGAGCCTCAATAAATACGGCAATGCTCCATCATTTTACGCACACGTTTACAATGCGTTTGAAGAAGTCATTACCAAATGGGAAAATAAAGGAGAGATATGTCTAGACGATTCTTTTTACTTCGGAAAGTCAAGAGAAGATCTACATGACATATTCTGTCGGGTTATTGAGAAAGAGGTTTCACAGCAACCATTTTCCATGAAGAAAATGTTGGTATTTCGGAAGTATTACTTTCATCCAACTGCAAGGGAAGAATCTCACAAATTGGGTGTCTATGCACACAAGACTTTAGTTTTTCTTCTTCAACTCTACAAAGAAATGCACAAATGCTGGAGATGTGATCAATTGCACGGTAAAGGGAAAGAGTCAAAAAGTTTAATCTGCGCTGAATGCAAATGTGCTACATACTGCTCTCGCGAATGTCAGGTGAAACATTGGAAAGAAGGGAATTGTCCGCATAAGAATTTCTGCAAAGATATTAGTCTAGTCTGGTCTGTGTTTAAAGCAAGGACGAAGCGTGTCGAAAGAGCAGTCAAAGAGGGAAGGATATTTACAAAGCCTGTTATTGTCAATGGGATAGAGAGAGAATGTTGTTTAGGTCCTTGTGAGCAGCTTGATTACAGACTTTGTACTACTGGTACAGAAAACAACATGCCTTTCTCAATGGATATATACTATGAGAATATTGCAATATTGGCTTGTGGGGGGAACCATAAAATGTTTGGTGATGAAACTATTACTCCGCTACTTCAAGAGAAGATTAGATTAGGCTATAAAGAATTGCTATCTGAATTTGATCCTAGCAGCTTTACGAAGGATGAAGTCATAGCGATGCTCTGTATGACAGAAGTGCTAAAATTGCAAAATGAGTCATATGACGAAATAGGTCTGACAAGAAAGGATAACAAAGCTTCTATTGAGGTTCTCTCTCTTGATAGATTCATTACTATGTATATTTGTTATGGGCCTTTCAATTTGTACAAGCAAGCTTTTGGGAATGAAGTTAATAAGTTCACATGCGAAATCAATATTCTTGATAAGTTACGCAGACTTGGTAGATCAAACAATGATCACTAAGATATTCAAGTTGTATAGGTTTGAAATAAAGTAAAACACATTAAGCTGCCTATACTTTTACTTACCTCGTCTGAATGTATTGTCTTGAAAGGAGGAACTATCAGCTTTGACAATAGATGTAAAGGTGACTTACTCAAATCACTATCTATTCTCTAGAGAATTTCTGTCAAGATTATACATTTCAAATGACACAAATGTTTTCAAGTAACATACGTGATACATCGCGCCGCCAGCAGTCTCGAACTCTATCTTCATAATGCTTTCGCAAGTAGTGTTTTTGCAAATATGTTTCATGTGCGACAGCAGAGTTTGCAAGAACGAATTTTAATTCAAGCTTTGATATTCATTGATAATTTCACAACTAGATCTCTGAAGTCATTCGTAAAAGTTTCAATTATTTTCGTATTTCAATGCTATTGAGGATACTCTATTTCAAACCAGGAGTTACGATGACGTCAAATGACTGGCACGTGTATTGTCATTGGATAAAGCTTGAAACCGCTATCGCTTGTTGAAACATAACATGTGCTGATCATAATAACTCTCATATACCATACTTTAGGCTAGCCTTTGATATCGTAAAGGAAAAAAGACAAACTTCATAATACAAGAATCTAAAAGTATTGTCAAGTACCAAGCGAGAAGTCGCTCCTAAAAAGAAGTCTTCAATCAAGCGATAGCTTCACTGGCACAACAAGAGAACCTCCGCCCTGGCAAAGTAATTACGATACTAGCTACAAGAGCTATGGGCAAAAAGAGCAAACGTCGCACTGGCAAACCAAGTCAACAGAAGGAAAGACAGGACGTAAATAACAATGGGACTCGAAATTCTATCATCCCAGCTGCTCCATCGGCAACAGCTTTAGCTGCTCAATCTCGAGATGCATTACGACAGTATAGCACTGACACTGTACTATCCATAGATGAAGGAAAAGGAGCATTTGACGAATTCATGCTATGGTCTCTCAGCGATGAGGCTGATTTAAACCCAAAGAAATTTGCAAGGCAGGCATCTGGTATAGCAAAACTCTTAATTCCTTGTGAAATCTCAATAAAACCTCTTTTGGAGCGAAGGTGTCAGTCGTTGACACAAATTGAGCTCAAAGCAAAAGAATACGAATACCAAGAAACTTATCAAATATTATCAAATGGGATAAAATTCGAGAGCCCAAAATACAAGGATGAATTTAAAAAGGAGTGGAGAGAGGTTTTGTCAAGGATAGACTGGGAAAATAGTATGAAAACTCCCATGCACTTGGTTTTATATGATTCTTTTCAAGAGGTTCTTTCCAAATGGTCAAATTCGAGCAAAGCATCTCTAGATGATGATTCCATCTTTGCTAGTAGGTCAAGACAAGAGTTTGATGAACTTTGTTCTCGTATGCTTAAAAATATGATTAGAAATGAACCAAAAATGATGAATGATAAACTGTTTCAGAAATACAGCCTACATCCAACTGCGAGGGGGGAGGAATATTTGGGAAAAGGGATAGTCTATGCGCATAAGCTTCTAGTTTCAGTACTAACTCTCTATGAGGAATTGCATAGATGTTGGAAATGCAATCGTCTGCATGGAAAAGGGAATGAAACCAAAGCTCTTATCTGTGAAGGATGTAAAGTTGTCGTATGCTGCTCTAAAGAATGTCAGGTTGAACATTGGAAAGAAGGGAATCATAAGAAACTTTGTAGAAGTACTGATGATATCTGGTCTGCATACGAAAGTAGGAAGAAACGTGTCGGTAGAGCAATCAGAAAAGGAAGAATATTCACTAAGCCCATCTCTATCAATGGGATAGAGAGAGAATGCTTCTTGCGTCCATGTGAGTTCCTAGATTATTACGTTTGTACACTCTCTCCTCCAAGTAATAATGAAGCCAGGTTTGCATCCATGGATTTATACTATGAGAATATTGCTAGACTGGCTTGTGGTGGAAAGCATATATTGTTTGGTGACCAAACTATAAGTTCTCAACTTGAGGAGAAGATAAGAACAGGCTTTGAAGATGTGATTTCTGAGTTTAATCCTGAAACAGTGAAAGAAGAGGAGATAAGTGCAATGGAAAAGATTGTAGAAATGATCCAGTTTAAAGAGAGTTACTTGACAAACCACGATCTTAGAAGGAGCAGTCTTCCAGTTGACAAATTTATTACTCTTTACATTTGCTATGGATCTTTTGATCTAAGCAAGCAAATCGTCGGAGGGAATTTGGATAAGTTCGAAATAGAAACAAATTTACTCCGACAATTGAAGAGGGGGCACGACGTGATAATGGATCCCTAACCCTTAAAGACTTCTTTTTGCTATCCCTAAGTATATTCCAGAATGCATGAAAAACTTACTTTTTATTTTTTTAATTGCCTGTGTATTGAAATTCTAGGATCTAATTGTGTTCAATTGGGTAGGGTTTGTCAACGACTGTATTGTCATTGGATCAAACACACATCTTGTATTTTTAAACGTTTGTGTCAGTTTCACATTCACATTCCATAGCTTGAAAATAAAAGAGGAGCAAACTTATACCTGCTGTAGATGAAGTCAACCTTAATTTCTTAAGAATTAGTTTATAAAGAAGAAGGAGCAAGAGGAAGTTGCAGCGAGAAAAGGACTAACATTAAATTACGAGCTATGGGTAAAAAGAGCAAACGTCGCGCTGGCAGAAAAAGTACAAAGAAGTCAGCAGACGAGGAATCAAATGGTAAGTTGAACTTGGCACTACACAAACCTTTCGCATATCATCATCTGATGTCGTTAAATCTCATTCAAATATCTTTCTTTACAAAGTACTGAAAACAGATGAATCCGATGATGACTTGTCCGATTTTGAAATAGATCAAGCATTTTTAGACTTCATGTTATGGTCTCTTAGTGATGAGGACAAGGCTGATATTACACCAAAGAAATTTATAAAGATGAATCCTCATATGACGAAGAAACTCGTAACAGGCGATATCACCGTAGACAGCATTTTAGAGAAAAGACAGGATTTCCTCTTCAAGATAGAGGCACGAATACAAAATATCGAATTTGGAGAAGGCATTGATCATTTGATAACAGGAATTAAATTTAATAATGATGCATATCAATATGCATTTCGCGAGCAACTGGAGTTAAGCGTTTCTCGAAACAAGGAGACATATAGCGATTCTCCTCTCCTTCACTATGTTTATGGTACTTTCCATGAAGTTATTCAGAGATGGCAATTGTTAGATAGACCGATATGTCTTGAGGACTCACTGTATTGGAATAAGAAATCAAAAGTAAAGTTTGATAAACTCTTTCAGGACACTGTCAAAGATTTAGTATCATCTACATTTGATTCTGTGTCAGAAAAAAGTAAGATTGCGATATTTGAAAAATATTACTTGCATCCAACTGCGCGAGAGGAAGGGTATCAAGAGGGTTTTATCTATGCACAAGTTATATTAAAAGCAGCTCTAGTTCTCTTTGAAGAAAAGCATAGGTGCTGGAGATGTGAACGATTACATTTAGAAGGCGAAGGAACCCAAACAAAAGCTTTGATCTGTGCAGGATGCAAATGCGCTGTATATTGCTCTCGAGAATGCCAGGTGAAACACTGGAAAGAAGGAAGACATGGCAAACACTGCAAAAATATTAATGGAGTGTGGTCAGAGTTTGAATGTAGGAAGAACCGTGTCGGTAGAGCTGTTAAGATGAAAAAGATATTTACTAAGCCAATCATTGTCGACGGCATAAAGAAAGAATGTTTTTTGCGCCCATGTGAGCCGCTAGATTATTTCAGCGTTGGCTATGGTACAAAGGTGCTTGAAAATGCAGTTTTTGCATCCATGGATATATACTACGAGAATATGGCAAAATTGGCTTGTGGAGGAAAGCATGTTCTATTTGAGGAAGAAACTATAAGTTCTGAACTTGAGGACAGGATTCGAGGAGGAGGCTACGAAGATGTGCTTTCTGAGTTTGATCCTGAATCCTTGAAAAAAGATGAGGTTATGAATATGCATCTTTTGACAGAAATGCTGCAATATAAAGAGAGTCACTTGCCAAAAGAAAATGTAAAAGATAGAGTCAAGGGTCTATCTGGTGATAGGCTTTCTGTTGATAGATTCGTCACACTATACATTTGTTATAGTCCTTTTAATTTAGGGGAATCTATAGGAGGGACTATGAATAAGTTTTTAATTGAAACGAATACACTACAAGAACTAAAGAAATATCACGAAAAAGATTGAATGGAAAATTTAGGTCAGCAAGGTCAAAATCGAAGCAAAGATCCTATAAAAACTGATGTCAAGATGAGATGGACCGAAATATAATAAATTAAAGAGTTTTTTATGATGTCGATAGGTTAGATTTAATAAAGATTAAATCAAGACGAAATGAATGAAATAAAGAAGAAGCTTCTAGTATTTTGAATTTGAAAGGACTCTCTTTTCCAAAATTCAAACAAAGCGTGAATTTAGAAAAGTGAGGACGAAAGGAAGAGGGATCAGGGCAGAAATTTGACTCAATCCTATTGGGTAGGGGTTTCGAAAACGACTGTTATTGTCATTGGAACATCAAGCACACATCTTATATTTTTTAAACACGTTGTAAAATAAAAGAGGAACAAACTGTAGACTACCTGTAGTATCCAAATTCAATCTCTATTTCAGAGTAAGTTAAGGGAACAAGGATCGAGAGGAAGTAGTATAGTCACCAAAAGGAGCGATAAAAGGACTACTATTTAGTACGAGAGCTATGGGTGGTAAAAAAAGCAAACGGCGTAGTACTGGCAAAAGAAGTACAAAGAAGAAGTCAAATGGTAAGATGAAGTTGACTGTATTTCAGATAGCATATGATGTCGTTAACACTCAATTATATATCTTTCTTTGCAAAGTACTGAAACTAAATGGATCCAAAGAGTCTGACGACATATCCGATATTGAAATAGATGAAGCGTTTGAAGAGTTCATCTTATGGTCTCTTCGTGAGGACAAGGATGATCTAACTCCAAAGAAATTTGCAAAGATGAATACTCGTATGGCAAAGAAAATAGTGAATGGTGAGATAACCGTTGAAACCATTTGGGAGAAAAGAGAGGATATCCTCTCTAAGCTAGAGGCACGAATACAAAATATCGAATTTGGAGAAGGTATTGATCATTTATTGACAGGAATTAAATTTGGAGAAGGTATTGATCTTTTGACAGGCATTAAATTTGATAATGAAGAATACAAATATTTATTTCGCGAGCAATTAGAGTTGAGCATTTCTCTAAACAAGGACAAATGTTGCAATGCTCCTCTTATTTTCTATGTTTATGATACTTTCCACGACGCTATTCAGAGATGGGAGATGATTGAAAGACCGATAGACCTTGAGGATTCTCTCTACTTTGGAAAGTCCAAAGAAAAGTTCACTGAACTTTTTCAGAACACGGTTAACGATTTGGTATCGTCCTCATTTGATTCTGTATCAGAACAGAGTAAGATTGCAATGTTAGAGAAATACTATATGCATCCATATGCACGGGCAGAATTGTGTAGCACAAGGTCAGAATTGTTCAAAGATGGCATTTTGTATGCACAACATCTAATAAAATCAGTTCTACTTCTCTTTGAAGAAATGTACAGATGCTGGAGATGTAAACAGTTATATTTAGAAGGTGAAGGAACTGAAACAAAAGCTCTAATCTGTGCTGGATGTAAATGCGCTACATATTGCTCTCGAGAATGCCAGATAAAGCATTGGAAAGAAGGAGGTCACAAGGAGTACTGTAAAAATGTTGATGAAGTTTGGTCTTCGTATGAGAAAAGAAAAAAGTATGTTGGACGTGCTCTTCTGAAGGAAAGGATATTCACTAAGCCCATTATTATCGATGGTGTAGAGAAGGAATGCTTCCTGCCTCCATGCGAGTCATTAGATTATCTTACTTGTAGAAGTAGAAAAGGAGATGTAACTGATGAATCAATGGGTGTATACTATCAAAATATTGCAAGATTGGCGTGTGGAGGAAAGCACATACTATTTGGTAACGATACTATCAGTTCTCAACTTGAGGAGAAAATTCGAAAAAGATACGAAGATGTGATTTTAGAGTTGGATCATAGCTCCGTGCCTGCAAACAATATTATTGACATGCATGTTATAGCAGATATACTTCAGTACAAAGAGAGTGATTTGACAAAAGAGGATATTATAATGAGAAGCAAGGATTTATCTGGTGATATTCTTTCTGTTGATACATTCATCACTCTATATATTTGCTATATGCCTTTTAATTTTGGTATTCAATGCTTTACAACGACTGTGAACAAAAACATTGTTGAAACGAGTTTACTAGAAGAATTAAAATTGTTACACGAATAGTGATAAAGTGAAATATTAGAGACCATCTATTCTTATCTTTGATCTAATGCCTTATTCAAATAGTAGTGGCTTTTATTTGCAAATTTATTTTGTCGATTGGCGACCAAAAAATAAAACTGCTGCATGAATCCGCATTTGTTTGCTTTCTTGTTTACAAATGAATTTAGAAAAGTGAGGAAGACTGATTCGATTCAATCCTATTGGGTAGGGACTAGGCAAATATGACGTCACATTTTTGTTTTGACTGTCATTGGAAACATAGGATATGCATGAAGAGAGAAGAAGTGAAGAATCAAGTGCAGAACAATGATAAAAAGTGCGAATCAGGATTCAAGTAAACAAGAGAAACTATCATATAGCCATTATTACATAGGAGCAATGGGTAAGAAGAGCAAGCGTCGCACTGGCAAAAGGAGCCAAAAGAAAGCAGTAAAAGATGAACAACAACAAGCAAGAAGAAGAACAAGCAAAAGTCCTGCTGACGAGAATGGTAAGATACATTTAATATTTCAATAACATATCAAAAATAACATGGCTTGTAGGAATCTCATTCAAAAGACGCTGCATGATAGCTATGATTGGTGCTCTGGACGATAGCGATGAATCAGATCACGAAGTATCTGACGAAACAATAGAGGCATGCGAAGCGTTTATGATTTGGTCTCTCAGTGACAAGGCAGATCTAACTCCAAAGAAATTTGAAAAGATGGCACCTGGCGTAGCAAAGATGTTGAAAACAGGTCAATTTTCTATAGAAGGATTATTAGGCTGGAGAGATAGCATCATCAGTAAATTAGAGGAACGACTGAAAGAATTCGAACTTGAAAAAGGCATTCAAATGTTGATGGAAGAAGTAAACTGGAAAAATGAAAAAGAAGAAAATGAATTTCTTCAAGAGCTGAAAAGAATGTACATTGATCCTCATGTAAATCTCTTAGCATCTTTTGAACATGTTGCATATGAATCGAAAGAATCAAGAAAATCAAGCTTTGATGACTGTCGCTTCTTAAAAATGTCTGAATCAGAATTTAAAGATTATTTCATGGTGATGATTCCAAAGCTTGTCAATTCTGAAGAGGCAACTGAAACCGAGGGAAGAAAGCTTTTTCAAAGATACTACTTTCATCCATCTGCGAGGACACAAGAACCGAAAGACGAATTGCAACAGCTACTGTCCTCACTTTTGTCTCTATACCTAGAAATGAAAAAGTGCTGGGAGTGCAATGAATAATTTACCGAAGACATAGAAAAAAGCCTCATTTGTAGTCTCTGTAAATGTGCAACATACTGCTCACGAGAATGTCAGGTGAATCATTGGAAATATGGAAACCATAAGGAACATTGGAAAAAAGGAAACCATAAGAATTGTTGTAAAGACATTGGTGAAGAATGGTATACATACACAAGAAATAAGAAACGTGTCGATAGAGCACATTTTAGAGATGAAAGAGTATATACTAAGCCAATCGTTGTCAATGGGATAGAGAAGCAATGCTTCTTAAGGTCATCAGGGACGTTTGATTGTTATCTTTGCACTCAAAGTTGTGGTGAAACTGATTCATCAATGGACACTTTCTATAAGAATATTGCAACATTGGCTTGTGGAGGGAAGCATCTACTGTTTGGGAACAAGACAATAAGTTCTCAACTAGAGGAGCAGATCAAAACAGGCTCCTTCGAAGATGTGATTTCAGATTTTGATCCCGAAACTTTGAATTCAAAAGAGAATGAGGCAGTATGTTCTATTACAGAATGGCTCATGTATGAAGAGAAAATTTTGAACGAGGCCTTGACAGAAGAATATATAAAAAATGCCAGCAAGCATCTTTCTGTGGATCGATTTTTTATTTTGTACATTTCTTCCGAAGCTTACAACCTAACCAAACACATTTCTTCCAAAGCTTACAACCTCTGCCAACTCATTAGAGGAGAGGAGAATTTAGATAAGTTCTCAATCGAAAGACAAGCGCTACAAGATTTAAAGTAGATTGAGCAAAACAGATCTGTGGCATAGATTGCGATATAGGGATGGAATCGAATCAAATTGATTTTTGAGTCTGAATAAAAAGAAATAAATTCGAGAATTTTTTAACTTGTTTATCTCCCAGACTATGACAGAGGGATAAATAAAATAAAGCATTAAAAATTAAATTTAAATCAAATCATTTGGAGTAAAGTGAGGAAACCACGGGAAGGAATTGAATCAGAAGAAACAATAACATTTAGAATTGTGAGGAAGTATTCGTCATAAGAAATTTGACACAATCCGATAGGGAGTTGAATTTATGACGTCATATATTTGAAATTTTGACTGTCATTGGATAGGATATGTCAAACAAAGTCAAATCGTCAAATCTTTTACAAGTACCTCTCATCAGAGTGCAAGTCTAGTTATACATAGCGGAAGAACCAGGTTGACTCAACAAGAGAATCGGCCAGACAGTCATATTATATTGAAGCTAATAATAGTTGCTATGGGTAAGAAGAGCAAGCGTCGCACTGGCAAGAGAAGCGAAAAGAAGGAGACTAAAGAGGAAAAAGACGAAACAAGCAACAGCATTCAGAATGGTAAGACCTATCTACTCGAAACTAGCTATTCTATTAGATCTCCAAAGAATTTTTTAATTGAACAAATTTTACATCATAGCAATGAATTCATTAACTTTAGATTCGGGGATGGACTATGATCTGGCGAAAGCATATGAACGAGAGCAAGAACTCGAATTTCTAGAAGATGAAAAGGACTTTGAAGCGTTCATGCTTTGGACTCTCAGTGACAGGGCTGATTTAACTCCAAAGAAATTTGATAAGATAGCACCTCGCACAGCCAAAATATTGATTACAGGTCGAAATTCTATACAAGAAATTTTAGAGTGGAGAGAGAAACGAATTAGGAAATTAGATGAACGACTGAAAGAATTCGAACTTGAAAAAGGCATGCAAATACTGATGGAAGAAGTAAAATTGAAAAGCAAAAAGGAGGAAGATGAATTTCGACAAGATTTGAAAACAGTAGTAAACAGACAAAAATCATACATGGTTCCTCCTGCGAATGTCTTTGATTCCTTTCAAGAAGTTGCTTTTTATTGGAAAGAATCAAAGAATGTATGCTTGGATGACTGTCGCTTCTTAAAAATGACTGCATCACAATTTTATGAATATTTCATGGAAAAAATTCCAATGTTTGTGAATGCACAGGAGGTAACTGAGGCCGAGGGTGGAAAGCTTTTCCAAAGATTCTACTCCCATCCATCTTCAAAGACGAACTATCCGAAAGATGAAATGCCAAAGCTATTGTCTTCGCTATTATCTTTATACCAAGAAATGAAAAGATGCTGGGAGTGCAATGATTTATGTGACAGAGAAATAGAAAGAAGCCTTATTTGTAGTCTCTGTAAATGTGCTACATATTGCTCTCGTGAGTGTCAGGTGAAGCATTGGAAACAAGGAAACCATGAAGACTGCTGCAAAGATATTGGTTTTAGTTGGTCTACATACGAGAGGAATAAGAAGCGTGTCGAAAGATCACTTTATAGAGATCAAAGAGTATATACCAAATCTATCAAAGTCAATGGGTTAGAGAAGCAATGTTTCTTACGTCCCTGTGAGACGTTTGATTATTTTCTTTGTACTCTAAATAGTGGCGACACTCGCGCATCAATGGATACGTTCTATAAGAATCTTGCCTCATTGTCTTGTGGAGGAAAGAATTTACTATTTGGTGACGATACAATATCTTCTCAACTTGAGAAGAAAATCAAAACAGAAGTTAAAGATGTGATTTCAGACTACCCTAATACATTGCAAACAAGCGAGCTTATTACTATGAGGACTTTTGCAGCATTGCTACAGTATAAAAAGACAGACTTGGACTTGAAAGAAGAGCTCATAGGATCTTTACAAATCGATCAATTCTTCATTCTATACCTTTGCTTCGAATCTTACAACCTTTGCGAATACATCACCGGGAAGGAGTTTTCTGACAAGTTCAATATCGAATCAGATTTCCTACAAGGTTTGAAGAGTTATCACGACGAGTCTGATAAAAAGAGATAAGTAGAATGTGATAGAGAGATAAAAAGAATAAAGCTTTATTGTACTTACATGAAATCGAAATTTTAAAATAAACATTGATAGGGTGAGAGAACTCTCTGTTGGGTTGGTAGATTATTATGAGAACCCGAACATCATGAAGAATTCTTTTCTTCCATAAACACATCGTCGCGATAGACTAGATACATTCACAGAACATAATTACTACCTAACCCTAACTACAATATCTTGTCATGACTACTGCAAAATTAAAGGAAGATAAAACACTAACAGGCGAGGAGTACAAAGTTCTTCATGAAGTGGAACAGAAAATAAAGGACCTAGCAGTTGATAAGCATCAAAAGAAGGAAGAAGAAGAAATTCGTCGTCCAGATGATGCAAATCAAAATAGTAAGGAACAAGTTTCAAGTGTTAATACCGAGGAGACAGCGGCCCAACGTAGACAGAGAATGATCAGGCTTCATCTTCTACTTCTTGAGCATGCGTCCTATTGCAACTCTAGCGAATGCTCCTCTTCTCATTGTGCAAAGAGGAAGCAAGAGTTGGAGCACATTTCTAGTTGTAGAGAAGGCTTCAAAGGAGGATGTTTAGATTGTACGGAAATGTTGAATATGATTAGAATCCATGCGATGTCATGTGAGACAAGTCACTGTAAGGTTCCAAGATGTGAACTTGCTAAGCAACGCATGCGCCAAAGGCGAAGTGAGCAGAGTAAAACAGAGAACCCTACAACAACAGCAGTAGCCCAGACCACGGCAATTGTAAAGGAAGATGACACAGTGATGAAAAATCAGAGAGCAAATTGTCATTCAAATCGATTAGTAACAAAAGGTTCTGATGCAGCCTTTCAAGGAATTCAAGACAAAATACAAGAAATCGATGCTATGCTATCTTCTTCTGATGAAGAAAGAGAGACATTTTATGCTTTCATGCTATGGTCTTTAAGCGATGAGGCTAATCTGAATCCAAAGAAGTTTGCAAAACATGCATCCGGAATGGCAAAACTCTTGATTGCAGGTAAAATCTCAATACAGAATCTTATAATGAAAAGACGTCAAACGCTGACTAAGTTCGAAAACTCGATAAAAGATTTTGAATACAGAGAAAGTATGCAAATATTATACTCCGGATTGAATTTCAGCAGTCCAGAAGACAAAGATAAATTTCAACAGCAATTGAAAAAGGCCGTATTTAGCAGGCTTCGTAAAAAATCTCCAATGTACATGATTTTCTTTGATTCTTTTCAACAGATTTTTCCTAAATGGCAAAATTCAAGCAAAGTGTGTCTAGATGATAATTGTATCTTCGCTGTAACTTCAAGGGAAGAGTTTGGCAAATTATGTTCCAATATGCTTAAAGACAAGATTGGAGACCCAGAAATGGCACTAAATGAACAAGCAAAAAAGAGTGAAAAGGTAAATCATAAATACTACATGCATCCAACTGCAAGGAAAGAATATTTCGAGAATGGATTCGCCTATGCGCATATTCGTCTAAAATCAATACTTACCTTATATGAGGAATCGCATAGATGTTGGAGTTGCAATCGATTGCATGGTAAAGGAGTTGAAACAAAAGCTCTCATCTGTGCTGGTTGTAAATGTGCTGTCTACTGTTCTAAGGAATGCCAAGTAAAAGATTTGAAGGATGGACATCATAAACAATACTGTGGAACTATTGATAAACTTTGGTCTTTGTACCAATGTAAAAGAAAGCGTGTTGGTAGGGCTCTTCAAAAGGGGAGAATATTTACTAAGCCTGTCATAATCAATGGGATAGAGAAAGAATGCTTCCTGCGTCCATGTGAGTATATAGATTATCACGTAATCTCTTCCAGTCAAAACGTTGAAGACAGGCTTGCATCAATGGATATATTCTATGAAAATATTGCAAGATTGTCTTGTGGTGGAAAACATGTACTATTTGGCAACGACATAATAAGTTCACGACTTGAGGAGGAATTAATAAAAGGGTATGAGGTTGTTGAGTTTGAACCCGAAAGCTTGACAAAAGATGACAGGATGAGTATGCTCATTGCAGCAAGATTGCTCCAGTATAAAGAAAGCGACTTGACAGCATTGGATCTAGGATGCAACGATATATCTGTGGATAGATTCATTGCTCTCTACATTTTGCTTAACAGACAATCTTCTTTGAAGTTTGAGTGTTTTGATAAGTTCCTAAATGAAGCAAAGTTACTCAAAGAATTGAAGAAAAAGTCGGAATCAAATTTTAGAGATCTAATGGAAGCTCTCAAATCTATATCATCAATCGTCGATAATCTCTGAAGTTTTTGGAGAAAAAATGGAAGCTTTTGCATCTTTATCATCGTTTATCTCTAATCTCGTAAGGAAAAGAAGTAGCCTTTCCATAGACAGATTCATCACTATCTACATTTGCTGGTAGCATTTTCATCTTGGGAAGCACTGGAGAGAATTTGGCAAATTTACTGGAAGAATTGCATATTACCACAACGAGATGGATTGAGAGAATCTTTAGATATATAATCAAACTCATTCATCATCTACTGTATTATTTAGAAAAGTGAGAGGACAATAATATACTGATCACCGAAATAGTAAAGAAATTCATACTATGACATTTTCGAAAGGCCTTTTGTAAGTATTGGTACGTACGTAAGATGCTTTTGCTCCTGACCAACCACCAACCATCTCGAGATGAAAAAACATTAGGGAACTAACGAAAACATAGATGTCAGATCAAGCAAAGCTAAGAATTCAAACACAAAATAGTGTTTTGTTGATATTATTACTAGTCATGCCATCTCGGAAAAAGAAAGCAGGAGATCGTCGTGGTGAAAACAAAGGAAAGAAGACAAGCGGGGCAAGAAAAAAGAATAATCATGAGCATAGTAGGAGCATTTATCACCAACAGCAAGAAGCAGCAGAAGATGATGTTCGTCATAGCGCTGCGAAGATTGAATTTTTAAGTCGTTACAAAGAAGCAGGCCCAGAAAAGATAAACTCTTTCCTATCAACTGGAGAGGAACTTAAGGCATTGGATGAGTTTATGCTTTGGTCTCTAAGCGATAAGGCTGATCTTAATCCAAAGAAATTTGAAAAGATGGCACCCGTCATAGCTGAAATGCTTTTAAACGGTGATATTTGTAAAGATGATCTAATGGTGAAGAGAGCTACAGGAATTTTTATGTTGGAGGAAGGGTCTAAAGAAATGGATGTGAAGGTAACAATGAGTATATTGCTATCTTCTGTAGACGAATTTTTAAAGAGCCCCATTGACCACAGAGGCTTTGAGAAGAAGTTGCAAAGAGCTTTATCACTAGAACAGACGAACAACAAAACATCTCTGATGTCTAGTTATAGGCAAAGAGTATTTCAAAACAGCGCTTCTGAATGGTTTCATTCACGAGACATTGACAAATGCGTTTATTACAATGTATCAGAAGAATCATTCAACGATCAATTCCAAGTTGCAGAAAAACTGGAATTAGATAAATTAGCAGTATTGGAAAATCATTCTGACAATTTCAAGAAATACTATAGGAACTCTAAGGAAAGAGCAGCAGCTTTAAAAGACGATTACTTCTATGCAGAGGAAATCTTAATCTCAGTTTTAGAACTCTACGAAGAAAGGTGGCGATGTTGGCAGTGCAATGATTTAGGCAGCAAAGACAAGAAGAAAAATAAGCTGTGCGCAAGTTGTAAATGCACTGCATACTGCTCTCGGGAATGCCAAGTCAAACATTGGAAAGTGGGCTTACATAAGAAATCTTGTAAGGAAATTTGTAACTATTGGACCATGTATGGAACAAGTAAGAAAAGAATTGGCAAAGCTATCAAAAACGAAAGAGTTTACTCCAAGACCATTTCTGTGAACGGAATAGAAAAAGAATGCTATTTGCGTCCATGTGAGCAATTAGATTACCTCGTGTCTCAATCTATTGTTCAGCACCCTCCCGAGATTGCTGTGCATTCATCAATTGATAAATTCTATGAAATCATTGCAACTCTAGCTTACGGAGGAAAACATCCACTGTTTGGTGACGAAACTGTTTCCACTGAATTTCAGGAGATGATAAGTGCAAGCTATGAAGATATTTTCTCATCTTTTGATTCCCAACCCGTCTCAGAGTTAGAGATTATGTCACTGTTTCATATTTCAATACAACTTATGCTTGGAACAACCGGTCATATTGATTGGGAATCAACTAGAGAGAATTTAATTCGTACATCTTTGGGTTTATCCCCCGAGCGATTCATTGCCATTTATATTTGCTTTGAACCTCTCAATCTTGGCAAGGATACAGACTATGATGTTCTAGATAAGTTTAGAAGTGAAAAAATGTTTCTAGAAGACCTGCGAGTCAAGGAATTTTAAAGTAAAACCAAGTTTATAAATCAAAAAATTGTAAACCATTCATCATCGTTCACAATTTAGAAAAGTAGAGGAAATCTTAGTGAAAAGCTCATATCATACATACGTACGATGCTCCTCTCTCCCCCTCTTTTCTCTCTCTCTCATCATGTCCATTGATTTTTGTTCATCCTGACATGCATGATCAAGAAGACGAAGACCTACCTCACTCTTATTTCATTTACATTATCAGATATGCCATCTAGGAAAAAGAAAGCAGGACGTCGTCGTCTTCAAAGAAAGAAAGAGACAGGCGGAGCAAAAGGGAGAACAGCGCCAGAGAAAACTGAGTATGAACTAATGAAGGAGCACTTGGCAAGAAACCCCTCTATTGAAGAGGATGCTAGAAGAATAGAATCCATTCTTTCAAGAACTGTTGAAGAACGAAAAATATTTGACGAGTTTATGATTTGGTCTTTTAGCGACAAGGCTGATCTAACCTCAAACAAATTTGCAAAGATGGCCCCTGGTATTGCAAATATGCTTTTAGAGGGTAAAGTTGCTGTAAATGATTTAGTCTTCAAAAGAGGTGACAAAATCCCTTATATGGAGCAACGCTCGAAAAGCTGGGATATACAGTTATCACTGACCATTCTCGTATCTTCTTTAGATGAGTGTTTCAGTAGTACGTCAGACCGTCAAGACTTCGAAAAGAAATTACAGTCTGCACTACTGTTGGAACAGATGAAAAATGAACACTCACTAATGTCAACATATAGACAAGATGTATTTCAAAAGGTTGCTTCAGAGTGGTTCCATCCACAAGAAATTACTGATAAATGTGTCTATTACAATGCATCGGAAGACACATTCCAGAAGTATTATGAAGACGCGCAAGCTCTTGTAATAGACAACTTCACAATACCAGAAGATGACAACAATGAAGTCCTCAAGAAGTACTACTTGAACTCAAATCTAAGATTATCAGTTATGAAAGATGACGATGAACTTTTTTTCAATGAAGAGAACAAAATATTCTCAATATTAAAGCTTCATAAAGAGCGATGGAGATGTTGGCAATGCAATGAATTTGGCGGCAAAAGTCAACTTTGTGCAGGATGTAACTGCGCTGTGTATTGCTCGCGGAAATGCCAAGTGAAACACTGGAAAGTGGGTCATAAGGATTCGTGTAAGGAAAATGGTAAATATTGGTCCAGATTTGAAACATGTAAAAAGAGGATAGCAAAGGCACTTAAAGATGAAAGGGTATACACCAAACAGAAACAGTTCATTGTTGATGGAGTAGAAAAAGAATCATCCATGCGTCCGTGCGAGAAGATAGTGTCTCAAGAAATCGTTCGACTTCCTCCCGAGAATTTCGAGTGTGCATCAATTGATACATTTTATGAGAATATGGCAATACTAGCTGGTGGAGGCACACATCCAATATTTGGCGAGGAAACCATCACTCCTAAGCTTCAGAAGATGATCGACGAGGAGAACTATGAAAGCATCTTTTCTGACTTTAGTCCTAAAAATGTTACAGAAAATGATATCAGAGCTATGGTGAAAATTTTTGCCCATCTGATGCTTGGAAGACACGTACAGCAATTCCAGTGGGAATCTTTAAGAGAAAATTCGATTATTGATTCGAAGGATTTATCAGTCGAGAGATTCATTGCTTTTTATATTTGCTTTGAAACTATCGATTTTGATATCATTAACCTTTTCAAAGATTGGGATAAGTTTCAAAGCGAACATCAGTATCTACAAGAATTACGATGGATGCAATATTATTTGCAACGTAAGAATGGACAAACCCTCGATACATAACTTATAAAATGCAACCTTGCAAAAATAACCCGTTGATTGCTTTCAATGTTATCAAGCTTTCCTCTTGTATAAATGTGTTTCCAATCCTATGGCATAGTTAAAAGGATGAATAAACTCTAACCCTAATGGTTTTCTATTTCCAATTGTTAGTTAGTTTTAACGTGAAGTCATTGGTCAATCAAGAAACTGCAGGGATACCCTATTCAAAAATAATCATCGATATGACGTCATTTAATGTCATTGGATAAATTCAGACAGCACGAGAAAAGATTTCATTCATACCTTTTGGTAGCTAGCTAATATGACAGCATACTCCTAGGACCTCAACCCATACCATGCATAATTAAAAGTAAATTATCAGGAAATTGGAAAAGTAGACTACTAGAAATAGGAGAATTTGTAAATACGAGCTATGGGTAAAAAGAGCAAACGTCGCACAGGCGGCAAGACGAAACAAGAACGAAGCCAAGAGCACCACCAAGCAGCAGACGAAGCCATCTCAAGTGCTAATGGTAAGTTCTTCCATCTAATTCTAGCTCCTTTAGCTTTGTGTGCATTTGGAATATATACTTGCTAGAGCTAACTTAAACATCATTGATTGTAGCAGCTCTTGTTCTGGACGAAAGAAGAAAACTTGCTTTGGACAAAAGAAGAAAACTGCAATTGGCTTATGATCGAAAAAAGTTAGAGCAAGCGAGGTTAATGAAAGACGAAGAGGCATTCCATGAGTTTATGATTTGGTCTCTCAGTCACAAGGCTGATTTAACTCCAAAGAAATTTGAAAAGATGGCACCTCGTACAGCTAGAATGCTTTTAGATGGAAAAGCTTCTACGATAAAGCTCATTTTTGATTGCAGAATGCAAGAAATAAATGCATTAGAAGAGCAAAGAAGAAAATTCCAACTTGAAGAAGGTATACAATTATTGATGACATGGGTAAACTTGGGGAGTGACTATGATGAAGCTCTATTTAGACAAGAAGTTGAAGAGATAGTGAAAAGGCAAAAGCATTACATGGATCCTTTCGAAAAAATCTTTGAATCTTTTCAAGAAGTTGCTAAGATATGGACAAGATTAGGATATGTTTACTTCAAAAACTGCCTCTTCTATAACATGATTGCATCAAATTTTCGTAACGTCTTCAAACATATGATGACAAAATTTGTAAAGACTATGGAGGTATCAGGAAGCAAGGATGGAATGTTGTTTCAAAAATTCTTCTTGCATCCAACTACTGGGCATAAAGATCGAAAAGACGAATTGCAAAAGCTATTATTTTCAGTTTTAACTCTCTACCAAGAAATGAATTCATGCTGGGAATGTAAACAAATTGATGGGAAAGCTCTCATCTGCGCCAGCTGCAAATGCGCTGCATACTGCTCTCGAGAGTGCCAGGTGAAACATTGGAGAGAAGGTAAACATAAGGAATGCTGTAAAGCTACGAGCGAATTGTGGTCTACGTACGAAAGAAGAAAGAAGCTTGTCAGAAAGGCAATTCATAAAGACAAAAGAGTTTACACTAAGCCAATTATTGTTGATGGAATAGAGAAGCAATGCTTCTTACGTCCATGTGAACCATACGATTATTTTCTTTGCGATGTTCTTCACACAATCACCGACCGTGCATCAATTGATATCTTTTATGAGAATATGGCAAAGCTGGCTTGCGGTGGAAAGCATGTTCTATTTGGTGACGATACCATCTCTGAACAACTAGAGGAAAAGATTCGAACAAACTGTAAAGATGTGATTTTTGAGTTTGATCCGAATTCTTTCAAAAGTGAAGAGATGATTGCTATGAAGAGTATTTTAGTAAAACTTTTATATACAGAGACTGAGTTGACACAAAATGATGAGTTGACACAAAATGATGAAATTCGAAGCAATACAGTTCTTTCTGTGGATAGGTTTCTCATCATATATATTTGCGTAGAACCCTCGAACATAGCTAAGCTACAACAAGTCTACGATAAATTCAAAATGGAGGCAAATTTCCTTCAAGGTCTAAGAAGAGCCACGTCAAATTACAAATAAATTAGAGATTAGAGGCTGTATATATTTCTTTTTGCAAGAAGTTCTTTCCAACCCGAACCCTACATTTGCCAAGAGCCGACGGAAGCAAAGTGCTGGGGAGAATTTGGATAGTTCAAAATCGAGGTAAATTCACTTGATTAATACAACGAGATAGATTGACAATCGGGATAATTTAGAGAATCTCTATATACTTTATCAAAGGAATAAATCAATAAATCATTCATCATCTATTTCATTTAGAAAAGTGAGAGGAAAACTTAGTCAACAGCGTACTGAGACAATTGTATGTACGTACGCAGGAATCCCTTTTTCTCATTGCAGGAAGCACAAGTTGTTGAGTAAGGTAAATGTAAATCATTGAGTCGGCTTATACATATACCATCAGATATGCCATCAAGGAAAAAGAAAGCAGGACGTCGTCGTCTTGAAAGCAAAGGAACGATGACAGGTGGAGCAAGAAAAAAGAAGAACGAGATTGAACTCGAACAAAAAAGAAAAGAGGATGAGTGGCTTCGAGATGCAGCTCAAAGATTTGATTCTATTCTATCATCTGATGAAGAACTAAAAGCACTTGAAGAGTTCATCTTATGGTCCCTTAGCGACAAGATTGATCTAACTACAAAGAAATTTGAAAAGATAGCATTAGCAAAAATGCTTTTAGAGGGTAGAGTTTCTAAAGAAGATCTAGTGATGAAAAGAGCCGTAATAATTTCTCGGTTCGAGGATCTCTCGAAGGAATTGGAACTTATTGCAACTGTAAATATTCTAGTAACTTCTTTGGATGAGTTTTTTAGAAGTGCAACAGAACGAAAAGGCTTTGAAGAGAAGTTAACGTCAGCGTTGCTATTGGAACAGGGGTTGGTCCAAAAAAACTCTGTAATGTCTAGCTATAGACAAAAGGTATTTCAAGAAGTTGCTTCCAAGTGGTTTTGTTTAGCAGTCAATGAAATAAATACATGTGTCTATTACAATTCATCGGAAGAAACGTTCAACAGACAATTTGAAGATTCAGAAAAGCTGGAAATAGATGCTTTAGCAAGACATTTCAAAGGTTCTGAAATTTTCAAAAAATACTTTTTCAACACAAATGCAAGAGAAGCATCTTTAGAAGGCTTCTATGAACAGAAAACTATAGGTGCAGTGTTGAGTCACCATGAAGAAAGATGGAAATGTTGGGAATGCAAAGAATTAGGCGGTAAAGGAACTCAGAAAAGTCAACTTTGTGCAAGCTGCAAATGTGCTGTATATTGCTCGCGGGAATGTCAAATGAATCACTGGAAAGTGGGTTTGCACAAGAAGAATTGTATGGAAATTTGTAAATTCTGGTCTAGATACGAAACAAGTAAAAAGAGGATTGGTAAAGCGCTTAAAGATGAAAGACTATACACCAAGCTACTGATAATTGGTGGAATAGAAAAAGAATGCTGGTTGCGTCCAACTGAGCGAGTGGACTATTTAGTGGCTCAAACGATCCTTCTTCATCCTCCCGAGTTCGGTGAGCAGGCAGAGCACGCATCAATCGATATTTTCTATAAAAATATTGCTACATTAGCTTGCGGAGGAACGCATCCTATTTTTGGCAACGAAACTATTACTCATGAGGCTGAGTTGCAGAAGTTGATTAGTGAGAACTGTGATGGTATTTTGCCAGACTTCAATCTTAAAGAAGTCACAGAGAAAGAGATTAAAGCAATGGCAGATATTTCAGTCTTTTTGATGCTTGGAAGAGACTCTGAAGATATCAATTGGGACTTGGTCAAAGAGAATTTTAAAAATAATTCCGAAGATTTGCCAGTGGAGAGATTTATTGCCATTTATATTTACTATGAATCTCTTAATCGGGATAATATGACTGTCTGGTTCACAAATTCTTGGAACAGGTTTCAAAGCGAAAAATGGTTTCTAGATCAACTACGTGTACCGTACAAGGAATGGATGAAAGAAGATGCATAGACGGTATGAAAAATGAGTACAAGCAATTCGAAATAATAAATTTTGAAACATTATAAAAGCACGGACTGGATAATATTGCAAGGTCCAGACAAGTTCCCATTCGAAAAACTTGTAAAACCACCGTTAAACTATGTTTTAGATAAGAAGTAATAATCATCTAAAGCTCATCACGTCCTCCATCCTGTTCATAGTAATCATCGTCATCATCTGCATCGTCGTCCTCGTAATAGCTATCAGGTTTCCCCTCGTAGTCATCATCGTCATCATCATCTGTAGGTTCACTATCACCTTCCTCTTCCGTCACTACTCTCTTGACCTCCTGCTGAGTAGTCAAATTAGGACTGGTATACTCCCACCAACCAATCAAATCATCTGCCGATTCCACCTTCCAAAGAGTAGGACTCACATACGATCCCAATCTCTTATCATCACAAACAACCTTTCCATATCCCAAATGATCCGTCTCTTTCGAAACCACTTGTGGTGGAACATGACATTCACCTTCTACTTCCAATACTGGTTCTCTACCTGGTTCAGTTTCCTTTTGATACCATAAATCACCTTCTCCTACTGGTCTGTAGTGTGTGAATAAGTTGGTGTAGTATGCTCCTTTTCCCTTGAGTGGACGATTTCTGGAGTGTAGATTCTTTGCCGATTCGTAGTAGACAATGTCTGTGTGGTAATGGAGGGGGTAAGAAAGTGTGAGTAAGTGACATGAGTAGAATAAGGTAGGGAAATGAACACACTCGTGAGCTGAAGCTCACTCGGAAAGACACTGTAGTGTAGTACTGTGTGCAAAATCAAGCTTTGCTTGCTTTTACCGACTGTCGTATGCTGAAGCTCACTCCAGAAGAAACACACTCGTGAGCTGAAGCTCACTCGATAAGGCACTGTAGTGTAGTACTACTGCTCAGTAAAGACAACGCTCGCTGACGCTCGCAGCTCCTCACTTCGTTCGTCGCTTCTCACTCCGCTACGCTCCGTTCGACAACGCTCCTCATACTCAACTACTCACCTCCAGGCTCCATAATCACTTCATGCAATCTCCCATAATGATCAAAAACTTCGACAGGCCAATCTTCTTCCAAACCCCCTTGTGCCACATTGACAATCAAACTCAAAACATGTGTATTCAATCGATCCACATGTGTCAACAACCTCGCTCCTTCTTCATATTGTCTCAAACCATACATGACAGTCTGTTCCACCTCTATACCACTCCATTCATTGACCAAATCCACAAGACGTTGTTGCCATTTATCCTTCATTCTCCATGGAATTTGAATCATGAATACATCGGTCTCCCACCAATTCACAAACACACCCTTTCCTTTCCACTCTTCATGTGTTTTATGATATTGATTATTATAATAAAAAGCACCCATGGCTGCAAACACATCATTTGGTAGTCGTCCCTTACTAAATCCCAATGGAGAGAATGTACGTTTCGGTACATCCTTTTTCGTCCATTCATGTTTGAGAGTGGAACGAATCTGATTATCAAATTCTCCTTCTGTATAAATTTGTCCATGTGATTCCGTCTTTCCAATTCCTAATAGTAGTGGAAATTCGATGGTAAATTCCGCCAATACCTCTTGAGTTTGAGAATGTTGTACTTGAAATTTATGCCCCAAAAAAGAAAAGAAACAACGTGTATTTCTCTCTCCATATTTCAATTCTTGATTGAATTGAGGATCACGATTATCATCTGGTATCCAATAATTATTTAATGGATGTTGTTTATCGGAATAATTCATGAGGCATACTTCTACTTTCACTCCATGTTCCGCGAACCAATTATCAAAATCTTTATAAGAAGCAGGTCCTTGATGGAGTTTATGTGGCATGGGATAGCCTGCATACTCTTTTGCAGCTCCTCGTTCTAATACAGCCGCATGACACAAGATGGATTCATCATATTCTGGAAATACTTGAGACATGGCTGGTGAATCCATTTTTAAAGCAGCGAGTTTGACTCCGTAGTGAGTTGCTTTTACAGATGGACAATTGTTGGCAATGTCTGCTTCTGGAAATACGAGATAATAAGATGACAGACGATTGTTGGTATCGTAGGAGAGATCTGTCATGGTGTTGGTGATGACTGGAATATCAGAGGATGCTGCTGTCATGACTTGAGTGAGGAGGAGAAGAAGAGATGACATCTTCTTGTTCTTTTTGTTGTTGAGAAGTTTCATATTGAATGATAGGAGTAATAGAGCTAGTACTAGGGGAGAGACAAGATGTGTTGACCTCTTTGCTTGTCTTGGTCTGCTGTAAGTACTTGCTGGTACAGATTCAATCACTGCCAACTCTTTAGGATGAAAATCTCTATTGCTGTAGAATTAGAATATCAATAGAGAAAATCTAATTGAAATTGAATTGAAGGAGTAACGATAATTGCATCAACTGTATCAACATTAGATGTGTTGTTGTTCTCGAGAAGCCTCTCTCTTCTTTTTCGGCGAGATTTTCCAACGGTATTCTTGCAACCGTTGAGACTTTTAATACCAAGAAAATAGGGATTGAGTCGGAAGAATCTTTTTGGACAGATGTGCACGATGTGTCCAAGAAAAGAACTCTACTTCGAACAAATGAAAATGTACGTATTTACTGCACTTTTACTTTCATCATCTCAAAATTTCTTGGTATTAACTTATCGAAGATTTATGAACATGAGGGTTCAGACGGAAGAATGGCTGCGGTTTATTCCCGGAGTCCGGATGTATAAAGGCAAGAAAACTCTTTTCTACAATGGAGAGAAACTTTGGGATAGAGAGAATAGACGTGATCTTATCTACAGTTTGAAAGAGAGAATTTCTTGGGAAGTCATCATCGTATTACCAGGAGTGATCTTGGTTATCAAGTGATTGCAGAAACGGCATTAGTAGAAGCTTCCCCATTTGATTATTATACTTTGGACGGCACTCAGGAAACTAATACATGGATCAAAAACATAAATACGACTCCAGAATATGAACTTCATCGAGTATGTTCATCTACCCATCCGCTTGAAGAAGATATTTACAGAATATTAAAAGAAAAAGGTCTGTGTACTTTTCGAGAACCAAATACAATAGGAATCACTCCAATAGATTATCTTGTGGCGAATCCGTATGCGAATATTGAGCAGAACAAATTATTGAAACGGTATGTATTAGATATGATGGGAGAGATGGCCGGTCTAACATTCTAGCTGTCTTTTTCAAAACTTTCCAAATTCTTGAGAGTAACTCTAATTATCAATTAGGAAAATCTCAGCAAAAGTAGAAAAGAATGTCTTCGCTTCTACATAATTTACAAATGTCTCATGTTATATTCTATATGTATTATATCTAAATGTGAGAATCATACTGAGTGAGAATTTTCATTTCATAAAATGCTATTCCTGAAGAAACATCCTTCATATACACATTATAAGGATATTGCCATATTATAAGGATGTTGTGTTGACATCTTATGAATTTGGAAATATTTTAAAGAATACTAAGAAACCGAAAAGACAGATTCAATTTTTTTACAACGCGAACCCCAAGTAAGCAGGGATTGAGTCGGAAGAATCTTTGACTGTGTGCGATGTGTCAAAGAAAAGAACTCTACTTCGAAGAGAAACTCATTCTACCATTCTTTCATTAACTTCACATTGTTCCTTTCCTTATATGAAAATTTGAATCAAGTATGAGGGTTCAGACGGAAGAATGGCGGAGATTTATTCCTGGAGTGCGAATGTACAAAGGAAAAAAGACTCTCTTCTATAACGGAGAGATGCTATATAGTGGAGATGACACATTTGGAGATTACTACATCTATGATGAAGAAGAAAGAAACACTTGGGAGGTGATCATTGTTTTTCCAGGAGTAGAAGCGATTCCTCACTGGACTTTCAATTTTTGTAAGAATCTTGAGACTATCATCATGGCTGATACAGTCAAGAGGATTGAAGAGAGTGCTTTTCAAGAATGCAAACGTCTCAAGTTTGTCAGACTGTCAAGAAGTATCGAATACATTGGAGAATATGCATTTGCTTCCTGCTTTAAATTGACTTCAATCTTTATTCCGCGATCATGTCGAGAGATAGGTGATATGGCATTTAGTCATTGTTATGAGTTGATTATTTTGGGATTGCCTCAGAATGTACAACTTGGTGAAGAGGTATTTGATGAAACTGCAGTGAGGAGACAAAAAATTCGATCCAACCCTTACGTTTCACGGGCAAAAGTTGATGAATGGATTAAGCAAAGACTCGACAACTATCCGCTTCACAAACTCTGCTGCGGCGAACATCCAACGCCTGAGTTAGATTCGTACAACAACATTAGCAGTTGGTTACAAAAAGATGACTGTAATTTGACCGCAATTGATTATTTCATGGCCAATTTTGGCGAAGATGAACATATTGCATATTTGCCAGAATATGTTCAGTATTTGATGAAGAATGAAAGACTTGATGAGCTAAAGAATCTGAGTACAGAAGAAATTCTTGAAAAGCAGTGTGCTTGGCAACAAGAACAAATAAAATCTCTTCGGGATCAAGTTGCAGCATTCAAAAGAGAAAGAGACGATATCATGTCAGTCAAGTTGCTGGAAGAAGAGATCAAGTGCTGTCTCTGCTACAACAAATTCTCTACGGATATCAACTCTACATTACCGGAGATTCGAAGATTCCTACCAGTGCAAAGTCGGGCAGCATGTCCGCACTACTTTTGCCAAGGATGTATTGAGCAGACACAACTTGCAGCGGCAGAAAATGCACCTCAAAATAAATTGCCGAAATGGCTCAAGTGCATGATATGCAAACAAAAGACAGCATTTTGTCCAGAAGATCCATTCTATCACTTGAAACTGATAGAACTGCTAGAGCGTGCACGCCGATGTCATCCAATAGATGTGAAAGTTGAAGAGGGACAGGAATCTACAGAGAGTGTTTCAAAGCGGCAAAAGATGACAAATGTGGTTATCAAAAAGGAAATATAAAGTAAAATTGGTATTACTTCAGGAACGTAGCTGTTTCTAAATCCTTTTGCTATAAGCTCGTGAGACGATGTGTTATGGAAATGATGGGAGAGACAGTATAAGTTAAGCAAATATTAAATACTTTTATATTCATTGTTGACTGGAGAACGAAGTTCAAGAAATAATTATTCATTTCCACTTTGTAAACTCCAATCTATTCTTTTATGATTCCAAATCCCCATCCTGTCGTGACTACTCTTCAATTGTTGTAGTAATTTTTTCTCAACTTCGAATTTATTGTGGATTTTATTACCAAAATTCAAGGGTTCTAAGCAAATATATAGCGTCAGAAATCTATCTACAGAGAGATCCCTACTCATACCGTTTAGATCATCTCCTGCCAATCTACTAGTCTTTGTGTACAGAAGATTTTCTACAATACTATTCATAGCTTCTAACTCGCTTTCTTTCAAAGAGTTAAGAAAGAACTCTGCAATCACATCTTCGTAGCTTGTTCGAATCTTCTCCTCGAGCTGATTGTATCGTCACCAAATAGTAAATGCTTTCCTCCACATGCCATCTTCGTCATATTCTCATAAAATATATCCAATGATTTAGAGTCGGTATCGGTATCTGAATTAATGTTGCAAAGATAATAATCCAATGGCTCACATGGACGTAAGAAGCATTGCTTCTCTATTCCATTGACTTTAATGGGCTTAGCGAATACTCTTTTGTCTTTATAAATTGCCCTCCCGACACGCTTCTTCCTTCTTTCGTAAGTTGACCACAATAGACCTATATTTTTGCAGTTATCCTTATGTTTCCCTTCGTTCCAATGTTTCACCTGACACTCTTTACAGCAATATGCAGCAAATTTGCAGCTAGCACATATAAGAGCTTTCCCATCTAACTTGTTACATTCCCAGCATGTGTTCATTTCTTGATAGAGAGATAAAAGTGTATTCAATAGAATTTGCAAGTTGGTTTTCAGAAAACCTTGCCCAGCAGATGGATGTGAGTAAAATTTTTGAAGTAACTTTCCATTTTTCATTTCTGATATTTTCATAGGACTCGCAAATTTTTCCAACATTTCTTTGAAGACCTTAGGAAAATTATATACATTAATGTCAAAGAAGGGACAATCACCAAAGCAAACATTTCGTAACTGCGGCCATTTAATAGTAGCTGCTTGAAATGCTTCATAGATATTCAAATGAGGATCCATGTACCGCTTTTGGCTCTCCACTTTCTCTTCGAATTCTTTTCGAAAGACAGCTTTATTATCTTCACTCCTAAAATTTACTTTCCCCAAATTTACTTGTGTCATCAATAACTTTATACCTTCTTCAAGTTGGAATTTTTCTATTTGCTCTTCTAGCGCATTGACTGCTTAATCTCCAGATCAAAATAGACTCTATTGTAGAAGTTCCCCCCTCCAAAAGCGTTCTTGCTACTTGAGGATTCATCTTTTCAAATTTTTTTGGAGTCAGATCAATCCTGTCACTTAGAGACCACATCATGAATTCTTCAAATGCCTCTCTATCTAAGTTCACTTCATGTAACTCTCAATCAAAAGCATCCAACAACTGCTGTTCTCTTTCGTTCAAATGTGGCTCTATCATGAAAGGACACATATATTCAAAATACTTAGTGATGAAGCAACTTACCATTCGCACTGGAGATAGCCGCTTCCCCTACTCTCTTTTTGCTTCTCTTGTCAGGGTGGCGTTTGCTCTTTTTACCCATAGCTGCTTTGTTGCTTCTTTACTTTAATAAAGGAAGCCCTCTTTTGCTTCTAGTTGCTTGTAGATTTGATGTGCACTGGCGATTTAGAAATAAATTAAATCATTGAGTTGAGTTGAGTTGAGTTGAGTTGAGTTGAGTTGAGTTGAGTTGAGTTGAGTTGAGTTGAGTTGAGTTGAGTTGAGTTGAGTTGAGTTGAGATTTGATGTGTGATGTTCTGGTGCTGTTCGTCTGTGTCTGTCTGCAGGCATTCAATGCGAACCCAAAGTATACAGGAATTGAGTCGCAAGAATCTTTTGTAGTGCAGATGTGTGTCAAAGGTCAAAGAAAAGAACTCTCTACTTCTAAGGAAAATCAATACACATATTCAACATCTTATCACTGTTTACCCTTAACTTATACAAACATTTATTCAGAATGAGGGTTCAGACTGAAGAGTGGCGTCGCTTTGTTCCTGGAGTGAGAATGTATAAAGGAAAGAAGACTCTCTTTTACAACGGAGAGAAACTGTGGGATATCTATTCACCTGAAGACAAACGAACTTGGGAAGTCGTTATTATTCTACCAGGAGTGGAAGTAATTCATCAATATACATTCTTTAACTGTTCGAATGTCAAAGCAGTGATTATGAGTGATACAGTACAAAGAATCGAAAAAGCTGCTTTTGAGGGCTGCTATTCTCGTACATATCAAACTTTCAAGAAACCTTGAATACATTGGAGAAGAGGCTTTCATGTACTGTGAATCTCTAACTTCAATCTTTATTCCTGAATCATGTGAAGAGATTGGTAATCATGCATTTTATAAGTGTACAAAGTTGATCATCTTGAGTGTTGATCTAGACGGTATTTATCTTGGCGATTATGTTATTGCCAAAACAAAATTGAAGAAAGCATTACGTCCTTTAATCTTTTTCTATACTCTTCACATGCGGACAGAAATAAATATGCGCATCGAAAATATCAACGCTGATGAACAGTTTAAACTTCATCGCATCTGCTCATCTTGTGATCCATGCGAAGAAGATATTCAAAGCATAGTGAAACAGAAAGCTCTATGCTCTTTGCAAGAGCCTAATGCAATAGGAATAACTCCGATAGAATATCTTGTTGCGAATCCATTCGCTGATATTGATCAGAATATGTTACTGAAGCGCTATGTACTAGGTATGATGGGAGAGAAGACTAGCATGAAAATGACCTGAACAATAATATGGATTCTGTTTCTTTGTACTTTTTCGACAATGCGAGCCCAAAGTTATTAAGAATAAAGTCCAATATTCAAGGGTTCTAAGCAAATGTATAGCGTCAAAAATATCTATTACGAGGAAGACGATGCAGATGATGATTACAATGCACAGGAGTGAGGACGTGATGTGCTTTAGATGATTACTACTATAATTATAATTCACTTTTTGTCTTAGTTTGGTTTTCCTTTCATTTTTCTAAATTGAGTATAAGTACTTGTATAAGGTACAGCTTTAGGATTCGTTTAAGAACCAAATACTAAATATATATACAAAAGTCTCTATTTTATTTCATTCGTAACTTCATCTTGTCATGTTGGCTCTTTACTTTTTTTAGTAAATCTGCCTCAATTTCGAATTTATTGCACATTTGATCTCCTAGGTTCAAAGGTTCGAAACAAATATAAAGTGTAATAAATCTATCAACAGATAATTCCTTACTAATCTCTTTCAGCTCATCTTCCGTCAATGCAGTCTCTGTATGCACAAGGTTTTCTAAACTACTCATCATTGCATCCAACTCGCCTTTTACCAAGGACTTGATATCAAATTCAGAAATCACATCGTCATAGCTTGTTCGAATCTTCTCCTCAAGTTTAGAAGATATAGTTTCGTTGCCAAACAGCAGATGCTTTCCTCCACATGCCAATTTTGCCAAATTCTCATAAAATACATCCATTGATGAAGGGTCGTTTTCGTTGTGTTTGTCGCAAGCGTATGTGCAAAGGTAATAATCAATCGATTCACACGGGTGTAGGAAACATTCTTTCTCTATGCCATTGACTTTGATGGGCTTAGTGTATACTCTATCTTTATACAATGCCCTTCCGACACGCTTCTTCCTTCTTTGGAATGAAGACCATTTGAGACACAAACTTTCGCAGCATTCCTTATGTTTCCCTTCTCTCCAATGTTTCACTTGACATTCTCGAGAGCAGTAAGTAGCACATTTGCAGCTTCCACAGATTGGTGGATTACCCCATAACCATATCCCTAATTTTTTACATTCCCAGCAAGTATTCATTTCTCGATAGAGAGTCAAAAGTGAAACTAATAGCTTTTCCAATTCGTCTTTTGCTTCTTGTGTCCTAGTGGATGGATGAGAGAAAAATTTACGGAACAACTTTCCATCCTGGTATTCTGACATATCTAAATCTTTCGCAAATTTCAACATCATATCTTCATCACTCACAAATTTCAACATCATATTTTCGAAAATACTGCGAAATTCTGATACAGGCATTTCATAGAAGCGGCATTCATCAAAGCAGGCTTTTCTTGATTCTTTCCATTTCTCAGCAACTTCTTGGAAAGATTCGTAGATATTAATAGGAGGATCAAAACACACCTTTCGCTTCTCTATTCCCATTTCTACCATTTCTCGTCCAAATGCATCTTCATCTTCTTCGCTCCCGAAATTTACTTCTTCAATCAATATTTCTGTGCCTTTTGAAAGTTGGAAAAATTTTAGTCCTAAGTCTAAATCATTTATAAATTTCTCTCTCAAGCCCATTATCAGCTCTATGGAAAAATCCTCACTGATCACCATCTTGGCCGTATGAGGTGCCATCTTTTCAAAATTCTTTGGAGTTAGGTCAGCCTTGTCGCTTAGAGACCACATCGTAAAATCTTCCAATATTTCGTCAAGCATTTGATTTATCCCAAGAGGATCTGATTCATCCATGATCTGCTGCAATAATGTTTCTTGTGGAGCTTCAATAATGAAAAAGATTTTGAATGAGCTCTAAAATTGCATAGCTAGTTTCACCAACTAACATGTATCTTACCATGGTCCTTAGGACTTGCCACAGCTTTGACTTTGACCACTTCTTTTTCCTTTAGGTTTCCTGGGGGCACATCGCTATCATAGTCTGAATCATTGTCAGAGTCATCCGATGGCGGGGTGTATTTTTCCATTTCACGCTCATATCTCTCGCGATCCTTGGCAGCCATGTCGTCGTACTGTGCTCTTTCATAATCAGTGAGTGCCTTGAATTTCTCTGCAATTTTCTTTTGCTTTTCGCCAAAGCTCAAGAAGTCTGGAAATTCTTGTTCGACTACAGGGCGCATAGCAGACGCGTAATAGAGGTATGCAGAGCATGCTCTTTTTGGTGCGTTTGGGTCCTTCTTTTTTCTTCTTGGCATAACCCTAACCCTAACTGAGTGTTTTATATCATGAAAGATATTGAATAAGCATCGAGTTACATGTTCAAAGGTATTGTAAGTTTCGTAGTATACATTTTCTTACCATCCTCAGCACTTGCTCCTTGTTGAGATACGTCTTCCACTCGTCCTCCTGCGCCTGCTTTCTTTTGGTGGCTTCTTCGTTCCTGTTTGCCAGTACGGCGTTTGCTCTTTTTACCCATAGCTTCTATTATTCTCCTAATTCTTGTAATACTAGCTTATTATTATTTTGTAACATGCAGTATGAAATAGATTTTATGTGATTTTGCTTGTTCTGTCTGTCTGTGCGGCCTTTTATCCAATGCCTTTACAAATGACGTCAAATCCACGTCATAATAGGGTATCCTTACCTCCATCTAATGATACCAAAGCCAACGAAATAATTTCAAATGTGCCATTGTTGAAGTATAGATGGATGTTGTTGTTTTGATGTTCCTACCACATAAATATATTTATAATATTTTATTTTTTTTCTTTCAAATGAGTAGAGCTGGCATGTACAGTAAAAATCACAATTAAAAAAGTGCCTAAGATTCTGATAAAACTGTTCTGAAATACCAACCTGACATAGATTGAGTCGGAAGAATCTTTTTGGACAGGTGCGCGATGTTGATTGTAAAGTAACTTATCAGTGGGGGGGCGTAACCGGTGGGAAACCATTATTTTTCACCCCTGGTTTCCACGCGCTGAAACGTCACATTAATTTGGAAATGAATGAATCCCACCAATTGACGGTTTCTTTGACACTACGAGAAAAATGCAGATACTTAGTAACTTTTGACAGAGAAAAGGATTTGGGGGGTGCTGAGCAACCACGTAGCAACCAACGAGAAACCAAATAGGACAATTCCTGCGTCAAAATATACGTATTTAGCACCTTACATTACACATTTAGCCCTTTTTTGTCACATATTCTTCGCTAACTAAGGAGAATATTTGATACATTCGCCACATCGCAACTCATATCACAAACGAACACTAGAAAACAAACAACTACAGCACATCATATACAGACCATACAGACATTCATATATTTAAATATACTTCAAACATGTAAGTGATGTATATATTGATGATATAGTGTTTGCGGAAAGCCACTCTCTGCTCTGTAAATAGAGTTATGTATCGTAGGAGTATTATCGCTTCGAACGACATATGTTTGCTAATTTCTGAGTAATTCGTCACTAATTATCCGCTAATTAGTGTGACTGACAAATTATTCAGTAATTACTCGCTTTAGATTTCACGTAGTAATTCTTCAATAATTACTGTACAAAATAATTTGTGACTTATTACTGAACAATTCCTCAATAATTACTCGCGATTTCTAATAACGATTTGACAATTAATTTATCATAAATATAGGTCTGCAAACAACTTAGCTGATGGAGACAACCAAGATCTCAATGATTTACTTAGAGAGCTAGAGACTGCTGCTGAAACTACAGTAAATGAAGCCTCCCCTTCCTTTGCGAGTGAGCTTGAGAATGACACTGAGGACATTGCTTGTATTCAAGAAGGTGATAAGGGTGTGAGCATGACAAAGAAGCTTGGTACTGTGAATACTCATTTTCGTTACTTTGCAAGGCGCTTTCTAAACAAGAACTACAGTGGTGTGGAAAACCTTAAGAAGGAAGAAGTCACTTCCAAACTTGTAGGCAAGTTTGCAAACTATCTTGTGAGGTTTGCCACTAAAAATCTGAAGCCAAATGGAGAGCCACTCATGTGGAACACACTTTCCCAGTACTTCTCTGTTTTCAAGGTATACTTCCACGATAGATTCCAACCACCTCCAGTTGCTGTTACAGATGAGTCCACAAAGAGAGTTGTCCAGCATATGAGGAGAGTCAAGATCAAACTAGTTCGTGCTGCTGGAACAAGCTGGGTAAATGAAAAGGAAAAGGCGAGCATTGAAGATATCATTGCTTTTGCGATGGTCTGTTATTGGGAAGGAGATCTAACTTCAGCTGAGCTTCTACATCTTCAGAGAGCATGCTTCTTCAATGGAGGTAGAGGTAGTGAGGTTGCATACCTTGACTGGGACCATGCCTACATGACTGATATTACTGTACGCCAGTGTAATGTTACCTTCAAGACACTAGGAACTAATGTACTTCGTCTAAAGACAGCACGCCTTAGCAATAGATGTGATGAGCTCCAGCACTTCGTGCACCGAGAGTCATTCTTAAAGGATTACTGCTTTGCAATGTTTCACCATCTTGTTCTTCAGAATCCAACTATTGATGAAGATAATGCAAAGCATATGTTCCCTCACTGGAAGGGCCTTGTAACTGATAAAGAGAAGCAAGTTGATTCTAAAGTATCTGCAGTGTTCACAAAGCTATGGTCACAGATCCATCAGCTTGCGCAGAAGTATGGTGACCATATGCCTTCTGATCCAGACTCTATCCCATTGGCAAACATGAACGAATCCATGACCCTACCTGCTCCATCTCTTGATGAAGTTCCTCCAACTGTTGTTAATCATGCAAAAGTAGACAAGTTTGTGGAAGCATTGCTTGGCTCTCATGGATCCATTTCCTACCATGTACGCCGCCATATTGTTGCTGTTGGGATGTGCTTCTACCAAGACTATGTTGAATTCATGCAAAAGGAGCCAAGTTCTAAGTATGCCACTTATGAAAGCCTTGTCAGTAAAGCTCCATTTGCTCACTATGTTGAAAGTGCTCGTGAACAAGTTGGTATGTCTCAAGAGGAAATGCTCAATCTCTGTAAGTCCTTGAAGCATCAGTTCTTGTGGAAGAATGCCTTTGCAATTCCTGAGTTCCTTGCAAAGATGGGAACAGTAGATTATCCAATCGAGAAATTCCACCAGTATATTCCATTCAACAAGTGGATCTCTATGTCAGACAAGAGATCACATTTCCTCATGGCTCAGGTACATAAGTTGCAGGATGCAGTGTTGGCTATTGGAGAAGTGTCTGCCACTAACAGTGACTTACTTGCAAGCACCGCTGAAAAGGTTCAGAACTTGGAGAATAAGTTGGCCTCTCTTTCATTTGATATGAAAAAAACTTTTACTTTGGTTGAGGCAATGGCAACTAATACTCTTGGTGTTGACAAAGTTACTGAGCTTTTGGGTGCTTTAACTCTGGAAGAATCTTCAGAGAGTGCAAATGTTATTGGTAGACCAAACGCTGGAAGTCGTAACCCAGTAGCTACTATTCTAGGTGGAGCAGTAGCTATTGAGCCTAGAATGGTAATCACTGATACTCAAATGTCCTATGAAGCTATCAATGATCATGTTGATAAAATTGGCGGTGACCTTGAGCAGATGTTTCTCTATTTACTAGAGCATCGTTTTGAGCAAGCATATAATAGTTGCCCTGCTCATAAGAAGAAAAAGTTGAAGGCGCCAATGACTCGTCGCAGATTTGCATTGAAAATCTTCCGCCAATTTGCAGCAAAGGAATTGGGTATCTCTGCAAAAGATCCCATTTTGAACGAGAAAGGTATTCATCTATCAGATGAAGAGGCAAAGGCTTGGAAGAGAGAGACAAGTGCAGCATTGAAGAAAGCTTATAATGCGGTGGTCAAGCATCTTGTAGAGAACAAGAAAATGAAGGAATCTGCAAAGTTGTCTGTAAGTAGTATCTACAACGCAAAGGGTGCATTCAAGGAGGAAGAGGAGGCAAAAGAGGAAGAGGAGGCAAAAGAGGAAGAAGATTGAATTATAAATTGAGTTACTTAAATATATATAAGAATTATTAAATTATGGTTTTACACAGTTTCATTTCCTGCCGCCACTTCAGCATTGGTTGGAGGATCAGTCAGGCGGGTGGGTTTGCACAGGATTGGATTTCCAGCATTGATGAATTTACTTACAAACCATTGCTCATGTTCCTTCTTGCGCTTTTGGTGAGTGTGATTAGCAAGGAATGGCAGATACTTTTTGGATTGTTCAACTGTCATGTGGTGTGTGTACAGCAAATGCGCTAGCAATTTGCCTCTGGTTTGGCCATGAAGAGAGTGCTGCTGATAGTTAAAAGTACCTGAGCCTAATTCAAAGGAGCCTGGGTTGATACCTGTGATAGGGTTGGATTGCATATCTGTCATTTCACCGATGATGGCTGAAAAGAAGAAGTGGCAGCAGTCAGCATTATCGCAAGGAACATCATTATTACTTGTGTAGCCATGTACAAGATGTGGTGCTAGGAAACAAGTTGGACCAGAATTGCATGGACACGCAATTGAATCCGAAAACTTTCTTGGAATATTGAATGTCTTCCTAGAAGTCTTCATTAGGCCAAGATCAGCTGTTGTAAAAAGCTTATCTACAAGTGGAATATCTTCTGGTGCTAATTCGTAGATCTTTGGTGGAACTATGTTGGTGTATTCTGGTCTGTTTGCAGGGGTCTCTGCTTGGTCCTCATCCTCGTCTTCTTGTTCACTATCCATATTGATACCTTCTCCAGTGGTCACAATATTATTAGAGCCAACCTTTCCTTCTAATGCAATAAGTCTACTGTCCAGAAGAACTTGGTTATCAAGTACATTTTTTAAGTTACCATTCATGGTACGAATGGCATCGTAGACAGCATTCATCGACACCTTTTTGGAGGCCCCGCGGGGGGTAACGCCAATTTCTATTAAATAAATGAAGTGAAGTTAGAAAATTTCGGGTCATAAAATGAAGTAATTATTACATAATTACTGAGTAATTACTGATGAATTATTGCCCTTGATGACCACGGAATAATTAACCAGAAATTACTGGAAAATTACTCAGTAATTACTGTACCTTATTAGGACGCAGTAATTAGCCAATAATTATTGATGGTACTCTACAACGAATAATTACTGAATAATAATGCAATAATTACGGATGAATTATTCAGTATTTATTGAATAATTTGCAAACAATATAAAACATACCCGAAATTTCTTCAAAGTCTCTTTTGAGGCTTCCATCGACTACTGCATCTTCATCACTACTCATAGTTTTGTTGCTAGTCAAGGTACGTAGTAAAATTCAAAAAAGTATGTAACGATACAATCACACTTCTCACTATTTGTATTTGTTGGTATAGGACTGATGCTTTGAGTTGTGCAACTGGGTTCCTATGTACGGAATGAGTTGGGGAGGTCCGGGCGGGTGGTGGTGGTGGTGGTGACTAGCTAGTTGGTTCTTGATGTGTTGTTGGCTTTTTGGCTGTTTGCGAGCGTGCCGCGATGAGTTCCTCAAAATGGCCTTGTGTTGGGGTGGGATTTTTGGTTGCTTTGGTTTCTCCCCCCTCCGGGTGGTTTCCCAAAAGTTTCGCACGCTCGGTAGAAAGAAAGAACTCTAGTCTTTCCATCTTCTTTTATTTCAACATCGCTTACAAGCTGGTTTCACGGATCGAGTAGATATCGTAGAAAATAACCCGGATATAGTATGTTTGTACGTAGACAGCTAAAAAGCAGTAAAAATGTCACATATTTGATGCATTCTCAGCCAGTGAAACAACATCACATCACGAACACAAAACATCATCAACAAAATGAAGGAAGCAAGCGTTTCTTCTTCTTTTCAGTTGTATTGACTGCGGTCAGTATGTGATGGGTGCCCCTCATGCCTGAATCTTTTCGGTGACATAGGGGTTCAGCTAGGCTTGTGGATGGGTTGGTGGCTTCGGCGCATCAATTCCAAACGAACGGCCCGTCCTATACAACTCCCTCCTCAACACAACAATTTTCCTCAATTGATCGCGCACCTTTATAGAATTATCACTACATTTACTTCTGACTCTCTTCTTTGATGCAAACTGTTGCCTTACAGAAACCAGTATCAAAGTCTAATGCAGCACGATGTGACCGAACCCTTTCCTTTAGTTGCTCAATTTTTGAAGCGCTTGCAGCTTGTGGCTTCAATGCATCAAGTTCAAACTCCTTTATTCCACCATCAAGATTATCATCACTAATTGAAAGAATAAAATAGGCAACAATATACTCATGCGCACGCCGTGAATTCATCCTAATTCTTTCCATTGTTAGGTAAGTTCTGGAAAGACACTCCTCTACTGTTTCACGAAATTTCTTGAAAGAATCCCGATCAATCATCTTACTTCTTCTATATTTCATTTTAGAATTTCCCCAACTATATTCGATACCTTCACCTGCAATTTCACAATGATATTTTGGTGAGTGTATACACTGACCCCCAAGATCTTTAATATTCTTTTGAAGCATGCTCTCTTCTTCAATGAAATCTGAGCATGAAGCAAGTAACTCGTTCAAACTTGTCTCTCGTATCACATTTCCATTTTCATCTTTCTTACCTTTGTCCGAAAATTCTTCCACACAGTATTTTTCTAGGTTTAATAAGCCACGTTCAAAAGCAATCTGGAGCTTCCCCTTTGCTTTTCCAACCCAGCCTTCAGTTACTTGTGTCTCAACTGTTTTCTTGATTGGAATGTCATATTTCGTAGCGAAACTAATCAAGTCTGCTTTCTTCATTCTATTGCGTGGGATAAAATGCCCATCATTTGTTAGATCTTTCAGCAGCTCCTTGATACTTTTGTCAACTTCCTTTGAATTTGACACACATGGTTTCTGTAGTTTCCATTCAACATCATTTTCTCTACACAATTTTCGGACATACATGGTTGGTATAATGTTATTGCGCTTCCAAATGCAATTATTGAGCCGATCAATGTGTACCATTCTATTCTGAAATTTGACAGTTTCATGCAGTGGAATATTATCAATCAAATGTTTTACAAGAGCTTGAAGAGTGTTGTTAGATGGCCTTTGCTGCTGAAAAGCGTGTGGATCAATATGACGGTCTTCACATAAGCTTCGTATTTCATTTGCAGATAGCTTTTTATCCTTCCCATACAACATGCGGTTTTGGTGGTCAATACGAAACTCACAATTAGCAATTCTTATAGTGTCAAGATTTATAAATAAACCTTTTTCAAATAATCTTTGTAATAGAACGTTTTTTGGTATTGGCACGAATTTTGAATCATGCAAGTCACCATTCTCGAGTGTTTCCCTCTCCAAAGGTGACATGAAAAATGGACCAGACGATGACTCGCAAAAGGTAAAAGATTGAGTATCACCAACCTTGAACTTTGGATTATAAGTTCCCAAACATCCTTTTGTTAGTAAAGAATCATGAATCAAACGCTGTTTTCCACCAAACTCTTTGTTCATTGCATGAATGTTTAGCGCATCTGGACATTCTCGATCATGTCCACAGGAGTGATCAACTAAGAAATGAAACTTGTATGCACTTCCAAAGAGGGTATTTAGGACATCAAAGCAATCTTCAATTTGAATTATTAGATGATCGTAGCTCCAATAGCCTTCTTTTGACACTCCAAATTCAAACGCACAAACAAACGGGTTATCACCCTTTTTGAATTCGGGTTTATTACTCCTTCCTTTATTCACAGCTTTTGCAGATTCGCTATTCCTGTAGTGCTTTCCTCTACGAAACTTATGGTTGATTTCTTCAATTTCCTCATCAGTTAATTCCCGGAACCCAAAGCCAAACTCTCTTGATTGTAGTGCTGAGTACATTATACCTGCGCCTTCACTCTTTTGACAAACTGGTTGTGCGCCATCGCAGTCATTCCAGCATTTTGAAGAGTATGCATTCATGTTGAATATGGCTTCATCATGACCAAATTGGATTATTGTTTTCTTGTTGCCTTTTCTTACACTCAAATTTCCACCCATCGTTGAAGGTCCAAACTGCTCTTGAAATTTCCTATTACTGTCAACATGGAACTCATATTTTGTTTCTCTGGAAACTGGATCTTCGTATTTAAACCCTGTAGCAAGCATATCTTTATCAAATTTGTCACCACAAATAGCTACAATTTCATCTTCAGACAGTTGAATCCAACGGTGCATTTGTAATTCATCCCGCAAATAGTTCCGAACAAATCTCCATCTTGCTTCAACTACATCTTCCCTCTCGTGTCCATCAACGTAGTAGTTTTTTCTTCTATCGCAATATCTCATTCCTAATGCAATCATCCATCTATAAGCGGTTGAATGAGAAAAATTTTTGAGATTGTAATGTTTGAACAGATCTTCTATAGTAATCTGTATTTGAACTTCTTCATCTTCGTTCCCTTCCCAACATGGATCCACAAAATTATCAGCGACAGATGGGAAAATATTTTCCATAATGTATGTATGAACATGCTCCACGCTGATTCCATCAATATTAGTTTTAACAAAGTTTCTAATAGCAATTGCTTTATCAACATTGTCAATCAAGAAACGTGGCATAGATGGAATTTTTGATGGTACCTGCCGAACAAGAATAACACCATGGGTTCGGAACTCTGCATGCCAACGTCTGACCACTTCTGCATTTGTTGGATATCTTGGATTTCCAAACTTACTACACCATTTTACAACTTCAGCACAACAGTATTCAAAGTTTTGTCCTTTTTCTCCTTTACCAAGATTCTCGAGAGCAAGTTCAGTCACTTTTTCAATACATGCCATCTTCACGTTGAGTCGCTCAAATGAGAAATGTGAAAGATCTTTAGGATCTGGTTTCCCCTCAACAAGTGCACTCCAACTATTCCCAAAGTCGTGCCTATTTCTAAACATTTCTAACCTTTGTTTCAATAAATCATAAATTGAGTCATCTGGATCTGCGTCAGGAAACTGGATCTTCGTATTTAAACCCTGTAGCAAGCATATCTTTATCAAATTTGTCACCACAAATAGCTACAATTTCATCTTCAGACAGTTGAATCCAACGGTGCATTTGTAATTCATCCCGCAAATAGTTCCGAACAAATCTCCATCTTGCTTCAACTACATCTTCCCTCTCGTGTCCATCAACGTAGTAGTTTTTTCTTCTATCGCAATATCTCATTCCTAATGCAATCATCCATCTATAAGCGGTTGAATGAGAAAAATTTTTGAGATTGTAATGTTTGAACAGATCTTCTATAGTAATCTGTATTCGAACTTCTTCATCTTCGTTCCCTTCCCAACATGGATCCACAAAATTATCAGCGACAGATGGGAAAATATTTTCCATAATGTATGTATGAACATGCTCCACGCTGATTCCATCAATATTAGTTTTAACAAAGTTTCTAATAGCAATTGCTTTATCAACATTGTCAATCAAGAAACGTGGCATAGATGGAATTTTTGATGGTACCTGCCGAACAAGAATAACACCATGGGTTCGGAACTCTGCATGCCAACGTCTGACCACTTCTGCATTTGTTGGATATCTTGGATTTCCAAACTTACTACACCATTTTACAACTTCAGCACAACAGTATTCAAAGTTTTGTCCTTTTTCTCCTTTACCAAGATTCTCGAGAGCAAGTTCAGTCACTTTTTCAATACATGCCATCTTCACGTTGAGTCGCTCAAATGAGAAATGTGAAAGATCTTTAGGATCTGGTTTCCCCTCAACAAGTGCACTCCAACTATTCCCAAAGTCGTGCCTATTTCTAAACATTTCTAACCTTTGTTTCAATAAATCATAAATTGAGTCATCTGGATCTGCGTCTGGAAACTGGATCTTCGTATTTAAACCCTGTAGCAAGCATATCTTTATCAAATTTGTCACCACAAATAGCTACAATTTCATCTTCAGACAGTTGAATCCAACGGTGCATTTGTAATTCATCCCGCAAATAGTTCCGAACAAATCTCCATCTTGCTTCAACTACATCTTCCCTCTCGTGTCCATCAACGTAGTAGTTTTTTCTTCTATCGCAATATCTCATTCCTAATGCAATCATCCATCTATAAGCGGTTGAATGAGAAAAATTTTTGAGATTGTAATGTTTGAACAGATCTTCTATAGTAATCTGTATTCGAACTTCTTCATCTTCGTTCCCTTCCCAACATGGATCCACAAAATTATCAGCGACAGATGGGAAAATATTTTCCATAATGTATGTATGAACATGCTCCACGCTGATTCCATCAATATTAGTTTTAACAAAGTTTCTAATAGCAATTGCTTTATCAACATTGTCAATCAAGAAACGTGGCATAGATGGAATTTTTGATGGTACCTGCCGAACAAGAATAACACCATGGGTTCGGAACTCTGCATGCCAACGTCTGACCACTTCTGCATTTGTTGGATATCTTGGATTTCCAAACTTACTACACCATTTTACAACTTCAGCACAACAGTATTCAAAGTTTTGTCCTTTTTCTCCTTTACCAAGATTCTCGAGAGCAAGTTCAGTCACTTTTTCAATACATGCCATCTTCACGTTGAGTCGCTCAAATGAGAAATGTGAAAGATCTTTAGGATCTGGTTTCCCCTCAACAAGTGCACTCCAACTATTCCCAAAGTCGTGCCTATTTCTAAACATTTCTAACCTTTGTTTCAATAAATCATAAATTGAGTCATCTGGATCTGCGTCAGGACAGAACAAATTCTTTGCTTCGGTACTATACCAATAAATGCTTGGACCACCAGCCTTATATTTACCATTTGATATGGATTGGATAACTTCTTCCCTAATCCTATCTGCAATTTTTTTATGTTTGGCGTCAGTCATTTGGTTTTGTAATTCTGCATCTACAATTTCAATCGGAGTACAATTTGAACCTTGAATTTGTTCTAGAGTATTAATGTGAAGTTGGAGAAGTTCTTTGAACCATACTCTATCACTTGAGTTCACCACAAGATCTGTTTTTACATTTCTGAAATGATTTCTTGGACTTTGAAACAAAATAATGCTGCTGACACTTGTATGACTCAAATCGGTTACTTGTAATTGTGAGGATCGCCTTCTTGTCTTCTTCGTTGGTGTTGGGGACACTATGGCAGGTAATGTATTTGATACTTCATCATGCACCCTTTTTAATCTATTTGACCTTCTAGGTACAAAAGGCTTCATCTCTATATAATATACCCGCCTTCTCCTCTGTCCTTTTTGGCGATGATCAACGGCATGTAACCTAGACATGTTCCTTTCCGAGGACTCATGGACACCAGCTAGGTTGTGCTTTCGAAGGTTAATTATATTGTTCTGCCCTAGAGCATTCACCAGTATATCCTCTGTAAATGAAAGTTCTTTATCAATGTTGTAATGGTTCAGCAAAAGTGCTGATAAAGTTCCTTCTACCATCCACTTGCCTTTGTGCATATTGAAAGAATCATCTTTGATTGCGTATGCAACTAGTGCTGGTATGAAAGTACTATGGAAATCCATTTGGATCCGCTTCAGTCCTAGGTACTAGAGTGGGTTAGGAAGCTTCCGCTAATGGGGATCCAATTGAATTTTTATATTTAAGGTTTTATGGAATGTTTTGTAATGGCTTTATTTTGATGTAATTACACTGTAGTTTGTATGGAGGAGCGCAGAAAAATGAGTCTTGAGAAGAGATGTTAAAAGGCCTATTTGACGTCACCATATGGTTTTGCGTAGAATCTACGGCAGCATCAAAAATTGTGAAACCAGCTTGTATGCTTTACTTTCACCATTAGAAAGATTTGCAAAGATGAGAGTGCAGACGGAAGAATGGCAGAAGTTTATTCCCGGAGTACGAATGTACAAAGGAAAGCTAACTTTATTTTATAACGGAGAGAAACTTTGGGATAGAGTCTACGGATTTCCAGGATTGTATCATGTGGAGGAATATGATGATGATCATGAACTGATTGTAGGTCCTAATCCTCTCGTCTACAATAAAGAACAAAGAAATTCCTGGGAAGTCATTATAGTACTTCCAGGGGTAGAAGTGATTCCGAAAGGTACTTTCAAATATTGTAGAAATGTCGAGACAATTATAATGAGTGATACAGTGAGACGCATTGAAGATATAGCCATCTCTCATTGCAATCGTCTCACATTTATCAGACTCTCACAAAATCTTGAATACATTGGGGAATCTGTATTCTTTAAGTGTGAATTGCTGGTTTCAATCTTCATTCCTCCATTGTGTAGAGAGATTCGTAGTAATGCATTTCAATATTGTTGGAAGTTGATTATCTTGAGTGTACCTCAACACACTTTTATTGCTAATGCTGATGCAGTAAGAGCGACAGCTTTGATCGAAGCTTCTCCTTTTGATGCTGACTATTGGGGTGTTTATGCTTCTAGAGCTGTTGTAGAAGAGTGGATTAAAAACATCAACGCTGAAGAACAATTTGAACTGCATCGGCTATGCTCATCTTACTTTCATCCAAGTGAGGATTACATTTATAAACTCATTAAAGAACGAAATTGCTCTCTGCGCAGCTTGACACAACTTAAAAACTCTATTGGTGTTACTCCCTTTGAATATTTGTCTGCAAATCCATTTGCTGACATTGATCAACGTAAGATCGTGAGACGCTTTGTTTTGGATATGATGGGAGAGACTAATAAGAAGGTAATTTTGCTTTCAAAATGATGACCATAAAAGTGAGCATTTTCATTTCGTACACTCTGTCTAAAAATTGCATATTTTCATGAAACATAGTATATGTAATATGATATTAATTCTATGTCTAAAGCACGTTCTAAAATTCTACGATGTTCAACATCTAAAAGAAGTATAAGAAGACATCTTATATAGTTTACGTAATAGATGATCATCACTTAACGCAAACATTGTGAAGAGTACCTCTTATTTATGTTATTTCTACACAATCACAGTTGTGTGAATATTCGGAAGTCTTCATTTGTTCAAAGAGCCAATAAAAAATAATTGCAGGCTCTTAAAGCACGAATGGTCTAATTCCTTGGTTAGGCTTCTTCTTTCTTGTTTCTTGCCAGCGCGGCGTTTACTCTTTTTACCCATTGCTACTGTAATTACAAGTTCTCCTTATTCTAATATCAGTTGCTTTTTGTATGAAATAAATTCTATGTGATGTTCTCCTCGTTCTGTCGTGCAGCTTTTTATCCAATGTCATGAGGAAGTGACGTCATATTCACGTCAGAATAGGGTATCCTTACCTTCATCCAAAGCTGATTTTACACACAAATAAACCGAGAAAAACTGCATACCATATACCATTCATTACCTTATTAAAATTTCCTCTCTCTTCATTGAATCATCATTATATATTCAGCATGAGGGTTCAGACAGAGGAGTGGCGGCGCTTCATTCCCGGAGTGAGAATGTACAAAGGAAAAAAGACTCTATTTTACAACGGAGAGAAACTATCATGGTGGAATGAGTCTCTTGACTACAATCAAGAAGAGAGAGAATCTTGGGAAGTCATCATCATCTTACCAGGCGTGGAAGTGATTCCTTGGGGTACCTTCCTTTGCTGTAAGAATGTCAAGACTGTCATCATGAGTGATACTGTCAAGAGAATTGAAAACATGGCTTTTCAACTTTGCACAAGTCTCTCTTATGTTCGACTCTCAACAAATCTCGAATATATTGGACAGTTATCATTTCAATTCTGTTCTTCTCTGACTTCAATCTTCATCCCGCCAACCTGTAGAGAGATTGGAGATTGCGCATTTCAGTGGTGTCCAAAGTTGATCATCTTGGCAGTTCCTCAACACACACAACTTGGAGAAAAAGTTATTGCTATTACTGCATTGATCAGAGCATCTCCAATTGAAACTAATTGGATTGGCGGTTATGAAAATACCAGTGATGAGGTAGTAAATGAATGGATCAAGAATCGTCACGCAGAAAATGAGTTCATTCTACATCGTGCGTGTTCCTCATACAACCCACTAGATGAAGTCATTTTTGATATTATCAAAAGGCAAGGTTTGAAAGCATTCAAGAGACCAGATAGCATTGGAGTCACTGCATCGCAGTATCTTTCGGAAAATCCATTTGCAGAGATTGAAGAGCAAAAGATTATCAAACATTATATTCTTGATATGGTGGGTGAGAGTACGTTGGATGGAAATAGATCTGACAATATTCAGGAACATCAAGACTCCGATCGAGTTGCTCAAATCAATGTTTCAAATTCTGTGGACTCTACTGAGTCAATAGATTTTGCTTCTGATTTACATACACAGCCTTTAGCGGTACTCGACCTCTCAATAGAAATTACTGAAGAAGAAATAACTAAATCCGTCGCATCGGCTTCTACCAAGACACAAAAAGAAAGGAGCATGAAGTCAAAACATCAACAACAGCTTTCATCTTCTAATAATGATTTGCACAAAAAACAAGTCATCGTAGAAAATACTACAGGTACAACAATAAATTCTCCTCAATCAGAAAGAAAAAAGACGAATGAGAACCAGCCTTCTACCGTTATTACAAATGTGCGCAGCACTCTTCCTACCAGTAATAAAGAAAAAGATAAAACAGCAGTTTCAAAAGGCAAAAAGCGCAAGAAGTCACCTCGGAAAGTATCGTCAAAGTCAAAGAGAAAAACAGCCATCACCCGAGAGGATTGGGAAGCGGGGAAACAGATTCGGTTCTCGGATATCACAAAATCTACTTCAAAGGTTTCCAAAAAGAAGGAAGAAAAAGATGATAGTAATGATGCATTCGATCTTTTGGATATGATGAATCAGTTTTAAAATCTGTACTCATTGTAAACATGTAAACTCTTTAGAATTTTATTTCGAACAAAGCTTTGAACGTCTAGATGAGCAAAACTTACCGCTAGCACTTGAGATGGCCGCTTCCTCTTGTTCCACAGCCTCTGCTGTTTTCTCTTGGCTTCTTTTGCAAGGAGTGCGACGTTTGCCTTCTTCCCCATAGCTATTAAAATGCTTGCTTGTTTTTTTTCGTTTTTTTTCGTCTTTTTTCTTATTTTAGAAATACGTACATACATATTGTACGAGTATATGAAATATGGATAATATGTGACGTATGTACACCACTGTGCTTCTTTTTTGTCTATTGTTCAGCGTTGATCCAATGACTCGCAAAATGACGTCATATACATGACAAAATAGCATTCATACTTAATGTTCATCTAAATCAAGAATGATAGGGAGTGCAAAATGCTAACCCTGAATAAACATCCCCTTGAGAATTGCATTCTATCCATGAAAGTTATATTTATAACAATATTATGTTGACATGTTATGAATTTTTGAAGTATTATAAAAATATTTTTGTACGTAAAGGCAGAGTGATTCGATTCTATTCTACTTTGACAATGCGAACCCCAAGTAAGCAGGGATTGAGTCGGAAGAATCTTTGAAAAATGTCGTCCTCTTTTTTTGAAAGAACAAGAAGAAAGAAAAAGAATTCATTGGAACATCACATGGGAGTTTGAAGAGAAAGAGAAGAATGAACTCTCAATATTATTATTATTCGTAGATAGAGATGAGGGTTCAGACGGAAGAATGGCGGCGATTCATACCAGGAGTCAGAATGTACAAAGGAAAGAAAACTCTCTTTTACAACGGAGAGATTCTGTGGGAAGGAAGTTGGTTGAATGGAAGCCCTCTGTGGCAATATCGAGAATTTCATCATGGCCGATACAGTCAAGAGAATTGAAGAGATGGCTTTCGGTTCTTGTGAGAGACTTGCGCTTATAAAGTTATCAAGAAATCTTGAATGCATTGGAGAGTATACGTTCTTTGACTGCAAATCTTTGACTTCAATCTTCGTCCCTCCGCCTTTAAAGCTTGCTTCGAATTGATCATCTTGAGTGTTCCTCAAGAAATTCAACTTGGAGATGGTATGATTACTTTGACGGCATTGGAGCAAGCATCTCCTTTCAGAACACGTCCCTTTGATGGTACATATTACAATATCGAGGCAGCTAATACATGGATCAAAAACATTAATACGACTCCAGAATGTGAACTTCATCGATTATGCTCATCTACCCAACCGCTTGAAAAAAATATTTGTAGAATATTAAAAAAGAAAGGCCCACACTCTTTTCAAGAACCAAATACAATAGGAATAACACCACCAATAGAATATCTTGAGGCAAATCCATTTGCTAACATTGACCAAACTAAACTCATGAGACATTTTGTATTAGAATTGATGGGAGAAGCCGTTTAAGAAAAACGCATATTTTACATCATAGTTTTTATACAAGAGCTATGACGAAGTAAATTATTATAAATATGAATCTGGTGTATTAGTATCGTAATATTCAATGTCTACTGTCGAAAGAAGTATGATTATGCAATCAAGTTCAAGTAATTCCCCAACTGCGAACATATATTAAATGTAGAACTCAAAACTGAGATTGAATCATGATTTTCTTGAATCATAGCTCAACCCATAAACATTTGAACGACGTACAGCTTTCCAGAAGTACTGGTAGCACTCGCAACTCCAACCGAGGTATAGTTCTCATTCAAAATGTTTGCTTTTGTATTTTTATCCAAAGCAATAAAGTAAAAGAATGCATCACGAGTACATCCTTTCAAGTTATCCACAACAGTAACATTCTCGCCTACGAAACGAATAGGACCACTCGCATTCATGACTTTTTGAATACTCAACTGTGGATCAGAGTGAAAGCAACAATCATTCTCTGCCATGGCTTTGGCATGATCAGTAGCAATGGCATGAAGATGCAAATCTCTGTTTAAGTTCTTGAGATGATGCTTTTCACGTTCTACATTGATCAATACAGAATTAGCTCCAAAACGACCAGCTTGATCGATACGGAGTTTATTCTTTTCTGCCTTTTTACGTTCACTTCTTTGTTGTTTCATCTGTTGCAATTTGCTATTGCTCTTTTGTTGATTCATGACGAGATTCGAAGGAGGCATCCATTTGTATTCGTGTACAGATGATGACTGGTGTTTCTCTTGATTGTTAGTATCATCTTGAGGAGTAGATGGGCTACTAGACGATACAACAGCACCGGTGTCAAGGTCGATGACTTTTTCAGCACTGCTAGAATCACTTGAAAGAACACTTCGTTCATCTCCTGAAGATACCAAAGTAGAAGCAATTGTATTTTGTCTAGCAAAGGAAGCAGAGCAACAGATGGAACCAGAGATACCTTTTAAAACTGGAGTTAAACGATGAGCCGAGGAAGAGATATCTTTATTGAGACTGTGTTTGCTATGAGCATCGAGCTTCTTTTGATCGCGGCGTTTCTTGAGAAAATTGAATACCATTTTAGAAAATATAAGGAACTAGAGCAGTAGGAAGGTAGAAGTTGTAGTTACAAAGTATTAGGGAGTGCTTGAATCTATTTCCTAGTTGGGGTTGTGAAAAAAGGAATGGCTGTTATTGCGGACTTTCTTCTAACTATTCTTCTCAACAACAATGGTTCGCCTTCATATTTCTAAATGACCGGACATGCATATGTCTTGACTTGGGACGTAGAGTTTCTCTCTTTTTTCTAGAGATAGGTTTTTGCTTTTAATTAATTACTTGAAAATAAATTTTACAAATTGAACCCTTTCATATATTCCATATAATACCTAGTTAGTATTTGCACTATTTTTTTGTTTCAGCCATGCATATGGCATAACTATAGTGCATTCTAGTGCATTCAATTTGACACGATCGAATAATGGACCTCACTTTTTCACAAAAATGAATTCTGAGTCCAAAGCCTCTACTGAATGAACTGTACTACAAATTGATATACTATATCATTGCATATGGCAGTATACTTTATGAGAAAAATAAAAGTATTTATCTAGAACAACCACCTTCTTTTCATTCTTGAAAGAGGTGCACCATTCCACTTTTAAGCCATTGAATTTTGCGCGAACAAGACTGACCGTTTTTGTCTCAGTAAGTGATGTACATACACATATGTTGTGTTTACACAAAACATTCCACTTTCATTTTTTAACTAGGGCATACATCACTATCCCTTCCCATTAAGTTCTACTACTGTATGCTCGATAACTTGATCAAAGTGAATCTATTGCAGCCTGTCCGTCAATTCATTGGTGCTGGTCAATCTACAGGTCAGACGAACAATAAACGACAAAAAGTTGAAGAAGTTCAAAATCTAGAAATTGTATTCAATCAAAGCAACACGAAGAACAGTACAAACATGACTGATAACAAACAGGAAAGCTTTGTTGACTCACCACCTTCTTCACCTAAACTTGCATCTGTAAATGAATCGGAACAAGAAGCTTCTGCAGACAAGAATATGGAGACTATTGACTTGGCTGTTACTCCTCCTGGTACAAGGTCTTTTCGTACCATGGCTTCCTTCTATTCGTCTACAGAAATCACAGCTCATGATCTACAACTCAAATTGTTAGAGAAAGGACACATTATTCCTGTAGACGTTACTCTGTCTCATTTTGCAGCGGCAGATGATGATAACTCCAAGACTTTGGCTCCTCAAGAATTATCCGACTACCTTGATCGTGTTGCAGGACGTAGATGTGGAGCTGATATGGCAAACTTTCTCTGTAGTGATCCATACTTTTGGAAGGGTGTATGGTATACTGTAGCAGGTGCTCTGCTTACCGTAGGATCCTTTGCTACTCTAGACAAAACTACAGATAAACAGGTTGACCTAGCTTCTTCTCTGTTATATGCCTGTGTTTCCTTTTACTTTGTCGTCACATATCCATGGAACTTATTTCAAAATGAACGTAATGATGAAGAAACCATGTTTGAATTGCGTGAATCGGTAGATCGTCATGCGAGACAGTTTGCTATTTCCAACTCTAAAGATCGTAGAGGATCACTTGTTGATTACAAAGATGCAAAAGATGATTTGATTGAATATGTCAAGAGTCTCGTCTTTCAAACGGATAAAAAGAATGATACCCTCTCCGCGCAACAAGTGGATGTTGATCTTAGACAAAAGATTAATGGGTTGCAATATGCATTTGATCACATGTCGGATGAGAATAAACGTGTCGTCAAGTTGAATCAATCACTTTTAATATCCAACAAGAACCTCATGTATCAGCCAGATGCTTACAGACTCATTTCATACCTTGCACATGAAGTCTTTGGGGATAAAACTGCTCTCACAGAACGCGACATTGAACTATTTATTCTCAAGGAAATCAAGACTTCGGCTTGTTCTAGATTCATCAAAAAGATCTTTCAACGTCTTGATGCTATTGGTGATCATGAGATTTCCCTAGAGGAACTTCATTCCTTCATGCATCAAATTAACTTGGAGGAAAAGAAGAAGAAGTCATACAGTAGCACTCTTCAGGATGCAATTAATGCAATCTTGACGCAAATTGCGGAAATCACTTGGGTCATGTCCGTTTGTTTCTTTGTCGCATACTTGATCAAGAGTCTCAAGGTTATTCTTTACATGCGTGATAAGACCAAGCTTTACATTGGAGCTATTGATGCAAGTGCTGTGTCAGGTTGGCTCAAGATTTTAGGTACTATGGAATTCATTACTTACTCTGTGAACCATATTCAGCATGAGTACGATGAACAGAGACGAGCTAGGGCGGTTCTCAAGCACTTTCTTTATACATTCTATATGAAGGATGTGTACAATACCTACAATTCCGAATCTTCATATTTGAAAAAGTTTCATGAAGACAAGTTAGACAAGACTAGTCTTCGAGCTTTGTTTGATGAATCCTCCATCTTTTTGCCAGGACATCTTTTTGATCACATCTTTCACGAGATTGATGATAATCACGATGGGTTTATTCAAAAAGAGGAGTTGGAGCGGTACCTTGACCAAAAAATTCATCCAAAGAGGGATGTATTTGTAATGTGTCTTCAGAATTTTGGTTTCTGGGCTAGTACAAGTTTGTTCCTTGGTAGTATTTTCTACTTAGTGAGTTACTACATGGATGATTACAGCACAGGAAAGGAAATTACAGACCAAATAGGATCTGTATTGCATTTGTTTGGGGGGGTGACTTTGGTCAATAAAGCCTACACTCATCAACTTGAGTTTATACACTATGCTGCACATTTACGAGATGTCATTGGAGAATTGAAGGCAGAATCGGAAAGGGTTTGAGTGGCTAATAGATAATATTACATGGTAAACAAAACTTATTTTTATAGGACTATTGTAGCAACATACTAAGCTATGGGATATCTTACTGATTACTGTATATCCCTCTTATCTATTACCATACATTGATCTTATAACCAATGCATATCTTTAGGTTTACCCGATATTATTAGAAACTATGGAAGAAGAAGTTGACATGAAAAAAATGTGCACTGAAATAAACCGTTAAAGAGTGGGTATGAATCGAATCGAATCGAATCTACTCTGAATCCTCTTGAATAAAGTTCTCTCAAATGAAATCTAACATTGTATCTACGGAGATGAAGACTTATTACAGTATGATACAAATTTTGCATGACTTTATTCTTTATTTATGATTAGTATTCAGTAGGTCAAAGTAGGGAAGTAATGTTTCTTCCCCTCTGCCCGTTGAGGATGATGATAGGAAGTTGAGAATAGTCATCGGAGAGTCATTTGTCATTTTTCGATTATAGTACGTACTTCAATGATTTTCATGCTTCCTAAACATAAGTTAGAGGAAGGCGAAAAAACGAACCCAATTCTGTTCTACTTGTATGCCATGTACATTTATGTTTAGAACCAAAAGCCTCCTTTACATCTTGCAAATGAAATTCTTATAGAAAAGTACTATAAAAACATAGCTCTGAGGTGGTTCTGCAATCTTCTTCCTTTAACTTGTAGGGAAGGAATGTAGAATGTGACTTTGTACTACGTACGAGTATTTCATACTTTTGCTTCATTATTTATTGGAATTCATATAAGAGTCATTTATGTATGTCTTATTTATACGTATTTAGCGCAGATGCCTGCCAATTTACCCGAGAATCGGAGAAACTAGTTTTTCTGTCACTTATTTTGGCGATTTTGACTGTTAGTTAGTTCGGGTACACGTTTTGCCACGATCAACGGCTCTGCTGTGCTTCCTGCAGAAACACACATAACACATCAAGGTGCACCATTTTATCACATTGCTGCTACTCAACGCTCCAATAGACAAGTATTGAAGCTCATTCATCATAAAACACAAATTAACATGAAGTTGGCATCGAGCTTTCTCACTGGAAGCTTGCTGCTTACTTGGAAGGATCAGTCGTTTTTTGCAGCTGCTTCCTCTAGTATTACTGCTAGTACTGCTACCAACTCCTCCTGGGCTCATTTAGATCACCATGCTGAGTCCTCATACTTCTCTGCTTCGAACTACACTCCTCCAGATGATATCGATCAATTTGAAGGATACTTTAGTGAAGAAGATGAGTTCATTCCGCCTTTTGATGAGCCGAATGTACTCACTGCATCTGATATGTTATTGAGCGATCAAGAGGAAGGCAGAGAAAGTCCGAGAAAACTGTCGGCTGCTACTGCTGCCATTGGAGACTTTTATGCCTTGGACTGCAATGCAAACCTTGCTAGGGAAACCTGTACTAATCTTGATATCCATGGAGATATCACTGGTAACTTAGATATTGCCTGCGGTCAGTGTAAAATTTGGAATAATTCTCAAGACGATGTGACTATCGGAGGGGGAATTAACATTTTGGGAAAGCTGCTCTTTCCGACTAATCATAAGGTGACTATCAGAACCCAATACGTGATTGTTCAAGGAGAAGTAAGTAAAATATTCTTTTTGTACATATTTCTATGTAAATAATTTCTATGGCTTCTAACATATCCTTCCTTTTCATCTTTCTTTCCTAGCTTGAGATTACTTCCGATCGAGACATTGCGCCCGAGAATGAGTCAGTTGTATTCACCATTACTGGAACAGATAATGTTCTTTTTACGAATGCCATGACTAGTGCACCAAATACTAATGTCTGCCCTAATGGAAGCTGTAACCTAGGTCCCAAGCCTTTTGTGGTGCTAGGAGGTAAATTGAACATTCGTGGTTTCCCCGATAATTCTTGTAAAACTTGGACTCCGATCAAGAATGTAGAGCTGAAAGTGCCAACTCCGGATCTTGCAAACTTTGATCAGTATGAAGAACTCCCAGGAAGTGATACTTGCCCTTTGACTGGAACTACTTTTTACCAATCGGACTTTAGCACTGGAATCGCTGGAAATCCTGAATGGTCTGCAAGAGGTGGAACTTTATCCATTGCGGATGGAGTCTTGACTGTTTCTGATAGAACTGACCTCGATCATGGACCGACCCTTGATATCTCCAATAGTCTCTCTTGTTTAGAACCCGACAGAGATTATCTTTTTACAGTAACCATGAGATTCGACAACGCTGAAAGAAATGGTCAGCCTTCTTGGTGTAAAACTGGTGAAAATTCAGGGGATCATTGGTGGTATTATTGTACTGAAATATTCATTAGAACTAATACCAATGCAAATGGAGGTTTGGCCTGGGTAACAACTAATCATCGAAGTGGGGACTATGGAGAATGGGTGACCTACACAGGAATCATTAGATTTTCTACGGAGAGACTTAATGTGTCTACTGCTACTTTGCATTTTCGTCGTTTAGAGCCTGATTCAGATTATAGTATTAAGAACTTTTCCATTAGTTTGCCGAGTCAGGAGTCGTACTATAGTCGGCCTGATGTTTGCGGTCAGTTAGTTAGAAATGGAGATGCAGAAACTAATGGATTGAATCCGTATCCATTTTCAAGTGTGTTTGGGCAGAGCGACTTAAAAGTACTGGAGGAATCTGGGAACCATTACTTTCATCTTTCCAATAGAACTGTTAGTCATTGGTCAGCTACAAGTGTAGATATTCACCTTGATTGTATGAAGGATGCAGGAGTAGAGTATGAATTCAGTGCAAAAGTGCGTCTTTTTTCCGAATTTAATCACAAAGTTACCTTTATTTTGAGATTGCAAACCAGTTTGGGCAATTGGCATCACCCTTCTGTGGCTAATTGTCCTCTGCAAAAGTACGCAGATGGATTTGTACTTTGTAGAGGAACGTTTATGGTAGATGAGAATATGGCGGATGCAACGCAAATGCAGCTACGTTTCTATGACAATAGTCAAGAAGGCAATCGATATGATATCGATATTGATGATGTTTCCATTACTCGCAAAAGAGGATTCGTGGATAAGGTTATTGTATCTCAAAGCGATGCAACTTGTTGGGGAAATGGTGCGACTGTTGAATTTGGTACTTCTGTTTATTTTAGTTATTCATGGCAGAAATTGAAGAATACTTTCACCACAGGTAAGGCTTTATTTAGTGTCTCATTGTCACATCTTATACCATCCACACCTTGAAGCTCATGATATCTGCTTAAAGAAATCGAAAGTTCTACTGCAATTGAAAATGGGGATCTGGCTTTGCTGCTTAGCAAAGCCCCAAGTATTCCAATCCTATCTCAGGCTGACTCTATCACGCAAGCTGGAAGAGTTGCTCTTGTTTCTAGAAATGTAAAGATTGGGGGAGACTTAGACGAATGGGATGCTAATCGAGGTGCTTATCTACAAGTGCTACATACTATCAACCAAGTCCAACATCTATCTGGGGTTGAGTTCAAATACATGGGACGTTTCGGTCAAGATGATAGGTACGTCTTTTGCTAGATTTCTTTTCATTTTCTACTTCATTTACTAATCATCATTTGAATCATAGATTTCCGATTCAAATCCAATATTCAGGCGACATTACAGGCAGTATCGTATCAAAGAACTCCATTTACAAATCAACACAGAGATGCATTGTCATTGATGGCAGTTCAAACATTGCCTTATCTGAGAATGTTGCTACTGATTACGTAGGAAAATGTTATTATTTCGGCCACAATGCAACAGACAACTCTATTGTGAGTAACTATGCTAGCTATGGTTATGGAAAGCATCACGGCCTAGGAGGCGATAATCGAGCTGCAGGATTTAGACAGTACAATGGTCCGAACATATTTGATGGAAATGTAGCTGTTGGAAATGATCATTACGGCTTCAAGCTCACTCAAGCTCATAGGTTGCAGGAGAATGGAAGTAATGATTCCACAGATGCAAGATGGTTTCAATACGGGGAATTCAAGAATAATATTGCCGCAGGCAACGGTCACTCTGGATTCATCTTTGAGTCAAACTTTCAACCTGAGAGAGTAACTTTTGATAACTTGCTGGCTTATAATAATAGATACTATGGTAAGAATTGTACATCTTCTATGGGATTTATGAAATGACAACGCAAAGTATCATGCTCACACTTTTCTTCACTTAAAAGGCATTTATTTCTGGGATGTTCGAAGAGTTTCTATTACAAATAGCGAATGTATTGGAAATGGGTACGGAATTTCGATGAGGCGAAGTGATGAGATGGAAGTAAACGACACTATCATTCGTGGTATTACCTCAACTAGAAAGGAAGAAATCAACCTTGCAACGTACGATTCTCCGTGTATCTCTTCTGGTTGGCCTGCTCCAATCGGGTTCAGAATGAATAATTGGATACATAGATTCAATGGGCATCATGGAGAAACTACTCCTAATCTTGGATTAAAAATGACCAATGTTCAGTTCACTGACTTTGACCATGACGATGAGTGCTCCGACAGTGTAGCGGTAGGTTTCCGAGCTGCGCAACTCAGTGATCCTGATGTCAATGATGGACATTTTAATTATGTATCCTCCTTTGATAATGTTGATTTAGGACCAACGTTGATCGACATGGCATCTGCGAAACTTGGAGGTTTACAAGATATTGTGATTATTGATCCAAATGGTTCTTCTGACCCATCAGGATCTTCCAATTCTGCTTCTGTTTTTATGTCTGATAGAAATGAGCTCAAAACTTTCCTTACAAGTTCAGACTGTACTTCTTACGATGATATTGGTATGGCGTATTGCAAGAATTCTTGTCTTCGGGGTGTCACCCTTCTTGTAGATCAGATGGAAACCAAAGGTGTTGATATGAAGATCACTCGAAAGTCTGATGGAAAATCCACTTATGGTGAGTACTTTGGAAATTGTTTATTGTCGCAGGTTTGATACTTTCGATTTCTAACATGCTTTGGTTTGATTTGATCCCTTAGGTCTTCAATTCTATGGATATGATGAACCTGAGTTTTTCAATAATACCATTTACGATAGCCATGCTAGAAAATTTTCTATCCCTCTTCCTGCCGGGCAGTATTCCATTCAATTCGAAAGTGACGGAGAGCCAGTATGGCCGAGATATGTTTCAGAACGTTGGGAAGGAATTCCAAACTGTAGCAATCATGCCAATGGACCAGACATTTCTCTCGTTGAACCACCTCTACTTGAAGACGAGTGTAGCCAGCTTGTGAGAAATCAAGGCATGGAATTAGGTATGAGATTTTGGCAGCATCCAGACTGGCGCGGTAGCGGCGGAGGTTACTTTGAGTTACTAGAAAATGAAGGACGAGATAATTCCTCTGCCTTAAAGTTCGCAAGAAGAAGCTCGAGTGGAGATGGAATTGGTCAGAACTTAGGTACGTGAAATATTTTGATGTCTCTGGTTCTTTGAATAAACCAAATTCTCACTTATCATTTCTATTTGTCGACATAGATACAAGATGCTTCAATTCAAATCTTGATGAATACTTTGAAGTTTCAGTTTGGTACAAATCCCTAACTAGTAATGGACAACATGTCTGCGATCCTTTTGACGGTTCAGACCTGAACAGGTGTCCAATTGCTACATTGAAGTCAGCATACTATGCTGATGAAACAAAGGAAGGACTGACTTGGAACTATGAGACTGTAGCAAGAACTGTGGTTCCAATCAGTACTAATGGATACTCTTTGACTCACGGAGTTGTAAAGGTCAATCAAAGGAGATCTGAATTAATTCGGGCATGGATGTACTTGCAACATGTACATAGTAGCTATGATATGATTATTGATTCCTTTACCGTGGAAAAGCTAGAGAAAATGTGCAGTGAAGATAATTTTATCAGGAATGGAAACTTCGATTCCTATTCCAAATTTTGGAGATCCTGGCCTGATTGGGACTGGCAAAATGTTGAATACTCCATAGTGAATAATGCTATTGAAATATCCAATAAGCAGAATGCAGATCGTGGTTTGGAGCAACTCTTGTACATTGATACGGACTGTATTAAGAAGGGAGATAGATTCATAGTACAAGCAGACTTTCAAATGATTTCAAAAGCTGATAATTCTATTGTCAGGTGCCATTCTAATCATACACTCGCAAGCTGCGGAGAAGTTAGAATTTCTAGTTCTGACGCTATTGATTGGAGCTGGGTAGTTGTGTCCAATGCTGTATTATTTGCCGACGATGCATGGGCTGATTGGAATCATTATGCAGGTATTTATACAGCGACTGAGAGAGACGCGAGACATGTGTCCATGAGTTTAATTTTGGGCAGAAATACTCATAATGACGCTCGGGTAATTTTTGACAATGTTCGTATGCAGAGATTGCCTCGTAACTCCTGTAATGATATGTTACAGAATGGTAATTTCGAGTTTGCAGATACTTCTTTCTGGCGACAAAATCATGGAGGAGAGCGCTTTGTGATGGCTGCTGACTCAAAGAATGGAGAGTATTCTTTGCATTATAAGCAGCTAGATATACACAATTGGAATTACGTCTACCAAAATCTGGACACTGGCTGCTTTGCAGAAGGACAGCGCTTCGGAATCTCTGCTCTATTTAAAATGGCAAATGCTACCACTAATGAACCAATTGCATGTGATATAAGCTCGACGTGGGGAGACAATATTTGTCCGTATGTGTATCTTCGAGGTAAGTTTGGATTAGAAAGTGTATTTGCTCATCTTGCATCTTTGAAAATGGAAAAAGACTGATTCTTTTCTTCTTCATGGACGCAGGTGATGGTTGTACTGTAGATGGCAATATTCAAACAATTGAACTTACTTTGATGAATCAACATGACTTCGATGGCGATGTAGGTTGGGTTGCAAATCAATTCAATCCTTATTATAGAGACATCACTATTGATGCGAATTTTGCAACATGTACTACCATTTCTGTAGGATTAGGTCGCCAGACTCCTCCTGGAAAGTCTGTTTTAATTGACGAGATTTCCTTTGGACATCTTTCTACTCTTTCCCCTACAGTAAGTTGTTTAATCGTTGAGAAGCATCTTCACCATTCCAAATAATACCATTCACTCATATTAACCTCGTTCTTCTAGGCTACCCCAACCTTTCATCCTACAACAGCTGCTCCAGTAGTAACTACGGCTGCTCCTGTAATGGCTTCGGCTTCACCCAGTAGTAATACTGAGCTTCAGTGTCCATCAGAAGGTTCCTCAATTGAAGTTACCGAGCAATCGTTTAGAATTTCACAGGCAAGTTCTAACACTGTTTGCACTCTCACAAAGGTTACGGAGGTTAATGGGGAAATCATAAGAACAATTCCTCTTGCGAGATCTTATGATACTCACCCATGGGAAAGATCTGGAAGTAGTGTGGCTCAAAAGTATTTCAGTAAGGAAATAGAATGCTATGATAGTTACTTTTGCCAGATAAATTTGCCTGTTGTAGGCACAGGGGAAAGTTACCGCCTTTCATCTTATCAATATTCTGTTTCGGAGGAAGTTGAGATGGCTAGATTTCTTGAGACCGCAACTTATGGAGTGACGAGACAGGAGCTGTCTTCACTTACCGATGCTGTGAGTAATAATGGTGGGCATAGATTTGAAGCAATCGTCGATTGGTTCAAAGATCAGATTATTACTCCTGCTACGAGAAAAGTACTGGAGAGAACGAGTAAATGAAAGAATTCCAACAAGTCAAAGAGCAGGTTTACCTGACCATCCATGTGATCAATACTCTAGGTGGAGAACTTTCTCTTTCGGTAAGTTTTATTTTCGCTTGATGGAGTACAAGGAGAATCATTGCCATAATTCTACACCTCACAACGATAAAATCTCTAACCCGAACACCATTAAAAGTCAATAATGAGCGTATGTGGTTTTTGCCTAGGAAAGACATTACAGTTCAAGGAACTGGACCTTACAATATCTATTACAACGATGAGTTCAGAACTCGTGTACAAGATATTACATGGACCGGCAAACCAGTTGGGTTTATATTTGATCCAAACTATGCTTATGAAGTTTGCAATCAAGGAATTGGGGAGAGTGTCAATGGTGCTTTCCATATTCAATTAAATGATACTTGTGTGAATATAGGCAATCCTGCTATTAACCTCGACGGCGCTGAAAGCTCAGCCAACTACATTGTTGATATCGATGTTTCGAATCTCGAAGCTACTGACTTCATTGCTACTACTGAAGGTCAAATGTTGATGCTAAAGAATGCTTTGTCTTCTCAGGTGTGCAACAGTATCCCTGATGTACCTCAAATGGAAGATCAATTGATATTTGGAAAAGTCTCAGATGGAACTTGGCTTGTTTTTGACAGTCGTCTAACTTTTGATGACAATGACATCTCGTCTCCAATGTCAGATGGAGGGAAAGGAAATCAAGTAGCGGGAGGCGTCCAATGCTCAAATGTTCCTCGTAATTTCCTGAATGAAGATACATGCCAGGTAAGGAAATATAGGAAGACTATTCACTTGCTTCTTTCCACTTTCTAAATACTGTTTTCTTCTTTCAGGTTTCCACAAATGCTTGTAGGCCAGCTTCAACATCTTCTGCAGTGTCTGTCACGCTAGACGCAACTACTATCTCAGAGCTTAATACTTTGGTCCCAGACCGATACACTTATGAAATTCGGGGAGTTTCTGTCGTTGATATGAATAGTATGACTTTATTCCCTGAAAAGCTTCCACATCCTTGCACACCTAATCTGCGTTCTAGATGGGAACCAATATCAACAACTGCATGTGAGAATCCTACTGAGCTTCAAGATGAAACCTCTGATGCCCTTACTACATTATTACTTGCCAGTGGCGATGAGAATCCGTACATTACTGATATCTACTTTCCTGAATCTGGAATGATGTGCAATAGTACTGATACAGAAACGGAAATTGAAATCGACGTCTTGAATGTAGATGATGGTACGACAACCTGCTACAAACGAGTACATCCAGACTATAGGAGCGTTTACGAACTTTCTTATTGGGTCGAGAATCATCCAGGTGGTGCTTATGCCATTACTAAATGGTCTGCAAATAATGGAACTACACTTGTTTTCCCAAATCTAAGTACTACAAGACCTCACCCTATGTCTCGATGGGAGGAGAATAAGCAGAGGTTTGCATACGTTGGCAGGTTTGGAGACCGTATCTTTGTTCCACGTGACTTGCCTTATGAGCTTCGAACAGAAGAAGTTACAAACTATTACAATCCTCCCAATGAGAATGATAATGCTGTATTAGTCTGCGGATCTTATAATGAAGTTGCAAATGTCAAGTCGAATGAGTTCACATTTGGTATACACGACGGTTATAGTGTTCCAGGTGCTAGTTGGGATGGCGAAGATAAAGTGAATGTGTGGTATGCCATGGCATTAGAAGCTCCGGATCAGTTGAGGTAAGTTAGAAAGCTTAGATGCACATCTTCTTTGAGATACGCTTGAAATGAAATTGATACAATCTAACATATCCAACAGGCAACGTATTGCTTGGAGTCTTGCTCAAATTCTTGTAGTGGTCACAGATGCAATTGGTAAGAAAGCCTTGAATGAATTCTTTGATATTCGCTTTCATTCAGTTCTTACATATCTCACTTATCAAACAGATGACGGGGTACGATACTCCGAGTGGTTTATTTCATACTACGATATCTTTGTTCGAAATGCGTTCACAAATTATAGACAGATTTTGAAAGAGATTAGCTTTAACCCTTTGATGGCAGAGCATCTTTCTTTCCTTCGATCTCGGAGTTCAGCATTCCTTTGGGAAGAGTATGAAATTAAATCACAAGCGGACGAGAACTATGCAAGAGAAATCATGCAACTGTTCTCGATCGGACTAAGCAAGCTCAACATTGACGGGACATTGCTCCTAGATGAAGATGGAAACTCACAGCTGTCTTACACTAATGATGATATTGAGTCGTTTGCAAGAGCTTGGACAGGTTTTGACTTACAACCAACTCGGTCTAACATTGAAGCTGGCCCAGCTAGAGGCAACAGGCTTGATCCCATGAGAATTATTCCCGAATGGAGAGATCGCTTTCCAAAGACCGACTCAACTGGCGGTTACATTGGTGATAGATATGTTAAGTGCGAGGATCTTCCATCTAAAGCTTATCTCTACAAAGGTGCAAAGTTTAGATTCCTTGGAAGTAAGCCCCTTCCGGAACTTAGCACTGATCCTTCAGCATATGAAACTCTTGATTCAGTTGTAAGATTGATTCTTCCAAATACTTCGCCTTTACGTGAAAAACTATGCAATGCAGATGGTCAGGGAAATTGCCGCTATGAAACTACTGTTATTTTAGATGCATCAATTACAAACTGTGGAAATGGTCCTGAGTGCGATCCAAACATGGATACTATTAGAGTTGTGCAGGTTGCAGAGGGTGCGTATTTTGAATATGTTCCAGAACCTTGCGTTCATACTGCATTCTACAATAATCCAATGAAAATCATGCAAAGGGTTCGTTCGATGAGAGCAATGTGTGCAAATCCAAATCTAGCCGAAGCTTCAGAGGCATGCTGTACCCAATTTTCCCTGAATGCAGATAGAAATAAAAAATATGATGGCGAAAGGTTAATGTACGAAACTGCAGCTGTTCGCTGCAGTGCAATGTCTAGGATTACATGTGATTTCAATCAAGTCAATGGAGATTATCGTTTGAACGACATGTTCTTTTGGTCCAAAGATTCATGCAACTTGCTTCTAAAGATTGCCAAGAATGGTAACATCGCAATCGTTCATGACATCTTTGATAGCAGTAACATTGTTTCACATGTAGAAGAAAGCAACGAGAATTTCTACAGAGTGCAATGGACTACTGAGTATGGAAGTTGGCCTTTAGCATCTAACACCTGCGGCTCCTGTTTGGTTGTAGAAAGCGATAAGTGTTTATGTACATCACGACTCATCCAACAACAAGTCTTTAACACTATCCCTACAGACAAGACCGAACTAGAAGTGTTACAAATTGGCGCACCAAATCCAACAGTGTACGATCCACAAACCTATACAATCTTGGTCAACGCCGAATCTGGAATAACAACTTATCGAAAGGGAGACAATATTGACAAGGAAACAGTATTTGAATTCGTCGATGAAAAGGGTAGACATTTCTTTTTACGCAACATTCTTGAGCTTGTTCAAGTCCGTGGAACTGGAGGTCAAACAACTTCATCTGCTTTCCGTAATCCTCCTCACTTTATGAGTCTAGTGCCAAGTAACACCAATCTTCGCGATGCTCAATACGAGACAGATGCTACACTAGATCATTACTTTTACCATGATAATACTCCACCATTCTTGGCATCTAGATTTATTCAGCGATTGATTTCACAGTCAAACCCAACACCTAGGTACATTGAAAGTGTTTCAAAGGCATTCATCTCTGGATCGTACACGGTCAACACTTCAAGCGGTCCACATACTTTTGGCTCCGGTGAATATGGAAGTATGGAAGCATTCTTCGCTGCAATCTACTTGGATCGAGAGGCTAGATCTGTTGTTCTTGATAAAGATCCTGCTTCAGGTTCTCTTCGCGAACCTCTCTTGAAAGTAATGGCTGTTCTTCGAAGTATGGAGTTCCAAACGTCTAGACCTAAGCTGAGGATGGGATCTTTAACTTCTATCATAGGTCAGCGTAGTCATAGTTTCGAGTCTGTATTCTCCTTCTTCCTGCCTGAATTTGAACCAAGTGGTCCTGTTGGAGAGGCAAGATTGACTTCTCCTGAGGCTACTTTGTTGGATATGCCTAAGATGGTTGGAATTTTGAATGGATTGCTTTCGCTAGTGACTTATGGTCTAACTAATTGCAATAGCGGTTTTGGTGCTCATCATGTTTGGCCATGTCGTACATATATTTCGTCTGCATATGGAGAATTGACTTATGGCAAGTCCGAAATCACAGACTTTACATCGGAAACTTTTGAAGGTCCCTCTCTCGCTGGGGGATTGGATAATGTATGGGTCGGGAGAGGATTTGATTTCTATAAGGGAGTAGTTGTCGAAGACCCTACAAATTCAAACAATCATGTTCTTCAACCTAATTTCGATTGGAATGGTTACTTTTACAGCCCACGAATTTTGCGAAGCTCGGCACACATTGTACATTATCGCTTCTACGCGACTATCGGTAATACTGGATGCTCCATTGGCTACACTGACTATGATGCAGACCCAAATGTTGTTGCTGTCACTTACAGCTTTTATCATGACCATACAAGCTCTATTGAAACAAATACTTGGATATCAGGTCAATTCAATATCCCAGAATCTATTGCGGCATTCAGGATTGTCATTGGAGATAGAAGACCAACAGAGAATACCATTGGATATTTTGATGATGTTTACGTTTCTTCCAGCACAACGTTTGTTTCTCCTCAACCAATTGGTCAAACTTCACACTCCGCAACTGTAGTCGATGACTTGGCGAATCTTTTGACTGCTGGCAGATTGAGTGCTAATCACAGAGCTATTATCGTTGAGGCATACAACAAGGCAGGGAGTACCGAAGATGGATTGAAAGTAGCTCAAAGACTAATACTGACTAGTTCAGAGTTCCATTCGACTAATTTGTACAATCCAAGTACTGTTCAAAGGCCTGGAGTGGAGTTTCCACAAAGTACTGGAAAACCATACCGAGCTATTGTATTTATGATGTGGTCTGGAGGTTGCGATTCATTCAATATGGTTGCTCCGCACACTTGCGAAAGTAAGGACCTTTATGAGGAATATTTGCAAGTGCGAGCTGGTGTTGCATTGCCAAAGAGTTCACTTCTGCCCATTGATGCGCAAGGTCAAATTTGTTCAAGGTTTGGAATTCATCCTGACCTTCCTGCAGTACGTGATTTGTACAACGATGAGGATTTACTCTTCTTCGCAAATACAGGAGTTATGAGTCAACCAGTCACTAAAGAAAACTACAGTGTATTGACAAGTGTTCAATTGTTTGCACACAAGTAAGTATCATTCTACCTAGATTTGCGCTTGGAATGTTTATTTCATCATTCAGCATTTACTGATTTTCTCTCTTCTTCTTCAGTCATATGCAGCGTGAGTCGAAGCGCATTGATCCTTTGGACGGAAACTCAGGCACTGGAGTATTAGGTAGAATGACAGATGTTCTAAATAGCCTTGGACATAATGTTGGGGCATTTAGCGTTGATCGGTACTCTGTTGCGCTTGTAGGTACTCCAGGTTTGAGTGATTCTCCAGCAATTGTAAATAGAAATGGAGTTCCGGACGCTTATCTCTACGACGTGGAAAATATATTCCCAAGCCTTCACAACAAGACCTTATCACAGTCACCAATGTTTAGTGAGACTTGGTCCGATGCGTTGATTAAGTCTTTGTCGACTAACAAAGCTCTGAAAGGGGAACTAGACCAGGTTACTCTTTCCACAACATTTGGATCTTCCTATCTTAGTAGACAATTGGAGACTGTGGCTAAACTCATAAAGACTAGATCTAATCGTGGTGCAGATGTGGATGTCTTTTATGTGGAGACAGGAGGATTCGATACACATTTCAAGTACGTATTGCAGAAAGCGAATACATTCGTAACATCTTCTTTTCTTCTGTACTGACCCTAACACTACCTTTCTTTATAGTATCGAAGAGAACCTATCCAATAGATTCCAGGAGGTCAATGAAGCTCTATCTGCCTTTCCAGCAGCACTAAAGGAGCTTAATGTATGGGATAATACTGTCATAATTCAGACTTCGTAAGTATTATCTCTTTACTACTACTTTGCTTTTTGCTGAAAAATTCTAACCTCAATCACTCTGTCTTTAGTGACTTTGCACGTACATTGAATCCAAATGGAGGAGATGGAACAGACCATGCATGGGGCGGGTAAGTATTTATATTTAGCTTTTTTATTAGAAGAAGATTGAAAGGGACATACAATCTCACAAGTCTCCCTCCATAGGCACTACATGATGTTGGGAGGAAGTGTGAAAGGAAAGAAAATGCTTGGAACATATCCAGACGATTTGACAGACGAAGGACCATTGACTCTTCATCGTGGAAGATTCATTCCCTCCTCTCCTTGGGACGCAGTGTTCCAAGGAATTAGCAAATGGACTGGTATTCCTCAGAGCCGAATGACAGAAGTTCTTCCTAACGTGAATAATTTCGCAAGCATGCCATTTCAATTTGATGAAAATGATATGTTCACCGACGTTCCTCCGCCTCCTCCCACTACGAGCCCCTCTAGATTTCCTTCAATCGTACCATCAGATACTAGTAACTCTGAACAAAAAAGGTTTGAAATTTACCACTAAATTTGACGACACTACTTCTCTAATTTCATTCTTCTTTCTTCCATAGGTACGACGCAGCATATGAAATCTACGGAACTATACCAGCATACTAATGAAACGTTGAAGCATGTTTGGAACATTTGGAGACTATGAAACATGGAAAATGTAAGCACATAAATGTAATTACCCTACTTGTAAATTAAAGATTTTTGAATTTTCAAATTTAGCCAAAATTTTTGATTTAAAAAGAAGAACCCATCTCATCACTTTCGTTACTTCAAGTCAAGAATCGATTGAAAGCAAGAATGGATTTGATGAAACTTATACTTGAACAATGAGCAACATTGCAAATTTTAACATGGATCTGTTCTCGAATGAAGAGACTCCAGATTCGAATTTGAGAAGAAACAGACAAGGGGCACCTGGTGACCATTTTCGGCCACCTACAAATAGAGTTCCAACAACAACTCAGTCAATTCGTAGTCAAGTAAACTCTCATCGGACCAATCGACATCCAAGCAATCAGAATGCGAATCGAATGAATGGCTTTAGTAATTCTTCATCTCATCGCCAACCAAGTGGACAAAGTTCTTTTCAACATCCAAATGCAAAAGGACTTGGTAACAAGCCAAAGGTTGCACCCAATCTTCAAGGGACGGGTGATTATAGCAACCAGTATCAATATGATCCATCAACGAATGAGAACAGCAACCAAAATTGGAATGAGCATGATAATCGAATGAGTGAAACTACTTTTCATCAAAATCATACACAAGAGCCACAGCAAAGCAATCACGATTCTTCAGTGAACCACTTTAGTCAAAATACGAATGCTACTCATCAAACTGCCTTTCAACCTAACCCTTCGAATATGGTGTATCAAATGCAACCTTCACAGCCTCTTGTAATTATTCAGCAACAGCCGCAACAACAAGTGACCCAGCTGGATTTGATAAGATCTGAATTGAATAACAGAGATAGACTTGACCAATACAAGCAAATGGAGGAGCTTAGAAAGCAAGTTATGAGTAGCAAACGTCGAAGACCATCTCCTTCAGCTCGTGAGTCGTCCGCTGATCCTGATGAGTTATCGAGACTCAAATTGGCATTGGAAGCTAAGGATAAAGAAAATAGACTGTTGAAAATGGAGAAAGATAATGCACTCCGCAACTTGATTACAAATTCCAAAGCCGCCGAAGCTGCGATTGAAAAGGTTGTGAAAGAGCGAGACAGTGAGCTAGCGAAGGCTGTCGCCAGTGAGCGAGCAAAGGCTGAGGTTGAGATTGGCAAGGCTGTCGCCAGTGAGCGAGCAAAGGCTGAGGTTGAGATTGGCAAGGCTGTCGCTAGTGAGCGAGCAAAGGCTGAGGTTGAGATTGGCAAGGCTGTCGCCAGTGAGCGAGCAAAGGCTAAGGTCGAGATTGACAAAGTTGTGGAAGAGCGAGCAAACGCTGTGGAAGAGCGAAACAAGGCTATTGCACTTCGAAACAATGCTATTGAAAATTCTCGTGTCAACAATGCTAGGGTGCAGCATGAGTCCATCGAAAGAGTTCAGAACGTCAACAACTCTGCTTCTGGTAAGTAATACTTGAATCGATTCATGATCAAAGTGTAAAAGGATCTAACATCTGCATGTTCTTCCAAAGCCAATCAATTACAGTCAGAGCTGGATGATTGGCGTAAAAGGTATGAATCACTTCGAGAGGAAAACGAATATAACGAAACACAAATTGCATTGAAGAACACTGCACTTTTTAATCTTACTCGAGAGCTGCGCAATAATTCAAGAAATCAAATCAGTCAATCTTCTTCGCAAGGTTCAACAACAAAGCTTTCATCAGAACAATACTCTGCTGAGAAATGGTTGCTTGTGAAAATTACTGAACAGTTTCTATTCCATATCCACTACCTAAATATGGCTGTACCTCGTATTTACAATCTAATTCCACAAGCGAAACGTGATAAGATGCTTACTGATCCGACGAAAGAATTACCAACAACCTATGATGCAATTACCTTTTTCAAGTTATTCCAAGACAGTGTCCCTATACTTGCAACGGGACATTGTATCAATGCGCTCAGAGCAAACGATAAGAACAAACCTCGATTCACTGATGAAGAAAAGAATAAGTTTCAAGTTACACGTGCAGGTATGTATCTTGGCTTGACGAAAGCATGCATCCCTGAGATTTTACAGATCTTAGCTAGTAAAAAAGACGAAAAGCAAATTGATGTAGTCATGGAACTTTTAAGGCAACTATTAGCTGTAAAGGTTTCCCAAGGATTGGTCATCGTCAACTTTGTCCAGAGGACAAGTAACGCTTTCATTGTTTCAGGAGAACATAAGCAGATGCTGAGAAAGTTGGCTGAGACGGTTCTAAATATTGCAAAGAATCCAAATCACAGCAAGACCACTGTCAATCTTGATATGGATGAAGACAGCGATTCCTACACCTGTTTAACTGAATACAGTGGAAATGTTTCAATCGAAGCTGCTCATGAGAGTTACCTAGCTTCGATTCAACAATTGGTGGAGCATGAATATGATTTTGATTCACACCCTGTAATTTCCGATCAGACTGTTGAGAACATGATCGCTTCCGTAAGTTCTAAAAAGTAATTATTTTCAAATACTTTAGATTCGCTTCAAACGATATTTACCATATCGTCTTTTATCTTCTTTATAGAATAAAATCTCAGCTACTAATAATATCACAAATACGATGGAAAGTTCTCAAAGAGTTACTCTTGAATATATTGATACTCCCATGGAAACTTCAACGATACAGCTGACTCCTGATGAAGAAGAATCTTCAGTAGCATTCGGGAATATTGCTGTTGATGTCGACAAGTTAAAAGTGGAGTTTCTTCAAAGCAAAAACGAGCGTGCAGAGATGCTTAGTTACGCTTTGCGAGTATATGCTGATCAGCCTCCTCTTCAGACATTCTTCGAAAACTATTTCAATGCATTATATTTCGAGTGGTATGTTGTGAATGCCAGCCAAGAACTAAGTGGGGTAACGTACATTTCTGACGAAGATAGGAAATGCATTGCGAGTAAGCTCAGATTGAAACATTTCACTCATCCTGTTGACGTCTTTATGCTATCCGAAGACTTTTTGAACCAATACATCGAAAAACTAGAACATGTGTACACTACACTTGAAATCAATGGTCCAAACAATGATTCGTCGGTCTACCTTATGCCATCTCAAAAAGAACCACCTGTTGATCAAATAACGCAAATTACGCCTTGCATGGAAGTAACCCCTGAAAGGTCAACAAAAATAGACGGTAGAGCAGAAAGAGTCGATATCATAATGAAATTTCGTGATGGAAATGGTCAACAAGTCTCGGAAACTTCTTGGAAGATACAGACTCAGCAATTCTCGGCAAAAGCCAAGAAAGATATCAGTCGTCATACTGACACCCGTTGGACAGACAAGACCACACGACAAAGACGAGATCTAAGATTGCAAGCATCCCACCAATGTCACAATCCAAAATGTATTGGATGTGGGCATTTGATTGAAGAGCCTATAATAGATAACAATGGCAAGTGTAGAAAACGGGGCTGGATTATTCGAGACAACCGCCTTTTGCAAAAAGCCCCTACATGTCAGTGCCCAAATCGGTGCCTTGGAGTTGTACATCTTCCTGGATTCGATGAAGATAGTGAAAATGCGAAGTTTTATCAGTCAGACTTGAACCAAGTCTTTACAGAGTTGAAAGGTGAAGGCATTTCCCAGTACCTTCGTCTTCCGAACAATACATTTCTTCTCAATCCTTTGTACAAAGGAAACAACAACAAGAAGACTTTTGTGAATGTATCTTTCTCCAAATTCAACAAAGAGTACAATGCTTCCACTTCTTTCGGCTATTGTCAGCCATGTACTAATTAATAACTAATAACTCAAGTTTCTTTGGATTCGTGCTTTGACAAAGTCTCCCTTACATATTGTCCACATAGTGAGAATTATGAAAAGCCGTGATGTAAAGAATATAATATATATCTTTGCTCATCAGCAGTAATAGTTGCCTGAACTCTTCCATCTTAGTAATACTTGAAAATCTCGTGAGTGATAAGAAGGAATACCAGACATAACATCTTGAAATCCTTTTCGATTTCTTCAACTTTTCTCATTACTATACACTATTTCTTGATATCATCCTCCAGCCTTACATCGATTTCCAAAGTCAACAAACTATATTTTTTATTCAAATTGAAAGGGTACGAAATATCGAACGTTTTCGTTCTTGCAAGAGAAGTAGAACCTTGTCTAGGAATTGAAAGCGTCGCTATCCTCAGACATTTCTCAACCATTATCCATTATGTAGACGAGAGATCATGTTTATGTAGTTAAATAGATGTGGAGATTGGAATCAAAGTAGTGAATGAAATAGATATGAGTGATCTAATTTTCACAAAAGAATAATGAGGTGCACGGTGTGCTCATTAATCGGTGCTCGAGAATGGATGGCTGTGGACAGTTCGGAAGAGTGATGTTCTAGAAATTGTGGAAAAGAGTGTCTTTATATTTGTCACTTTTGATGTACGTACGTATATTTATACGACAGGATTTGTATACTTGTTGCCTGGTTTTGTATACTTGTTGCCTGGTTTTGTATACTTGTTGCCTGGTTTTGTATACTTGTTGCCTGGTTTTGTATACTTGTTGCCTGGTTTTGTATACTTGTTGCCTGGTTTTGTTGATATTTCACAACATGTACGTATTAATCAATTATTTTTTTTCACAACTTGTGAGTGAACGATCGAGATCGAGGAGAGCATCTTGTTGTATTTTGGCTATGAAGTAAGCTATTTAAACTAATATCTTATCATTCATCCTTGTCTTGAAGAGAACAGTCACTCCCGGTACCGGTACAGATTTACTCCGAAAGAATGGAAAAACGGTGAAATATAGGTGCACCATGCAAAAACGATAAAAAGGAGACATAACGAAAAACTTTCTACAACTATTTCATCACATAAAAATATCAAACTATCTTGTGAACAAAACATATTACAACAATGAAATTTAACTGGATAGTCAAATGCCCGTGCAAAAATAAATACTGCGAAGTTGGAATCGACCAGTTCTAGGCAATATTGCGATACGGCTTCTTTTGTTTTTTGTATTTGCACATTAAATAAGGTCACCGGTGGTCCTGATGTTCCATCTTTCCTGGTGTTATCACCTTGCATCCCTGACCGAGTGCAATACAAAACGCAATAGAAGCCGTCGCACCACTGAGCATGCTATGTTACATTCATTCGAGCCAAGTCTGATGAAATCTTCTCAACCATCTTCAAATCCAGTGGATCTTGCAAGCGATAGTCCAAGTAGTACGCCAGTTATCACTACTTCGGATAGTCCTTCTTCCATTCCATCCGAGTCATTGAATGAAGAACCATTCTGTGCAGACAATGAAAACTTCCGTTTTGCAAATCGTAACCAAAGAAACTGTGCTTGGATAGGAAAGAATCCAACTAAGAGATGTTTGAAGCAAGACAGTACAAAGAACAATGCGTTTGTATTTCAATTCTGTCCTCAAACTTGTAACAGATGTGATTGCAAAAATGAGGAATGGCTATTCAAGGATAAAGCTGGTAAGGACTGCGATTGGGTAGCGAAACGACCAACAGTAAGATGCGATAAAGCCGGAGCAAGAGAAAATTGCAAAGGTGTATGTGGAGGTGAATGTAGAAAGAATACTGATGGTTGGGTCACTACAAGTTCAAACATCAACACCAAAGGAAATTGTGCATGGTTTAAGAAGCGAGCAAGTAAGAGATGTCCAAAGGATTCTGAATCATATACAAAATGTCCAAATGCATGTAGCGGACAAGGCGTCGACGATGCAACTTGGATAAGTTCTATTCTCGGCAATGGAATAGCCAAAGATTGTACATGGTTTGGAAAGAAGAGCTCTATCAGATGTCCAAAAGATGAGACCTCTTACTATTACTGTCCAATTGCATGCCCAACTCCAGTTCAGCTAAGCAATGGACAAAACATTTTTGGAAATTAAATTAGAAAACAACTATACATCTTTTGGAGAATATAGTCCAGTTCTTCAAGTGTGAACTTTCTCTAGATGAAACGAAATGAATTTTAATATTCATGTGCTTTGCTTTTTCTTTGTAGAACTGATCTTCGTAAATTCCTTTTATCATCACTTGTCAAAGAAGGAAAAGTATTTTTCTAGGTGAAGTCAAAATAGCTAATTTAGGTATAGACACATGTTTCTTGAACATGCGAATCAATTTCGTACGTAGAAAGGTAGTACAAAAGGGGACGCAGTATCACACATCACACACACAACAGTAAAAAACGAACAAAAAACGAATATTTTGCAGCGAGCTTAAAAAATCAGTAGAAAGCTACCATATCCAAGCTGCAAGATGAATGCATTTCATAGAAGAATTTTCTATAGCATAGAAACATTTAAATCCAATGGGCTAGGTCGAGACTAAATGCGATTGTGGACAGAGAAGCAATACTAGCTAGTGGCTGGCTGACTGAGGATATATATCGAGCGAGGAGGGATCGAAGCTTTCTTGCTGTTTCAAATAGAATTGGCTATGATCGAGGCAATGAAATGATAGACAATACAGAGATGATAGCAGTCCGATTTAACGCTCGGCTTTAGAGGGTTTCTCGTCTCAAGTTGAATTCTAGGATATGAGTGCACAACCATGACGATGTAAAGTATGCTCATCTCAAGAGCGAGGAGGAGAGATGCTGGCAACTTTGCTAGACTTGAAATATAATTTGATGAGATGAACTGCCAGGGATCACGGAGTTAGAGAACCCAACTTGATTACTGCATGATATAGAAGAGGCATATGATAGAAAGGAAGAAACATTTGTTTGCTTCGTGGTTTTGAACTAATGAGGAATCGAAGCCATATTACTTGTGATGACAAGAACAAAATACTCCTGATTGGTGTCATGACACTTAGGGAAGAAAGCCATTGACTTTGCAAGTTCTGTTGTAGATGCTTTGATTCAAGAACGCTCTATTGATGAGAACTAGCAATCTAGATAGGCCAATCAAGTATGTATTGAAGTTGAAGATGAGCACTTGATGTCATTAGCAAAAAACTGAGACGAGGTTAGGAACAAATTATCGCTGTCGTCAAGATCCACTCAACAAAGAAGCACTACACTCAGAGTTTTGGAATATTTAATACGGGCAATTGAAATTTATGAAATAGAATCTTTCTGCGAGCATGAAGATAAATCATATTAGAAGATTGTAAACAATAGCGACTAAAAAAATGTTTAGTTTCTATTTCTCACTGGACTCTTCACCTTGGTATATACATGAGTTCTCTTTCCTGACGTTCTTTTCGCAATAGCAACTTCTTCTCTTCAGTCTTTTGTTTCAAAGAAACTAAACGGTCATACAGAGACACTGCTTGAGCTACTGTAATCTTTCCTTGAGGTTTCTGAAACTCGTTACGAAAACTATCACGTCTTGCATTGTGCATCTGACGATTTTTGCCACCTGGATAATAACCATTCTTTTCTTCGGCAATCTTACGAAGTCTATTCTCTACCTCCAGTCGTTTCATTCTACCTTCCTCTTGGTATGAAGCAGAAACATCATATAGGCGGAGATGTACAGCACCTGGAGATCTTCCTCTAGATCTTGGTCTTGATGATGATGCAGCTGTAGACTTTGTATGCATGGAATTAGATGCTACTGAGGCACGGGTTTTCGCAGTGGAAATTCTAATCTTTGTAGGTTGATCCTCAAACTTTGTAGACACTTTCTTGTTTGAAACTGTTTCCACTTCAGTTTGTTTTGGTTCATCCTCATCAATTACAATATCAGTTCCTTCATCATTAGCAGTTTCATCAACTTCTTCGCTTTCTTCTTCTTTAACTTCCTCGCTTTCTTCTCCTTCCTCCAAGCTTTCTTTGGGCTCATCGGACTTTACATCATTCTCTTGTTCCAATTCATTATCATCGGCAGCCATTGCTTGTTCACTTTCCTTAACTTCTTCGCTTTCCTCTGCCACTTCCAAGGAACTATTGGACGCATCGGACTTAACATTGTCTTCTACTAAATGTTCAACTTCACTAACTTCATCGACAATTACTTCATCGGTTTCCTCAACTTCTTCGCTTGCCTCGACAACTTCCAAGCTTTCTTTGGACACATCAGACTTGACATCATCCTCTAGCAGTTGTTCCAATTTATTATCTTCGGCTTTTTCTACCGTCACTTCAACTTCCTCAGACTCATCTTGTAGAGACTCATCAGCTTGAATAGATTGCAAAAACTCATACAGCTCCATAAAATGGATACTATCATCCTCCACAAGAGTCTTGTCTATCAAAGCGAATAATACATCAATCTCGACTGAAGAAAATTCATGCGACAAAAGGAAATCACGTAGCTCTTTCTTATCTACGTCGTTGCTGTTGTCAGTATCAATTTTCTCGAAAAGTCTCATAATAGCTTCTACATCTTGAATATCGTCACCTTCAGATCTAATAGCACTCACAAATTTCGCTGCCAATTTGCTCATTTGCGGTGAATGACCATCATACGCATATTCAAGGAACTGGAAGAGCTCAATAAAACTAATTTCTTTGTCTCCATTAATATCAATAGCTTTGAACAAGACAGATGCATCTTCTTCCGATGTAGATTCTTTATTGGAAGCGTTCACTTTTAGAACAAAGTTGTAGAATTCTTCCTCACACAAACCCTTATCTCCATTCGTATCAATGCTGTTGAATATATCATAGATATCATTCAAATCAAGATTAGCACTCATCAAGTCCAACGAATCAATTACTCTTTTTGCGAAGCTTACACGAATTGCTTTCATTGTATCTTTTTCAATTAAATGTGAGTACATGGTTCCTTTACGCACAGACGTGATACTTTGATGCTTAATTTCAAAGATAGTCAAGTGTCCAGGATCAATATGTAGAGTCGGCTCAAAACATACACATAGTTTGACACCAAGTCCTTCCGCAAATTCTTTCGCCTCTTCAAAGTCTACAATATTGCCTTGTCCATGATAGTTCGCACTCGTTGCTAATGCAGTATGATAGTCTTTTCCAAGCAACAACTCTTGATCACTGCAGCCCTCCAATCCAACTTCCAACTCTTTAAAGTATGATCTGAGACCAGATTCTGCTTCCGGAAATAGAGCACCTTGAACCATACCATCTCGTACAAGAATATCATTTGCACTTGAATTATTGGTCAAAGCTACACGTAAATGTGCTTGTTCGAACATTGCAAGTTTCTCAGACGAGTCGAGGGCACTTGGCAAAGAATCTTTATCACACAAGGTGTAAAATTTCTCAATATCTCCAATTACAAAGCAAAAGTTTCTCGCGCCATTCGGACGTTTCTTCGCAACTTCCATTTCTTCACATGCAATACGAGTCGGTGCACATATGAGCCAAGCGTTCAGTCCTTTATGGCAGACAAGGACCATTTCATTTTGCTTCAGCAAAGTGAGAGTCTCTTCAACAGCTTCGACTATGATTAGGAAAAGAGGTGTCAGTAATGTAAAGTGTAGGAAGAAGTTTATGTGGTGACGACGAAGCAATGTCGTTTACTTGACATATCCGATATGTACTTATTGTAGTTTGGTGCTGCAACCTAGTACATACCTTGCGATCCATCAACTGCAGCATCAATAACCTTCAACCCTAACCCTAACACTTCTTCGCTTTCCTCGACAACTTCCAAGCTTTCTTTGGACACATCAGACTTGACATCATCCTCTAGGACTTGTTCCAATTTATTATCGTCGGCTTTTTCTACCGTCACTTCAACTTCCTCATCGTCATCCTGTAGAGACTCATCAGCTTGAATAGATTGCAAAAACTCATACAGCTCCATAAAATGGATACTATCATCCTCAACAAGAGTCTTATCTATCAAAGCGAATAATACATCAATCTCGACTGAAGAAAATTCATGCGACAAAAGGAAATCACGTAGCTCTTTCTTATCTACGTCGTTGCTGTTGTCAGTATCAATTTTCTCGAAAAGTCTCATAATAGCTTCTACATCTTGAATATCGTCACCTTCAGATCTAATAGCACTCACAAATTTCGCTGCCAATTTGCTCATTTGCGGTGAATGACCATCATACGCATATTCAAGGAACTGGAAGAGCTCAATAAAACTAATTTCTTTGTCTCCATTAATATCAATAGCTTTGAACAAGACAGATGCATCTTCTTCCGATGTAGATTCTTTACTGGAAGCGTTCACTTTTAGAACAAAGTTGTAGAATTCTTCCTCACACAAACCCTTATCTCCATTCGTATCAATGCTGTTGAATATATCATAGATATCATTCAAATCAAGATTAGCACTCATCAAGTCCAACGAGTCAATTACTCTTTTTGCGAAGCTTACACGAATTGCTTTCATTGTATCTTTTTCAATTAAATGTGAGTACATGGTTCCTTTACGCACAGACGTGATACTTTGATGCTTAATTTCAAAGATAGTCAAGTGTCCAGGATCAATATGTAGAGTCGGCTCAAAACATACACATAGTTTGACACCAAGTCCTTCCGCAAATTCTTTCGCCTCTTCAAAGTCTACAATATTGCCTTGTCCATGATAGTTCGCACTCGTTGCTAATGCAGTATGATAGTCTTTTCCAAGCAACAACTCTTGATCACTGCAGCCCTCCAATCCAACTTCCAACTCTTTAAAGTATGATCTGAGACCAGATTCTGCTTCCGGAAATAGAGCACCTTGAACCATACCATCTCGTACAAGAATATCATTTGCACTTGAATTATTGGTCAAAGCTACACGTAAATGTGCTTGTTCGAACATTGCAAGTTTCTCAGACGAGTCGAGGGCACTTGGCAAAGAATCTTTATCACACAAGGTGTAAAATTTCTCAATATCTCCAATTACAAAGCAAAAGTTTCTCGCGCCATTCGGACGTTTCTTCGCAACTTCCATTTCTTCACATGCAATACGAGTCGGTGCACATATGAGCCAAGCGTTCAGTCCTTTATGGCAGACAAGGACCATTTCATTTTGCTTCAGCAAAGTGAGAGTCTCTTCAACAGCTTCGACTATGATTAGGAAAAGAGGTGTCAGTAATGTAAAGTGTAGGAAGAAGTTTATGTGGTGACGACGAAGCAATGTCGTTTACTTGACATATCCGATATGTACTTATTGTAGTTTGGTGCTGCAACCTAGTACATACCTTGCGATCCATCAACTGCAGCATCAATAACCTTCAACCCTAACCCTAACACTTCTTCGCTTTCCTCGACAACTTCCAAGCTTTCTTTGGACACATCAGACTTGACATCATCCTCTAGGACTTGTTCCAATTTATTATCGTCGGCTTTTTCTACCGTCACTTCAACTTCCTCATCGTCATCCTGTAGAGACTCATCAGCTTGAATAGATTGCAAAAACTCATACAGCTCCATAAAATGGATACTATCATCCTCAACAAGAGTCTTATCTATCAAAGCGAATAATACATCAATCTCGACTGAAGAAAATTCATGCGACAAAAGGAAATCACGTAGCTCTTTCTTATCTACGTCGTTGCTGTTGTCAGTATCAATTTTCTCGAAAAGTCTCATAATAGCTTCTACATCTTGAATATCGTCACCTTCAGATCTAATAGCACTCACAAATTTCGCTGCCAATTTGCTCATTTGCGGTGAATGACCATCATACGCATATTCAAGGAACTGGAAGAGCTCAATAAAACTAATTTCTTTGTCTCCATTAATATCAATAGCTTTGAACAAGACAGATGCATCTTCTTCCGATGTAGATTCTTTACTGGAAGCGTTCACTTTTAGAACAAAGTTGTAGAATTCTTCCTCACACAAACCCTTATCTCCATTCGTATCAATGCTGTTGAATATATCATAGATATCATTCAAATCAAGATTAGCACTCATCAAGTCCAACGAGTCAATTACTCTTTTTGCGAAGCTTACACGAATTGCTTTCATTGTATCTTTTTCAATTAAATGTGAGTACATGGTTCCTTTACGCACAGACGTGATACTTTGATGCTTAATTTCAAAGATAGTCAAGTGTCCAGGATCAATATGTAGAGTCGGCTCAAAACATACACATAGTTTGACACCAAGTCCTTCCGCAAATTCTTTCGCCTCTTCAAAGTCTACAATATTGCCTTGTCCATGATAGTTCGCACTCGTTGCTAATGCAGTATGATAGTCTTTTCCAAGCAACAACTCTTGATCACTGCAGCCCTCCAATCCAACTTCCAACTCTTTAAAGTATGATCTGAGACCAGATTCTGCTTCCGGAAATAGAGCACCTTGAACCATACCATCTCGTACAAGAATATCATTTGCACTTGAATTATTGGTCAAAGCTACACGTAAATGTGCTTGTTCGAACATTGCAAGTTTCTCAGACGAGTCGAGGGCACTTGGCAAAGAATCTTTATCACACAAGGTGTAAAATCTCTCAATATCTCCAATTACAAAGCAAAAGTTTCTCGCGCCATTCGGACGTTTCTTCGCAACTTCCATTTCTTCACATGCAATACGAGTCGGTGCACATATGAGCCAAGCGTTCAGTCCTTTATGGCAGACAAGGACCATTTCATTTTGCTTCAGCAAAGTGAGAGTCTCTTCAACAGCTTCGACTATGATTAGGAAAAGAGGTGTCAGTAATGTAAAGTGTAGGAAGAAGTTTATGTGGTGACGACGAAGCAATGTCGTTTACTTGACATATCCGATATGTACTTATTGTAGTTTGGTGCTGCAACCTAGTACATACCTTGCGATCCATCAACTGCAGCATCAATAACCTTCAACCCTAACCCTAACACTTCTTCGCTTTCCTCGACAACTTCCAAGCTTTCTTTGGACACATTGGACTTGACATCATCCTCTAGGACTTGTTCCAATTTATTATCGTCGGCTTTTTCTACCGTCACTTCAACTTCCTCATCGTCATCCTGTAGAGACTCATCAGCTTGAATAGATTGCAAAAACTCATACAGCTCCATAAAATGGATACTATCATCCTCCACAAGAGTCTTATCTATCAAAGCGAATAATACATCAATCTCGACTGAAGAAAATTCATGCGACAAAAGGAAATCACGTAGCTCTTTCTTATCTACGTCGTTGCTGTTGTCAGTATCAATTTTCTCGAAAAGTCTCATAATAGCTTCTACATCTTGAATATCGTCACCTTCAGATCTAATAGCACTCACAAATTTCGCTGCCAATTTGCTCATTTGCGGTGAATGACCATCATACGCATATTCAAGGAACTGGAAGAGCTCAATAAAACTAATTTCTTTGTCTCCATTAATATCAATAGCTTTGAACAAGACAGATGCATCTTCTTCCGATGTAGATTCTTTACTGGAAGCGTTCACTTTTAGAACAAAGTTGTAGAATTCTTCCTCACACAAACCCTTATCTCCATTCGTATCAATGCTGTTGAATATATCATAGATATCATTCAAATCAAGATTAGCACTCATCAAGTCCAACGAGTCAATTACTCTTTTTGCGAAGCTTACACGAATTGCTTTCATTGTATCTTTTTCAATTAAATGTGAGTACATGGTTCCTTTACGCACAGACGTGATACTTTGATGCTTAATTTCAAAGATAGTCAAGTGTCCAGGATCAATATGTAGAGTCGGCTCAAAACATACACATAGTTTGACACCAAGTCCTTCCGCAAATTCTTTCGCCTCTTCAAAGTCTACAATATTGCCTTGTCCATGATAGTTCGCACTCGTTGCTAATGCAGTATGATAGTCTTTTCCAAGCAACAACTCTTGATCACTGCAGCCCTCCAATCCAACTTCCAACTCTTTAAAGTATGATCTGAGACCAGATTCTGCTTCCGGAAATAGAGCACCTTGAACCATACCATCTCGTACAAGAATATCATTTGCACTTGAATTATTGGTCAAAGCTACACGTAAATGTGCTTGTTCGAACATTGCAAGTTTCTCAGACGAGTCGAGGGCACTTGGCAAAGAATCTTTATCACACAAGGTGTAAAATTTCTCAATATCTCCAATTACAAAGCAAAAGTTTCTCGCGCCATTCGGACGTTTCTTCGCAACTTCCATTTCTTCACATGCAATACGAGTCGGTGCACATATGAGCCAAGCGTTCAGTCCTTTATGGCAGACAAGGACCATTTCATTTTGCTTCAGCAAAGTGAGAGTCTCTTCAACAGCTTCGACTATGATTAGGAAAAGAGGTGTCAGTAATGTAAAGTGTAGGAAGAAGTTTATGTGGTGACGACGAAGCAATGTCGTTTACTTGACATATCCGATATGTACTTATTGTAGTTTGGTGCTGCAACCTAGTACATACCTTGCGATCCATCAACTGCAGCATCAATAACCTTCATTTGTTATATGGCTGTGCTCAATTCTATATGCTGTGCAACTACCTGCTTCAGTGTGTTAGCTACGGTGTTGTTATTAATGAAAGCAAAATCGGGGCAGACAGGCGGACGACAGCTCCCTCTCACATTCATCCACATTTTCTTCACAACGCACAAATATTTCAAATACGTCATTACACTATGAGACGAAATTTGGTGTCATTGCTCTCGTCAAAAGTCAATGATAAGATGTCATGTTCTAAATCAGTCTAATTTAAACGCTTTCTTACTCTACAGGAACCCGAAACTTTTTCTTTTTTCTTCTTTCACAAACAACACCGTCGTTGATGATTCATGACTCCACTAGAGTTGCAATTATTATTTATTATAATTTCAGATCTCAATCCAGTAGATAACTTTCAAATAGCTTCAAGTTTACAGGCCACAACTAGCTAGCTTTGAACAACATCCCCAAAAAGGCGGCGAAGAAGATATCTAATTCAATAGCTTTTGCCGGGGTAAAAATAGTGGCAAATAGTAGACGGCTGTCAAAAATAACTGGCAAGGGACTCTGTACCACGAGTAAGTTTCAAATAGCTAGCTTCAAGTTTACAGGCCACAACTAGCTAGCTTTGAACAACATCCCCAAAAAGGCGGCGAACACGGACGCTAAGAATTGGGGGGAAGCTACATCTCCGTAGAGACGTACAAGACATACCAGAATAAATGGCCAATTGCTTCATAGCCACCAATTTTTGCACGATGTGAAAAATACAAGATGGGACTCAACTCGTTCAACTCAACGAGAAAAAGTTAATTACCTCATAAAATTTGATAGATGCGATTGTACAACTCGTCGGGAAAGTGAAATCCAGCGACCCCGACTTACACAAGTCTTTATCAGTACCCTATAAGTATATATCTAAGTCGGGGTCGCTGGATATTGACTATAAGAAATGTTATGGCTCACTATGATAGCTACTGAACGAAGTGAGAAGGGTGACAGAATTCGGTCGTTCAAGCTGTATGTATTGAAACTTCAATAGAATTGACAAATACAGGTTCCTAATGATCATGTCGGGGTTTTCCATTGCTTATATGATTACAGTTTTAGTAATGGGTAGTAGAAAAGCAAATATGATTACTACATGTTCGATGATGCATCAAGTCATCACCATAGGATAGGAAACTATTACCTTGTGCTGTGATTCCATGAAGCTATGTAGAAACTGCAGAAACAAAGCAAACCTATATTTTTCACTATTGAGCAGTGATCTGATACAGCTTGATTAGCTAGGAGATTTTCAATTAAGAAGCAAGAGCCTGATGATAAGAAGAACATAGATGAAACGAGGAGCGATGATATGCAACGAAACACCAAAGCAGAGCAGAGACATGATTCACTAGATTGTATTCCTAGTCTTTATTCATAGATATGACTTTCTATATCAATTATAGCATCTATGGAAAGTAACTACTCGGGATGGTATTCCGTAAGAGACGAATGCTTTTACAATGAATCCGAACTTGTTGACAGAAAAGCACCCACTGAAGCTGAAGTGGAATGGGTGGCAAAGGAAAAATCATACTTTTTCAAACTATCAGCCATGGGAGAACTGTTATTGAAAATGTATGAAGAATATCCCGAAATGATTGCGCCTAAATCAAGATTTTTAAATGAAGTGAAATCGTTTGTTTCAGGTGGACTACGTGATTTGTCAGCTTCAAGAACCAGTTTCAAATGGGGAGTTCCTGCTCCTGATGATGAAGATCATGTCATGTATGTATGGATTGATTGGCTTGCAAATTATATGTCAGCACTTGGGTATGGATCTGATAATACAGAAAATTGTGAAAAGTTTTGACCGGCTGGTCTACATGTCGTTGGAAAAGATATTCTTAGATTCCAGCTGTCTATTGGCCTGCTTTCTTGCTTGCGGCTGATTTGTCTCTTCCAAAGCGAGTATATGCACAAGCGAGTATATGCACATGGTTGGTGGACCAAGGATGGAGAAAAGATTTCCAAATCTCTAGGAAATGTTATTGATCCTGTTGAACTCGTCGATAAATATGGAGTCGATCCGACTCGATTCTTTCTCATGTCCGAAGTGCCTTTTGGAAACAATGGAGACTTTTCCGATCTGAACTTTGTATACAGATGCAATGCGAATCTCACTAATGAGCTTGGTAACCTTGCGCATTGTGTTTGTACTTTGGTATACAAAAATTGCGATTAATCGATACCGACATCTGGCGAATTCTTACCCAAAGACGTTGAAATGTTGTAGAATGCAAAGGCTGTCAGAGATATTGCTGTTGGACACATTGCCAATCAAGCAATTAGTCAATATGCTACAACCATGATTAATCTTGTCAAGGATGCGAATAAATATATCGATGTTCAAGTGTCTTGGGCTTTGAAAAAGATGGATCCGGATCGTATGTCAACTGTTTTGTATGTAGGTACTGATGGAGACTTTGCGTCATGTAGGTATCTTATATAAGCCACTCATTCCGGATTTGGCAAATAAGATATTAGATCAGTTGACTGTGCCTGCGAACTTTTGCGCATTTGGAGTCATTGCCACTTGTTTCTGCATAGATTTGAAGTTCCAGGGGAAGAAACTGAGAAGCAACAGAAACAAAAACAGCAACAGCCAAAGAAGCAGCAGAATTATGCACCTTTGGAGAAAGACATAGGTAGACTTGATATTCGTGTTGGAGTAATTACGAAAGCGTGGGAGCACGAAGAGGCTGTTAAATTGTTTTGCGAGGAGATTGATATTGGTGAAGAGTCAGGTCCTTAGACAAATTGCTTCGGGATTACGGAATCATAACAAGCTTGAGGAATTAGAAGGGCAACGGGTTTTGGTTTTGACAAATTTAAAATCAAGAAAATTGGTCGGATTTCCATCGCACGGTATGGTACTTTGCGCTTCGAATGGAGATACACGGAGTTCGTAGAGCCACAAGCAGATGCAAAGTTAAGAGAACGAATTATTGTTGATGGAATGCAGTTTTCCCTGATTAATGACGGTATTGCTACTTACAAGTGTATTCCATGATTTATGACCATTGCTGGAGAATGCAAAGCCAAGTCAGGATTTGCGAATGCAGAAGTAGCATAAAGTAATTGAAAATATTTTTAATTGTATTTAGTTCCGAAGAGAATGGGCATTTGTAATTCTGCTACTATGAAATATTATCCTATAGTAAAGTCGTTTCAACGATATATTATCCGTTCAACCTTTTGCACAATAGCTCCTGGTAGTCTTTATTTCTTATACTTTATCTCAATCATAGATCGCGAACCCCCATCCCGACAAATAGTGCGAGCCTCTTTCGATAGTCCTTTCGATGGTCTTCGTTTTGAGAATATCCACAACATCCGTTGTATGCTTCATTGCAAACGCTTTCTTTCTCTGACTCGGAACTAAACTTAAATCCATGATCTACAAGATTTTTCAAGGAGGTAAAGTCCATCTCTAAAAAAGAATCCTCTCGTGACACATAACCATCAATAAATGAACTAAGTTGAGCATCTCCAATCTCTTGAACATTCTTTGAACCAAGCTTTTTCAACCCACTTTTCTCAAGGAAGGCCTCATCTAACAATCCATTTTCTGCAAAGAAAGCCTGGTTTGCTTTCCATTGGCTCCTATGCCTGATTCCGAAAGTTTCTCTCCATTCCTTTTTGACGTACGAAACTAAGTCACCTCCCTTACAACCGTTCTCGTACGCCCACTTGACATCTTCTAAATCAACGTGACATGCAATTTGTGATAGGAAAAGTGTATTTCTTGTACAGTCTAAGCACCACGGCAAGCCAAGACTATGAAAATATTTGATTCCATCTATTTCACGACGTGTACGAAATACTTCTTCAAGTGATGTAAAGTTCTGCATATCTTTGCCCTTTTCCAAAAGGTAAGAGATACCCTCAAACCAAGGATTACTTCTAGATTTGAACATCTGTGTGAATAGCTTACTGTCGAAGTTTGAGTTCTTTCCAATGAAATAGTCAAGCAGTCCAAGTTCTTTCTTTTCAATAAGAACAGAGTTCAAATTAGATGAACGCAAATTTTCATAGTCAAATGTGCAGCCATTGTCTATAAGATAATTCAACTTGTCTAAACTAAAGCTAAAACTTTTCAACAGATGATAATATTCTTCCCCGGGAGTCGTCCAAGGGCAACCATCTTCATGAGCATACTGAATCATCTCCAGAGTACCGCCTCCTACAATATGTTTCATAATGTCACCACACCATGGAATAGAGATGCTGCGAAGGAATTTGATGATTTCAAAGTACTCAGCAACTTTATATGCGAACCACTCTTTCATCTCACTGAATTCATAGCCTAGCTCGTACATTAAACGAAAGACTTCCACACTGCCTGTATTTTCGATCGCATTTTTGACACCGTAAGCGTTGAAGTTGTCGTATCCAAGATCAAAGCAATACTGAATCATTTCTAAAGACTTGGTGCTAATTGCACCGGCAAGAACTTTTGAGTTTTCGTCATTTATTTTGTAACCTCCAATCTCTAGTAGCCACTTAAGCGATTGAACATTTCCACTCTTGATTGCACACTCACAATAATCTAAATTGTTTTTCAGATAAGCATCATCCATAAACCCAATACACAAATCATCATTGTCCATGATACCAATTTCACGTAACCACTGCAGTATCTCAATTTTACCATATTCAATTGCAGGTTTGCAATACCTCTGTAGTCCTAAGAAATAATGAAGTTCTTCATAAAGGTACTTGAGCACATGCAAATGACCTCTTTCTACGAGCTTAGACAGTGTTTCATCTCACTGAATTCATAGCCTAGCTCGTACATTAAACGAAAGACTTCCACACTGCCTGTATTTTCGATCGCATTTTTGACACCGTAAGCGTTGAAGTTGTCGTATCCAAGATCAAAGCAATACTGAATCATTTCTAAAGACTTGGTGCTAATTGCACCGGCAAGAACTTTTGAGTTTTCGTCATTTATTTTGTAACCTCCAATCTCTAGTAGCCACTTAAGCGATTGAACATTTCCACTCTTGATTGCACACTCACAATAATCTAAATTGTTTTTCAGATAAGCATCATCCATAAACCCAATACACAAATCATCATTGTCCATGATACCAATTTCACGTAACCACTGCAGTATCTCAATTTTACCATATTCAATTGCAGGTTTGCAATACCTCTGTAGTCCTAAGAAATAATGAAGTTCTTCATAAAGGTACTTGAGCACATGCAAATGACCTCTTTCTACGAGCTTAGACAGTGTCACGACCTTTTTAGGTTTCAAAGAGACCTCCTTTTCAAATTCACTTTGAATCATCATAATTTTCTTCGTCTTCAGAATCGTAATCTGGAAAGATAGTTCTATACTTCATCTCAACTAAGGAAACAAGTCGTGGCCGTCCGTCACAGCAGCTCTCAAAATATCAATGTTGCCATTTACTGCAGCTGCTCTTAGCATGTTATCTTTCTCTTCCAAAGATTTGCAAAGAATATTGAGACAATACCTTGCTAGATTTACAGATGTCGCCATTTCAAGATAAGTCGTTTCTCGCCCGAACTTAGCTTTGTAGGCTTTGTGGAGTTTCTTTGATGCCAGACCTATTGATCCATAATGGCCTTGACCTAAATATGATAAGCAGTTACTCAATACTTCATCTGGCAAAGAATACAAAGGCGCTAACTCCTGTCCGTAGTTCATGAGAACTTGAGCTTTGTGCTTTTTTGTCTCTTTCTCTTCAACGTACTTTACTACTGCGGCCTCTACACTTGCTTGCAGATTTTCAAAATCAATTATGAACTTGAGCTCTTGAAATTCTTTCAATAATGCAGATAGTTTGTTTGATATCTTTTTTGCTCTAAGAGCATCAGAAGCACTAGCTTTATGAAGAGCTAGCTATATCTTTCTTGTTACTAACGAGGACAGCAAGAGAAGTACTACTAGTAGAACAAGTACCTTCCTCTGTACGTGCTCTTTTCCGACCCGGCTCGGAAACTTCACTGTTTGTAGTCATTGACTTCGTTTTAGTTCAAGTTGATACAGTTTGCTGTTGTAGACTAATCACTTAGTTAGTTCGATTCCGTTTCAAAGAACTAGTGATGAGCATTTATGTTTGCTAGAGAGTGAGAGTGCTTGAAAGAGGGAAGAGAACAGGCTAGATAATGTGACGTCATATATTTCTGAACATGATGCAGTTTTTTATTCCCCCCCACCAAAATTCACCCCCAAAACATGTGACTAACGTTTCGGCAAGGGCGCCATATTTGTTGCCTTGAATCTAATAGATTTTACACGGGGGACTTAGAGGCCGGTTCGTCCCATTTTTACTCAAAATTGACATTAGAGTCCAGAAGTCCCTTTAGAGTCAACCACAGTTAGGAGCTCCACGCCTTATTTTGACTCTAATGTTGACTCTAATAGAATTTTGGATTCTACATAAAAATATAATACCTATAACCCTTGACCTAACACATAAATATATGTACCAGCTAGTACCTACAGGGTACTACATGTAGTCCGTCACTGCGTTCATATTTCATACATTCAATCACAATTACATTTCAATTGATTGCAATCCCTCTCCACAAACATACAAACACTGAATGATGAATATACGAAACTATTTCGCTGCACTTCGTTCAGTTGATAGCAATGATGGAGCTGCTTAACAGCAAAACACTCAGCAAGTCGAAGAAGCAGCCCTTCCTCCTTCCAAAAATAATACTATTGCACATGAACAAGAAGCACAGCAGCACATGGAAGACCAAATGGAAGCCAATCATTTTGAAGAACAAGAAGATGAAGTAACGGATGATAGTTTGGAAGATATTCCTCTTTCAATGTCGGAAACTGTTCATGAGCATGGTCGGAAAGCAACTGGAATAGTTAAAGAACAAATGGAAAAACTGAACCAATTAGTAAAGAAAAAGAGATAGTGGAAGCTGCTTTCCTGAGGGGTCAATTTTGAGTAATCCGCCAAAACTATCCAAAAGTGATATTCATACATGTTGAAAAGATTTTTACCAGATGAAAGTATTCAATTGGTTTCCAGATGAAATGATGCCACTTGTTTGGAAACTATCTTGTCCAAATTGTGGTGACTGTAAAAAGAATAGGGATTTACCAAATCCTCGTACAAGTACAACTGCTAATATCACAGAACTTGGTACTACGCAGCAAATACAAAGGAAAAATGTGACACTCCAGGATGTGTAGAAAAGTATGGAGATACATGTCCAAAAAAATACTCAAGAAGGTGTAAGATATTGGAAGAACAAGATGTAACATTCAAAAAATTGAGAAGAAAGGCTCATATCAGAAGCTGTGCAAATCCGAACTGTTTTGATCTTAAAGCGACAAATAATAGGACGAGATGTATTGCTCTATTGAATGAAAATACTTCATAAAGTTAAAAGCTTACTTTATGTATCTTTAATTATTTTCATTTTGCTGGTCATTCATCTATCGATCCAAGAGATAGCTTCATCAAACAATGACAAATGGAAATTCTTTCCTTTCTTTTCTCCTTTTTCCTCTTTTGTCTGCAATGCTTTTTCTCTTTTTCTTTCCCTCTCCTGAGATAGGAAGGAAAGAGACATTTACTTTGAATATAAAAGAAAAAGAGATAGAAAGGGAAGAAACTGTTATATTAAATAAAAAGAAAAAAGAAAGGAGAAGGGACAGAAACTATATATATTATTAGTAAAAAATGCAAAATTGCATGAGATATCCATGCCCAGGTAAATCCGCTGTTACAGCTGTTCTGAGTCCCATTTCCACTGTAACAGCGGAAATCCACTTACGCGCAAAAAACACTAACAAACCTTGACACGACAAAGAACAAAACATCAAATTTTAGCGATTATTTCTCTCTACAAGACCTATTCCAATGAATTCATTCTTTCACTCTGAACCACTCAAATCTTGCTCATCTACTCCCTCGTCTGCTTGGTAGTTGGTAATCCTCAAGTGATGTGAATGTTCCTTCAAGAAGCAGGTCATCACTCTGTACCACATTGCCTCTTCCTTCCTTTGATCTTTGTTTGTGAAAGGCTTAATTCTCACTGTATCTTCAGGGAATTTTTGATTCTTTATTACCTTTCCCACATTACATAAAGGTCGCCTACATGTGAAGCACATTGAAAATGTATCTTTACCACAGAGCCAGCACCGATATGGTCTTGTTAGTTCTATTCCCGGTTCACAAAATTGTGCAAAGAACGGAAGACCTCCTGCTTTTCCCTGCTGACAAGCTTTGACACGAGTCCAATAATCACTATCATCTGGCTTCCAATTGAGATCTGTTTTATAATTCCTTGTTGGTGTTTCAAATGTTCTTGGAGTAGTATATTGAAGAATTGGTCCACCAAATCTATGGGAAGTCCTACCATTTGGTGGTGGTAGAGGAGGGAGATTTGCAACTAAACAAGATTTTGCCAGTTGTTCCTTTTTAGCTTTGCGTTGAAAATATTTATTCAAAAAATTAAGTGTTTTGTGGAAGGAATATCTGTCAGATGCAGCTTTACGTAGATTTTTAAGCGATTTATGATTTTCAGGTTTGCAAGTGAAGACTGCGATGAATGAATACAAATGCAAGAAGCATCAAACGTGAGCTTGCATGACTGTTACAATTTATATGCGGATGCTTGAAGCGGTGGCTTTCCATTATAGCAGTGGTTGTATCGGATCCTGACTTGAATGAATTCCAATTTGCATGTATTGCTGGTATAATACGTTTCAATGGAGGCATCGGTAGATTCTGTGTCTGACTGACATGCCGCCACAGATAAAACTGGGACAGAAACTCTTCTGTACCACCAATTGTTGGAATAGTGTTGGCAATCGATGAAACCTTTTTCAACTCATTCTCGGATACTGTCTCTTGATAAGCTCAGGAAAGTGCATCTCCATACATAGCCTTTAGACATTCACCGTAGTCTCGAAGCAGATTTTCTGATAACTTAACAGCATTCCCATGGATAATTTTCCCATTTACATCTGCAACAATAAACATAATCTTTGTTAAGTTGTAGACATATGAGTGATGTAAAATCTGAGTCCTTTCGCTCAATTTCCGTCTATACAGTTTTTCATCAAGGTCTGTAATATTTAGCAATCTGCTTTGGAACTCCTTTTCTTTGTTGTACTCTTTTGTGCTGACCCTAACCCTAGTTTTAATCTCTACACCCCAGATTTCCAATTCATCATTATTATTGTCTGTAGTCTGAACAACAGCTAGTGCATCTATACTGTCTTTGATGTACAGCAAACCTTTCTTTCCTACCAAGCCTGTTGTAAAAACCGCCACGACTTTATTAATACTTGCAATAGTAGACAACTTTCCCTCATTTGCATCTCTTGCAAAGTTTTGGATCACTTTAGGTTCATTCTTATGACCAATAAGACACACATTTTTTCTTGCGCCCTTGAAATTGCTTTGAAATGACTGCAGCATAAGTTTTCTTTTGATTTCCTTCTTTCCATTGATTTCCGTGTTAATATCTCTTGGTAAGTTGGTGCTCTGATTTTCATCAGCTTCTAGTTCCAATTGATGTTTGATCAAAGTCATCTCTTTATTTTGTTGCTTTACTTTGAGACGATATTTGGAACAAGTACACATGAGAATTTCTTTTGTGTAAAAGAGATATTTCCTTGTGGAATTGCTATACATCAGTAGCTGTTGTATTTCCTTTCTTGTCTACGTCAATATCAATTGAAGAGACTCGTCTTCGGAAAGAATCATGTACAGATTTCAATTGATTGTTGTCAGTCAATCTTTCTTGTACTACCTTCTCTGCATCCTCTTTAGATAACACTTTGTCACAAGAAATATAATTTTCGTATACATCGTAAATGAATTGCTTCCATGGATCCACTTCCGGCAAGAACAGTTCATTGGTAATTGTCTTGATATGGTTGAGAAAAGATTCTTCTTCTTTTGATATGTCAATGATGTCAGCTCCAATTCGTTCATAAGAAAGGAATTCTCCCAAGTTGGTCCATTTATTGCCTTTGCGACATGCTTACATTTATCTCTTACATCAGTATTACTCCAATGAAGAAATATGAAACTTGCACTGAATGTAGCCCAAGCTTGAGAGGACAAAAAAACTCCACTTGCGTAGTAGAAACCAGTTGGATGTACCTTCCTTGATTGTAAGAAACTCGACATTGTTTTGCATATAGTCAAGTACTACAATCTTTGCATCTTCTTCACTAGACTCTAAATCATTCTTGTTGATGTAAGCTGTTGTAAAACAGTCAAAGAACAGAGATTGAATGATGAGGAGCAAGTAAGTGTAGATTGGGTTAGCTAACTGTAATGTTGATAGAAGAAGTGCAAATGTGAGGAGGAAGATAGAAGAGTAGTGAAAGTTTGTGGATTAGGGGTAACGTTGATTGAAGGTAGTATGGGAAAGAGTAGTTTTGAGATAGAGTAGATGATGGAGGATATACATAGCAGAGAGAAGAGGAAGATTGAGTGTGCTTGTATGTTTTAGGATTGTGTGTATGAAGTTATTGTATTGATGAAATGATGAAGAACAGAGATTGAATGATGAGGAGCAAGTAAGTGTAGATTGGGTTAGCTAACCGTAATGTTGATAGAAGAAGTGTAAATGTGAGGAGGAAGATAGAAGAGTAGTGAAAGTTTGTGGATTAGGGGTAACGTTGATTGAAGGTAGTATGGGAAAGAGTAGTATGAGATAGAGTAGATGATGGAGGATATAGATAGCAGAGAGAAGAGGAAGATTGAGTGTGCGTGTATGTTTTAGGATTGTGTGTATGAAGTTATTGTATTGATGAAATGATGAAGAACAGAGATTGAATGATGAGGAGCAAGTAAGTTTAGATTGGGTTAGCTAACCGTAATGTTGATAGAAGAAGTGTAAATGTGAGGAGGAAGATAGAAGAGTAGTGAAAGTTTGTGGATTAGGGGTAACGTTGATTGAAGGTAGTATGGGAAAGAGTAGTATTGAGATAGAGTAGATGATGGAGGATATAGATAGCAGAGAGAAGAGGAAGATTGAGTGTGCGTGTATGTTTTAGGATTGTGTGTATGAAGTTATTGTATTGATGAAATGATGAAGAACAGAGATTGAATGATGAGGAGCAAGTAAGTGTAGATTGGGTTAGCTAACAGTAATGTTGATAGAAGAAGTGTAAATGTGAGGAGGAAGATAGAAGAGTAGTGAAAGTTTGTGGATTTGGGGTAACGTTGATTGAAGGTAGTATGGGAAAGAGTAGTATTGAGATAGAGTAGATGATGGAGGATATAGATAGCAGAGAGAAGAGGAAGATTGAGTGTGCGTGTATGTTTTAGGATTGTGTGTATGAAGTTATTGTATTGATGAAATGATGAAGAACAGAGATTGAATGACGAGGAGCAAGTAAGTGTAGATTGGGTTAGCTAACAGTAATGTTGATAGAAGAAGTGTATATGTGAGGAGGAAGATAGAAGAGTAGTGAAAGTTTGTGGATTAGGGGTAACGTTGATTGAAGGTAGTATGGGAAAGAGTAGTATTGAGATAGAGTAGATGATGGAGGATATACATAGCAGAGAGAAGAGTACAGAAATATGGACCTCTCGCTAGTCTAACTTAAAGCTAAACTCAGTTCTATCAATCGTATGTCTACTTACTTGGTAAGAAGTAAACTATCTAGCTTTGTAAATTGCGTAGACGGATGCAGAACTTGAATGCAGATACAAAGGTTCTCAGTTCCGAGCTTGAGAGTGTTGTGGGCGCTATTAACAGATCAGAAGCTTCTAGGAACTGCGATTGAACTTGACGATGCGCTGCTTGACTAGTCAGAAGAAGATAGACTTGATGAGAGACCAGAGGAGTAGTAACTAGAGGAGCTAGTACTACTGCGATTAGTATTAATGAATAGTAAATGTAGAGTGATACAGAAATGTGAATTCTGAAATTATAAACTTAGAAGTAAGAAAATTATGACAAGCAAATTTGCAAATATCTAAATAAATCGACAGAGATCAGTGAAATATTCACCAGCATAACCTCAACGCATGCGTTGGAGTCTTATCAGTTCGCTGAACATACAAGAATAGTAAAATCCACGGTTCCACAAGTCTAGTTGTCTTATCAAAACGCATGAGGCTTAAACAAAACTTTCAAAATTTGCATTCCGAAAGCATCGCCAAAAGTCGTAGACATTCCGATAAATTTAGCCAGTCACAGGAAGTTGATTGACGTACTTCAAATAAATTTAGCCAAAGACCATCCAACACATATGCAGCTAGAGACGTTGCCACGAGAGCCAATTCTCCCTTCAACGTCGAGACAAATATCAATTTGCAAGTCATACAATTACCAGCCTTGTACCTTGGATCTAAGATACTCAAAAGTAATTCGATCCAAGCCCTTTGTCAAGTAATCAGCCTCTTGTTCCTTGGTTAGACAGTAGACAATCTCCATCTTATTCTCCTTATCATTGATGATGGACCAAAAGAAGTGCCAGCGAACAAGATAGTGACGAGTTCTATTGGTCAATCTTTGATCAACAGCAAGAGAAAGAGCAGCAGAATGATCTTCATGAGCAGTAGAAACGATCTTGGAGACCGCCATACCCTTAGGAACAGAAAGCTTGGATACCATTTCTTCCAAAAGAGTCTTCACAGGTAGGAGTGCTCTCATGGCTAGACTGAGGGAGTAGTACTCTGCTTCAGCAGTAGATAGACAGATGGAAGGCATAAGCTGGGTTTTCCACACCAGAGGACACCCAGAAAGCTTAATAACATAGGCTCCACGAGACTTGACTGAAGAAGCAAGAATATGAGGCTCATAGTTATACAGACCAGCGAAATCGGCATCACAGAAACAGTCCAAACGAAGCTTGTTAGTAGGCTTGATGATTGTACCCTTTCCAATTGTACCCTTTCCAATTGTACCCTTTAGATAACGGCAGAGAATCTTTACAGCCTTGGCATGCGATTGCTTTGGATTGTGAGTAAATCTGCAGATCTGCGACACAGCAAACACAATATCAGTTCTGGTGTTGGTTGATAAGTAGAGTAACATTCCAGCAACAGAAGGATAGGACCAAGATTCAGAGAAAGGTTCACCATCAGCATCGATTCCAAGAGGTTCACGGCGACAAGGGACCTTGTTTGGAGCACTATCAGAAAGACCGGTGGTTTCAAGAATCTTCTTGATCAAACCATCTTGAGTGAGATGAATGTTACCTTGAAGATCCTTATGATACTGAATACCCAAGAACTCAGTGAAAGTTCCCTCAAGAGTAAGCTGGAAGCCTTTGTCACGCAACTGCTGAATAAATTCATCCAAAACTTGCTTATTTTTGTAAGCAATACCAGTGTCATCGACGTAGAGAACCAAGAAGATATCAGACTTGTAGAACAAGCAGTGGTCATACTTGGAGCGTTCGAAACCGAGTTCAATGAAAGCATTGGAGCACATCTCATACCAGAGCTTCGGAGAATAAGTGGCACCGTACAAGGACTTCTTCAAACGAAGGCAACAATTGGGTTTACTGGTAGTAAAACCAAGTGGAACTTTCATGAAGGTGTTGTAGGGATTGTCACTTTGGCAGAAGGCATTGCTGAAGTCAATAGAGCAGGTTTCCCATCCAAGAAGAAGTGAAAGAAGCAGGAAGCAGCGAATAGTAGGATAAGCAACAACAGGAGCGAATACATCACCTACAGATTCCATGAGATCACCGCGAAGACAGATACGACCTTTGTACTTCTTTACAGTACCATCAGGAGCACGCTTGATTCGAAAGACCCAAGTGCAAGGAACAACTTTGGCTCCCTTAGGAACGGAAGAAAGAGGGACTTCTTCCCAAACACCATGGCTTTCCAACTCTTCAATCTCTTTCACAGCAGATTTAATCCATTGCTCACGGTCAGGATGACGCATTGCTTCATGATAAGAGAACAAATCAGGGTCTTTGTTCTTCTTAGAGACAAAGATACCACCATTAGAGAGACTAGGAGAGTCATCGATGCATGGAACACCATAAGCAGCAAAGAGATGATGAAAGTGGATTGGAGAAGGAATCAAAGAGGTATAGTATGATTTTCCATAAGTTGACTGGATGTTCATACGCTCAGGTTGCTTGCTACGACGATTGGAACGGCGCAGAGCTGAAGGAGGATCACTAGAGGATTGCTTAGATACCTTGGATGGACGAATTGAAGGCTTGGAAGGCTTGGGTTCGAGACCCGAAGTTGACGAAGAATAACCGTCAATTTGAGGAGACTTTGCTTCGATATTTGCACTTGTTGGAAAAATGTTCGTTTCGAAACTGACATTGGGTTCGAAACTCGCAACGGCAACAGAGGACTTTTCACCATCAGTATCAGCAGAATTCTCCCTTAAGGACGATGTTGGTGCTGGAGAACTATTGGAAGCAGCAGGAGAACCGACGGAAGTAGGCATTGGAGGCAGACCAGAAGGAGATGAAGTAGGCTCATCAGTAGAGGAAATCAGTGGAGTTCTAGGCTTTGCTGATGCAAATCGCTCAAGGATTGCTGAAGTAGTGGCTTCACGATGACGAGCTTCAACGATGGAATCATTAAGAGCAGAAACAGCTGAGGTATCTAATTCATCATCCCCAAAATACTGAAGTTCAGACTTGCCAAACATTTCAATCCACTCTGGCGAATTGAAATCAGGAAGAGCAGCTGCAGAAGAAGAAACTGTAGCGAACCAATCGTCCATTACAACATGGTACTGAGGTGTGATGGACCCAGATTGCAAGTTCAGAAGACTGTAGACAGAACTGGCATACTCATCAGCACGTCCAAGGTAGATACACTGGGTGGATCTTGGCTTCCAACAGGGTAACTTCTTACCATTGGCAAGGGTCTTTTCAAGGACATAAGCTGGGCAGCCGAAGACATGAACATCATGAAGCTTCTCAAGTGGATATCTGGATCTAGTGAAGATGTCAGCAGGAGAAAGACCAGTGGAAGGGTTCGGCATATGATTCCAGAGCCAAGTTGCTTGCTTGATAGCCATGGGCCAAAGGGAAGAATCAGCGACTTCAGGCCAATGCAAAGCAGCATGGATCATCATAGCGCGAGCAATGGAGGTGATAGTCTGAATAGAACGTTCAGCTATCGCATTCTGATGATGGGCACCTACTCCTGCAAAAGCTTGGATCTGGCGGAAATCACTCATGTGTGCAGAAAATTCCTTGCTCGTAAAATACTTGGCATTATCCATTACATACTTCTGAGGGACGACTCCTACATCGCGACAAATAGCTTCAAAGTTTGCCTTGGACTCAAGCGTTGCATGTGAGGTCAAGACAGATTGAAATTGAACATCAATGTAGGCGGATGCATGATCAACGAAGACACAGGCTCCCTTGAATTTGGACTTGTCAGATTCTTTTCCACGGGTGTTGAAACGACGGCCGGGTTGAGAACAGATCATGTGATCTACAGAGATTGCTTGACCAGGAAGGAGATTGTCTTGCTTTAAGACACCTGGATGATCGGTAACTTTGCCCTTAGAACGCTTAGGTGGAGAACGGACTCGTTGCTTTGCATGGAGACAAGCTCTACACTTTGGTAATTCAAGAGAAGAGGAACTAGCAGCTCGATGAAGACGCTTAGCAGATTCAGAAACAGCTAGAACACCAGATCCCAAGAGAAACTTCACACGATCAAAACCAACGTGACCAAGACGGTAATGCCAACGGAGCAGACACTTCTGAGCTTCACTTAGATTTGCATTGGACTCACTGGTAGGAGTTCCAAAGGCTGCTAGAATGGAACTAGGATCAGGTACTGGAGAAGACTCAGGATCTGGAGCGGCTGGAGGAGCCGGCGAAAAATTTACAGACTTGGAGGAAGAAGGCTTCTGAGAAGGATTCGCTCCCTCATTGGTACACATGGTCACTAGAAGATTGGAAATTCTGTGACAGGGAACAGCTACTGCTTTTCGCAATGGATCACCTTGTTTTCCTTCAAGCAAGCCATCCTTCTTGATGATGAAGGACTCTTGTAGCTCATTCCAAAGGACTTGAGTTGACAAGAGACGGACCTCCGACTTCGGAATGAAAGCACAAGGAAGCTTGAGGGAACGGAGAGTTCCATCCACTGCTGGAACATACCACACAACATACCCTTCACCCTCAACTTCGTATCGACCAGAAGAGTTTAAGCCACCAAGACTCTTACTGGTTACAATCTTTCCTACATCGGAGCTGAATGAAACAAAGTCATCTCGGTTATTGGAGACACAACAAGATGCACCACTGTCCCAAATCACTGGAAATGAGTTGGCTAGTGGCGGAGTGTTACCAAAAGCATTGAAGAAGGAAGAGAATGATGGAAGCAACAAAGCACGCTGAGAACCAGTCAAGCGAGTGACTGGACTATGGACATGATAGCTACTCTGGCAACTACGGCGAGTGTGAACAGGACGAGTGCTGACAAATGTATCAAAGACACGGCGATGAGAACGACCTCCACCACAGTGTTGATTTTGAATGACAAACTGTGCAGCATTGTATCTGCGACGCCAACGCTGTCTTGCACGACGAGCATCCAAAGAACAAAAGTTAGTATTCCTCCCTTTGCGATTCATACGGCGAAATCTCCCTTTAACTTGTTTTTTTGGTGGAATGGTATCACCTAGAAGACAACATTGGAGCAAGCGATGGAAGCGAAGCTTCTGCTTCTTAGTGAACTGCTGCAGACGACGACGGTAGGAGCGGCTGTACTTTCGACCAGAAGAGGCAGAGCATTGGTTGCTCCAAGATTTGGAGTAACGACGCTTACGGAAGAGCAAGAAGATGACTGTACCAATCCACAACGCTGGAGCAATGAAGAAGCATGGGTCTAGAATCCACAATGACTTTAGAACTTGGAAAGCTAGAGTCATTGGATCAGCAACAAAAGCAGTAGATTGTAGAGCAACTTGAAAGAGACCAGAAGCATTGGAAGCAATGATGGAACCACTAAGCAATAGATTCTGGAACAGATTTGCAAAGAGACCCAAACGATTGCGACCAAGAATGAAAAAACCAAGAGATACTGCTGCAAAGAATGGAACAACCCAACCAATGACAGGGACTGAAGGAGTAACAATGGAATTGATATCTGCAGCAAGCCAAAGGGATGGATTAAGAGCAGCAGCATAGGTAATCTTCTGAGAAGAGGAATCCGATGAACTAGAATCCGACTTGTTACCATGCTGAGCAGTGCCATGAGTCGTAGAGAATCGACTGCACTTCTCACACCAAAAGAAAGTCTTTCCATTACGCTGAAGAGGCTTGGATACATCCGAAGGACGTTGATATTTCCAACCAGTCTTCTTTCCTTTCTGATTATCACGCTGATTACTATTGCCACCATTGCCTTTCTTTCCACGCTTTGAATTCTTGCCTGACTGCTTCTTCTTTGGACAGTCAGCAGCCCAATGATCCGAAGCTCCACAATTGAAACAGACCCCTCCCTCACCGTCTTTGTTAGATTGCTTGAGAGCCAGTAGAATCAATTGAGCAAAGCTCTTGTCTTCAACACCGGTGGGCTGAGCAAGAAGAGCTTTCAATGGATCAGTCTTGCCGGTAGCAGGCTGCCAAAGACAAGGGGTAGCATTGTACAAACTTAGAAACTTGCCCTCAACAAAAGTAAGAAGGGATAGTGGATCCAACTGTTTCTTCTGAATTTTGCTCGTACGGCTGAAGATACGCAAGAGGTTGAGTTTCTTTCTCAAGTTCCTCTAACTTGAGACCAATTGCAAGTTCAAATGTTTTGTTTGGAGTGGTTTTATTGATCAGCGCTTGCAAAAACTTGACAGAAACGGAACTTTCATAACGACCAACATTGACCAAAGCTTTGACATGGGGCTGCAGAGCTTGACATAGCTTTGAGATGTTTTCATGCTCATAAGCCTTAGGATCGGCACCAGTGATGATGGTTCTGCGACTCAAGATGGTATCTTCATTCAGAATGATCGCAGTGGAAAGAAAGTGGATCCAAACAACGGCGAAGCAGTCCTTTGGCTCGATAAGATGACTGAAAGCTTCCTTGGAGGAGCTGTCAATGGACTTAAAGAAGATGGCTTTCGCCGATTCAGAGTTATCCTTATCCATTTTATCAAAATGATTCTCAGCATAGAAGCAAGCTACTTGAAGAGCTCTTTCCTTGAAGGTACCAAAACGGGGGTATGCTGACACAACACTGTGCATGGAGACAGAGTTAGTAACGGACTTTAGATCTACGGAGAGATCAGGTAGGTAGGTGATGGTATCCAATCCTACTCTCTGGAAGTGCTCGAAGAGTTCCTTGGAAAAGGTATGCATGGCGACGCCTTTCTTGTAGTGCTGAGACTCTGGCAGAGGCTCCTCGAGAGTCTTCTTGTTCTTTGCCTTGTGGGCATTATCTAAGGTTCTTAGTTGACTATCGTTTTCAACTTCTTTGACGAAGCTTGTCCAAGTTGCATTGGGTTTGCCACCACTCATATAGGACCAGTCGGCCTTTCCTGGGTAGCTCTCTACTACGGTTCCCATCTTAGGTGCATCAGGCTTAGTTACAGTTGGAGAAGATGACGGATGAGGTGTAGTTGGAGGAGGAGGTACTTTTGAAGCAGGTGTACGCGGATTCTCAGAAGTTTTCTCCTGAGATGTGCCTTTCGCTTGGGCTCCTTGATCACTCATGATGGAATTGAGTTAAAGAAGCTGTCCAGTATGACACGCAATAGTTCTTCTGTGTTGGCTGAGGAAGCGGAAGCAATCAGAAGTTAGAAGATCTTTTGCAAGAGGAATTGTTAATCTTTTCTTGAACAAGGTCAGCAACCATACAGAAATATGGACCTCTCGCTAGTCTAACTTAAAGCTAAACTCAGTTCTATCAATCGTATGTCTACTTACTTGGTAAAAAGTAAACTATCTAGCTTTGTAAATTGCGTAGACCGATGCAGAACTTGGATGCAGATACAAAGGTTCTCAGTTCCGAGCTTGAGAGTGTTGTGGGCGCTATTAACAGATCAGAAGCTTCTAGGAACTGCGATTGAACTTGACGATGCGCTGCTTGACTAGTCAGAAGTAGATAGACTTGATGAGAGACCAGAGGAGTAGTAACTAGAGGAGCTAGTACTACTGCGATTAGTATTAATGAATAGTAAATGTAGAGTGATACAGAAATGTGAATTCTGAAATTATAAACTTAGAAGTAAGAAAATTATGACAAGCAAATTTGCAAATATCTAAATAAATCGACAAAGATCAGTGAAATATTCACCAGCATAACCTCAACGCATGCGTTGGAGTCTTATCAGTTTGCTGAACATACAAGAATAGTAAAATCCACGGTTCCACAAGTCTAGTTGTCTTATCAAAACGCATGAGGCTTAAACAAAACTTTCAAAATTTGCATTCCGAAAGCATCGCCAAAAGTCGTAGACATTCCAAAAAATTTAGCCAGTCACGGGAAGTTGATTGACGTACTTCAAATAAATTTAGCCAAAGACCATCCAACACATATGCAGCTAGAGACGTTGCCACAAGAGCCAATTAAGAGGAAGATTGAGTGTGCGTGTATGTTTTAGGATTGTGTGTATGAAGTTATTGTATTGATGAAATGATGAAGAACAGAGATTGAATGATGAGGAGCAAGTAAGTGTAGATTGGGTTAGCTAACCGTAATGTTGATAGAAGAAGTGTATATGTGAGGAGGAAGATAGAAGAGTAGTGAAAGTTTGTGGATTAGGGGTAACGTTGATTGAAGGTAGTATGGGAAAGAGTAGTTTTGAGATAGAGTAGATGATGGAGGATATAGATAGCAGAGAGAAGAGGAAGATTGAGTGTGCGTGTATGTTTGTGTGCGTGTATGTTTTAGGATTGTGTGTATGAAGTTATTGTATTGATGAAATGATGAAGAACAGAGATTGAATGATGAGGAGCAAGTAAGTGTAGATTGGGTTAGCTAACTGTAATGTTGATAGAAGAAGTGTATATGTGAGGAGGAAGATAGAAGAGTAGTGAAAGTTTGTGGATTAGGGGTAACGTTGATTGAAGGTAGTATGGGAAAGAGTAGTATTGAGATAGAGTAGATGATGGAGGATATAGATAGCAAAGAGAAGAGGAAGATTGAGTGTGCGTGTATGTTTTAGGATTGTGTGTATGAAGTTATTGTATTGATGAAATGATGAAGAACAGAGATTGAATGATGAGGAGCAAGTAAGTGTAGATTGGGTTAGCTAACCGTAATGTTGATAGAAGAAGTGTATATGTGAGGAGGAAGATAGAAGAGTAGTGAAAGTTTGTGGATTAGGGGTAACGTTGATTGAAGGTAGTATGGGAAAGAGTAGTATTGAGATAGAGTAGATGATGGAGGATATAGATAGCAGAGAGAAGAGGAAGATTGAGTGTGCGTGTATGTTTTAGGATTGTGTGTATGAAGTTATTGTATTGATGAAATGATGAAGAACAGAGATTGAATGATGAGGAGCAAGTAAGTGTAGATTGGGTTAGCTAACCGTAATGTTGATAGAAGAAGTGTAAATGTGAGGAGGAAGATAGAAGAGTAGTGAAAGTTTGTGGATTAGGGGTAACGTTGATTGAAGGTAGTATGGGAAAGAGTAGTATTGAGATAGAGTAGATGATGGAGGATATAGATAGCAGAGAGAAGAGGAAGATTGAGTGTGCGTGTATGTTTTAGGATTGTGTGTATGAAGTTATTGTATTGATGAAATGATGAAGAACAGAGATTGAATGATGAGGAGCAAGTAAGTGTAGATTGGGTTAGCTAACCGTAATGTTGATAGAAGAAGTGTATATGTGAGGAGGAAGATAGAAGAGTAGTGAAAGTTTGTGGATTAGGGGTAACGTTGATTGAAGGTAGTATGGGAAAGAGTAGTTTTGAGATAGAGTAGATGATGGAGGATATAGATAGCAGAGAGAAGAGGAAGATTGAGTGTGCGTGTATGTTTGTGTGCGTGTATGTTTTAGGATTGTGTGTATGAAGTTATTGTATTGATGAAATGATGAAGAACAGAGATTGAATGATGAGGAGCAAGTAAGTGTAGATTGGGTTAGCTAACCGTAATGTTGATAGAAGAAGTGTATATGTGAGGAGGAAGATAGAAGAGTAGTGAAAGTTTGTGGATTAGGGGTAATGTTGATTGAAGGTAGTATGGGAAAGAGTAGTATGAGATAGAGTAGATGATAGAGGATATAGATAGCAGAGAGAAGAGGAAGATTGAGTGTGCGTGTATGTTTTAGGATTGTGTGTATGAAGTTATTGTATTGATGAAATGATGAAGAACAGAGATTGAATGATGAGGAGCAAGTAAGTGTAGATTGGGTTAGCTAACCGTAATGTTGATAGAAGAAGTGTATATGTGAGGAGGAAGATAGAAGAGTAGTGAATGTTGGTGGATTAGGGGTAACGTTGATTGAAGGTAGTATGGGAAAGAGTAGTTTTGAGATAGAGTAGATGATGGAGGATATAGATAGCAGAGAGAAGAGGAAGATTGAGTGTGCGTGTATGTTTTAGGATTGTGTGTATGAAGTTATTGTATTGATGAAATGATGAAGAACAGAGATTGAATGATGAGGAGCAAGTAAGTGTAGATTGGGTTAGCTAACCGTAATGTTGATAGAAGAAGTGTATATGTGAGGAGGAAGATAGAAGAGTAGTGAAAGTTTGTGGATTAGGGGTAACGTTGATTGAAGGTAGTATGGGAAAGAGTAGTTTTGAGATAGAGTAGATGATAGAGGATATAGATAGCAGAGAGAAGAGGAAGATTGAGTGTGCGTGTATGTTTTAGGATTGTGTGTATGAAGTTATTGTATTGATGAAATGATGAAGAACAGAGATTGAATGATGAGGAGCAAGTAAGTGTAGATTGGGTTAGCTAACCGTAATGTTGATAGAAGAAGTGTATATGTGAGGAGGAAGATAGAAGAGTAGTGAAGTTTGTGGATTAGGGGTAACGTTGATTGAAGGTAGTATGGGAAAGAGTAGTATTGAGATAGAGTAGATGATGGAGGATATAGATAGCAGAGAGAAGAGGAAGATTGAGTGTGCGTGTATGTTTTAGGATTGTGTGTATGAAGTTATTGTATTGATGAAATGATGAAGAACAGAGATTGAATGATGAGGAGCAAGTAAGTGTAGATTGGGTTAGCTAACCGTAATGTTGATAGAAGAAGTGTATATGTGAGGAGGAAGATAGAAGAGTAGTGAAAGTTTGTGGATTAGGGGTAACGTTGATTGAAGGTAGTATGGGAAAGAGTAGTATTGAGATAGAGTAGATGATGGAGGATATAGATAGCAGAGAGAAGAGGAAGATTGAGTGTGCGTTTATGTTTGTGTGCGTGTATGTTTTAGGATTGTGTGTATGAAGTTATTGTATTGATGAAATGATGAAGAACAGAGATTGAATGATGAGGAGCAAGTAAGTGTAGATTGGGTTAGCTAACCGTAATGTTGATAGAAGAAGTGTATATGTGAGGAGGAAGATAGAAGAGTAGTGAAAGTTTGTGGATTAGGGGTAATGTTGATTGAAGGTAGTATGGGAAAGAGTAGTATGAGATAGAGTAGATGATAGAGGATATAGATAGCAGAGAGAAGAGGAAGATTGAGTGTGCGTGTATGTTTTAGGATTGTGTGTATGAAGTTATTGTATTGATGAAATGATGAAGAACAGAGATTGAATGATGAGGAGCAAGTAAGTGTAGATTGGGGTAGCTAACCGTAATGTTGATAGAAGAAGTGTATATGTGAGGAGGAAGATAGAAGAGTAGTGAAAGTTTGTGGATTAGGGGTAATGTTGATTGAAGGTAGTATGGGAAAGAGTAGTATTGAGATAGAGTAGATGATGGATATGATTAAAGCAGAGAGCTGAGTGGTGCGATCGAGTGCGTATGTTTTAGGATTGCGTGTATGAAGTTATTAAAATTTGATGAAATGATTAAATAATCAGATTGAAACTACGAGGAGCAAGTAAGTGTAGATTGGGTTAGGCTTAAACGTGAATGTTACAGAAGAAGTGTATATGGAGAGGAAAAGATGCAGCTATAGTGAATCGTTTGTGATTCAGGGGTAACGTTGGACAGCGCAGTATGTGGAAAGAGTAGTATTGAGACAGAGTAGATGATTTCGAGGACAGGATAGCAGAGGCAGCGGAAGCATTTGTATGTTTTAGGATTGTGTGTATGAAGTTATTGTATTGATGAAATGATGAAGAACAGAGATTGAATGATGAGGAGCAAGTAAGTGTAGATTGGGTTAGCTAACCGTAATGTTGATAGAAGAAGTGTATATGTGAGGAGGAAGACAGAAGAGTAGTGAATGTTTGTGGATTAGGGGTAACGTTGATTGAAGGTAGTATGGGAAAGAGTAGTATTGAGATAGAGTAGATGATGGAGGATATAGATAGCAGAGAGAAGAGGAAGATTGAGTGTGGGTGTATGTTTTAGGATTGTGTGTATGAAGTTATTGTATTGATGAAATGATGAAGAACAGAGATTAAATGATGAGGAGCAAGTAAGTGTAGATTGGGTTAGCTAACCGTAATGTTGATAGAAGAAGTGTAAATGTGAGGAGGAAGATAGAAGAGTAGTGAAAGTTTGTGGATTAGGGGTAACGTTGATTGAAGGTAGTATGGGAAAGAGTAGTTTTGAGATAGAGTAGATGATGGAGGATATAGATAGCAGAGAGAAGAGGAAGATTGAGTGTGCGTGTATGTTTTAGGATTGTGTGTATGAAGTTATTGTATTGATGAAATGATGAAGAACAGAGATTGAATGATGAGGAGCAAGTAAGTGTAGATTGGGTTAGCTAACCGTAATGTTGATAGAAGAAGTGTAAATGTGAGGAGGAAGATAGAAGAGTAGTGAAAGATTGTGGATTAGGGGTAACGTTGATTGAAGGTAGTATGGGAAAGAGTAGTATTGAGATAGAGTAGATGATGGAGGATATAGATAGCAGAGAGAAGAGGAAGATTGAGTGTGCGTGTATGTTTTAGGATTGTGTGTATGAAGTTATTGTATTGATGAAATGATGAAGAACAGAGATTGAATGATGAGGAGCAAGTAAGTGTAGATTGGGTTAGCTAACCGTAATGTTGATAGAAGAAGTGTAAATGTGAGGAGGAAGATAGAAGAGTAGTGAAAATTTGTGGATTAGGGGTAACGTTGATTGAAGGTAGTATGGGAAAGAGTAGTATTGAGATAGAGTAGATGATGGAGGATATAGATAGCAGAGAGAAGAGGAAGATTGAGTGTGGGTGTATGTTTTAGGATTGTGTGTATGAAGTTATTGTATTGATGAAATGATGAAGAACAGAGATTAAATGATGAGGAGCAAGTAAGTGTAGATTGGGTTAGCTAACCGTAATGTTGATAGAAGAAGTGTAAATGTGAGGAGGAAGATAGAAGAGTAGTGAAAATTTGTGGATTAGGGGTAACGTTGATTGAAGGTAGTATGGGAAAGAGTAGTATTGAGATAGAGTAGATGATGGAGGATATAGATAGCAGAGAGAAGAGGAAGATTGAGTGTGCGTGTATGTTTTAGGATTGTGTGTATGAAGTTATTGTATTGATGAAATGATGAAGAACAGAGATTGAATGATGAGGAGCAAGTAAGTGTAGATTGGGTTAGCTAACCGTAATGTTGATAGAAGAAGTGTAAATGTGAGGAGGAAGATAGAAGAGTAGTGAAAATTTGTGGATTAGGGGTAACGTTGATTGAAGGTAGTATGGGAAAGAGTAGTATTGTGGAGGATAGAGTAGATGATGGAGTGATATAGATAGCAGAGAGAAGAGGAAGATTTATGCA